>CM027093.1:679749-1269961 GCA_015343265.1 Pao palembangensis | reverse complement strand
CCTCTCTGGTTTGGCCTCCTCCAAAACAGCGTTCTATAAGGTAGCCATCCAAGCAGAATGTTTCCATGCAATTGAAATCAAATTATACCTCAAAGTTAGCCAAGCGACTGATATCTGGATGCAGGTAGTAGTAGATCCCGTCTCCAGCTCCAGGCAGAGTTGCACCTCTGACAAGTAAGATGAACAACATCACATAAGGGAACGTGGCCGTGAAGTACGCTACCTTTGTGAGAAGAAACAAAAATATAATCACAACCAGACCAAGACGGTGCAGTTTCCAAAAGCAAAACATTTGTGTTTTAATGCTATCGTTACCAACCTTTCCAGAGGATTTGACACCTTTCCAGATACTGAAGTAGCAGACGACCCAGCAAGCCAGAAGACACAGAGTCAGCTCCCAATTCACGCTGCCCACCTCCTCGATCCCCCCAGAGACACGCAACATTCGTCGCCTGAGAAGGGAAACTTGAAATCAGCCACGAGTGATCATACTGTACGTTTGGGTATGCTACACTTTTCAAGCGTAATAAGCCTTTGAAATAAAGACTTACTCCCAGAACTCAGTGGCAGCAGAGGTGGTGTTCATCTGCGTGGTCTCATTTCCTGTCAGATTGTTAAACGCAGAACCCGAATCCTGATGAACTCTGCACTTGTCTAGACACAAAGACAGATATCAGATGGAGAACAAGTACATGCAGTAAGTCTCGCATTAACCCACACAGCTCCACACACATCTGTGAGCACTTGACTACAAAACTGACTTAAAAGACTGACTGACAGTTGGACCAACCATTCTCTGGAGAGATGACTTATTTTCAAGCTCCGAGGAATATTAAAACAAAGTATTACCTGTGTTCCAGGGGTTGTTGCAGGTGGCCCAGGGAATCTGGGCTCTGAAGGAGAACACCAGGTAGAACAGAGCCCAGGCTTGGAGGATGATGTAATTGAAAGAACATAGTAGAACAATCAGCTGCGCATATCCAATCCCTAAAACCCAAGTCAAACCAAATCCATCTTAACTACAAACCCACAGAGCAATATTTTGTGTAACATACAGAATTTCTTTCACCTTGAGCCAGAGGACACACCTTCCTCCAGCAGGTGATGAATCCCTCCTGGGTGAACTGACCCAGCGAGGTCTCTAGCAGGAACAGAGGGATCCCGAAAACCACAGCCAGCAGACAGTACGGTATCAGGAAGGCACCTAGAAAGAGTGTGACAACACCAGAACATGCACCTCTCATAATAATTAATTTAAATTGTGATCTGATAATTACAATATATAGTTAAGAACTAAAAGTTAGAATAATTTCAGTGAAATTCACTTCATTCCATATAATTCCTCCAAGCTGGAGTTTAGAACATTTACCTCCTCCGTTCCTGTAGCAGAGATACGGAAACCTCCACAAGTTGCCCAAACCGACCACATTTCCAGCTACAACCAGGAAGAATTCTGTCTTACTGGCCCACTGTCCTCTGGCTCCTTCAGCTTTTGGTCTCTTTGTTTTTTCCCTAGGTCCGTCCATCCAGTCGCTCGTCCAAATTCAGAGGATCTAAATTCCCCAAAGTCACAATTAAATACCAGAGCCGTTCAGCCTGAAGGTGCTTTTCTTCCTGTGTTCTGAGCGCCAGAAGGCATCTGACGAAGTCATGACTCCATAAGCAATGCAATAAAAAATGCAAATTTTGATGGCAAACAATTCTGTTAAATCAACAAGTTTATTCCAAAATTAAAATCTAATATCAAGTTACAATCCATCCATCCATCTTCCGCCACTTATCTGGGGTTGGGTTGTGGGGGCAGCATGCCTAAGCAGGGAAGCCCAGACTTCCCTCTCTCCAGCTACTTCGTCCAGCTCTTCCGGGGAGATCCCGAGGCGTTTCCAGGCCAGCCAAGAGACAGTCCTTCCAGCATTCCCTGGGTTTACCCTGGGGCCTCCTACTGGAGGGACATGCCCTTAACACTTCATCAGGGAGGCGTCTGAGAGGCATCCTAATTAGGTGTCCGAGCCCAGCCACTCTACGGAGGAAACTCATTTCAGTCGCTTGTACTCGCCATCTTGTGCTTTTGGTCACTACCCAAAGCTCATGACCATAGATGAGGGTTATGAACAAAGATCGACTGTAAATCAGGAGCTTTGCCTTTCCGCTCAGCTCTCTCTTCACAACAGATCGGCGCAGAGTCCACATTACTGCAGACACCGCACCGATCCGCCTGTCGACCTCCCGCTCCATTCTTCCCTCACTTGTGAACAAAAACCCCGAGGTACTTGAACTCCTCCACTTGGGGCAGGATCTCCTCCCTGACCCGGAGAAGGCACTCCACCTTTTTCCGGCTGAGCCTCAGATTTGGAGGTGCTGATTATTGGGTTTGGGTATTACCGCCATGACAGGCGCCGACCACCTTGCAACCACAGCACCGGTCAGCTGCCTCAACAATGGAGGCACGGAACATGGTCCACTTGGAGTCAATGTCCCCCACCTCCCCCGGGACATTGTCAAAGCTTCTTCTGCTGGGAGATTCTGCCAAACGTTCCCAGCAGGTGGTGATCGGTTGACAGCTCCATCCTTCTCTTCACCCGGGCGTCCAGGACATGTGGCCGCAACTCCGATGACACGGCCACGAAGTCGATCATCGGACTGCGGCCTACGCTGTCCTGGTGCCAATTGCACATATGGAGACCTTTATGGCTGAACATGGTGTTAGTTATGGACAATCTGTGATGAGCACAGAAGTCCAATAACGGAACACCGCTTGGGTTCACATCAGGGGGGCTATTCTTCCCAATCACAGGTCTCACTGTCACTGCCAACGTGAGCATTGAAGTCATCCAGGAGGACCAGGGAACCCCCAGAAGGAGCACCCTTTAGTACTCCCTCTAAGGACTCCAAAAAGGGTGGATACACTGAACTGCTGTTTGGACCATTGGCATAAACAACAGTCAGGATCCCCCCCCCTGCCCCCTGGAGGCGAAGGGAAGCTACCCTCTCGTTCACTGGGGTAAACTCCAATGTACATGCACTGAGCAACAAGAATTGCCACCCCTGCCCGTCGCCTCTCACTATTGGCAACTCCAGAGTGGAAGAGAGCCCAACCCCTCTCGAGAATGCTGGTTCCAGAGTCCTTGCTATGTGTCAAGGTGAGGCCGATTATATCTAATCAGAACTTCTCCAATACCAGCTCAGGCTCCTTCCCCTCAGAGAGGTGACGTTCCACGTCTCTACAGCTAGCTTCTGCAGCCGGGGATTGGACCGCCAAGGTCCCTGCCTCTGCCTGCCACCCAACACACACCGCACCTGACCCCCATTGTCCCCTCCTGCAGGTGGTGAGCCCACGGGAGGGGGTCAAGTTACAATTTGAAAAGTATTTGGCACTGCACTTGGGTGCCATTTGGCTTTGTCGGCTAACTATTCACTGCAGAGGTTGTCAGTTCAGCAGCCGTTTCATCGCCTCCAGCAGCTTCTGCAGCCGGGAATCGGATCGCCAGCGTCCCCACTTCTGGCTGCCACCCAACACACACTGCACCCGACCCCTTTGGCCCAACCTGACAGACAGGTCTGCATGTCCCCTTCCTCTGGATACTTACCTGCGTGAAGGTTCCTGGGATCAGACACAGCTGCCCAATGACAAAGAATACTGCCACAACAATGGTGGAAAATTGTCTCTGCTGCTGCTGCTCTGCTCTGCTCCAGCTCTCACTCTCCCCTCTCTGTCATACTTGTCCTGCACTCCAGTTCAGTCACACCTGAACCGTGTTTCTGATGAGCAGCACCGGCTGCTCGTCAGTAATCAGTGCAGCCTTATAAACGGCTGACTCCAAAAGACCCGTTTGTCGGATCATTGGTTCATTTCCTCGGGTGTTCCGAGTACAGAGTGTTCTGAGTTTCCTCGTCTGATTGCTTGCGTTTGACTGCTGTATTGGAACCGATTCTGTGTGGTCTTCTGGCAGATCTGTTTGTTTTCTGTTAGAGGTTACCTGATCCTGTCTGCCCACTTGGAATAAACCTCATTTTCATTCAACGTTGTGTCGCTCTTGGGTCCTACCCGTAAAACCCTGTCAGAAAATGTCATCCATCCATAAGTGTACGTCCAGTCAGGGTAGACATACCAGTCGTTAACCAAGAGGTATTTGTAGTTAATCAGGTAAACAATTGAAGCAATCTGTGTGGACCCACATGGAAAGATATATATATGTGGCTTGAGGAAGTCACTGGACAGCGACACAAGGAGCGTTCATGACGTCATCACATTCATATGCGTGCATATTCGGAGTCTTCTTGCAGCATCGTAAAACTGAGATTACACACAAACCTTTTAAGAAATCACCATGACAATGACATTTGCCTTGGTAGAGTGGACACACTCTTTACAAGTGGAGTTCATGTGTCATGTGTGGAGTTCATGTGTCTTTTTTGTAGAAGTAGTTCCCGCAGACCACAAGGAGCCATTTGGGAATTGCCATAAACAGCAAACTGACAGATGAGAATCGAACAAAAAAAACAGCTGAAATAAAAGACTGGGGTGCGGTCTCACCAAAACTCCAGGCTACAGCCAGACACTAGCTGAGAGTAAAAAACATCCGAGAGAGTCTGGTGGTGCCGCAATATTCAGTGAGTTAAAAGACGTAAAGTCTTCCATGAAAACAATGATTAAAATAACCGAGCAGCAGCTGATGAACCCAGAAGGGTCTTCGGTAAGTCGGGTTTTGCTCACACGCGAGTCAACAGCCAATAGAATGAGCACCAAGAAGAAACAAACGCTCCAGAACTGAGGAAGCGGCATCAGAGCCGTGGCCTGAGGATAAGTGATAAAGGCCAGACCTGGACATGCAGGGTGGAAAATGAGCAGCTCAGGCCTGCTGGGGAAACAAGCTTTATTTCTCACTGTGATGGTTAGGCATTGAAGAGGAGCACGCTGTACCTGACCTGACCACAGTGTCTACTGTAACACCCTGTTCCTCAGCCATGAATCCTAGAATGGAGAAGACGACGAGAATGGAGAAGACGACGAATCCGGCTACAAAGCTGGTGGAACTGTTGAGTAGACAGAGTCAGAAACAGTCCCTGGAGGACACAGAAAGCCTGGTCAAAACCGATGGCGTATTGTTTACGACTGATCAACATTCATTCAGTGACACAATGTCTGTGTAACTTTTCAATCATCCAGGTCTTAGTTATCCAAGGTTAGATCTCTGTGTGCAGGAATGCTAGGAACTGTATATTGGGGAAACTAAACAGCCCCTCCAAAAACAAATGGCCCAACACAGACAGGCCAACTCTTCAGGACAGGACTCAGCAGTGCATCTACATCTAAAAGAAAGAGGACACTCCTTTGAGGACAGTCAAGTACGTGTACTGGCCAGAGAAGATCGCTGGTTTGAGAGGGGTGTCAAGGAAGCCATCCACGTCAAGTTGGAAAAACCATCTTTAAACAAAGATAGTGGACTTAGGCACTTTCTATCACCCACATACAATGCAGTCCTCCCATCCTTTCCTCAACATTCCAAATGTTCACACCATTTCACGAGACCTACTGACTCATCACCATGTGACCCAGCAGACAAAGCACTGCCCCCAGTGGGTTTAGAACTGAAGAAGACATTTCACCTTGTCTGGAGACAAGGTGAAATGTCTTCAAGGAAAACTTTAACAAGTCCAGCTGCACACAGAGATCTAATCTTGGATTCAGTGGCACCGGTAACTGTTGTTGTTGGATGTGACTGTAGCTGCCCAGGACCGTCATAACTCTAGACCCCAGGCTGAAGGAAAACAATACTTGCGATCCTGCTTCTGTCTATACCTGAAAGAGAAGAAAACTTTACTGATTAATTAATCAATTTTGACGTATCAAATGAGGACCAGCATCAGAAGCGATGCTGATGACCCTTCTTCATTAGATAGCTGGAGTAGTTTCACTGTGCTGGTTTTGCTCTCTGGCAAAATCTCACTTCCATTTTAGTCAGGCCACTTATGTGCGGATACATGTAGTAGTAGATCCCGTCTCCAGCTCCAGGTAGAGTGACGCCTCTGACGAGCAGAATCAGCAGCATCACGTAAGGGAAGGTGGCTGTGAAGTATGATGCCTTAAACACACACACACACAAGGTCTCTTTTTTTTTTGCTAAATGCTTCAGGAATAATGTCCCGGGTCCTCAACAGAAGCCCAGGGAGTTTTCAAACACTTCAACCAGCCGTTCCCAGTACTTGCCACCTGGAAGGAAGATGTGCTGGTGAATTTTCTGTCGCTAACTGCAGTTAGCGATAGCTTCAAACTAAACAAATATTAGACTCAGTGAGACCTTTTTTTTAGTTATTTAATGAGTCAAACAACTTATTGAGTTGACAGCACAGGCTGTTTTTCTCATCGTAGGGTGACAAAATGGGTAAAGAAATGTGGCAATGGGCACAAATCTGGCCCATATTACTGGTTCACCGCTCCATTTTCACAGGTAAAGAACAGCAGGAAGAGTATTCTTTGGGGGGGTTGTTGCTCAAACCACTTAGTTCACACAGAAGCAACACACCCTCCCACTTCCTCTGTAAGCATGGATCGGCCTGTAGAACTGGTATTTGGACTAGCTGAGCACTCCAACATGATAAAGGATATCCTTCACCGTCACGGGTGTGGCCAGAAACTGCGCTCAGCTGTGGCTGCGTGTTGCTGCATGACATCATCTGTTGGATGAGGTCAGGTGTTGGGAGGAGAACTCACAGCTGCAGCTCCCGAACTGATGTGAGGACAGCTGAGCAAGAAGACGGTGTCTGCAGCGGGCCGGAACAGTGGAACCAGCGTTGATTTCATTTCCTGTACAGTTTGCTTCAAGCGGTTCACATAAAAGGCTTTTCAAACTGTGGTTGTTCTTAGCTCACGTCCAGGAAAACCGCTGATTGAATGAGTTTTTGTTCCCGTATCTTATCAAAGGCAGTGCTTTACTCATCCTGATTCTTTAAAATTTCATAGTTTATTCAATAAAGCAGTTGAGTCTGTAATCTTACAATTTTAGTGCAGGATTTGTAGCTTTAGAAAGGATCCAAACCATGACTGAGCTACACAAAGGTGGATAATGGAGGAAGGATATCCAGGGACTGATCTCTTTGTGCTTTGGGACTGCAGCTCGTCTAATTCGGTTTGGTGTGGCATCTGTCTCGATTAACACGTGCTCGGACTATAAAAAGCTCAGAATTATTGGCATCCTTTTGGTAAGCTGCCAATCATCTGTTGCACATTCTACACAGCTCCGTGATTTAGGATGAAGAACGAGCTAATTTGAATGCCCTAGCATGGCTAGCCTTGCTGTGGTCTCTTCAGTTCATTGCTGGGCTACAGTTTATTGCAGGATGATGAGGTTTGCCACCCCAAACCAGGCTTAACCAGGTCAGCCTAAAGCTGACTTTTTAGTCTAAAACTGACATTTTAGACTTTGTTTAAATGTCATTCTACACTGTTTCTCACAGTTTGAAACATTTGAACGAGACTGCAGTTCATGGAGAAAGTTTATGTTCCAAGTTTCATGTCATAATAATTATTTTTTTAATTTATGAATCGTCATTGACATGCAAGGAGCATCAGATGCTTTTTTTAAAAAAAAAAAAAACTGTCTCATTATTGGTATTATCAGTTGTTTTTAACCGAATTCACGAGTGATTGGTTTTGTTTTAGAGGGGATTTTGTGTTATTTCTGAGGTTCCACACGACAACAGCAGCGGCGGAGGGAGCGTCGGGGTGACGTCATTGTGAACCGCATCCACAGCGGCAGCAGGCGGGGTGAGCCGCCGCTCATCCACCGGTATCATGGCTTCGTAGCTGGAGGGGGAAGTGATTGTGAGGAAAACAAGGACTTTCGTTCAGCAGCCGACGATCTATTGCCCTTTCCAGAACCCGACGTTGGTACAGTGGGGCTCGGCCTCCCTTTTTGCCCCAGCGGCCGCTCCTGGCATCCAGGATTTACTTTATTTTTTTCTTTATCGGTGAATTTCCATCCGTCAACCGTGGAAGATGGCCGACCCGGCGGAGTGCACCATCAAAGTGATGTGCCGTTTTAGGCCCCTAAACAGCTCCGAGGTGACCAGAGGCGACAGATACATTCCCAAATTTCAAGGGGAAGATACTGTTGTTATCGGGGTGAGTTAATTCTTTGTGGTAGTGCGTGTTTTACTGGCCCTCTGGCGCGGCCATTGATACGCCATTTTTGATTGTCTTAGCTAAGGTAGTTAGCATATTAGCATGCTGGCTAAGGCTAGCGCAAGGCTGACCTGTTGTCGCTCAGCTGGCCTTTGCTTTAGGCCAACTACCGGTCCCAGTGAAAAAGACTTCGTTTATTCGGTGTCTGTATGGTTGGCACTCTGAAGTCGCACCCATTCTCTCATTTAAAAAAAAAGCTAGTTGCTGTTGTATATTTTCGATTGTCCTATCATGGCTAGCAAGCTGTCATTCAACAAAGCCACCACAGCGGCTGACACGGTTTAAAATGTCGCCAATGTTAGCCTGTCACTCCTGCACACTTACTCCTACATCGTTGTCGCAACATGATTTAACACTTATACAACACAGATGTAGACACAAAGCTGTTAATTGTGCGCAGTTTGCGTCAGCATAAAGCGTTAGTCCGTTTTGCTTCCAGGTGATGAGTTGGCTAGCAGGCTAGGCCAGCCGGTGGTTGACAGATTAGCCGGCCTTGGCTAGCTGGCTAGATTTAATACTGTTGCTTGATCTAACATGTTAGATGGTTCCTTAACTAATCGTTTTTGAGATTAACTCGAGGCCACGCATGGACCAAATAGCCTCAATAAAAGAATACCACCGACAGTTAAAATGCAGGCTAGTGACATTTCTGATTCCCCATTGACCTTCTTTAGGAAGGCACATTTACATCCAGCTAAATGAGTGATTATGGTTCTTTTATTGACATTAGTCAATTTTGGAATAAACTGCAGTTTGGTATCGTCCCTCTGGATAAGAGTTTATTTTAGCTCGTATTAGGGATGATATGAGCAGTTTTTTTAATGTATGGCAGAAAAATGTATCCAGGAGGTCCTTCACTAAAGAGTCTTCTATTTCTGCACGGTTTGGAATCCACAACTAACCAGAGTCAGGTGATTTTCATGTTTATTTGAGATTAATGTAAACATGGCATAACCGACACATTTTATTTTACTTTCTGTCCTGCCCCAACCATAACTACAAGTGAGAAGAAAAGGTCGGAGGTTTTATTTCATCTAAATAAACACATGACACAGATCTTTGAAAAGTTAAAGATTAGTTTCCTGCAGTGACACATTGTCTCTTTCTGGACTATGGTGTGTGAGTTTAGCTCTGATTGTTTTTTAGCAACTTTACAAGGCAAGGGAAACCTGATTCAGAATGACTGTTGCAAGATTGGACCGTATACATGAATCACATCCTCTGGTTTGCGTTGCTAATTTAAAGTGTGAGGTCAGAGTGCAGCAGGGCCATTATTCTTCCGTAGTGAAGCAGAGTTTAGGCCAAGGATGCTGTACTCTTGAATTGTTTGGCTTAAAGTGACTTCAGCAGGAGTAATGTTAGTGCCTGCCGGACAGGAAGTGGCCGAGCCCGTCCACGGTACCTCGTGGTGCCAGATCAGAAGTGAACATTTTGAGGAATGCAGAATTGCAAGATTGAAGCCTTTGGCATCTAGTCATCAATCTGCTCTGAGACGCGGCTCCTGAGGCCTCCTGGGTAATCCCTCTGTGTTTTCTATCCTGGTTACCAGCTGTTTGACCAATCAGAGCGGGCGGAATGGGCGCTGGGCAGTCTCTCTGGATGGGGAGGGTAATTAACATGTTGGTGCTGTACGTCCACGGCCGCGCCCAGCCTGTGGGGAAGCTGACGACACGTGATGCTTTACAGCTAATCGCAGAGTTCACGGAGGGCCTGTGATGCTCCACACAGGACAGTTTCTTTAAAGACGCGGCTGCACGTCTGCACTGATCCGTCGATTAAATATCATCGACACTTTAAGATTACTAGTGAAAGGGTCAAAGCAGTAACAATGTGGATTATCCAGAGTCCTCACCTGTTTTTACCTGTCAATCTAACTTTAGTTACGATTGTTTGTGCGGCTGCAGAATAACCCTGCTCTCTTCTGAACGCCTCTGCCTGTGGAGCGCTTCCTACTACTATCACTGCGCTTTGAGCTGTAATTACACTTTCAAAGAGTAATCCCAGTAGACAGACGTGTAACGAGGCCAACGGTAACAGCGTGGACTCTAAACTGAAGCTTTACTGCTGTTTGCTGGCACAGTCTGGCAAGCCGCTTTATTACACGTTATTGACAGGTTTAACTGCCAGCGTGTGGCTACGAAGAGAAAATGAACAGCTGAAATGCTGCAGGTCTGTAGAGCCGTGCAGTAAAATGACTGCTGAGGATGTGAATGTCCCACTGTCCTATTGTCCTACTGCTGTCTCTGGGTTTTATTGCTGTATTGCAAGCAGTGGATTTGAACATTATGCTGTAATTAGACCCAAATCTAACATGACTGATGTAGCAGATAATAATAATAATAATAATAATAATCTGTCCTGAGGAGCAGCCAATCAGCGTGAAGCATAAAAAAACCTTCAGACATCTTTACCTGTAATGTGTTTTCTCAATTTAATGATGATATTGATAACACAAGCTAAAAACGACAGATTCTTTTTGCTGCCACAGCCTGCTATTTGGAGCCCTGCTCTGGCCGTCAGAGTCAGTTCAGATGTTGACTTTGTTCCTGTCAGTCTTTCCTGTTCTGAAATGTTGACTGGAGGCAGATTAGACTTCCTGATTACTTCCTGGTGGAGTGTTTGGAGATGCAGAGGCTGCAGATGGTGCCCTGCAGACACGCAGTCGCCTTCTAACGTCCTTTTTTTTTTTGTTTTTTCCAGGGAAAACCGTACATGTTTGATAGAGTTCTGCAGCCAAATACAACACAGGAGCAAGTGTACAACACCTGCGCCCAGAGGATTGTTAAAGGTCTGTCAGTCAGTTAGAATCAAGGAAATAAACCCTTGATAAAACACCTTTTTTTTTTTTTTTTTTTTTAATCCATACGATCTGTGTTGGCTTGCAGATGTCTTGGACGGATACAACGGGACAATTTTTGCGTACGGCCAGACATCATCAGGAAAAACACACACCATGGAGGTAAGAAGGGCCCGTGGTGTTTGTGTTTGCATATGTTTATGTGGTGCGCGTTAACGATTGTTGCTGTCTGTGTAGGGAAATCTCCATGACACAGACGCGATGGGAATCATCCCCAGGATAGTGCAAGACATCTTTAACTACATATATTCTATGGATGAAAACCTGGAGTTTCATATCAAAGTGAGACCAAGCACGTCGTGATGATTAGAAGGTGGTTACGATGCTGAGGACAATATTGATGCCATTTAATCTTTTCACAGGTTTCATATTTTGAAATTTACTTGGACAAGATCCGGGATCTTCTGGACGGTAGGTTTTCCCGCTTGTGTTGGAGGTGCTGATTAAAATCAGCTGCAGGATCAGCTAGATTCACCTGTGGTGAACTTTGTCTCTTTCCTCCCGTTTTCAGTGTCAAAGACCAACCTGTCAGTGCACGAAGATAAAAACAGAGTGCCCTACGTCAAGGTGAGGACTAAGCTCCAGTCAGTACTTGCATCCCTTCCATAAGAACCCTTCCAACTCGCTCCCTTTGGTTTCTTTTTGAAGGGTTGCACTGAGAGGTTCGTCTGCAGCCCCGAGGAGGTCATGGATACCATTGATGAGGGCAAATCAAACAGACATGTAGCAGTTACAAGTAAGAGACCGTCGCTCTTCCTGCAGTCTTGACCTTCCTCAGACGGATGCATTGTGAGCGCGTCTGTGCCGTTTCTCCCTCAGACATGAACGAGCACAGCTCCAGGAGCCACAGCATTTTCCTGATCAATGTCAAACAGGAGAACACTCAGACGGAGCAGAAACTCAGCGGCAAACTCTACCTGGTGGATCTGGCTGGCAGCGAAAAGGTGCTAAAATAAACACGAGTCAGGCAAAATACTGATCATTATTACGTGGATAATTATTCTAATCACTCGTTTTTCAGTATTTAGTCAGTGTTTTTTTTGTGAATGACAGGTCAGTAAGACTGGAGCAGAAGGAGCTGTGCTGGATGAAGCCAAGAACATCAACAAGTCTCTGTCGTCCCTGGGAAACGTCATCTCTGCTCTGGCTGAAGGAACGGTCAGTAACTCCAGTTAAACCGTCTCTTCAGGTCCATGTGATGGCTAGCATTCGTTGTGTTTTTAATCAGCTCAGATTTGTTTTGGCAGAGCGGCATAGTTGATTCAGCAGAGCAAATGTCACCCTGTTCTGTCTTCAGGCCACCATTTTGCTGAACTTTTAGCAACATGGTGCTATGGTGATAACTAACTTTTTTTAGTTATCTGGTTTGAAAGAGTCGTTCTGCAGGTCTGTTACTGCAGAGACAAAACTGTTGTGTTTCATTTCTTGAGTGTACAAACCACACTTTGTCTTTAATAAACCAATATTTTCTTCTCTGGGTAAACGACCTGAGGGTTGCTGCAGCTGATATATCCGCTGTTTCCTGAAACAACTGCACTCTTGTGTTTTTCTCCCCCCACATAAGTGTGTCTAATAAAATGTCTAACACCCCAAGCAGCTTTGCTGCTCTGATCAATATCAGATCCATATCAGGATATTTATAGATTATATCATCTGAATGATATGAGGAAACAGAATTTAGAACATCTGTCGGCATACATGTGCTGCATGAGTGATTCTGAGGATGGGAAGCTGTGACTTGGATGGAATGTAAAGTCTTTTCACGAGATAAGTATTTGTCTTTCTGTTTCTCTGTGTCTGCGTATGCTAGGCCTACATCCCCTACAGAGACAGCAAGATGACCCGTATTCTGCAGGACTCGCTGGGTGGTAACTGTCGAACCACCATTGTCATCTGCTGCTCGCCTTCCTCCTACAATGAGGCTGAAACCAAATCCACCCTCATGTTCGGACAAAGGTTTGTAGGCCAGCAGCAAGAAAGAAGCCGCGCTGCTCTCTGTCTAATTTCACGCCAGAATTTAATCGGTTGCCGTGGATTGTTTTATTTTTAGGAAGAGTAATGCCTTGCTTATCTAAATTGCATATTCCCCCCCCACATTTCAGAGCAAAGACCATCAAGAACACTGTCACTGTGAATATTGAGCTGACAGCAGAACAGTGGAAGCAGAAGTATGAGAGAGAGAAGGAGAAGAACAAGACCCTGAGGAACACCGTCACCTGGCTGGAGAACGAGCTCAACCGCTGGAGGAACGGTGAGGAAGACTTTCATCAAAACCAGGATGACCTTTAAATAATGGTTCTTTTGGAAAATGAACCCAAACTTGCCTCACCCAAACTTGCTGCCCAACCAGGTGAGAGTGTGCCGGTGGAGGAGCAGTTTGATAAGGAGAAGGCCAACGCGGAGGTGCTGGCTCTGGATAACATCATTAATGACAAGTCTGCGTCCACTCCCAACATGCTGGGTATCCGCCTCACCGATGTGGAGAAGGACAAGTGTGAGGCCGAGCTGGCCAAGCTCTACAAACAGCTGGATGATAAAGTGAGTGTGCATGTGTGTGTGTGAGTGAGTGAGTGACTATATCATAAATGTAAACATGTTGCAGAAATGCAGTCAGTGACATCATGCTCTTTGTTTCTTGGCTCTTGTCAGGATGAGGAAATTAACCAGCAGAGTCAGCTGGCTGAGAAGCTGAAGCAGCAGATGCTAGATCAGGAGGAGGTAAGTGCTGGAGGTCTAATGTGTCTAAAAGATTAAAACATATGTTGAATATTATTTTTTGGATCATCTGATTTCTGCCGCTGTAACATGAATAACTGTGTTGCCCTTTTGTGCGATGTTTCCAGCTCCTGGCCTCCTCTCGCCGCGATCATGAGAACCTCCAGGCAGAGCTGAACCGTCTGCAGGCAGAGAATGAGGCCTCCAAAGATGAGGTGAAGGAGGTGCTCCAGGCTCTGGAGGAGCTGGCTGTGAACTACGACCAGAAGAGTCAGGAGGTGGAGGACAAGACCAAGGAGTTTGAGACCATCAGCGAAGAGCTCAACCAGAAATCGGTGAGCTAGAAAAACCATGCTGACTGACACCGAAACATGATAGATGTGATTTGATCCGCATCCTTCTCTCTTCCAAACATATGTTTCAGTATAACTTGTTATATATGAGGAAGAAGAAATGGATCTATGAGTGAAAACACAGGCAGTTTTCTGCTGAAAATATTACAGATGTAGAAGAAAAAAGCTCGAACCCTTTCTCTCCCTGCAGTGTCTCCTGTCGTCTTTGGACTCAGAGCTTCAGAAGCTGAAGGAGATGTCCAACCACCAGAGGAAGAGGGTGACTGAGATGATGTCCTCACTGCTCAAAGACCTGGCTGAGATCGGCATCGCTGTGGGCAGCAACGACATAAAGGTAGAGGACGGTCAGATGAGCCCATTCAGTGATTAAAAATGCACTTTGATCACATCCAGCTCAGATAAAGTTCACTTTTACATTAGTCCACATGTGGTTTTAGTCAGAGCTGTTACTGTTGTGGAGACATTGTTCACCGTTCTGCTCCTGCTCTGCAGCAGCACGAGGGCGGCAGCGGCATGATTGACGAGGAGTTCACAGTGGCTCGTCTGTACATCAGCAAGATGAAGTCGGAAGTGAAGACCATGGCGAAACGCTGCAAACAGCTGGAGAGCACCCAGGCAGAGAGCAACAAGAAGATGGACGAGAACGAGAAGGAGCTTGCTGCCTGCCAGCTTCGTATCTCCCAGGTATGAAGGAGCCAACAGCAGGGACGAATGAAGATGAAGCCATCCGTGTGTTGCTCGTTCATCATCTGTTTTTCTCCGTTTACCAGCATGAAGCTAAAATCAAGTCACTGACTGAGTACCTGCAGAACGTGGAGCAGAAGAAGAGGCAGCTGGAGGAGAACGTGGACTCTCTCAACGAGGAGCTGGTCAAGCTCAGCGCTCAGGGTACGTCTGATGTGTGATTTCTGAAGCAGATGAGATGATTGTGCACATGCTGAATCCTGTTTGTTTTATAGAAAAAGTCCACGCGATGGAGAAGGAGAACGAAATCCAGACTGCCAATGAAGTAAAAGTAAGTTCCTCACACACATTTAAGACGTTTAGTGTGTAAATCAGATTACAGGCATATATTGTGCAGTTTGTGTCCCAGTTTGATTCACGTGAATCTACATTCTTGTCTGGAAGCGTCAAATTCAGCAACATGAAATTGCCGTTTTTTGCGTGTCCAGGAAGCGGTGGAGAAGCAGATCCACTCTCACCGTGAAGCTCACCAGAAGCAGATCAGCAGCCTGAGAGACGAGCTGGACAACAAAGAGAAGCTCATCACCGACCTGCAGGAGTAAGACTGAAATGAACCTCAAACGCGAGCAAACCCATCCTACTTAATGTTCCGTCCTGTGATGATCTGTTTGTTCTTCCTCTTCCAGTCTGAACCAGAAGATCATGCTGGAGCAGGAGAGGCTCCGGGTCGAACACGAGAAGCTCAAATCCACCGACCAGGAGAAGAGTCGCAAGCTGCACGAGCTCACGTATGTTTCACTCAAGTTTAGCCTGTTGTAGCTTTCCTGTTTACACTGCAGCACTTCGACGTGTTTAATGTGGTTTTGCAGTGTGATGCAGGACCGAAGAGAGCAGGCCAGGCAGGACCTGAAGGGACTAGAAGAGACAGTGGTGAGTTTATCTGCAGCTCCTGTTTACTGTCAACTCAGCTCCACGCTGGCTGTTAGTGACTCCGATCCTTTTATTTTCTTCTTGACTTTTAAGGCCAAAGAGCTGCAGACTCTGCACAACCTGAGGAAGCTTTTTGTCCAGGACTTGGCTACTAGAGTGAAAAAAGTAAAAACCAACAAAATGACAGTTTGAATAGCTGAAGTTGTTGAGATGAAGTGACAGTAGTCTTGAATCTTTGTCGGTCTGCCTGGTACAGAGTGCAGAGATGGACTCGGATGACACTGGGGGCAGCGCAGCGCAGAAACAGAAAATTTCCTTTCTTGAGAACAATCTTGAGCAGCTCACCAAGGTTCACAAACAGGTAGGAAGCTAATGCTAATGAGCACAGCCCCCTCTACGCCTGGGAGAATTGAACCAAATAAAGTTGGCCTGAACTTTCCCACAGCTGGTGCGTGATAATGCAGACCTGCGCTGTGAGCTTCCTAAACTGGAAAAGCGTCTTCGCGCTACGGCTGAGCGGGTCAAGGCCCTGGAGTCTGCTCTGAAGGAGGCCAAGGAGAACGCTGCTCGTGACCGCAAGCGCTACCAACAGGAGGTGGACCGCATCAAGGAGGCTGTCAGGGCCAAGAACATGGCCAGGAGGGGACATTCGGCCCAGATCGGTGAGTAGGACAGAAATTCTACCCTTAAACAGTTTGTGATTGTAGGATAAAACCACAGCCATGATTCTCTTCATCCTCCCCACAGCCAAGCCAATCCGGCCCGGGCAGCAGCCAGTGGCGTCTCCCACCCACCCCAACATCAACCGCAGTGGAGGAGGCTTCTACCAGAACAGCCAGACGGTGTCCATCAGGGGAGGAGGCAGCACAAAGCCAGAGAAGAAGTATGTTTACCAGCAGTCTTATCAGGCGGCAGAGATGGAGAGTGCACATGTTGAACGGAACCAGTGGAAAGAGACGCGTTTGTACATATTATGAAAGTTAAACATGTTAACTGTGATGCTGTGGTCATGCTGGGTGAACTGGGAGTAGCAGTGATGTAGCAATTCTGCCATGGCAACAGAATCAGGCTAATATAGGGGTGGGTGGGCTGCAGCTGGCTAGGGTCAGGGTGGAGACCTGAGGACTGTCCTCCCCATGATTTAATGTATAACGTCATCGTCCTTCCATCCATGCGGTTGCGTTTAAAGCTGTCTTTGGCCTGTGTGAACATGGAAACTGACCTCATGTCGTTGTGTGTGTTTGCAGCTGAATCCAGCGGGATCGAAGGGCGACGCCATCGAAGGAGTCAAAACTCACCCCCCTTCCCCCTCCCTCCCTCTCCTCCCCCACCCATCTCAACAACCTGTCATTCCATTACAGCCGAGAGTCTCCACCTCGACTCCTCGGAGCTGCAGAGGAGGTTCTGAATTATAAATATATATAAATATTCCTGGCCTGTACAGCTCCACGCCCCACACCTCCTCCTCCCCCAACCCCACCCCCCAACTGTCATCATGACCTGTCTCTTTCTGGATGTAATGATCATGGTATAACAATTTAAAAAAAAAAAAAGACAGAATTACTTTACCCACCAAACCAAACAGTCTTGAGCGCAGCCTCAGCAAGCGAAACCACGCACACCTCAAAAATGTGGCTTTTGGGTTGTTTTTTTTTGTTTTTTTTTTTTCTTTCCTCTCTTGTTTTGCACAGCCAGTCGTCATCTGTCGCCGTGGTGGTAGTAGTTCTGCACTGTGCCAAGCTGAATGTAAGGGTAGCAAAATCTGAATAAAAGTTTTAAAAGACCAAAAAAAAAAAAAAAGAAGACTCTACCGTGAGAAATAGCTTGATCCTGTAGGCTAACCTCTGTACATTTCATCGGTATTGATTGTTAACCACACTTTTCTCTGGGTAGATTTTACAGCTTCTTTCAAAGGGTAAAATAAGGGTTTGAATCGACTAGATGGCGCACTACTCTTCTGTCCGCTCTTGTACAGATCTTGTAAAATTGGCACTATTCGCACACGGAGAGAGCTGCGATGGGGGAAAAATGGCTGAAACGAAGGATTTAACAGTGTAAAGCCAGGACGTGTGACGGTGTTCTGTAGATGTATTTAATGAGATTCCTGTGGAGGCCGATTGTTTTTATTGCTAAGTTAAAATCAAGTCTATACTCATCATTGGTGACCACAGGAAGGATGCAGAAACTAGAAAGGAAAAGAATCATCTCCAGCTAACACAACAGACTTCCACCTTTTAGCATAGTCTGTGCTGCATAGCTACATGTACTGTTTTTACTTCCCTCAGTGGTTAATAATGCTTTGCTAACGGATGCTAACTATAACTGTCTGCACATCGGGAGCACGTCATGCCGCGATGCTCGTCCTGTCCTCGCGGGGGCGCAGTCACTCACTTTTTTCCAGGATGTGTTGTCGCTGTTTTAACTTATGAATCGTTTCGTTTCCTGGTCTGATTTCTCCTCAGGGGGATGGGCTTGCTCAGACGTTTCCTACCCGTTTTTGTTGTTGCGTTTTGATTTAGGAGCTGCAACTGTTTGTGTCCCCATTCGTGTTTATAAATTTGCAGAAAGCAACTTGTCATGCTGGGTTTTATGTACTGTATCTCATTTCCTTGTTGTGTAGATGCATATTTGAAGTTTTGAAGAGGCGGGCGGGGTCAAAGGGCGTTCTGGTGTCAGCTGATGGTACAGACCTGTGCTGCTGATCAGCCAGTCAGCGAGCGGGGGTCTAACATTGCACAACAATCTTCTGGCATCGTACAGAGGTTTATTTATCAAATCTAGTCAGCGGTGTGGGATTTCTTTGTCATTTTTGTTGTACTTTAGTGTCTTTTCATGATTTTCTTTTTTTTTTTTTTTTTTTACGTATCCCAGTTTGTTTTTGCTTCTTTGAGCCCTTTGACGAGGCCCCAGTACATTTGGCAAAGAGCTTGTAGTGATTATAACTCCCAGCATGAGAACACTAACATCTCGTGCAAGTGCAATATACTGTAAAATACACTGTACATCAGTCGGGTGGCGGGTGTGATCCGGGTGGGAGCGGAGCGGCGGCCCTGCTGCGTGGAGTCAAAGTCCTGCCGCCGCCCCTTGTTTGCTCGGCAGCCTGACGTTTGTTTCCCGTAGATCTGAGAAGGATTTGATGATTTTATTCCGAGATGAAGCATCCGCGAGGAGATGCAGCTGAGGGGCTCGGAAGAGCTGCGGTAAATAGCACTTCTTCACGTTATCGGCACTCGTAAAAACACTCCATGTGTTCTGTGAGGTCTGACAAGTTGTGTCCAAAGCCCCGTGAATGGACGTTTGTCTGCGAGCTGTAGGAGGAGGTGTCCCAGTGTCAGTGGACGTCTGGCGTGTGTTCAGATGGTTCCTTCCCTCTTTGTAATCTAGATTAGTTCAAACTGGGCAGCATGTACCTCAAAAATCCTTCATCTTTTCACCAAAACTGGATATGAAACAGAGGGAAAATAGTTGATTAAAGGAGCAGAGAATATTTGTGGTGTTTACCTAAAATTGAATTTTAAATTCTGAATAAAATAAAGTGTAGCCACTTTTTTTATTACTGTGTAATAGTTGGTCAATTTTTAATGGGCAGTCTTGAGGATCCATCAGTGGAAGAAGGTACTGGATCATTCCTGGAGAACTGGGGCGCAAATAGCAGGGCTCTGACATGGACAGAAACGGGATGTTCAAGAGATCACAGATATGGATTGATTGCATGATGTAAATGTATGTGTGATTAAATAATTATGAGAAAACCTTTGATTTCTGCTGCCATTTGTCTGACTTTAATCCAGTGATAACATTTTGAATCTTTAATAACGAATTCTTAGATAGATAGATAGATAGATAAAAACTCAAATGAGGAAAATAATTACGTAAATGTTTCCGACCTTTTATTGCTAAGTGGTTGTAGTTTTCTACACTAACCGTTGAGAGGCGCTAATTCCCCGTTTGAGTTGTGAACACCTGAGGGCATGGACAGCAGCGCAAATTGAATAGCGAGCACTCACTCCGAGAAGGTTAACTTTCCAAAATCAGAATTTCTTAAATACACTCAAAACGTTACACATTATACGAAACCCTTTTTACAGTGAATTTAGGTCAGGAAAAGAATGCGGGAACGTTTCTCTCGGATCATAAAGCAAGGCAAGGTTGCCCCATGATAGGGCCATGTAGTGATGCATCTTCGCCATGGACGATCTTTGACACTGAAGGTACAGTATTGCCAAAGTTGACTTGCCAGCAGCTTCCACAGCCACAACACTGCTGCGGATTACACCGGGACGGGAGCGTCGCTCTCTCACAAGCCTGACAAGTCGCCAACGGCTTTACCACGGTGGCCGGTCGGCAGGAAAATAAACGACAACTTAAGTGCACCTGGGGCAACTGAAGCGCGTTTCTCTTCCCCCACGAGGACGGCCTCACTCCGGGAGAGAAGGTACGTTCGGTCGGGCAGCGGAGGTGTTCGGGACACTCTGGAATGTGTAGCCAGGAAGCTAATTAGCCGGCTAATGTTAGCAGCAGCCCGACGACGAGACAGGTGCTTAAAGTGGCGTTTTGTCCAAAGTACGAGTTATACACGTTGATTTCACGGATACGAAACGCCTCCCGGGTCATAAAGTTAACAGAAACGTCGCTCAGTGACTCCAGAGATGGATAATCTTGATATGAATCGTAGCTGTCAAAGTTATGAAAATCAACAATATCGCCATTTTAAGAGGCGTTTTTTAATATTACGCGTTTTTTGCCCTCCAGTCAGGTTGTTTAGTGAACATTAGCGACATTAATGTGGCAGAGTTGAGCCACCAGAAGCTGAATTATTTTAACCTTCAACCAGCTTCAGTGCAATAATCTGATTTATTATTAATAATCATAATAATAACAATAAGAATACTAATAATAATAATACTCTGATTTTTAAGAAAGATATAGTGGACATGGTTGATGTATCATATTCATTGCAAATTCTGTTCCTGCTCATTTTCCAGGATTTTATTATCTCTGGATTCTAGAGTTTGCACTTTCACAACTTGGGCAGCCAGAAAAAGTGACTGTAAAGTGTGTTTCAATTGGAAAACCTTTCCAGGCCTTAAACAGATGCTTCCGTTCTCCAAAACCCAATCGGTGTGTGACTGATCCCTGATGACCACTGGGCTTGGATTTAAATGTGTAAATATTCCACGAGTTACTGTGTGACACCACAGATCTCCATGCCGCTCCCTGGTTATGATGTAACTCAGGCGTGAGGCTGGTTTCACTGAGATATTCACACCGCCATAAAGAAGGAACGGCGAGGAGAACGGCGAGGAGAACGGCGCCACCGGCTCGACACTGAGAAAAACCGTCTTCTTCTCTGGCTCCGTGTGATCTCGTTAGTGTCGTGGTAGATTGTGGTTGTGCTGGTTGTGGCAGACCCCCGGGGAGTTGATCTCCATGGAAAAGGAAGGGGATGAGAGGTTCCTAAGTGGGACAGGCTGTGCTGAATCCAGGCTATGAAAGGAAACAGACCTACATTCACTCTGACTGAAGCTGGCGGTGCTCTGCTGGCTACCCCAGGAACCTATTGATCCCCCTGAGGGATCCATCCTGACCCACTTCACCTCTGAGAGTCGCACACAGGTGAATCCAGCTGTTGTGGTTCTTCTCATGGCCGCACGGAAAGTACGGTTGCTGGATCTCTGAGGGATTGTTGTTCTGAAGGAAAGCAGGGGATCCATTACTTGTACCGTGCAGTTTATTGGATTAGTGAGCTTGATAATTGCTTCTAAATGCTGCTTCTGCTTTCTTAATGAGTTTGTCGCTCTGGTCTCTGCCTGGTCCCGTTGTGGTAAAAACATGTCTACGTGCTGAAATCCACTTTCCAAAGGTGCTGGTTCCTGTTTTGCAGAGTCAGGAGGAATGGGAGGGTGTGTGTGGACGTGTGCTGACAGCAGCGGTGCGTTTCCGCCTCTCCTCAGGCCTTCTGCAGGTCTTTGGCCTCCCATAACGGCCCGCCCGTCCACGTTCAAGCTCATTAACCTCACGTCAAATTATGGGCTGATTAGCTCAGGAGATTTGTGCTGTCTGATAAAAAGTACAGGGATTCCTTCAGAGACGCGACCATCAGGCAGAAGGCCCACCGGAGGAGTTTGTGTCCTCGCCGCCTGCGTCGCTTACATTCAGAATGAGCTATTATAGTTGGTTGGGGCTTCCGTAACCATAGTAACCTGTGGGGAGAACCAAACTAGGTTAATAAATCTGAAAAAAAATTTCCCAATCAAATCAGGTTTCGCACTTCGATAGGCTGCTCATCATGTTTGGTCTGATTTATTAGTTTAGAAAAAAGCTTTTCATTTATTCCTCAGCCTCGACCCTCTTGTCTTGGGGATTGTCTGGAAGTGGAAGGACTCGGATAATAATGAAAACTTGTTTTTCTTGTGGCATGACCAAGTTCTCCAGTCTGCTGTGAAGGGCTGTCAGAGGCAGCGTTTATTTAAATGTAATTAATGAGCACGTCGTGGGTTAGAGTTCAATGCAGCGATGTAATCTGTGGTCACTGTATCAGGATTAATCCATGACCTAATCTTAGTCTGTAACCAACACTATCTGATAATTACCTCTGTAGCTATACAAACATTGTGTAGAAGACATGAATGAGAACAATAACGCCATCACAGGTGGTACTTTGGGCCTGAAGTCCTCAAAGTTAGAGATAAAGCTGTTAGATTGTTGCGCTTACAGTGTGTTAGCGTGTTCGTTCAAAGCCACATTGGCTTCCACTCTCTCTAGATGAAAAGCTTTTTTGGTCCTGTATTACAAGCATTCCAGAAATATCCTCAGCCCAGAAGCTGGTGTTGTCATGCATCTGCATCCGTGCACATTGTAGGAGTTGTTTTGACATCACGGCCTCGGTCTCTGGCTAGCTTTAGCTTTAGCGTCACCCTCCTCCTTTATTGATGGAACAGAAGGAGCCTGAGGCCATATGAGAAGAGCTCACGCTGCCTCTGGGCAAAGCTTCACCTCTAACTTCATAAAGCTTAGCGTTATAACAAATGCTCCCGTTCTGCCTTAAATTCTGACTTTATCAGCTGGCAACAGCTGAGTTAATGAGATTCATTTAAAATTACTTCATGGATCACTGAAGAGCTCATTTGTTTGAAGGTGTGCTTGAGCTTCACCTCATGTTGTAAGACTGTGTGTGTGTGTGTGTGTGTGTGTGTGTGTGTGTGTGTGTGTGTGTACACAACATGTGACCTCAGCATGAAACTATGTGTGTGTGTGACAGTGTGATTCAGCTAATCTCTGCTCACTTGCTTCACTTGCAGCGTGACTAGTCTTCATTAGCAAGCGGAGGGTCTGAGGCGAAGACGGTGAAGGAAAATCTGATTCCTGCTGCTTTTTAACTCACTGACTCACTCCTCCTTGTTTGTTCCTCCAGCTCTTCTGACGAAGCCATGCTGGTAAACGTCTTCATGTGGTGGTGAGCAGCCCTGTGGACAGTCGGAGGCATCATGGCGGACCTGCCCATCGCCCCAGGTCAGGTCTACATTGAGGTGGAGTATGACTACGAATACAAGGCCAAGGACCGCATGATTTCCATCCACCAGGGGGAGCGCTACATGCTGATCAAGAAGACCAATGAGGACTGGTGGCAGGTGAGGAAGGAGGAGGGGTCTAAAGCCTTTTACGTTCCTGCTCAGTATGTACGTGAAGTCCGCAAAGCTCTCATGCCACCTCCTAAGCCCCTCCCACACCCCCCCGCTGCCTCTGGGAACATGCCTCCTCATAATACCACCGCAGTCAAGGGAAAGCCCACCAGTCTAGAACTGGGGCTGCAAAAGCAGCCTGCAGAGAACCTTCACAGACGCGAGTCCGAATACCGGCGCTCGCTGTCTGCACAGACGGCAACTTCTGACCACTTCAGCGCCCCCGTTCAGCGCCGGGACAGCGACTATCATCGCACCCCCAGCTTCCCCACCGACCACGACCGGGGCCCGGCGGACATCCTTGTGCACGGCGGAGGCCCTCATCCCGACAACAGAGGGAAGTCCAGCACGTTACCTCGCGCCAGAGCTCGATCCCCCGAGCTGGTCCGAGCGCCGCTGGACGTGGACACCACCCAGTGCTGCGACTCCGCTGGCGAAGACAGGCGCACCAACGACTCCGAGTCAGGAGACGAACTGAGCAGCAGCTCCACTGAACAGCTCCAGGTAAAGTCACGCTGAGAAGGTTTCTTCTTTCCTGCCCTGAAACTGAAGCCAAAGTGCTTGTCTCCCCCTGGTGGTAGACTGCAGTATTGGTCCTAAGGCTCTCCTTCATTATTCTGCGTTTGGATGCCGATTGTTTCAGCAGTGTGGTTTGAGCGTCTTGTTTCCATGGCAATGTATCTATGTAATTTTGGTGCCTGGTTTAATTGTGGGGGCGAATGCGGATGTTTGGTGCCGCTGGCTCTACTTTTGCTCCCACGTTTCTCATTTAAAGCCTTTTATTTGTTCAAATGTCAGCAGTCGGTCCTGTTTTAGTGATCTGATCTCTTCACCCGCTTCAGAGTTTTGTTTAAGGGAGAATAAGCTGACGCTCAAGGCCTAACGTTACCTGCCTGCAAACGAATGCAGCTTCAGCTGGAAGGCTTCAGAAGGGGCCGCGGATCACTGGAGAGCTGAGAGGAGTGTTTGTTCATGGAGTCAGACTGAAGCTGAACAGAAACCAGGGAGAAAGTAAAACCTGGTCTGTGGGGGCTTCTGCTCCCTGAGAGTGTCAGAGTCAAGCTGTTAGCTTCTTTTCTGCTGCACTGACCTCAGACCAGTTCATCTCGCACGCTGACGCGAGCGCTGACTCATGTGACGCGCATTTAAAGGTCACCTGAATGTAAGCGCATACAGCTTCAAAGTCCGTTCATTCTCTGAGAGCCGCTCACGTCCACAACGGAGTTCCTTCCTTTTCTGTGCTGCTTTGCGCTGTTTAAATGGCAGCACAAACAGCCTGTGTTGTCAGGCTGGTTTTCTGGCTGCACGGGTAAACACTTTTAGAGCTTCTTGGACTGTAATTGTGTCACCTCCTCTTTATTAACTAATGCGACCGTCTTCGTCCACTCCTCCTCTGGGAAGGTGCATCTTTGACCGGGCTCCTCTGGCCAGGGC
Source organism: Pao palembangensis (assembly GCA_015343265.1). Taxonomy (NCBI): domain Eukaryota; kingdom Metazoa; phylum Chordata; class Actinopteri; order Tetraodontiformes; family Tetraodontidae; genus Pao; species Pao palembangensis. Next base: position 1,245,124 of record CM027093.1, on the reverse strand, counting down.
CGAGCCTTCGTTCTAGGCTAGTTTGTTTTGTTCACCGTGTGTTTTGTCTGAGTGTGCAGACTCCTCCGATGAGTTAACAAGTCTGGCTCAGGTGCTGATGCGTCGTTCTGCAGAGCCCGCAGCCACGCGGGATTGCACCCGCTGCAGCAGAGGGTCCCTGCAGCTGCAGAATAACGGCGGCCGGGTTCTCAGTGTTTTCATTTGCTGCTTGGCTGCACCTCCTCGTCCTGATGTTCATCACCGCTCTGTCTTCAGGCTCCTAACGACCGGCGATAAACGCTGTTAGAACGAGTGTCCCGTTATTGTCTCGGGACATTAACGCTGAGCGTCTGCTCCAAACGTTTCCGAGTGCAGCGGTCAAATGTCAATGACCTTCCTCTGCGGCGTGACGCTTGAGCTTAGCCTAAACATCTGTAGGTGCCTGTGCGCCACCATGGCCGCCTCCCTCCTGACGACAGTTGTTTTTCTATGACGGCTGCAGTCAGCGATGACTCTGATTGGTTCAGTCAATCTCGGATTTGTTCGATCAACACGAGGAGTGTGCTGCTCGTCTGTTTACGTGTTTTCCTGAAGTTTGCTGAGATTATAGATTCCAGCTGGTGACCTTCCGTCACAAACCTCCGTTACTTCTCCCTCATCTGGGTCACCATTGAGCCAACCAGATGGCTGCATTGATTAGGACTGCGCCCACTGATTCTCTCCTCCATTTCTGGAATAAACGCGTTTGCTTCAGGAATCTGATGTTTTGGTCTCGGTCTGGGTTTTAAATAGCGCATCACTGACCAGCGAAGTCTCCGTCTTTACCACAGTGATTAAACACTTCCCTTGTGGATTCTGTTGTGTTTGTGGATTTGAGCATCACAGATGTCTCCTTATTAAATAGAAGAAACACACAGAACGGCATCCCGCTGGGAATGAGCGGGAAGGTCTCAGCGGAGCGGTGCAGTCCTGAAGCCTTTACCGCCGCAGACGATGGTGAGATCCAAACGGCCGAGAAAAGTTTGGTTAAAAGGATTCAAAGCTGAAGCATGGACATGGTTTTGCAGCCGTCAGCAGAAGTCGCAGCAGCCAGTTTCCTGGATGTCCTGAGCAGTGATTAAACACATCATCCAGTGTAAAGTGTGAAGGAAGCTGTGCTCTACGGACTATACGGAGATTTGCCTAATCCCTCCGCCAGATTGGTGTGTGTGTTTCCATGCTTGCAGGTTATTACTGCTGCTCCATCCTGCCTTGTGTGCCATGCAGAATGGCATTAAAGGGGAGGCAGGTCAAGCCCAGAGAGAGAGAGGGAGCGCGTCACTGAGGTCACCCTGTGTTTATGTAAGGACCTGTGGGTGAACAAGAGTCCGCTTGTGTGCGTGACCCCCCCACAGAGGCATTATCTGCTTTGCCACGGTGACATGTCAGTCAGCCGAGTCTGCAGATAGCAGAGGCTGCTGCCTTATCCTCATCAGCGGAGCCGCTACCAGACCGATTCCTGCAGCGGCGGTGGCGGCGTGTCTACAGGACAGCATGTACCCAGATGAGAATGAGACGGTAAGACTCTGTGTGTGTTTGTGCATGTGCACCAGCAGCAGGGACTCATCTGCACTCAGCAACTTCACCAAATCACTGTCAGCAACCACGGTCCTTCCAGTGTTGTCTTTTATTGTGGCGGTACCGTTCCCTGGCTCTTGAGATTTTCACAATAAATGTCAGCAGTCGGTGCAGACGCCACCGTGCACTGAATCGCGTGCACTCGTAACGTGACACAGTCATGCAAACGGTGTCTTAATCCCAGAAGTTCTTTTCAGATGCGCTGTGACAGGCAGGCACGTCTCGCCGTGGTGTTTCTGCAGCCGCCCTCTCAGCAGCTGATTTCAGCTTTTCACAGCCGCCGTTCTGTAGCAGAGCGCACGGGAGCTTCTGCCGTTGTTTGAGCGGGTGATGGGACGGGACGGGACGGGGTAGCTGAGAGGACGCGTCAGCTCTCGCCACGCTTCATTACATAAGCCCTGGCTACGTAACATTTGCTTGGACAGCTGGTTGGTGAGACGAGCTCGGGGCGGAAGGATAGCAGGCAAATCTGTTTTTAGTCTGCTGATGATGGCGGAGAGCGCAGACTGCAGGGCTTTGGAAGAGCCCGTCTGCAGCACAGTCACAGCCTGGGCCTTTTCAGTGTTTTACTGCGTTTTCAGAGTCCTGTGTGTTTAAACACAGCTTTTTGTCGGAGCTGAGATCAAATTTCCACATGAATCTGAGCAGCCACTTAATGACCGAGAGCTGTTTGAACCCTATAATCTCCCGGCCCTGCCCTTGTGTGCTCATGCCTGTCTGGCAGATGACAGTGTGTGCTGTCATTTTGCACTTTCCAGCAGGAAGGTGCGCATGTGTGTGTGTGTTTGTGTTAGAGTTGATTAACTTCTGTTCCGGACGTTATCCTCAACCCGTGCAAAAGTCCGGGGATTGAATGTAACCTGTAAGGAATATTCAGAATACTCAATATCTGACTGGGTCAAAGGTTGAAGACACCAGAGTGTGCAGGATGGTAACACACACTCCCTGGGGTTGAAAGGAAGGTCCTTCCCCTCTCTTTGGGCTCCTCCTGCTGTGCCTGACAGAAATGTGATATATGTTTAAATAAGCTGAAGGGTCCCGAATCAGGACAGGTAGCAGCAGGAGTGGGTTGGGCTTCAGCGCTTCCTCTGCTCTCCTGGAGCAGGAAAGCTCTTTAAGTGCATGTTCAGACTCTAGATTAGATTAGTGGATTATTTTAGCAGACCTGTCCTCCCTCCTCCTCCCTTTCCCTCTTCTACTTCTGTTAATATTGTATCAGATAGTAAATTCCACATTGTTTATCATCACCTGTGTGAGGTGGACTCGCTCATCCTCAGCCCCCATCACGTTAAACGGGTTTGATCTGAGCCGCTTCTAACGCCAACTCTTCATTTGCATTGAGGACCAGAAATACAGGCCTGGTAGCTGTTGCTGTGAATACCATTATTTCCAGCGTCTGGATGAATCAGAACTGGAATAACAAAGCTCGTGTTGTTAAACGTCGCTTTCACACACACTTCTCTTTGTTTAGGCCTCTCGTGTTTTACAAGCAGGTTTAAATATTAAAGCGTGACGAGCTGGAGATCGTGTCGGTTTAAAGTTAGCAGGCTAGGTGCAGCCCGCCAGTTAGAAAGCGTTTATTGTCACTGACTTATCTTTATCTGTATGAGCGTTGGCGTTTTAGCCACTGCGCAGCTGCTCTGGGTACCAGCAGGTACCCAGGAAAGTTCAGACTGTTCTGGTCTTTCTGGAAAATGGCTCATTTTGTTCTATTTAGCTGAGAGGAAACTGTAAATTTATCAGCAGAATGTTTGTTGTAACACCCATCAGTGTTTACTGACTGGTTTCCTGGCTCATTAACTGAGGATTTTCTTGTGGAGTGAGGGATCATTCTGCTCTTTCACGTTCACGCTTTCCTTATTTTCTTGCTCGGGGTCGCCTAAACCTGAGTTGGTGGGCAGGGTCTGACCTTTGGCACGTGTCTGGAGGAACAAGCTGTGTCCCAGTTTCTCGCATCTCCCAGTACAGCGGTTCTGGCAGCTGTATTGCTTTGTTTCCTCCGTGACTAACACACTGACTTTGCTGGATTTTCATGGTCATGGAAGAAATGGCAGCCAGAAGTTTCTGTTCTCCACTGAGCAGACTGAAAGGGCCAAAAACTGCCTGGACTCAGCTGCTGCAGCTGGAAATCCTTCCAGTTTAAGGCTCTTTTGGTGTTTGTTCCGTGTACTAGCAGGAATAGCAGCATGACTACTGTGTGACTGGATGGTTACTCGGCTATGCAGCTGGAACATCTGCCAGATTAGACGTAATCTCTCATTTTTGACAAGAGATATCGATTTACTGCCTTTGTGACTTATTATTTTTAGCCTAGCTTGGGGCTTGGTCTTTGTTCTTGCACGTTGTTTGTGTTTATGTGAATTTCAGCAGATCCGACTCCCAAGTTTTCAGTTGATCCATAAACCAGCTGTGAAGTTGAGGAGTTCTGACACGAAATATGGCCATCAGCCTGGAGCGTTACCTCCTGCTCATAGCTGCGCTTTAGTTCCTCTGACTCCAAGCGCAGGTGGTCTGTTGAGGCTTGTGGCTGTGAGGGAACGAGCCTCTTCCACGTAGCTGGAGGAGCAGAAAAGTTGCTTTTTTTCATCCTCCCTTCCCTCCTCACCACATTCTTGAAGGTGTGTAGAGACATGTTGATGCATGATCCTGCTGGTGGGAAGAATGTAAAACAAGCGGCCAAACTGCTGCACTTCAAGTCAAGTTTTGCAGCTTTGCCTGAAGTAAAACCATCGTCAAACTTCCCTGTTTCAATCTGTTCATTAGTTTAGAGGAGTTGTGATTTAAACACTTGTTCGTAACGCCAATTTTTACACTTGACTGAGTGTGAACAGATTTTTGAAGGATGTCTGAGCACATTGTCAAGTTTAATTGCGCTCCAAGCTGGTCTAATTGCCTTCTTAGCCTGTTTTTAATTGCCGTGTCATTTAGTCTTTGCGTGCCACTGCTCAGTCTCCCCACGTTGCTGTTATCGTCCCCTTCATGGCGTTTAACTGCGCTTTAACGCCACTCTGGACCAGCAGGCGTGAAAACCTCCTGTTTCTGTGGTTTTCCAACCCATTAATTTTGACTTTGGGTCTTATTTTTGATTGATATATTGTAAAAACCCAAAAACATAGCAATAATACACAATAAGAGAACTGTGTGGAGTTTATTTTCCATTTCAGTTGTGTTGTCTGTTGTCTTGTAGACGGTCAGGGTTGCCGACGGCGTAGGTGTGAACCCCCTCACCTGTCTGCTCACTTTGTCCTTGATATTTGTCACTTTAAGCATGAAAACACACAAGTGGGCCAATATTTGCTGGTATATAGTCGTCTACTGACGCTTCCTCTGCAAGGATCTGGGAGGATAACTCATTTCACGGTCATCAAATGTTGGTTAGAAGAGCTAAATCTGTCCGATATATCCGTTTGTGATGAGGATCAGCCATTATTGTCAATATTTAGTCTCCTGACAGTGTGATTCAGCTGAAACGTGACGTTAATGCGCAGTGGTTGATGTGGAGAAGGACCCAGTTCACACAGACGTAGGCTGGGCTGGGACCAGTAGGGCTTGTCACATCTGAGCCTCATATCTAAATCCACACAGAGCACATAAACATCCGTCAGCAGGGATTAAGATGCCACCTGAAGGCTTGTTGTGATACAGTTTCTTTAATAGTGATGATAGATGATGGAGAATATTGATGTTTTATAGATTAATGCCTTTTTGCCGAAACCATTAGCATAAAATCTCCTCAGACCCCAAATCAGATAAGAAAGGAACCATGAGTGCACATCTCCTCAGGGTCCATCACATCCTGCTTCCTGGCACTGACACCACCTGTCCACCAAAACACTCTCTTATGTAATCAGACACACACACACACACACACACACACACACGCGCGCGCCGTCATTAGCTCCTGCGTGCTAACCACAGTGCAGTACATCATTAACTGCAGCTGTTCAGGTAGGATGATGGAAAGGATTAACCGGCCAATCAAAGCTGCCTCGCTGAGTCTTTCCTCGTCACGATTCTCCGCAAACAAAACATCAGCACATTTTTAGCACAGCGTGTTCCAGTCGGACATTTTTGCTTGATTGAAAATCCGTGTAGAGGCAGCTTCGCTCGTGGCAGGAGAGGGAGAATGAGTCACCGAGCGGCCCCACCGTCCCCCTGCTCACTGGTTATTTTAGATCTGCGGCTAAAAAATGGACGGTGTTTGAAAATCTGAGCCTTTTTTTCTTTCTGTCTTTTGAGGAAGTGCGACTGTTTGTGCATGATGTCTGCAGGGAGCGCCCCCATCCCCTGTGGAGAGGGCAGCGGATCCTGACAGCTGCTGTTTCGGACTCACAAGCATATGGTTGCACACACACACACACACACACACAAACGGAGCTCATTTCCTCCCACATTTTGGCTGCATTAATCACTCCTCTCTCTGTCACTCTTGTGAACCCGTGCCTTTTGACACATTTTGTCACGCGATTCTCGGTCAATTACATCACCCCCGGGAGGGAAGGCGTCGCGCTGGACGAGGGCGTCAGTACGACAATGAGGCTCGCAGCTCTGTGGCAGCCTGGAGCTCCGGTGGCCAACAGAGCCTGAGCTTTATTCAAGCTGCGTCACCGAACTCCTGTCCCACGTAGATAACTGCTCCATGCTGTTACGCTGGTTATCGCTGCAAGAGGAAACCTGCTTCAGTGGAACCCAGAGAGTGGGAAAGACAACGATGAAGTCAGGATTTGATGCAGCTGGAAGATGAAGTCTGGCCGTCCCGTCATGCTTCTGCCTGCTCCACATCCTTCCTGTTTCAGCTTGAAACTTTTTGCAGCCGTCACTGTTATTATATGTTCAGATTGATGGAGATGATGCTCCAGGAGGGCTTAGCTAGTTGGTTAGCATGCTAGCAGCTCTTCACTTAAACATCTCATGGTCTCGTCAGACATTAGATCTCATTCAGTTTGATCTTTGCTTCAGGTTTTTGTCTCTTTCCTGCTGCATTATCTGTTCTTTGCTCCAGTTTAACATAAATGTTCTGAAGTTGCGTAACGGCCTTGGGTGTTGCCAGCATTTCAAGGTCTGTTGTGCTGCCAACCTTGTGTGTGTGTGTGTGTCTGCAGTCTTTCTATTTTCGCCCTCTTCTGAGTTTGATTCGGATCTTTTATTCTGATCTTTGTTCACCATTTTTCTGTTTGGGTCCCACTCTCTTTTTTCATGGCTGCTCTTTGTCGTTTATCCACCGAGCTTCATGCTTAAATCAGTACTGCCATCTCGGTTCTCCCAGTAGCCCCTCGCCTAAAAAGACAAGTTAGACTGACTCAGAAATGTGTTTAAACATTTCTCTGGCGGTTAAAGTGAGCTAAATAAAAATGTTTAAGGGCATGACTCAGAGGAAAATGTCCACCATAGGAAAGAAAATATGACCTGCACTGGAGCCGTTCCATTAGATAAAAACACTACCAAATACTTCCCGTTAGTGTGATGCAGTATTTTCTTTGCTGCAGTGAACGTGGCGAAGGTAACAGCATTAGTACAGCAACAGTAACGGCGCAGTACAAGTACCAATGGAGGAGGTAGGAAAGGTCAGCGTACATTTCCTTCTCCTCACTGCTGTTTAGCGTTTATTACCCCACAGTGATAACTGGGAATGTGCCGCTACTGCACTTTTGCCATGGTGTGTGTGTGTGTTTTATGTTCCGTATTGGCATGCAGCAGAGCAGGTTCATCTGTGTCTGACAGAGAGATGGAGGCGAGGACGGGCGAACCTGCCGCTCCGCCTCCTCCTGCGTCACTCACACTTGACCAACCTTGACGCCTGGCTGCCCCCTAGAGGACGGCCCTGGATGAGCACCGGGAATGACTCGGAAGTGCGGAATTTCTTTAATATATATACACGGTACTACTCGGAAAATTAGAATATCCTGAAAAAGTGCATGCATTTCTCTAACTCAACTTTAAAGGTGAAATGTACATATTATATAGACAAATAGTATGCAATCAATATATTTCAAGCTTTTATTTGTTTTTTTTGCTGATTAGGACTTCTTCAAAAACTCAGAAAATTAGAATATTGCTTGAAATCAATAAAAAAAATCATAATCAGCAAAATTACAACAAAAAATGCTGGAGATATCTCACTTTGCATGTAATGAGTCTATAAAATGTATTGGTTTCACCTTTTATGTTGGATAGCTTGAATAAAAAAACTTTTACACGATATTCTAATAAAAGGGCTAATAAATAAGCTAATTAAAGGGCAGGACCACAGTCTTCCTCCAGGCTGCTGAGGCTTAATACTGATAACAGCCACAGAAATGAGGAAATCCTCGGTGACGTCCCAGCAGCAGGAAATCTTGGCGGTAAAGTGATATACAGCCACTCGGCTCTCACAGCCGGTTGTGGAGGAAAACGTGACCCTGAAGGGCTGAACTGTCCCGCCGCCTTTTTAACGTGCGTCCACGGTCGGGACTTCCCCTCTCACAGATTCCTGCTCCTAAACACGCGGTTACACCGCCTCATGCAGGAAGTGACTGCAGATACCGCCGGGAACGATGGCGACGGTCCGCTCGAGACGATCTTTCTGCAGGTGGGACCACGAGGAGGACGATGTGTTCACCCTCTCTCCTCCGGAGGTAACGGTTATTTTGGTAGAACTTGGAAAGTAAGTTTCCCTTTTTTTTTTTTTTTTTTTTTTCCTCGTCATTCCAGACATGAAGTAAATCGGCAGTGAGCTGCAGGATGTGATGCGGCTCCGCTGCGCTCAGCAGCAAGGTTCTGGGGCCTCTTCTGCTCCGCTTCATATTTGATCTCTGTGGCTGTTTCCTGCATATTTCATCCCCATTGATCCGTGTGAAATAAAACATCACATAGCCGATGTTGGAATGCCAGACGTTCTTCCAAGCCTCTCTGCCCCCACACTCAGGGAAGCTGTGCAGAGACGCTAGCGGCGTTAAGTCTGTTTGTGGTTCTTCAGGTTCCTCTGTCCTGTTTCTGCTGGGTTGCAGTAACGGTTAATGCCAGTTCTCTGTCTTTGTATGCGGGGCTGAACTTGGACAAATTGTGCCGTCAGTGTTCAGGCTGCATCAGTTTCTCTTCCTGATTTCGACCTGACGTGCGTGCCAGTGGCTCTGTTACATAAGAGCAGCACTTTTGCTGTATGAGTTCATTAAATTCCTCAGCTCCGTGTCAAAGTGAGCTCTTTCAAGCTGTCCCGGGGCCATTTCAGCCGCATCATTTGATATTAAAGGCTTTTCCTTTATGCCGCAGTGGCGTCCAGGGTTCAGTGCGGTGAATGGGACGTGATTGGCTCCGTGTGGAGCTCAGAGGAAACAGCCATTCAGGTTTTATGTGCCCTCAGAGTCTGTAATTGGTTTCAGATGATCCCCGTGCTGATGTGCCGCCGGTTTCTCTCCCTAGACGGTGTCTTCATTGGGCCAGGGCCGCTCGGAGTCTCCCGTCTACACCAACCTCCAAGAGCTGAAGGTCACGCAGAGCGCCTTGCCTCCCGCCCCCTCCGGCTCCCCCCTTTACATCCTGGGCGACTGGGAGACCTACAAGGATCAAAATGGCAGGCACTTTTATTACAACCGCTCCACGCAGGAGAGGACCTGGAAACCCCCGCGAGCAAAGGACGTGAGCACGGGGAGTTCCAGGCACGACGGTCACAGCACGGGAGAGAGCTCTGAGGTACAGATGTTTGACCAGGCGCGCGTGGGCGTTCGTTCACTCAACGTCCCGTCACAGCTCACGCACGCTTGCGCCTTTAGCGGTTATCACCCTGGTTTGAAAATAGGTCTGGAGCCAGATCCCAGAGGCAGTCGAGGGTCGTCCAGATCATTTACGATGACAGCAGTTAAACACACACGCTGACCTAAACTGAGTTGAAAAGCGTCTCCATGGTTACTGATTCGCCCAAAGCGGCTCAAAAGATGCAGGAAATTGAGGAACGGCGCAGCGACTGCTTGCTTTGATCACACACACGGAATTATCCCAAAATGAAACATTTGAACAGACTCGTGTTAAATCGCTTAACAAAGACACCATGACAGAACTTCACAAGTGTGTTTGATTGAGTGTGTTGTGATTGAGTTGTCCAGACAGAAAGAGTAGCATCTGCAGAATTCAGACAAACATTCTCCATCTAAAGCCTGATGAAACACTAAACAACCCTCAGAGCCTTTAGAAGAGTGGAAAAAATGACAGGTTTTGTCTAGAACAGTGAATAAATAGCCTCGGTTGTTTGCAGTCATGGCTGATTTGACTGCATTTCCTGCACAACACTGCCACCTACAGTCAGAATGGCGTCACTGTCAGTCCATCCTGAGTGATTTTATTTACCTTTCTGGGTCTTTGTGGTTCCCTTTTCTGTGTTAAACTGGTCTTGGTAGTTCTCTGTTTTGGGGTGCATGATTGTCTCTCCTCTCTTTACTGTGTGGTGATCTCTCTCTCTTTTTCTCCCTCTCTCTTCACCAATGATAGACCGCTCCTTTCTCTCTCTCGCCATCTATCCTTCCCTTCCTCTCGCTCTCCATCGGCCACCTCCAGCCTCTATCTTCGGAGGACACCTGCTTCAGTACCTACTCTAGCCAGTCGGACAGCCAGTATGGCTCGCCGCCTCGCGGTTGGTTCGAGGAGATGGACGAGCACGGGCACACGCTGTACATCAGCGAATATACTAACGAGAAGGTACCGGCCTCACGGGGGTTCTTCTGCCGCTTCTTCACCGGGGTGATTGGGGGTGATTTATGGTGGATTTTACACCAGTGCATGACTCGGACATTTCCTCTATCATCATTAGATACACATCCCATCTCAGCATAACACATTTCACCACTGTTAGTAACAACGGAAATAATAAAAGTACCATTACCTTTACTAAAGTACTTGAGTAAATGACCTTTGTTTATGATCCAGGATGACATACTTGCATGTATTTAGGGTTTATGTTAGCTTGCTAGCGTGCTGTCTAACAGTCGCCACCTGTCTGTCATTAGTGGCTAAAACACGTTGACGAGCAGGGACGACCGTATTACTACAGCGCCGACGGTTCAAGGTCAGAATGGGAGCTTCCGAAGGTAAGACTCAAATCATGGGAGGAGCGAGACGAAAGTTTTACCCAGAGAGGAGGAAGCAAAGGCTGAAGAATGAATAAGTCTTTCCTGTTGTCTTCTCCCAGTACAACCACTCCCCTCCTCAGCCCTCAGGAGACGCTCCGAAGACGCGCAGTCTGGACAGGAAGCACGTGGAGCCCATCGTCCTGACCAAGTGGAGACACAGCATGTTTGTGCCTGAGCTCGGCGACAAGGTCAGACTCACACGTCTGAAAGCAAAACTAAATCTGGTTTTCAGAGGAGTCCTCCCAGGGCCGTGGGATAGTCCAGCGTCGTTTTGCTTTAACTGCCGTGAGTCTGAGTTTTAGGCTGGTTTATTTTGCAGCGGCTGTTAAAAACCAGGCGTTTCCGCCCAGGCTCCGCCCGCCCACACTCCGTCAAACACCAAGTCAGTAGCTCCTCGTTGAGATTGCATGTCCTAAATCTTCAGGAACGACAATCACGCCCTCTTCTTCCTCCAGCTGATCGAGTCCGTTTGTCTGAGCCTTCAGTCACGTGATTTGTCGCCAGAAACGCTGGAGATGTTTTATAGATGATGAGAATCTGCCTGCAGTTTTAATTAAAGACACGTTAGTCTATCATCACTCCACTAATCACCCTCTTTCCTCCATCCATCTCCTTCACCACTCATCACCTCCTCCAGTTGTGGCCAGAGTTGAACTTTCCCTCCTTGTCTCCCCACCAGGATGCTCCTCTGGGCCTCAAGTCGCCCTCTCCTGACTCTGACTCCTGCCCTTCATCTCCCAACCCCCCCACCTCTGTTAGTACACCTTTTTTTCTTCCTCTCTTCTCCTTGCTTTTGCTGTTTTTTGGAACTAGAGAGAAAAAGGAGTGCGTCTGAGCTTCCAAATCCTCTGCTTATTCTACTGTTTGATGCTTTGAAGATGTTTATCTCGGACATAAAAAACAAGCGGCGCTGCTGAAGTAACAAAAGCTCTGGGCGGTTTATTTTAGTCTGGTTTCTGCGTCCGCTTTGTCTTGATTTGCTTGTTGAGTGGGATTAATGAAGGCAGCAGCTGAAGGACGTGACTGCTCTGGTGGCGGGGCATTGATGCGGTGATGGTGCTTCAGCGCGATGTTCTGCCTTCGCCTAGTTCTCGAGTGCTCGCTGCATGTGCATGTGTGACGCCTGTGCTGATGAGTTTATGTCCTCTTCCAGCCGTCTGAGAAGTGCGGCGTTCTGAACGTGACAAAGATCACTGAGCACGGAAAGAAAGTCAGGTGAGTGGAGGAACTCGGCTTCATCCGGGTTGTTCATCCGGAGCCTCTGATCATCTTCACCGATTCTGCCTTGCAGGAAAAACTGGACTTCCTCCTGGACCGTCCTTCAAGGGTCCACGTTGCTGTTTGCCAAGAGTCAAGGAGGCGGCACCAGCTGGGTTAGTGGAACAAAACAGATTGGTGCAGCGAGCTCCTGAGAGCAGCGCCTCAAATACTCCCTCAGACGCGATGATGAGCAAAAGCCGTCATCCTTAATGTGGCGGACCTCCAGCAGTGGAGAGTCGGGGCTCACTTATCTCTCTCCTCCATGTTTCATTCCTTTTCCTGTGGTTTCACACCCCACAACCCCTCCATCCTTCCATTTTCCGTGTCTCATCCTGCTCCATCCTACCATGTAGCCACACCCCAGCAGCGCCTCCCTTCCTGAATTTCTCCTGTCGCTGTTGAGTAACTGGAAGCCGGCTGCTAAGAAACACCCGGCCGTCTTCTCTGAGCTCCACAGATCCTCCTCTGTATGTGCTTCCTCCTTCTACTCTCCTCCTATTCCTCCTCTGCATGTGGCCCTCCCGCCCGTCTGTCACGCCTCGACGGGCAGCTGCTCATCAGCATGTCAGGAGACTCGGCTGACATGACAGATAGCTGTTAGTGTGGCCCCAGACGCTCCGAGAACGAGCAGAAGGATCGTTTTCTTGGAATGAGAGAAGCAGACTTGTGCAGGAGCGTGTTGTTGAGTTCAGGGCTGGCCCGAAACGTCACCCTGATGCGCTTTGATCGTCTTCCTCATCACGAATGCGCTTCTGCTCAGCGGCCTCGTGGATGATCCTCCACGCTAAAGTACACAGAAAACTCCTGAACATGCACGCAGCTGCAAACTGGAGTCAGCTTTGTGGAATCTGAGCGACCTTTTGACCCTTTGCTGATCACCTGGGAGCCTCGTCCCTGGGACCGCGCTGCCAGCCAGATTTGCATGCTGCATGCTCGCTGGCTCACTGCCTTCCTGGACCCAGCTCTTACTTATTCAGCTCCAGGTCCGGGGTCACGGCTGAGGATGACTGGGAGTTCTTCCTGTAACGGTCGTCATAGAGTCAGGCTCTGAGAGGCTGATCCTCTGAGCTGGCTCTCCTCCTGTTTTCACGCATCGGAGGTTTATTCCTTCTCCTTCTGTCCAGTTTGGAGGCAGTCAGTCCAAACCAGAGTTCACCGTGGATCTGAGAGGTGGCTCCGTGGAGTGGGCGTCCAAGGACAAGTCCAGCAAGAAGCACGTCATAGAGGTGAGGCATCGATGACACGATAACAGAGGAGTAGGGGACTAGTTCTAACACGGTCGGTTTGGGGCGCAGCTGAAGACTCGGCAGGGCACCGAGCTTCTCATCCAGTCAGAAAACGACGGCGTGGTCAGCGAATGGTTCCGAGCGCTGCAGGACTCCATCAGCACCCATGTGAGTGGCAGCGGTCTGGAAAACTGCGTCTCAGGAGCTTGTAGCTCAGGAACGTGTCGGGTCTCCTTCAGTTGCCATGTTTGTCTTTTGTTTGTGCGTCTCAGGCCTGGGAGTCTGACGAGGCCATCGAAGAGGACATGCCCGAGTCTCCTGTGGAGAAACATGACAAGGACAAAGAGCACAGAGATGCAAAGAAGGCCCGAGGTCTGTGTGGACAAACGCAAACAGAAAGCGCCGTCAACACAGCGGTGGTGGACAAACTGTCCTGTCTGTCCCCTCCGGCAGCCATGAAGAATTCCACCAGCATGGACTCCTCCGACAACAAGAAAACCAGACACAAGCTGAAGAAGTTCCTGACCCGCCGGCCCACGCTGCAGGCTGTCAGAGACAAGGGCTACATCAAAGGTATCATCAAAGCACTCTCCAGGTGTCCATCCTGTGGCAGCGGCTGACTTCCTCCCGTGTTTGTGGCCCTCAGATCAGGTGTTCGGCTGCAGCCTCTCCGACCTGTGTCACAGGGAGAACAGCACGGTGCCCGCCTTTGTCAAGCTGTGCATCGACCACGTGGAGAACGGCAGTGGGTGCTCGGGAAAATGTGCAGGATCCTGATCCTGCGGCAGCTTTCCGCTCGTCCTAATCATGTTCTGCCTCCTGCAGGTCTGTGTGTGGACGGGCTGTACAGAGTGAGCGGGAACCTGGCCGTCATACAGAAGCTGCGCTACGCTGTCGATCACGGTGAGTTTCCAGGCTGGCTGATCCCTGCCAAGCCTGGAAAGTCCTTGAATTCCAGGCTGTTTGTGTTGGCTGACCGAAGCGCTTGTGTCTAGATGAGAAGGTCAACCTTCAGGACGGCAAGTGGGAGGACATCCACGTGACCACCGGAGCCTTGAAGATGTACTTCAGGGAGCTTCCGGAGCCGCTCTTCACCTACGCTCGGTTTCACGACTTTGTCAGCGCCATCAGTACGTCCTTTTTATGATCAGGAACCTTCCTGCGGTTCTACAACCGCTACGGTCCATTAACAGGACCAGTACCAGGAAGTACTGCCCTCTGTTGGTCTGTAGATTTGCACCTTTCTTCAGAACATTGTTTAGAGAACCTTAAATATTACCCAGAATGCATTTGAACAGGTGAAGGTAGCTGTAACGCTCCGGGCTGCTGGAAGATTAAAACTGGTGGAAAAACCACTAGTACCATTAACCCTCGTGTAAAGGTGAACTGTGCAATGGTTGGGTGTTCCCTCAGGCTCTGATGTTCTGTCGTGCAGAGATTACAGATTACAAGCACCGAGTTCAGGCCATCAAAGATCTGGTCAAGCAGCTGCCGAAGCCGAACCACGACACCATGCAGGCTCTCTTCCAACACCTCAGGAAGTAAGAAACGCCGCCGCGCATCCATTTCCTGCTCCTACAGCACTAAAGCGCCATGTTAGGCCATCAAAGATTAATGGCTGCCTGGATCAAAGCACCTGTAGCCATTAGTCTGTAATAATTTATCCCTTTTGGATCAGATCTACAAAACTCCCACAATCCCCCTCTTGTCTCCGTCCAAAACCACATCTTTTAATGTGCCCCTAGGGTGATCGACCACGGGGAGGAGAACCGCATGACCACCCAGAGCGTGGCCATCGTGTTCGGCCCCACGCTGCTGCGGCCTGAAATTGAGACCATCAACATGGCGGTCCACATGGTCTACCAGAACCAGATCGTGGAGCTCATTCTGCACGAGTACGAGAACATCTTCGGCAGGTAGAAAGACGCGCCGGAGGACGAGGCTCTCTTTCGCCACGTTCCTCCCGCCTCGGCCCAGCTCCGTCGGACCTGGGCCGAGCCGGGCCGGCGGCGCCAGCAAGTGTTCACCTGCTTCTTCACATTTCCAACCTTTCGGACCGAAGCGGATATGACCGAAACGTAGCTGTAACCAACCAGTGACCAAAAAATGCTTCTTTCCGCACTTGGATCCAGACTTTCAGACACTGAAGAAGTAAAATGAGACGAGGAGAAACGGGCATTTATCATTTAAGGAGCTTTCCTGCCCTCTTTTCCTTCATTGTAGTTGGTTTGTTCCTTCATCTCCTCTTTCCTTCAACGATGGACCGAGCGTCCTCCCAAGACACGAGGTTATCGCTGCTAACCTACGTCTGCACACCACCCTCTCCAGAACAAGTCACCCCGCAGCGCTCACACTTTAAAACAGCAGGTTCTGTCCTCCCGGACGTGGGGGCGGAGCCTGCGAGCCCTCTCCGTGACTCTGTACGGCGTGGGTGCGCGTGGAGAAGGTGATGTCATGACCTTCTGTTGTACAGTCGGAGTGCCTGGACTGAGAATGTGAAAGGTGGGTGGGGGTGGGGGGGTGTAACTGTGGTTGAAAACCTGAGGAGTGTGGAGGTTTACCTGAGCAACAGGTAAACGGAAAAATGTAACTTTACCAAACTGGAATAAAGACCTGGAAGAGACTCCAAACAACACTTTATTGCTGTTTTTTTTTTTTTTTTTTTTTTTTTTTAATGAATACTCAGACTAACGGTCGTGACTGGGTTGTCTGGTTTTTAGGCCCACTGGTCTGGCTGGTGTGCTGCTCAGGTGCGGCTGGCCTCAGTCTGCTGAGAGACGTCAGCTGATTCCGCAGCTCCACTGCAGATTCCTGTCTCCGTGCTGTTGAGCGCCGGCGCTTCCTCCCAGCTGTGACGGAGATCTCCATTAAGATTAAAGCCGGCAACCAGTCACCACACACGCAGGGAAAACAGCCGAGCGGCAGGACGGAAAGCTGCGGGAAAGGCTTCTCAGAGTCTGCAGAGCTAAAGACGCTCAGAACCAAACCTGATCCTGTTCAGACGCGTTTCATCGCAGCATCTGGCAGCCGCCATGTCGTGTGATTAACTAGTGTTTACTGGTTTTAATGGGACAAAGATCTAATGGGCTGATTGGACTGGTTATAGTGGAACAGAGGGGGTAAATTGACTTCTTAGCGTTTTTAATTGACATTTTGATCCGACGCCGTTCGGCAGCGTTAGCAAGCTAATGAGATTTGCAGCGAAAGGCCGAGGTGCTGCTCCTCAGAGAGGCTGTGGCATTTCTGTTGGCTGCAGATGATCGATAAGTGAACAGACTCCAGTCGGAACTCAGTCAGGAGCCAAACCAAACTTTGACTCTAAGTCTCGGGTTAGGACGAGGTGAAAGCTCGTGCGTAGATGCTAAAATCCCAAAAACAGTTTCTGCAGCTGCCTCCTCGAGGGAAGAGGAAGCAGATAATAGAGCCGATTAGCATAAAGTCTCTGCTCTCCAGTAAAGCTATTTACTTCTGCATCAAAGCCAAATGTTTTCCTTTGATTTACTTGTTTCCGTAACAGCGCTGAATCTGAAATCTTCCAGATCTGTTTGGATCAGGGAGCCCCGGCGTTCTGGGAGACGTCCCACCGCCATGTCGGCCGTCTGGCCTGATGGCTCCCAACGAGCTCCAGTTTTCCGCTCCCTCGCTGTCAACAGGTTCAGCTGGAAACCTCCCTGGCTTTGATATTTGGGATCATTCCCATCACGGTAGCGTGGAAGTCTTACTTGTGACCTCCTCCTCCAACCTTGATGTCAGCTGCCTGTAAAGATGGAGGCGGCGTGCTGGGACAGATGTTTGTTCAGCCTCTTTGGATGCAGACGAAGGCGTTTCTCTGCGTTTCCATCGCTTATCCGACCGAAACCTGAGCAACACGACAGCTCCGGAGATGTTAAAGCTGTGGAATCAGGTTCAGGGCTGTGATTGCTGCTCCTGTCTGCGGCTGATAAACCTCTGGGGAAGCTGCTCTCCTCCAGGCACCAGCGCAGCAGTTCTTCCTCTCTGTGTCTGCAGCACACAGACGCACGTCGGCGCCTCGGGAGCAGCGTGTCCACCGAGGAGGCGGGCTTTGGTCCCGGTGGAATTAAAGCCTCCCGCTGTGAAGGAGCGGCATCGATTCCTCTGTTGTCTGCAGCAGAGGACCTGAGGAACGACGGGAGCAGAGATCGACGACGACGAGAAGCTAAACATCAGTCGGTGGAAAACCAGTCACCGTGACTGTGAGCACGGAAGCACCCGCAGAGTGCAAAATTCAGGAAAACGTAATTAAAACCTCATTATGGAAGCACAAGTACTGAGGAAAACAAAGCAAGTGAGCCTGTAAATCTGATTCCTCTCCAGGAACAGCTGGAAGTCGTGTTGATTTAGTCATTTATGATCATTTGATACATTTTCTCTTGAAGTTTTATACAATAACGTTAGGGAACCTGTATTTAAAAAAAAAACAAACATTTTTTGCTCTTTTAGCTAGCGTCACTTAACCTCCTCCACCAACCTGCTGTTTGCTCATGTTAGCTGAGGTGCTCTATTTTGCTAAGTTTAGCTGCCAGTTCCCGGCGCTGAAATATCCATGGTTACTGCTGGTTCCTGTTTCTGAACGTGGCCTGTGATTGGCTCCTCAGAAAGCACCCAGGAAGAAGAGTCCAGGAGGGCCATCTGCTGCCTCCTCGTGGATAAAGGTAGCATTACAGCACTTCCAGATCTTCCATTTCTGTCACAACAAAAACTGTTTTGTTTTTTTTTTTTGTTTGTTTTTCTGAATTGTCATTTCTAATGAGCCTTTACTTCTTCGGTGAGTTCGCTCACTCGTACATTTATTAAACAATTGGTAGATTTGTCTGGGTAAAAACCCTCTGAATGACAGACGACTTTCATCCATGTTCTGTGTGTTTTTCCCTGGAACACAGCATCACCTCCTGAAGCAGGTTAATCCTCGGTGAGCCACAGCTCCGGGCTCCGGAGACAGATACATTTCCAGGACCTGCTGTTTGCCTGGAGGAAGCCACAGGCGTATCACCGTTCACCCAGCAGAAACCACTGTGGTCACACGACCTGTGTTTCTAGGAGTCTTTCTGCTTTGCCAGAGCAGAAATCTGTAACATGTGAGATGCTTTTATCCACGCTGGGTGCTGGGAATGCGCTTTGGTGCTGCTATGTAACAACGGATGTTGTATTGGTTCCCTTCCAGCCCTTCCTGCAACAGACACCGGGAAATAAACTCAGGAAAACTGTGTGTTGGCGACTGCAGCCACCAAACTTTCGTTTTAATTAGGATTAAAAGGCTGATGAGAAAAGTAGGAACGTCACAACTCGTCATAACTGGAGCTGCAGACAGGAGGAGAAACAACCCACGAGGATGTGGCGTAACCACGGTGATGTCGACGTCAGCCTCACCCCTGACACAGGTAAACTGCATTCACATACCACTCGGGGCACCTTTAGCTCCACCCACCGTCTTTGATACCTCAAAACAGACGTTTTCAACCTGCGGTCCGCCGCCCTTCTGTGGTTCATGCAGACACTGGAAGTGGCCCCTGAACTGAACTGATGTAGCTTCAGCTTTGGATAATTTAAAAAATGATTTATATAAACGTACAGGATTGAAGGCTAGCGTCCCTCTGGTTTGGCCTAGTCTGTTCTTCGTGGCTGGTTACATAAATGTAGACATATTGAAGGTTTTCTCCATAGCAGGAGATTCCAGCTATTTACAAAAGATCTAAACAGACTAAAGAAGAACAGAGGGAAGAAGAGTGGACTGAAGAAGTCCACAGTCCTCTAATTATAGAAGAAATTAACAATTCTTCTCCTCTGGGTGCTGATTAACGTCATTAAGATCAAAAGATCGCTTAACATCTTTGTTGTGATTTAAAGAAAACAAGGTCAGAGTTTGAGGTGTTTCAGACACACTTTTGAAAACTGCAGAAGGTTTCGCGACGGCACGTTTGGTTTTAGCTCCACATGGTCGGCTATGTGGAGCTAAAACTAAACTCGTGATTCGCTCTCTGATGAAGACGGAGGTGATTGCAGTCAGATCACTTCTGACCTCACTATGGCTCCTGATCTAGTTTCCTCTGGTCCCTCTGTCTAATTTCATAAACCTGGCGGCACATTTGACTCCCCGCTTCTCCGGCGCCCCTGGATCAGTTTGAGTTTTAATCTTCCAGCAGACTTCGTTACGTGTGTAATTGTCCCGTTTCTTCGGTGGTTGACTTTCCCTGCAGCCTGGAGGGCAGAACAGGGCCGCGGTTTGACTTCTAATAACGGAAAAGGTTCCGACGCAGGTTTTAGAGAGGAAGATGGTGTTCTGACGAGTCTGTGTCCCCTCGGACACCGTCGAGATCAAAGAAATATCGTTCAAAGAAGGTTCTGATGTTGAACCGAGGATGAAGCTAATTCTGAAGTAAACGAAAGTAGAGAACGCAAACTTTGGTCAGGTGGTTTTTTTTGGCGCCTTCAGAGGAACCTCGGGTTACCTGGGAAGTAAGTTTGAGCGCCAGGCGCGCAGAGGTGTTCTGATCCACGAGGTTCCGCCGTCTTTGAAGTTTGACTAGCATATGGTTTCATTCAGACTCCAGGTAGCCGCTCGTGATGACGAAGCTGTGCCGGAACATTAGAAGAGCGGTCCGGTAGCGTTAGCATTCTGGTCCGTGCGCAGATATCAGCACTTCAGCATGTTTCATCCTGTTCAAACCTCACCTACCGGTGGAGGAGGGGCTTATGACGTGTACCGCCACCCACCACTAGAGGGAAAATCAGCTTTAGCTTCGATATTGAAACATTCTTGTCACTCAGTCCAACTTCCACAGTAGAAGTGCAGATGTTATCTTACGGAACTGTTCCGCCTGCTGTACTGACAGAAAAGAGCATCATCGACTATTCCAGTGCGCGAGGAGACTCCTAGCAAGCAAATCTTTAAACTCATTAGCTTAAATGCTAAGGTGGTTCTCATCAATAGCACGTTTGAGATTTGTACCTCGCAGCCTCGGCGAGCTGCAGGGATTCACCTCTCCGACGGTGTAAATTACCAGTCTGAGCATGTGAGCAGCTAAAATAGCCACAAATGAGATAATCGTGTGTTAGCAAAGGCTCAGCGAGGACTTTGATGAGAATCGAGTTAGCGTTGATAATTCGTTCAGGCGGAAGGATTTGGTTCGCTGTGTTTTTATCATCCTCGCTGATATTCCAGGCGAGGTGCAGGCGTCGCGGCAAACGGGTGATAATAACAGCGCCGAGAGCGTCTCGTTCACGCTGCCAGTGTGATGGGACTGCGGCCAGTCCAGTCTGCTGATGGGAATACTGGTCGGCCCTTAATGGTCCTCGTCCCCTCCCTGTTTTATGACGTCAGCAAGCCGTTTTTAGATTTAGTTTGGAGGCGCTAGACAACTTTTATCCGCCTGAATCGTTTTCATTAATATTGTTGCCAATATCAATAGCACAGTTGGTAAACTAAGGCTAAAACTGTCGCTGTGGGTTAGCAGTGCTAGCTGTGATAACATTAGAGAGGAAAAACTACCTAAAAACAAAAGATTCAGACTTCTGCGGCATACTACATACATATCCCAAGCTAAGCTTTGAAGCTAAGTCGCTACGTCACAAGTTGATTTCAAAGGATTTTCTTAATTTAGCTACTTTCTGCTGTCAAGGTTACTTCAAAGGGGAACGCTTACAACGTAGCCAAACGTGTGTCAGAAGTTCCAGCTCACACGCCGACGTTTGAGGGCCGGCGTTTAGTTGAACAGCGGCTAAATTAAACTTTAATTATTGTTATCACGATAACAACCCTGCAGGTGCTAAACTTGACACACCGCCGCCGGCCTTCGTGTGGCGTTCATCGCGACTCGAAGGAACTTTTTTGGCGTTTCCTTTTCTCTCTGTCCGGATGGCACTATTCATTAATCCCATCGAAAGGAATTTTGCTTGTTAGCGGAGACAGAACCTAAATTAGTTCCAGCTGTGAACAAACGACCTTCTGACTCGTGTTCTGATGAGGAAGAACAACGTTTGTAATAAACCCGTCTGCGCCTTATTTTTCTTTTCTGGCCCCGAAGGAGAAACTATCCATTAGCTTTCTGAACCCGGAGCTATATCGTTAGCGTCTCCACTCATTCCAAACCTGATCTTTGGAGGAAGAGCCCCGCTAATACGGGACGGAAGGTCAGATGTTTGGAGAGTCGACAGTCGTGGCGCCGCGGAAGGTCTGAGCTCGCGGGAATAGCCAGAGTCTCCGTTTGATTGGCTGACCTTCAGCTGTAAGAAAATAAGGTGCTAATTCTCCGTCAGTCTGGCCATTAGTGTCAGCGGAGAATGAAGCTGACCTTTCGGGGGCAGGGGAGGGCGGAGGGGGTGAGAAGAGCGTCGGGAAGAAAGTTAGCTGCGCAACAGGAAGTTAACGTTTTGGCGTGGCGATGACAAACCCTCGTGTTTCCGTTGCGTTCCCACCTGTTGTGGAATTTAGGTGAGAACCGTGGTGGCGGAGGAGGAGGCATGTTCCTCCTTCCACCTGTGATGATTGTTTACCGGGTTGTTTACTGGGCCGGAGGACTGATTTTCTCTGACAGGCCGTCGGAATACAAAAACAGACGGACGGGAAAATGAAGGCCCAGTGTGAGGCCTTCATCAGCGCCTCATATTTTCCCTCACAACTTTTGATTTTTCGCTCTCCGAGTTTGGAAGATGTTCTTTTGTTTTTTTCGGTCAGGTGGGAGCGGGGGAGGGGGGCTGTTGTCGGCCTGTTTCCAAACTGTCAGATGAGTCTCGGCGGGACACCTGAGACCGTCTCCTGCCTGTCGGCCTGCTGTCGCTCGCTCTGCTTTGGGGGGGTTTGATTCACCAACGTAGTCTTTTTTCAAACCAATTACAAAACCAATCAGCGATGTCAGCATACCTCCTCATGAGGAAAAGCCAATTAAAATGTTTTCCCAGAAAGCAAAATCAGTCTCCACTTTAAATTAAAATCTGAGCCATAAAGCGCGAAGCTCGTACATATTGTAATTAATGCAGATCAACTCCAAATCATCCCAGAATTCACTGTTTGATTACCTCGATTCTGTCCACCGCTACTCGAATTAGCAACCGCTTGCCGTCCTGCGAGGTTACAGTCTGCAATGTTTATGACCACTAATTCAATTTGATTGGATTTGGACAATTTTATTTAGCATTTATTCGTCCAGACATCAATTATTACGGCTCCTCGTTAGCGCTGGCCTCTAATTTATCGTGGCTGCAAGCGTAAACGTCGGCTCCTCGCCATTAGCGTTCCCACAAATTAGCATTTCTATTCAGCGACGCTGTGACAGTCGCCAAACTGATAAAAATAGCTCTTAAAATATAATAAAAACTCATAACTGAATGTTCGAACTTTATTCCCTTTAATAAGCACGTCTGTTGTCTTGGAAACGACCTTCACGGACACAAACCAGCGGCCGAAAAACGACCAAGAAAAGAAGTTAGCCTTCTAGTTAAAGAGGAAGCGATAAAGGGCAGATTTACTGAGGAGAAGAACCGATCAGAGGATGGACACATTCACCAACAAGGCACAGAAAGCGTCTCTGGGATCAGCGAGTCTCCGTCCGGCCTCCTGCCGAGGACGGAGCTCAGCGGCAGATCCGGGATCTGCTCAGACGGGTTTCCCGACATGAAATGAGCGCCGCGGCTTTGATGTGCAGCAGCAGCAGCTTCCTCCTGGAAGTTGTCAAAGTGTTGTGCAGAAAAGCTTTCACTTCCTCAGGTCTGCTCTGATCTGCATGTAACCGTGGCAACACGAAGCTTTTCCCTCCGCCTGGAGGCTGAAACACTTTAATTCTGGGCAAATCAAAGATCTTGGTCACCCACGTCTCTTGTTGTTTCCTTTGTTTTTTTTAATTCTTTATGCAGAAACTATTGTTTTCAGCCTGAGTGTGACTCACCGCTGTCACCATGGCGACAGGGTTGATGTTGTTTCTTATCTCCGATAATCCGCCACCTGTTCGCCGTAATTCCGGTCTTCTGAACCACTTTAGTTCCAGGCGAGAGCAGCTGTCAGTCACGGCTGATCGGTCGGAGATACCGGGGTCGGCGGGAGGCTCCTGCCGGACGGTTCAGGCGCTAATGTCACGCTTCGCTGATCCTCGCTGTTGGATACAAACCTGCAACATTCCGTCCGTTCAGCTGCTATTTAAAGCAACTTTTCCCACCACAGGAGCCATTTAAAAAGTGCAGAGCTATTTCTGCAAATACAACGGATCGCGTTTTTTATTCGATAGCTAGTGCTAGCTAGATCTGTATCATCAGGAGGAAATGAAAGTAACCTCATCAATTCAGTGTTTAATTAAATGTTTGATTAGCAGGAAATAGTTTCACCCATCTGTCCGGTCATATTTCTTCTTTTTTTTCTTTTCATTAGTGGAGTTGCTCGAAAACTGGACAGATTCCCTGAAAAGTGAAGAGAAACTGGGTCAAGGAAGAAGCTAGCACTTCGGCAAAGGTTTGCGTTTATTCTTTTATGAGACCACAATGTTGCCAGATTCAAAGGTTAGATTCATTCTTTTTTAAGTAGCCGCCAGCAGAACATGCTAAGCGCTAACGGTTGCGAGCTAAGCCTGTTTGTTAATTAGCTAACTTTCGTTTGTCTCCTCTGTCCATCCTCCCGTTTTTGCACTTTGACCACCAGTGAGCAGAAAACTTCCATCTTTCCATGTTGATCCTCAAGCATCGCTTTCTTCTCCTCCTCCGTTTCGCGTTGGCGCCCCTCCTCTCTGCGAGGGTAACTGAACACAAGCGTAATTACAGCCGTATATATCAGCCTCTTTCTATTAACCTCACTCCATTTCTCTCTCACGCTTGAACACTCCCACATTTCGCTGCAGCATCTCTGGTTCTCAGCGGAGGATACCTGCAGGCGAGCGCCGCCGTCTCCTCCCGAGTGCACCGCAGTAAACCCAGTGATGACGTCTGATCCATGACTCGCTCAGGAAAAACCTGGAAAGGTTTCATCACCTGCCTTGAGTCTGCAGAGGTCCGACCGGCCCGTCGGAGCGACGAACGTGACGTTTGTGAACGCGCTGCTCAAACGTGAAAAACTTTCTCCAGGTGAGATAAACAAACGCACCTTCATTCCTTTCTTGTCTTGCCATAAAAAAAAATAAAATAAAATGTGTCTGTTTAACACAGAAGAAAATATTTTATCCAACTGAACAAAACTGACTGTTTAGTGCAGCCATGTAAAAGCTAACATGTGTTAGCCACTAACGTAACCACAAGAAAGCCCACGATTTCTTCTAAAGTTTAGTTTCCTCATGGTTAAACAGATCATCAAACACAAAAATAAAGTAGATTTCAACAGATTAACTGGCTAACCTCGTGCATCTGTTATCTAAGCTAGTTGAGCTAACACATGCTTGCGTTGGATGCATTTACACTGAAATTTTAGCAGTAAGGAACATTCCTTCACCTTATTGCTGTGAAAGGAGAGCAGGAATTGTGTGTACGTGATTTTTATCATTTCACTCTGGTGATTTTTTTCCTTGTCAACAACATTAGCCACTGAGGACTCATCCGTCTTTAGTGCCGCTGTTCGCTCTTCAAACAGCGGGATCGCCGCCACGAGCAGCTTTTATTTGCTAATTAGCATTTTTTGTCATCAAAACAAAAGTCATGGTGGAGGTTGCGCCTGAAGCCGCCGACTAAATTCATTTACGTTGGAAAAAAGGACTAAAACAGCAGGAGGACGGTTTCAGCGAGCTAATTTATGATGAGACGCAAAGATTAACAGGACCACTGACCTCACAAATGTTACGTCTGCAGAACCCATCGAAGAGCCATTTTCTGATTGTAAAAGTAGTTTTCTGGTATTTGTGTCCTGGTGTCGGCCCTGGATTTCCACTGCGACCGCGGGGATGTTTCCATTGGTAACCGCTTGGCTCCTGTTGGCTTTTACATCCCAGAATAAACACTGCAGACGCTTTCAGGTATGATGTCTGCGAAGAAGCAACAGTTTCAGCTGGAAAAGCAGCAGCTGATTTCAGTAAGTGGGCCCGGAGCCGCCGCTGCAGGCGCCCCCGTGGTCGCTCAGCTGGTTTGAGCGTCGCTGCCTCCTCGTTATCCCGCTCCCTCCGCTCCGCTTCCCTCCCTTCTCCCTCCATTTTAAGTGTCTTCACAACGAGAGAGCCGGCGGCAGGAAGCAGGAGTTTGGCAAGAAATTAAACTGCATAACAATGAGTTCCTCCAGTCACTTCATCCTCCCTCCATGCTGCTGGCAGCCCATCATCCATACATCTATCCATACATCCCTCCATCCATCATCCCTCCCTCAAGCCGTCCATCTTTCTCTTGTGTCCATTTAAAAAAAAAAAAAGAATAAAACTCTCAGATTTCTGTGTTTAATTAATGAAACTGATGAATTTTCCCGCCTCAGATGAATCTCGTCTCCACAACCTCCTTAATGAAGGAGCCGGAATGAAAATGCTATTCTGGGATTTGATGAAACCCACCTTCTCCCCCTTTAATGAGGCTGTTGTACGGAACCATTTAGGTTCCAATGATCTGCAGGAGGGAAGATCCAGTCGGGCTTCCAGCTCACGTTTGCGTGATGCTAAATATAAAGCAGTCGTGGTGAAGCTCTGCAGCAGAGCTGGTCGATGCCTTTAGCACAGAGGTATTCCTGGATTATTGACGCGCTAAATGCAAGAGTGACGGTAAAACTGCACCAGATGCTAACTTTGTGTCTAATCTGAGCTACATAAACCACATCTTATGTCCGCTTCTTGAGTTTGTGGACGTTTGCTGGTTCCATACCAAGCCCAACTTTGGTGGTTCTGGATGATTTTTGGCTTCGCTTGAATAATTGAAAAGTTGTCTGAGATCAGATGTTTAAAAAAAAAAAAAGATAATATAAATCATAAAATGAGCGACTGCTTCTCATGTGAAGAATATTAATCATCCACTCAGAGTAGCTCTGAAATTACGCCGGTAATTAAATGCTGTATTAAATTTATTCCTTTCAGAATTGTAATTATCTGATTCTAAATCCCCAAAACAGTCTTTGGTTTTAGCAGCAAGTGCAGGTTATTAATTGGAGAACAATAACTTTCACATGAATTTTAGCCTTTTCAACAAGTCCCCTGGGGAGGTTGGGTGAAAATTAACAATTTAAGTGATAAAAGTGCTGGAAAAAGACTTTTGTGTCACTGTAATTTATTGTTGTTTGTTGATTACGTATGTGGTTCGCTTATATTCGCTTGATTTATTATATTACTGTATATTCGCTTATTTTGATACAAGGAAAACCGTAGCGACGGCCATCTTTGGACGCTATAGCAGGTTCAGGTTTTTTAAAAAAATCAAGGAAAAAAATGCAAATACTCTAGAAAAATGCATTAAAATTGGAGTACACGAGTACATGTGTTAGTTGCGTTCATAAGCAAAATAATTGGAACTTTTCTGCCACCTAATTCAACGTTAATTTTCGGGCCGCTCGACCTTTACCGTTGCTACTTCCTGTTTATTCAAACGATCGCTCCTGATTGGAAAAACGTCTCTTAGCAACCAGTTACCGCTCAGACGAACTTAGCTAACAAATTAGCCACATATTTTATATTTGTTATAAGCGTTTAAACGTCCGTCGTAAAAAGGCTAAGACGCTTTTTAACATAAAAAAGAGACTAAAATGTGTGAATGTTCCACTTTATGTTCCGCAAATATTAGCGTTTTAGCACGTTTGACATCGCAGAAGACGCAAAGGACGGTGGGAAATTGGAGGGCTCTCAGAAGTTGGAGGCGCTCCTGCCTCCCTCCGCCTCATCCTCCCGCCTCTCTGCTTGGCTCCAGCCGGGGTGGGACAGACCTCTCTCGGAGCTGGAGAAGAGACGTTGTCTTCCCGCCTCGCTCCTCCGGCAGACAACGGCGCCCCTTCTGCCGCTTCACCATGGATCTGTGGACTAAAAGAGCCGCTGGGATTGTCGTTCTGGTCGCGCTGCTTCTCTCCAGGATGACCGCAGAAGGTGAGCACAGCTTCCCCGCATTTTCACTTTTTTATTTTTCTTCTCCCGGAGGAGACAGCGGGAGTCCGGGCTGCGCAGACCCGGAGGGGATCGCCTTTACCGGGGCACTCTGGATGACACAGAACCCCCGGTTCTGTTGTTTTCAGGTCGACATTTGGACAGTTTCAGATTCTGTCTTGTTAAAATGGGATAACTGCTGCTTGGTTCATGAATATTTCAAAATTTGAAAGTTTTCTCTAAACAAAAAACGCGCATCGAGGTTGTTAATTGTACAGAATCAATATTTAATTTAAATCACGTATAATTCTATTTGAGAAACGTTCATTTGGAAATAAGCTTATTTTCTCATTATGCTGCATTTTAATTGCATTTCTGATTATCCAGCATGCAGTTGTGATTCCCACTGAAAAGATTATAGGTAAAATTCCTGAAGTGTCTTCTGTGTGATTTATGGATGAACCGGTGTAAAAGCCTAAAACATGAACCAAGGTTATCTCACTTCTGCTGGTTTGGAGCTGAGAGCAGCTCTGCGATCACTCTGGGATCAGATTTTACTGGAGAACACAGCAGGTTGGAGAGGATGTGCTCCCCAGTTGTTGTGGCTTCCAGGTCTGTGAATGTATGATTGGGGTTGTCGGTGCTGCCTCAGGGAGGACGGCGCAGGAGGAACCCTCCGGGGTTTGTCTCTCCGAACAGATGGAGAAGTCTTCATCTAATCTCATGTCTTTTTTTCCCCATTTCTTCATTCTACCTGTTCCATGTTTGCGAGAAGAGGATAAGGAGCCCTCCTTATCCTCTTCTCGACTCTCCCATCTGTCGCCTCTTTTCGATGTCTTTCTGTGTCACCGTTGCCGCAGCACAGACTGGGATTTCCAAAATGTGCACATTTAAGCTCGAAGCTTCCGATGACGAAGTGGTCAGTCAGCGAAAATACACATTTGATGAGTTTATCCATCCGCAGAAGCTCACCTTCGAGAACATCAGATGTTCTCCACATCATCCAGCTTGTCTTAAACACACATTTTTCCTTTAGAATCTCATAATTCCCATTTTTGCTTTTCCTCCCTCTCAGATGTTTTCTTGGTTTGGGCAGCAGCTTTCTGAAAATGTTGCAGTGTCTTTGGGGGATTTTGAGGCCAAATTCTATTAAAGAGACTTTATTTTTCTGCAATTATTCAACAAAATTAAAGGTGAATTTGCTGGAAAGACTCAGGATTACAAAAACAAATCACACTGTGCATATTTTGACCGCAAAATCCGCGCAAAGCATTTAACTGCTCGGTTCTGTCAGGCTTTTGTTTGGACTATTGTTTCCTGGTGGAAAACTGTTTGACGTCCTTTGTCTTGGCTGCAAACTGTTTTATCTCAGTTTGGTGCCTTTCGCCTGTTCTTTCAAATGTGAAACGGCAATTTTCTGTGACAGATGTGAAACCTTCGCATCCGCGGCTTCGCTGGTGTCACAGTCGGCGGCGAGAAAAGCTCTGATGTTAAGTGGTGTCAAGTGGTGCATCTGAAGTGGGCGCCTGGCGTGTTTGCAGGCCACGGATCCGTGTTTGGGGGCCGGGAAGGTGCCCGCAGTCGTCCGTTGCTGCCCTTTAAGTTTGATTTGTCTTTCCCTGCCTGGAATCCACCTCCTCCTCTCCCATCGTGCCCAGCAGCGCACCCCATCATGCACGCTTCATAAAGCACAGCTCCTTAATAAGCGAAGACTGCAGGCTGGAGGGATCCCAGCTGCTGGTGCCAGTCAGCGTAGACAAAAACGGAAGCACGTAAATGCTTCCTTTTGAGGAACAAGAGGTAGATGAAGAGGAAGGGCTGAAAAGGAGAACTGGGTTGATAAACCGCCTGCACAGATGGCGCTCTGATGACTTGTTAGCCTGAGAGTGGATGAGTCCCTGAGGATGCTGGTGCCTGAACCAGACCCACTCAGTCCCCACAGACCCCCAGTTTCAGAGAAAAAGCCTACTTTCAATGTTTTATCCTCCAACATTCAACAAAAGTCAGAAGCTCAGCGTGACAGGATCAGTCTGTCAGCTACAGACGCCTCACTCCTGTGGCGTGAACACAGCTCACTCTCCTTTACGCCAACTGTCCCTGTCTGAAATGACCTGCACATTGACACAGTGCCCCCTACTGGATGTGAATGTATAACATCAGCGACGAGCGCGGTTCAGCTCAGCTATGTTCATGCCGCATAATGACTTTCTGACATTATTAAAGGGGCTCAGCCTTGCGTCTGGGGGTGACTGGTCCACCCTGAAGAGTCAACTCCCACTTTAACAGCGTCGTGTCCAACGCTGAGACTCTAATCGTGCCCAGAGAAGGTTTTGTTGACTTTAGTTGTGATTTATTTCACGGATGAGGTTCACCGTTTTTGTGCTTGTAAAAATAAATCTAGAGTGATTCTTTCATTCCCATTCAAGCTGTTCCATGTGGATTCATGCATCAGTCTGTCCTGAAACACACACACACACACACACACACACACACACACACACACACACACACACACACAGAGTTGCAGAACTCTCCAAGGTGCTGAAATGACTCCTGCTCACTTTTGTTCCCTGAGCACAGTTGTGGGAGAGTTTAGACTAATTAATCTGATAGCTCCAAATCCAGATAATGCAGAATGTGCATGTGTGTATTTCTTCTTGTAGCTGTTAGCTAAAGCCTGTCCTGCAGGGCTGCAGCTTCTGGGCTCATCCACGCATGCTAACGGACATGAATCCACACAAAGACACAAGTGTGTTGACGTGTAAATATGTACATTTTTATTAAATGTTTACTACTGCTATTAAATGTTACGTCAGGGTTAAATATGTCAAGTGCTGGAACTAAGCTTTAACAGGAGAAATGTTAGCGTGTTATCAGAGGAGCGGAAATACTGTAGCTTGAGATGATACATCAGTTTTTCTCATTACGACGGTTATAATTTAAATGAAGATGAGATGAATGTAATATCTTCCAAGATGATCAGATGAATGTCGGCTTTAGATGACAGATTTTGACCATTTCTGGGTTTGGAATAGAAAGCATCCATATACAAACAACATTAAGTTAAACGAGTCACCAGCTTCTCTGAAATCTGTTACATGACTCTCCCAAATGTCCGTCTGTTAGCAAAGCTCACTTTTCAGCGGATAATTCATCATCTCTGCTGGCAATAGGACACTTTTCGTCCTAAGAAGTTGTTGTGGAAACTGTCCGTAGGTATTAGACGTCCAGCTGTTCCCTTGCAATCTTGCAGAATCTAAGGGAACAAAGCCAGAGACCCCAAAAGCCTCTAATCCTCCCAGCTTGCTGTGAGGAAGCCTTCAAACATCCTTAAATTACAAGTAAAAATGATGAATTTACAGTCGACACTGAAAATGATCCATGAAGACAACAATTCATCAATTTTGTGCTTTTCTCTCATTTAACTGTTTAATAATCTACAGGCTTTTGGCTCCGTTTACGGCTGATCCCCACAGTTAGAATAAGAGCCACAGCTCACTCAATTATTCATCCCCACTGCTTTTCCAGCCATTATCTTGGTGTATATTTTCCCTCCGTCTCATCAGTCCTCTCGGAGGTATTTATCCTTCACTCGGAGCTGATTTAGAACCGCTGGAGTGCAAGTTGTAATCACAGACTAATGACAGATAATCTCAAGAATGCTAAGTGACTTTAATCCTGCCTAATGACAGATAACGCCATTACTCTCCTGCTGCGTACGCTGATATGCTGATTTCAGATATTTAATGTCCGCTCACTTTCCTCAGCGTTACAGCCCTCGCTGTAAGTCTAAAACTTTAACTTTTTAACTTTCAAAAGTCAGAGAGGCTTGACAGCAGACTGGTGAGGAGCTGGAGGTAATATTGATTCATATTCAGACAGGTTCTGCCCCCTTGTTCTCTGATTAAGCCGAATAAAGGCTGACATGATGGACAGGTAGTCAGATTTCCTCCGCCTTGAACTCACTGACCAGTGACCTCGCTAATTAGTCTGTAAAATGCACATGGCGATGAAAGCAAGTTTGATTATTCAGGTGCTGCAGGCGCTGCAGCGGTTTAATGTGAGTATCATTAAATTATTGAGACGCTGGAGGCTGAACGGTGAATCCAGAGTGTTACTGGTCACCCAGGGACGGCTTCTGGCTGCTTCAGGGCACCGCAGGTTATTGAAGGTGTGGGCGCTCCGGGCTGGAATTAAGAGGTTTGGATTAAACCCTCCCAATTCCTGGGAACGGAGCGTGAACCGGATCTGGTGTCAGATTTGACAGGCGTGTTTGTTATCCTGAATAGAAATTTCCAGCGAACCTTGTGAGAAATATCTGCGGCTAACTCGCCTCAGGTTCCTGCGCAGCCTTATCCACTGACGGTAGAGCTGCAGGGACCTGCTGGGCGCCCGTTCCCCTCGAGGGCCACCCCCGAACCCATCCCGCTGCCCTCCAAATGGGGCCATTTGTCAAATCTGGCTGTTGTCATTGAAGATGACGTGTTACCCTTTCAAATATCAGCTTTCAGGCGCCGAGGTCGTGACCCTCGGTCGCCGTGGCGACAGACTCTTACGGCCGTGTTAGTTACGACTGTCGTAATCAGACGCTTTGCTGGCGGCGCTGAACTTATCACCAAGGTCGCCACGCTTCCCGCCAGCTCTCGTGCTGCGGCTGCCGGAACAAGATGATAACGTTATTTATCCCAATAATCAAGGAAAAAGATCAAATATTAACGAGTTTTTTTAATGATGTCGCTCTGACAGCCTGTTTGCAGACCTGGGAGCCACGCTGGGCGCTCCCAGACCTGATCCCCACGCCGATCGCAGGCCGGCGGCCGTTCCGCTCTCTCTCCGCCATGAAGCACAGAGCTGCAGGCTGCTGGGCTGCGGAGACTGCTGATGAGAGGCAATCAGCTGGGGCTGGAGAGGAGGACAAAGCTGAGTCAGTGAAGAGACGGGCTGAATTGGAACGCTGCAGGACAGAGCTTAATTAGAGGCAAACACACCGAGGTGAAGCAGGAGGAAGGATGGATGGCAGGATTAAAGACAGCAAGAGGAGTGGAAAATACGAGAAAAGCCTCCCGCCTGTATTTAATCCCTCCCTCACTTTCCTCCATACGTGCTGGAGCCGGCGTCTGTTTTCTGGATTCTCCGCCTGGCTTCTTCCCGTGATGATTTGTCAACGCGGGGGGAGGGGGGCGACGGGAGGAAGACAGCGGGGATGAAGAGGAGCAGGAGAGCTGAAATTAAAAAGAAAGGGAGGTGAAGAGAGGAGGGGTTGGCTTAAAAGGAGTGGGAGAAAACAGAAGAGGAGGATAATGAAAAACTTTGTCCTGCTAATAGTTCCCCCTGTCGCCCCCGCCCCCCCCCCCGGCTGTGATGTTCTCAAATGTTCTCAACCGCCTCCACAATTTCACCCCTGTTGGCTTTTACGGGCACGTGAGTGCTCAGCCTCCAGCTCCCCCAGAGCACCCGCACGCTGCGAGACCCAGCCGGCTTTAAAATGAGTGACCGGCTGAAAAAAGGAACATTTCTACGCTTTGGCACGCGTGCGCCAGCGTGGCGATGGGTTTGTGGAAATCTGTGGAATAATCCCGTCACTCTGGATATTTGCTGTGATCCCGCGGCCTCGGCTGTAGGTGGAGAAAAATATCGTAAATGAGTTCTAAAATAACAAAGGGCGGTATTGATTTGTGGAGGAAAAAAGTGAGAGAAATACATAAATCATGAGATTTCTGCCTGAGCGGCTTGTGTTGGAAAGGTCTTTAGCCCCAGGCAGGTTTGCACGCTGCTTCATTACTGTTTGCTCACAGTTTTTGTTAACTAAATCAATCAGTTGTAATTAGGACTTTGAAAACGGCCATATTCCGCCTCTGCCGTCCGTGTGCGAGTTGCGTCAGGGCTGATGGCTGCCGGAGGAGCTCCGTCAGACCACCCTGCTGCAGACCTGCACGGGCCGATCTAAAGGCAGCCGGGAGCGAGCGTGTGAGCAGATTTCCAATGCTGCGTTTGTTATTTCTAATATCGGAGGCGGTTGCGGCTCCTCGGGGAGCAGAGAGCAGCTGCTCCGGCTGGCACCTCACATCCTCCCCAGGCTGCCTCACGCACGCGTGATACATTCCAAACCCAGAGAAACCAACAGCAAATTGAATTCCTGCAGAGTTTATTGTCAACTTGGAGATAAAAGTGACCTCGAGCTTTGGTGAAAGATTGGATTAAAGGCAGGCGGAGGACAGATGAGAGCGGCCTACGCTGCTGCTGTGCAGGCACCGGCAGCTCCGCCCGGACACGCAGCTCTCCTGAGTGGGATTAGCGCCTTTTTTATTTATGAACTATCACACACCCTCCAGTCAGCTGGTGTTTATGATGTCTCTGCTTAGGACTCCCGCTGGATTCTCCAGTCAGTCAGTCAGTCAGTCAGTCAGTCAAACACAACGGCTGCATTGCTGAGCAACTCTGCAGCTTCTGCAAAGGTTCGACTCAGGTGAGGCGTCTGGAATTGGCATAAACAGGGTGGAATCCCCTCCTGGGGTTCCTTCGTAAATATGTCCCATCTGTCAGCAACCTGCAGCACAGAACTAAAGAGATGGTTTTAGCCTGATTATTTCACGCCGGCTCACTCAAGCCCCGCCCCCAGGATATCTGTCCATTAACGAGTGGACATTAATGGAGTTTCACTTTTACTCCCCAGTGTCCGGTCCAGCGTCATTTTGGCTAAATAAATGAGACCTGCAGAGGTTGGTGGGTGGAATGTTTGTGCTTGAGTGGCAGAACTCAGGCTAGAGCCGCCGAGCTGCTCGGCTTTATCGCCGTCGGAGACGCTGGCAGGAAGTCAGTGGTCTCAGGTTGTTTTGGCAGACGGACGATGTTTCCATTTAAATGTCACAGCTGGTGGAGATGTTTAGATCTGGCTTTAAAGCAGCCGACCAGGTTAGCGCCTGACCAGCGTCTCCCTGGAGGAGGCGCAAATATGGTCGCACGGCGTTTAAAAGGCACATTCGCTGCACTTTGACCACTGCTTTCTGCTGGGCGCTGGTGTAGAAACAACCCTTTTCAGTCTATACACGAGCTCAGAAAGGAAAGAATAGCAGGATATTGATATGTTTGGGTTTGGGTCGTTGCTTTTACCGGAACGCCACGCTGAAGGTCGGATGGATTATGGAAATGCGCATTGACGTTTTCTGCATGAGGATGATTGTTAGCGCTCTGCAGCAAACCGCCGTTGCCGGGGCCTCATTAATCCTGCTTACCGCTGTGTGCTCTGAATGGTTAGATAAGTCAATTCAGCGGTACCGAGCGGCGCCGAAGTCCTGGCTCGGAGAGCGGCGAGAGCAGGACCTTCTGCTCGCTGCTGTTTGTTCAGGTGATGGATGGAGCTGAATGGGATTCAGGGTCCCCGGCTCAGTCACCAGCTCTGTGGTTACTTTGCTATTCAACAACTCCGCGAAGAGGCGAACAAAGCGGGTGAATGATGAGCAGCGGAATTTCCTCCGTTTCAGCGTCTCAAGGCCTGGAAGCGGAATAAGAGCGGCTGGATTAATTAGACAGCCGAAGACGTTATCTTTACATACAGCAGTCGGACGTCGGCGTCCTTGCCGGAGTTTTGTGCAGCCGTCATTATTGGGCCTAATGAATTGGGGAATAAGGTCATTCCGGGCTGGGATTCTCCACATGAAACAGCACCAAGGTGAACCCTGACCCTGAGGAGGCGCCTCAGTTCTTCTGCAGGACTCTGCGTCCCGCCCGGCCGGGGTCACTGCTGATAGTCTGGCAGATATTCCACCTTTCGACCCTCTGAGACATCTGCAGCAGTCGCGCTCGGCTGCTTCTGCTGTCACAAAAGTCCTCGCACAGTGTTTTTCCTCCCCCCCAGATTCTTCTGCTCTCACCGTGCGTGCATGGAACTTGTTCCTCTGGGATTAGAGCAGACACAGCCCGTGTTTAACCTTTCCAGACTCCAGCCTCTCACCTGCTAACCTCCTTCCAGAGGAACAGGCTGCTGTCAGTCCGACGCCTGCAGGGATAAGAGCTCTCACAAAGACCCAAGAGGACCAACCCCCTGCTGGTTGCTGCGTGTCTGCGCCACAGTCAGACCAGCACAACTGAATATTGGCTGTCAATTCTCTAAAAAATTTTTTAAAAAAACCTGGAGGAGAGCTGCACTACCACGAGAGGGCAAAGCCGGAGGCGTTCTGGAGTCCACGTGCAGCCGAGCTAAGAGCTGGTAGCGGAGTCCTTTTTGAAAGCTTCTCATTTTCTTAAGAATACAAAGGAGTTTTTCTGGACGCTGCAAACGTGCGCTCGCCTCACTGAAGGACTGTGCAGGTGTGGGGTGAACATTGTTGATACCGTCGTTATGAGCATCCATTGTGCATCTGTGACCTTGCACATTCGCTCTCCTTCCTCTTCTTTAGAATACGCGTGCGGTTCGTTGGAGCTGCGGTTAAGTATTTACAGTCACAAATTGCGAATTACTCGTCAGGCAGGAGAAAACAGATGGAAAGACCCCTGATGTTCAGCAGTCCTGTTCCAGCATGGAGAACCAGGAGAGAGGGATGTAGTGAGGGAGAGGAGGAGAGACAAAGAGGAGCAGATACAGATGTTAGTGGCTAACGTGGCAGCCTTCCCCTTCAGGCAGTCAAAGGATGCGGCTGCTCTGGATTTCAGGCAGCTGCTGCAGGCCTGGAGATGAAGCAGTGACACACCAGCTAACGCTAATGTTTTGTTTCAGCGCTGATGGACTCAGATCGAAACGCAGCATCGCCGTAATCGATTCTTGTCTCTGAGGTGGAGAACATTATTAATAGAGCCGTTGCTGACAGAGGAGCGTCAGTCTGACTTCGGTTTGGAGCTCCAGAGGACAGCTATGAATATTTATTGATGTTTACAATCTTGTGTTGTGTTGTGTTCCTGAAGCTGCAGTTTGAGCAGAAGCGTTTAGCGTCAGTTATTTATGCCTTTTAATTGCAGTCGCTCCTCTGTAAAGCACTAATGTGAAGAAGATGTTTTTTCCTGACAGCCTTCATTCGTCTCCATCGGCCCTCCAGGCTGGGATGAGCCGGTCCGAAAGCTCTTCATCATCACAGCACCCAGCAGAACAGCACTGTTTGTTGGTGGAGGTTACAGGATTTCTGGACCCAGCAGCCAACTCCTCTGCACTCATTCATCCGTCCGTTTCTGAATGAAAATGGGTGAACTCTGCGGTCGTGACTCTTCCTCTATTGATCGCCTCTCTCATCCATTCAGTCGCTCTTTTTCACTTCCAAGAAAAGCTCAACGCTTGTTTCCAGCCACTTTGATGACAAACCACACCAGAGTGTGTACACGTGCCACCCGCTGCTCCGAAACTGCCATAAATGCCTGATTTTATCAGCGTCACAAGTGATGCCTGTGTTTCTTTGGACCTCTAAGTGCTCCATCACTCTGGATAAGTGCTGTAGTTCTGTTTCACCACCAGCAATACACCAAGTTCCTGTTTTTAAACATAAGTTTTGTTTGTATTTCAGCGATCATCAGAATTGCTGTTTCAGTGAGTCTGAGTTTCTGTCCATTGTTAGACTCCCCTGCATTGCAGATGATGTTGCTTTAATATAATTACCAGGGTTTTCGTATTTCAGGCACGTCCGCTACATCCTAGCCTGCGTAGATTCTGCACAAAAGCATAACTCTCACCGTAACTCGCAGCCCTGGCGGCTCTGGCACGGCCGTACTGTAGCATCTGTGCTGAATGTAAATCCGTTGTCACGAAGCCTAAACTGAGATATTCTCTGCTTTGTGATTGGTTGACAGAGGAGTGTGACGGCACGCTGTTGTCCAGTCTGCCGCCATCGTCCTTCAGGAGCTCCTCCCAGCTGTCCAGCAGCCACGCTCCGGGCTTCGCCAAACTCAACAGGAGAGACGGTGAGTGAGGACTTGGTGACTTCATCAACTGTAGGAGCTCAGTTAGAGCTGGAACCAGACAGAAGCTGCCCTGGCCCATCTCTTATTCCCTGTTGCTGCGCTTTGTGCTGATGTTTTGTGGCAGAAATCTAAATGTGAGGCGGAGGTATCAGCTGGAGGCCGACCAGAGTCTCTCCCGGAGATGGTTCTGGTCGTGGAGCTTTCTCCAAAGAAGGAGCTTCAGGGTTTTATCCAGGTATCAGAGGAGGGAATAAGCTCGAGGGCTGAGACAGATTTAATGTGAATCGGAGTGATTTCCACCACCTGGGAGGCTGCAGAGCGCTCCGCCGCTGCCGCTGCTGCTGCTGCTTCAAGGTCCAGGGTTCAAGTCAAACAAGCCCCCAACTGATGCCCACTGAGAACAAACCAAAGTCTTGGGAGGAGCCTGCTGTCGTGGGAAAGATCCACAAACCACTCGCGCACAGTACAGACAGAAGATGAGCCTGTGCCTTCCACAGCACGGGGCTGAGTCGATCAGGGAACAACCCTCAGACCGAAGCTGAACCCCACGCGTGAACAGCACCAGGAACAAGCAGACGAACCACCCCTGCAGACAGGAACAGATTTAAACAAGCAGCTGCTGCTAAAGTCCACCAACCTGTGACCAGCTTCCAGTTTCAGACACCCTTTAAACTCTCATTTGTGCAGCACGAATGTGAGAATGATCTCAAAAATAACACTCGCTGAGGGAATGAATGACTGAATCAGCGTCTCCATCTCATTTGCACCTCCCGCTGCTCCAGTTCTTCTCTGAGGAGCAGCTGTTCTCGCCACTCATTGAACCGCTAAGTGAGCAGAGACTGTCACGGCGTTGGGTGGGGCCATCTTAGCAGGATGGTGGCGAAGGTCGCGGTGAGGCGTCGCCTTTGGACATCAGTCACACACAGCTCATGACGGTATGACCTTAACTTGTCGTCAGCTAGCATTGCTAGCAGGGTTAGCTGTCTTTAAACTGTCCCAGAAGGAAGTTCTGTTGCCCTGTTGATGGAAGCTCCATCCAGCTGTGGGAACAGCTCCCTAGCACCTCTGCAGCTGCAGTGGAGGATTTATTAAATAATACATCAGAAGAAAAGCAAACCTTCATCGGCTTCAGCACCAAAGCCAAATTCTACCATGTTCGTTATAAGCAGCAGCGAAAGCCGATGTTCCGCCTCAGACTTTGACCCGGTGGATCGCAGTCAAGGCCTAATGTCTCTGAGTCCACCAGCAGCAGTCAATAAAAAGCCCTGATGGTCTATTGATTGGAAATTAATGGCCTTCTCACAGGGACCTTGACTATTTTCAGGCAAAGGCTTCTCTTAGTCTTCATTTTCATTTTCTCTCCTTCCATCCTCATCTTTCTAGCTTTCTCCACCTTCTTTCTACTTCTAAATTGTCCCTGCCTTTCATCCACTCCTCCTCCACGTCTCTCCTCTGTTGTAATCATTAGCTTCCCTCTTTCACCGGTGCATTCTAATTCCACCAGCCCTCTCGACTTGCCAGTATTAAACTTTAAACGTTTTCTGTCTTCGTGACACGTTCAGGCTGTCGTTGACGAGGCTGCTGCAATTATGGACCTGAAAATTGTATTTTTTGCTCGTGATTCTGTGAAATGGAATTTGAAATGTAAACATGGAAAATGAGGCAGCTTGGGTTATCTCACCAGCTGCTTCTGCTGTTGTTCCCTGTCGGTTTTTGGCTCCATCACCGCGATGTTAGATCAGTTATCCTTCTGAAAGCGGCCTGGGTGCCTTTTAGAGGGATGTAAATCGCTCCTGCTTCACCTGCACACAGCGTGCAGTGTTTTTCTGCATTGCGCCCATTAGCATCCTGTTGGACTCTCTTTCACAGCGACATGTTAGCAGGCTGCTGAAATTATCCTCCAGACTTTGAATTGTCATGCAAATGGCCCGTCCAGCATGGCTTTCTGCTTCATTTCCATTCCTTCTCAGTTCCAGTCCCTCAACCCGGCTCCCACCCCTCTGCATTATTGATGATAAACCAGTTTTTTTGTTTGTTTGTTTTTTTTTTGGGGGGCGGGGGGGGCTTTGCTTCATTCTGGTGCTGAGTTCTGGCCTGAGCAGCAGAACTCGGCCAGGACTGGAGGGTGTTTGGCTTCATCTCCTGTCATTTCACCCTCGTCCTCCTGCGCTCCACATTGTGCACACTTCATGGAGCTTTGCATGTTCCTCAGCAGGAAACTGTTTCCCAGGGAGACCTGCAGGCACTCTCCTCCACGGTCGGTGGCATCACGTCCCTTTAATCACAGTTACAGAAATCCAGGATCTGATCATGGAGCCAGAAGGTTAAAGGAGGACGTCACTGCGAATGATGATTTCAGGAGTGAAAATCACGGAAAAGCCTTTGAGTTCTGTCAACAACGGCTGCTTTATTTGATGTTTGTTTAAAGAATGAAAGCAGGTCCCCGTCGGTCTGATTTATATTCCAACCTGTGCTGAAAATCCAGCCTCTCTCCGCTCGTCTGAGCAGTAACGTTAGACCTTAGACCCCCATTAGTCCCTGTTTTCAGAGGGTTTCCTGATCTGGTTTCTCAGCTCCCATTAAGAGACAAAGCGGGGAGATCTCCTTGATTTAAAGTGACAGCCCTGGCACAAGCCATCACTTCTCCTCACTTATATTAGCTTTAGTCACACCGGCAGTGTTGACACAGTAAATCTTTGTAGCTTCTCTCTTTTTCTCTTCCTCCTCCTTTGTTTTGTCTTCATCAGTGAAGGTCAGATCCTCTGCTGGTTATTTTCATGCTTATTAGCTCTGTGAGGATCTTACACCACCAAGCACCACATTTATTAATTCTGTTTTCTTACCGTTTTGCAGGATTTGTTATAATTATTTCACTTTCTTGTTTAGATGATCAGTTTTATTAACGATGGACTGAGGAGTTTTTAATGGATGTTTATTACCGACTATGCTCTTTCAGCCAGGAAAGAAATTGATGCTTTTCTGCAAGAACAAGTTACCTGCATCAGCGTGAGCGTCCTTTCCAAAGACACGCTGATGCAGAGTGTGCGAGTGTGTGTGACGATGCACGGCTGCCATCTTCTTCATCGCCTCCATCTGTTGTTGGATCTGTGAGTGGCTGCTTTGGCCTGATGGAAACATTTCACAGGCAGACATGAACCAGCGTGTCAGTTCAGTCTGCTGGGTGTGAACCAGTGTTCCCAGTCAGTGAGACAGCTAGGGCTCCTCGGCAACTCTGAGAGTTCACCATGTTCGTGTTACAGTTTTTACAACAGCTAGAAGAGTTTGGAGCGTCCTTCATGAGGAACCAGCTAAAGTGATGGTTTAATTGTTACCATCTTCTTTGTTCTGTGTTTAAGTAAATCAGGGAATTAATGATGATTGATGCTGTCCGGTGGCACCATTTTCCTCTCACACTGCAAAAACCCCAACCTCGGGCTGCCTGGAGACCCCTAATTGCCAGTGTGTATGTGCAGATGGTGTGTATTCTTGACCATTCCACAAATGTTTTCATTTTGTTTCCTTAATGTTAACGCTGACTCCATCTCACTGGTATGTCCTCTATGGCTGCGTAGTTCATTCTTTTTATAGCTCATTTTTGCTCCAGTTTGGACTTTCCCACCTTGGGGACCTGCTGGGTAGCAACACCGCTGCGGCAGCAAATTTGTCAGAAAAATCCATCAAAGATGTCCTAGTTGAGTTATAATATTGATAATTATTGTCGGTTTATCAATAAAGATGACCTCAGAAGGAAACGTTAACTATTCTGTGTATCCTCAGGTTGTTTGAGATGAAAGTAATGTGAAAAGTTTACTGCATTTTTATCTAAACCCCTGAAGTGTGATTTTTTTCCACCGTAGCTCCATAACCGTTTGTGAGATGCTTCAACTCAGCCGTTTTCTTCTCCTCCCACATGGATGAATGACTTGTGTGCTGGTCTTTCCCCCCCTGCAGGAGCTGGAGGCTGGTCTCCGCTCTCCTCTGACAGCTACCAGTGGCTTGAGGTGAGCCTGGGCGAGCGGACCAAGGTCACGGCGGTCGCCACGCAGGGCCGCTACGGCAGCTCCGACTGGCTGACCTCGTACCTGCTGATGTTCAGCGACACGGGACACAACTGGAAACAGTACAGGCAGGAGGACAGTTTAGGGGTGAGTGCGTGGTGGCATTTGTAGCGTTTGACCTTCAAACCAACAGTTGGCTTTGTTGTATCTAAAGCAACAAGCTCTCAGAAGAATGATGAATCACAGTGACTCAAATGTCATTCTGAAGTTAATTAGAGGACCTGGAAGATTAATCTCCAATTAGGGACCCCAGATGATTGTTAAATGTTAGCGTAATGGTATGTGCCTGTTGACCTCTGACCTGTTGAAAGGTCATCCAGGCATTTGTGGAAGCGGTTGGCTCTCTCTAGTAACACTTCGTCTTTTCATGTCTACAACATTTTTATTTCATCCATTATCTGTGTTGCATCGGTACTCTGCTGATGATCTTTTCACAGCTTTTTCCAGCACCCATCGATTAACAGTATGGTAGCAGAAGTGTTGCTGCAGGAAACAGGAAGTGAACAAGTTTGCTAGTCAGCGCTGGGCTGACTAATGAAGGAATCAGTCAGGAAACAGGAAGTGAACTGGTTTTGCTAGTCAGCGCTGGGTTGGTTAATGAAGGAATCAGTCAGGAAACAGGAAGTGAACTGGTTTTGCTAGTCTGTGCTGGGTTGGTTAATGAAGGAATCAGTCAGGAAATAGGAAGTGAACTGGTTTTGCTAGTCAGCGCTGGGGTTGACTAATGAAGGAATCAGACTGACAGCAGAAGCAGCCGAGCTTCACCTCCCACCTCCAGGCAGACGCCGCGCTCTTCGTCAGTCTTTCGCCAGCGCGGTGCCTGTCCTGGTGTGGTGACGGTACATGGCTCAGCACATGGCTCCAGGAATACCAAGTGGTTTGCTCTTTTTCGGGCAGCAAGCGAACACAGTGACGGATTCTGAGCAGGAAAAATCCAGTTTGGAGTGTCTAGGAACGCGCGAGCCTCGCAGGCTTTCCCACTATTTGCAGCTTTATCCACGTTAAATTAGCATTCATGGTGCAGAGAGGAGCTTTCACAGAAACGTGGCGGTGTTGTCGTGTGGAGGGAATCCAGCTAATCTCTGCTCTGAGGACCTTCTCAGAGAGCAGCCTCGCAGCTTAAGAACAGGCTGAGCTGACACTTTACATAAAGTGAGCACTAGCCCACATTAAAGTCTTTCCTGACTCTTTCCATTTGTCTGCTCGGCTCAGCCTGTCGACTGAATGTCCTCGGAGTCTCTGCTGTTACGTGGACTGTGGTCCAGATTAGGTGGTCTTCCATTAGCTCTCTTTCAGTCTCATTTCCAAAAGCCCGTTTCGCTCTCTGCCTGTCTGAGGCTGTTTGTAGACTTGCTCTTCTTCCATCTGGCTCCAACGTCTCTTCCTCGGTGTCTTGTTTGGAAGTGAAATCCCGTCAGCGGGGTTCGCTTCCAGACCTCATCGTTATTATTTTATTGATTGTGCTAACTCGACTGTGTGATGTTTTCTACACTCGAGTGTGAGCAGATTCGTTCAGACAGCGGTGCTCAAAGAGACGAGGACGTCGAGGGCCAAATACTCCTGGGGGAGAGGATTAACGCTACAGAAGGCTGAAGTAAAACCAAAGTTACCATTTTGACGCATCGACTCGTAAAATTAGCTTTTCCTCTTCTAGGGACCTGTGACCGCTTCAGATACGCTTGAATTATTCAGAAATGGACATATTTTACAGATACATCTATATGAGTATTTAGAGAAACTGCTGCCGGGGTTGGACGGGGACGAGACTCCCTCCGTAGCGGTTTCATGAATTCTGAGGCTGTTGATAAAAGAATGCATTTCAACCGTTGTGTCTGTCACCTTTCCAGTCTTTTCCAGGTAACAGCAACGCAGACAGCGTTGTTCAGTACAAGCTGCAGCAGCCGGCCGTGGCTCGCTTCCTCAGGCTCATTCCACTGGGCTGGAACCCCAACGGCAGGATCGGCCTGCGGCTGGAGACGTACGGATGTCCTTACAGTGAGTCTCAGGCCCGGCCTGGGTTGGTTTGGTTGGATTGCCTGGAGGAATGCAACCTGTGTCCAAACAGCTGCCAGGCACACAGCGTTAAATCATCCCCAGTCGGATTAATCGTGATATTTTGGTCTGATTATTCAAAGTGACAAATAACAACAATGTTTTTATGGCAGCTTTAATTCGTTTTCTTGTTTCACAGTTTCCTTCTTGGCACACAGCGTGTTTTGTTGCCGCTTTTCTCCGTTCCTCATTAATTCACGGCGCCCGCAAAATTGGCCCTGGCAGCAAATCAACAAAGAAAAGAAAACAACATCCCAGAAGACGGTGGTGTCTTTTGAAACAGCCTCCTTCCTCTCATCAGTAACAGAGCCATCCTGAGGATACGGAGGGG
Source organism: Pao palembangensis (assembly GCA_015343265.1). Classification (NCBI taxonomy): domain Eukaryota; kingdom Metazoa; phylum Chordata; class Actinopteri; order Tetraodontiformes; family Tetraodontidae; genus Pao; species Pao palembangensis. The sequence continues at coordinate 1,201,654 of CM027093.1, read as the reverse complement.
TTTGAGGTTTGAGCCTGATACAAACATGGCTGCCCCGATGGAGCGTCAGACAGGGATCAATATCCAGTATCAGCATCAGCAGCCCTCCTATTTAGCCAGACATACAGCTGATAACGCTCCAACCTCCGAGCACTGATTCATTACGTTATTTCACCGAGTGGAAGCATGAGTTGCGATGGAAAAACGCATTTTCCCGGTAAAAGCGTGTTTTTCAGAAGAAGATGGATTATACAGAATATTACGAGAGTGATTTTGACAAACGATCTGTCGGGGTTTGGAAATATTGTGTCAGGTTGTTTAAGGACACAACAGATACGTTTGTGTGTGATGTTTATCAGCCGGTGTGAAGCGTGGCAGAAGAATCCGGGTTTTCCCGGTGCTGAACTAATGTGGCGTGCACGGTAGAACCCTCCCCGGAAAAACAAATGTCATCTAGAGGAGGTGGCTGATCGTTGCAAACAGTTTACCACAGTATAAAGAATTCATTGTGAGTATTAGCCTGTCACTGAGGCGACGCGACACAGCATTTCATAATGCCTTTTGACAGGTAACAAAATGAAATTCCAGGCTGAGACCCAAAGAGAAGAGCCGAGCCAGAGCGCTGTCGTTCACAGCCAAATCAGATCCAGACAAATGAATGAAAGCGCAATTTGCTTTCCCCCTAAACAAGGCTTTATCACAGCCGCGCGACCACAGCTGTGGGGAAAAAAGGCAACTGGGACCAAGCGGACATGTCGGACTTGAAGCAGTGCAGCAATTTAATATACAGCGTCCAATAAATACACAAGGACAGGCACAAGCGAGGCTGGAAAGGAAAAAAAATCATGAAGCTTGAAGCTTAGTCTTCCCGTCAGGACACGAGGGAACCAGGACGGAGCATAGAAACAAATGAAAGGATGATGGGCTTTAACCTTTGAAACTCAACTGTCCTGGGAACAGTTTCAGCCTCAGGCTCTTCTGTGTGTCTCAGCCTCCGACGTGGTGGGTCTGGACGGCGGCAGCGGCCTGACGTTCAGGCTGAATCCTGAGCCGAGGCGGACGTTCGGAGACGTCCTCTCTGTCAAGTTCAAGACCATGAGGAGTTCTGGGATTCTGCTGCAGGCAGCAGGAGGGGACGGACCCGGCCTGAGCCTGGAGCTGCGCAGAGGAAGACTGCAGCTGCTGCTCCGACAAGGTACAGCACGTGTGTGTGTGTGAGTGTGTGTGTGTGTGTGCTCTGATACAAAATAAGGCTTTCACTAGCCTAGCGAGGACATTTGGGCAAAAACAGAAACATTTGCGTGAAGTTTGCAAACCAGCATGTTACATAAATGGGGTATTTTTTTTATTTTAGTTTTTTCTTTGCGATCTCTCGTTAGAAAAATTGTGGTGTAGACATTTTTTTTGTCTCTTTATGCCTGTCCTTGACTCACTCTCTCTCTCACACACACACACACACAGCTTTTTGATGGCTGACCACATCTCATTTCACTTTTTTGTAATGCATCCTTGTTTTTTGCACGTCAGCACGTTTCTTTGCTCCTTCGTTTCTTCCAGAGTTGCTTTGAGGCTTCTCTGGTTTAAAGTCCTTCAGATTTTCCGCCTTGTGTATCGCACATCGCGGCTGTTCTCAGCAGATCGTGTAATTTAGGTCCTCTGCTGAGGTCATGCAGGAGCTGCTTTGTTCTGCAACAATGGTGCGGTTTCCCACAGGGGTCCGGTTCCCTTTATGAGCCAACTCTGAGTAACAACCGGGCTCAGAAGCAGAAAGTGTCTTGATTTTTGTCTCAACTTTTCCTGCATGACGTGTTTCTGTTGAGCGCAGTTCAGGGTTGTGGTCTGATGCTGTGACCTCAGCGCTCACAAACTGGGTCAGGTGTCGCTGGACTGAGACCTCGGACCAAAGCCGAACTCTGAGACCTCCCAGAACCAGATGGCCCTCGTCTGTCAGGTCTCAAAGACAGAAAATCTTCAGCGTTCTTCACTGGTGGATGGAAATGAAGTTGAATTATTCTCCACTCGATATCTGTGTCCACCAGGTTAATTAGCTGTCCGCAGCTCCAGTCACGTCACCATCGACACAGTTCCCGCAGCTCTCTGATTAGTTTTTGCGAGACATCTCCTGTCATTGTGGGGCAGGACGTAAAGACTTTTGTGACTCTAATTGGCCAATTTTCCATGAAATAACAGTGTTGTAACAGCTGTGACCTCTGCCTGCAGTGAGAAATTTAACTTTTTAATTTCACAAATAGATAACTTGATTAGAGCAGAAGAAGAGCTGCTTCTGTTGGAGGATGTTCATCAGCACGTTTGATCCATATTAACAACTGAATCTGTTTGGAACTCTTCCCGTCTTCCCACGTCAGTGCCTCACATGCGCCCCCTGACTGTGACCAAGCTCATTACACTCAGTCACAGCCCTGATGAAGTTGTTTTTCCTGTCTAAACCAGTCAATCAAGCGGTCACAAATACATTTGTTCATCGTCTCTCAATCTGTTTCTGGCTCCTCTCTTTGAAGTTTGACTTGTCTTCCCCTAAAGAATGCCTGATAAATAATTGATGCTCGCCTTCGGTATCGCCTCCTCTCAGCAGAAAAAAGTAAAGTTTCTCTCACCGCGCTTTGGCAGGTTGGAGACACTCATGTAGACCAGTTGGAGCTCATCCATCATTAATGTTGTTTGTCTTTGCGGTTCGACATTATCGCGTATTTCAGTCCTCAGTGGAAGCGCGCAGACTTCCTGTAGTCCCTGATGATGGCTGACCTCGCTGTGATCCTCTCAGCAGAGCGCAGGAAAACGACGCTTGTAGGCACATCATGGAGGCTGACACGTTGTAGCTGTCAGTGGTGTTGACACCGGGTTGAAACATTAGAGAGGAGCAGACTGTTGGGTCAAATGATGAAGGGAGCAAACAACCAGAAAATAGGCTAGAGTAGAAGGGAAGGTGGAGAAGCAGGAAGCGTTTAAACACAGTGACTTTGTAGTGACCTTCTCTGCTTTCTCTGCTGGTTGACCCAGAGAGGACGCCGCCGTCCTCGGAACCGCAACGCCTCGCCTCTCTGGGCAGCCTGCTGGACGACCAGCACTGGCACCACGTGGTGATGGTGTGGCGCAGCTCTCACCTGAACCTCACCGTGGACAAACACACAGAAACGGTTCAGGTCCCAGCAGAGTTCGGCCGCCGGAGCACCCTGGAGGTGGGATTCACGCGCCGGCTCAAGATGAACCCTGCAAACGTGGATCCAAAGTGTCTGTTTTGTTTCTGTCAGCTGAATGTCGGCGTGATCCAGGAGTCTGGGAAACCAAACAGGAGCTTCCGTGGTTGTCTGGAAAACCTGCTGTACAACAACCTCAACCTGATAGACCTCGCCAAACGCAGAGCCGGGCAGGTCTCCATGCTGGTGAGTACACTTTAGGAAATTCTCGCTTCATCCACAGCCAGAACTCACGAGGGACAGTTATCCTCATTTAAAACATCTGCTGAGGATGTTAGGGGTCAAGTTGTACTTCCAAAGTTCCAGTTGTAGTTCTACTTTTCTCGTGCTGTCACAAATGACGTTGAGCCTCCATATTAAGTAAAATTATCACACTTAAGGGCTGTTTTTCAGGCCAGATATGTAATTATCTCCTCAGCGGAGCACCGTGACAGAGTGAGCTACACGTAGCATGCTGCCCCGCTATTAACGACAGCTTTGACTCAGAGTGCAGGCTAATTTTGTCTAATGTGGGGATTTGAAGGTACTAGCTATGCTGCGTACACCGTATTTTTCAGACGACAGAGCTGATTAATTCCTTTTGGAACATAATAGATAAAAGCATGAAAGAAAAACCCCGAAAAAGGAAAATTCTATTCCAGCCGACGTTTCAGCTCAGTACCATGGACGCCACGTCACATCACTACATCCTTGTCTCTTTGGTGCCGACCACGGGTGTCCATCACGCGTGTACCAAAATGTTGGCAAGCTTAGAGCACCGATCGTGACCTCTAGGTTACCGCTAATGAGCTGATGACTGTTTAATGACTGTTTAAGGGTAGAGGAGAGGAAGTTCGGCTTTCAGGAAGCCCTCCTGCATCTGGTTTGACTTTTTCTCCTCTTACTGATGGTGTGTGTGAGGGGGCATTAGCCGCTGGTTTTGTGGGGCTTTATAGCTCGTGTTTGACCATCTATTTTTCCACCGGTGCTGCATCATCAACCGTGCGCTTCCATACATCACTTTAACACCCAACCAAAGGACTTTCAGCTGTCATCTGTGGTTCCGGAGCATTATAAAGAGAGCAGAATGATGTTCCCCGGAGAGCGCCGGCGCTGTAATGCATTACCACCACCACAGCCCTTCAGTAGACCTCGTGTCATTACCACTTCTCAAAACAATGGACCCCAACTGAAATCTCTATATTGCTCACTTACGCGCCCACGCAGCGCTGCTTCATCACTGGCTGACATCGCTGTTTGCAGTTTGCATTTATTCCATATCAGACTTTCTGATGAGATCGTTGTGAAAAGGTCAGAGCTGATTAATATTCATGATCTGTGTTCCTTTATCTCTGTAGTAATCGCTCTAACGCTCTTTCAGGGCAATGTGACCTTCTCTTGTGACGAGCCGGTTTCCGTTGCCGTGACATTCCCCGGGCCTCGGAGCTTCCTCCAGTTGCCCGGAGCGACAACGTCCTCCTCAGGCGGCACGGCAGTCGGTTTCCAGTTCAGGACGTGGAACGAGGCGGGGCTTCTGCTCACCTTTGCCCTACCTCAGGAAGGGGGCGTGGCCTGTCTCTACCTGAGCGAGGCCAGACTGCAGCTGCAGATCCACAGAGCTGGGAGGGTTCTGCTGGAGCTCAGGGCAGGTGAGGCTGGAGGATTATAACCCCGGGTTTCCTCCGGATGCGGTGCGTCCCCATCCATCCGTCCGTCCTGATTTCTGCCGTCCGGGCGTTTCCACCGGACGCGTCTGGACGGACAGAAAACGCCTCAACAAACTAGCACAATCCACCGCGTGCCAGACAGGAAATTGCGTGCGAAGAGACAAATAAAACATCTGGGAAAATGTCAAAATAAAAAGTCCCGTATTTAGAGCGATCTTTTTCAACAGGATGCTGAAAACCAAAGCACGCACGACCGCGCGAGATTACCACTTTGTAGTTTTTGAAAGGAGCCGCAGAAGAAGACGATCTTTGTTCCTAGAGGAGTAAAATTTCCCCTTTCTCCGGATTTTGGTGACTCTACGGAGACGCACCGCATCCGGTGGAAACGGGGGGGAGGGGTCATCTCAGAATCACACCTGACTGTTACAGGACAACTCCCCCATGATTCCCCCTCAGGTTCTGCCCTGAGTGACGGTCAGTGGCATACAGTAGAGCTGAGCTCAGGACCAGGACGTCTGACCGTCTCTGTCGATAGTGACGAAGGGGGCGTGGCCCATGCCAGCTCCTTCATCGTGGCAGGAAGCCCGCTCTTCTTTGGTGGTGAGACTGGTGTCTTTTCCTTCTACACGGTACCCTCGACACACACGTTCTCTGTTGACTGCAGCTCTTTCTTGCCCTTCAGGTTGTCCTCCTGAAGGCGAAACTCAGGACTGTAGAAACACCTTCGGCGGGTTTCAGGGCTGCATGCGGCTCCTGAGCGTCGACAGTCAGCCGGTCGACTTGATGATGGTGCAGCAGAGACTGCTGGGAAATTACAGCCAGCTGCAGATTGACATGTGTGGCATCACTGACAGGTCAGTCCCACAGAGACACTGCGCTCCTCACCGACTCCACTGTGTCATCATATTCCTTCGTAGAGCAAGTTTAACAAACACCGCTTCAGATCTTCAACCCACTGATACAACGGGAATAGCAGGAGTGGGGTTTGAAGGCCTTACCCTCTCGGCCATCTTGGTTTTGCTGGGGTGTTCCTCATCTTCGTCTCAGCTTCAGAAGCAGCCACGCGTTTAATGGGCTTGACCCATCAGCTCTGATCTCGTTCAAACTCTAATCCACGTCACAAAAACAACACGCTCAAACGTGAGTGCATTGATATTCTAAAGAGGCGAACCTCCATCCTTCTCACCCGTTCGTACCAGAGAATGCTCAGTGATTGAGTACACCGTCAGAGGTGGAGAACTCAAGCCTGTTAGTCATTCAGCAGGTTCTAAAATTGTTTGGTTGCATCCTGAAGCTGTGAGGACTTGATCCGGGATGAAACTCATTATTTACCCAAGAAGAGCAGTTAGAAACCCCTGGACTGAATCAAGGTTTCTTCCTGTTTAAGGAGTAGCTTTTTAGAGTCTAAGCCTTGGGGTCTCAGCCAAGGTTTAGTTTGTCATAAAGATGCATAGCCCCTACCTGGAGTGGGGTTTCAAACCCTCATCGGGTTTATGCTAATCCAACAAAGAAAATCCTTCCACTGTCACCTTTGCTTTGGGGAGGCAGTCCGTCTCGCCTTCAGGGACCTGTTGGGTTGCTAGCCAACTGCTAACTTTAGTTAACAGCGACTTGAAAGCAACCAAAGGTAATCAATCACACAGGCGCAGATGTGTGGTGGTTACCATGGAGACGCGCTGATCCGTTGGAGGACAGCTCTGATTATTGCACAGTCATTACAGATTTAACACAGTTTAAATGAAGTGTTTTGCCCCTCACACACACACAAACACTCAATAACTACTGTATAGGATAAGGGAACCATGGTGATGTGACTTACATCAAAGCTCTAGTCGGTGCTTTATCTGCACTGCTTTAACGCTTAGATTAAAGCAGGATGGAGTAAATGAAAAAGGCCCACAGGCTGCAGAGTCAGGGTTTTTCTTTAGATAAATAGCAGTTGCCAGTTAGGTGTTTGATTTCTCCACAGTACTCAAACACACCATGCAAATACAGAAACACTATCTGAGGTTGTGTAATAATGTGTTGTTCTGAGGAGATTAAAAAAAGACCGTGTACCTACCGCAGCCAAGACTGTGTGTGTGTGTGTGTGTGTGTGTGTGAGACCTCCTGAAGGTGCCAGCCGGTCTTATAACAGATGGAAAGCTACCGGCGCTGATTAAAAACACGGTTACTCATCACTTCCCATCATCCTCTCTGTCTCCTTTTCTCAGCCGTCAGTAAACAGAACTGAGGCCTGAAAGGGACTCAGCACAGCGTCAGGCCAGTTTGACCACAGGGAATGTGCTACCATACTGGTTTTCTCATGGCTACATGATTATTCAGGATTTCGAATCGGGAACCTGCATAAATTAGCTCAGCGCTTCCTCCCTTGTTGCCAAACTAAGCCTGTGTCCAGTCTCTGTCCAGATCTGTGAACTGGTTTTTAATGAATGGGAGGATCAACTCTTTCTTTTCAGTCATATTTTCTTTATTTTTCTAACAGCCCCGGACAGATTTATCACGGTCACACACTTTTCTCCACTTTAAAAGCAGCTTTAGAGCTTCAGGAACTTTTAGTTTCATCTCAGTTGGTTGAAGATGAGTCTGTCTGAGATAAATCTGCTAGAATATAACTGTTAGTGACGGGATTTAAGGCCTCTGGCCTCCAGAATACTGTAGATCTGACATCCAGAGAACCTTAGACTCCCTCCCTCAGATCTCATGATATTTACAGCCATATGATATTTATCTATAAATAACACAGAGAGCCTCAGCAGCGCCTCCTGGGAGCTGGATTCGTTTAAAGAGCATCTTCAAAGTGTGAGGAAACCCTTCAGACCAGCAACATCGGTTCAATCAGGGAAGAGATTCTTATATTCAGCTTTTTCCTTGCACATAAAAGTGAAATAATAAAGACGTGGGGGGCGAAAAGTCTTTCAGATCATCTGTAAAAACACACTTTTTAGCTCAGCACAGGGACATTATGTGTGTTCCAGAGCAGCGATGTTACAAACTCTAACAAATATAAAGCCGTTTCATTTGCTTTCCCTCCTAAATAGCTTTAATATGCTGATGAATATTTCAGAATAATCTCTGTCCAGACAGAGATGCTGTGTTAAGGACAGAAAAACAGTCATTATGGGAGCATATGAGCTTTTCCAGATTCCTTCATTGCAGCCTCTAATTTTAACTAAATACCGATTGATTGATTTGCTGACTGATCAGTGTTGCTTGTTGCCCTCTCTGCCCGCTCAGGTGTTCTCCCAGCCCCTGTGAGCACGGCGGCCGCTGCAGCCAGTCCTGGACCGGCTTCCGCTGTAACTGCTCCGACAGCGGCTACAGCGGCGCCACCTGCCACAGCTGTAAGAGCCCATTAAAGCCTCATTAACACATTATTCTCAATTAAGAACGCTAATAAATCCAGCCAGGTCGTTTGTCTGGCGCATCTTTATTGCCTCATTCATAAAGGAACACACAATCGCACCGATATTAAAAAGCAAATATGGGTGATATTTGTTAGCGGAACTGATATAGCTCTTTTGGCCAGATCCATCCCTCTCAGCTGTGTTTCACCTCATCCTTTCTTCTCTGTATTTTATATCTTCTTTGTACGTGATGGAGACCGTAGCTGCATCTAAATCGCCCGGATCATCGACTACAAGGGGAGATTTAGCAGTAGCCTCGTGAATCATCCCAGCCAGACCAAAAGAGCAGCCCTGCTCTCCTTTCTGTCAGTGATGAGTTCTGCAGAACCTCTCCGGTCGCCACGCGGAGGGAACATGATGAATGGAAGCTGCAGACGAGTGTGTGAGCGAGGCAGGTTTATGGAGACGCGCAGTGATGGAGAGGAAGATGCAGAGCTGATGAAGCTCAGAAGTTTTATTTATTAAGTCGTAATAGTCCCATCAGTCACCGCCGTCCTCTTCGGCTGGATTCATTCGTACTTTATGGGACACTGCGGCAGGAATATCACCACGGACGTGCGTCTGCTTGTGAGACGCTGATTCAGTGGCGATGCATACGTCTGAGGCCGGACCCGTGATCCTCCTCAGCGTGTGATCTTCGTCCCCTCGCAGCTCCTCTTCTGCCTCTCTGATGTTGATCCACGCCGGAGCTGATCTCATTATTTTCCTTCCCAGCTGCGTACGAGCGCTCCTGCGAGGCGTACAAACACGCCGGCAACACGTCGGGATATTTCTACATCGACGTGGACGGCAGCGGGCCGATCAGGCCGCAGCTGGTCTACTGCAACATGACAGGTGGGGAAAACACAACCTGCAGACCAAAGAGGAAAAGGGTTTTTAGGCGTGAGAATCCAGAGTGATCAGTTATGGATGTGTGTCTGCTGGTCCAGAGGAGAACACCTGGATGATAATCCAGCACAACAACACGGAGCTCACCAGACTGAGGCCGTCTCCGGGTCGAAACCAGCTTTCGGTTCACTTTGACTTCTTCACGGAAGAAGAGCAGCTGACGGCTGCCATCAGCCAATCGGAGCACTGCGAGCAAGAGCTGTCCTACCGCTGCAGGAAGTCCCGCCTCCTCAACACTCCAGGTAAGGGCTTTGATGTCTTCTCTCTGATTTTCTTTGATAATCTGCAGACGCTTTTGTTTGTGAAATCCTCTAATCGTATCTAATTCTAGTCTCGAAAAACATTTAGTTGTGTCTCTGTGAGGACCCATGTGTGTTTGTCAGAATTAGATTTAAAGACCGTTTGGCTCAAACGACACGATCGTTGCTGTTTGTTGTAAACTTGGTCTGGATTCATGAATTTTCTTCTCTCCCGCGCCGGCTCAGACCAGTCAGACCAGTCGATTGCTCTGGATTAGTTCAATACCTTCTCCTCTTGGGATTAGTGTGGATTGAGATCAGTGTGTTCTTTGTTCACTCGTGTGTTTTCTTGCTCTTCTATTGACTCCGATGAGTATCAGAAAGAGACGCAGCGTCTCTTTGATCTGGGATTCTCATTGGCTGTCTTTGCAGAGCTTCATCCAGAGACTCCAGACACCATGAAACTGCATCTCTTTCATGGTGCCTGACTTCTGAGTGTCTGTGTGACATAGATCTGTCTGTACCCATGTTTGTTGCTTCCGTCTGGTCTGTAAGTCTCATGTTCACGCAAAGAATCGCAACAGATCCGGGTCAGTTTGGGTCCAACACCGGCGTGTCCAACACCGGCGTGTTAGCATCGCTAGTCCTTGTTGAGAACAGTGATAGTCATGGAAAACAGGCAGATAAATAGAAATTCTCCTGGCTGCTCTCTGGGAAAACCTCCTCGCTGACTCAGCAGAGACCTTTTGTCCTCGCTGCTCGCCACCGCCTCACTTATTGGCGGTGAAACACAGCAGATTTTTCACTGTAAATATGGTCCTCCGTCCAAAAATAACATAATCAGTGTTCAGGGAAGGAGCTGGGACGTATTCTGCCTGCGCCGAGCGCCAGCACCTTCATTTTGTTGAGCTAAACGCTGCCTTTATTACAAACAACATGACCCCAGGGTCTCTGCTAACCAAAACAGTCTTTACTTTTCATGCTAAAAGAGAGAAACTTGGGACGTTTGTGGTTGTAATCACCTTTTCTACGCTTTCAGGAGACAAATATGCTGACTGAGCAGCGATCTCACTGCTAACAGCCGTGGAATCGTCCTGAAGTACTCCAGCCGTGTGTTTGTGTGTTTCAGAGGGTTCTCCGTTCAGCTGGTGGGTCGGGGGTCCCAGTCCCGGTCGACTGCGCTCTTACTGGGGCGGAGCTCAGCCGGGCAGCCAGCAGTGCGCCTGCGGCCTGCAGGGCGACTGCGTGGACCCGCAGCACTACTGCAACTGCGACGCTGACAGAATGGAGTGGTAGAGAAGAGAAAGAAGCCGCGGCGATGCGTCAGGATGAACGGATGGGCTATTCATTCACTTTCTTCTTTTCCAGGGCTGAAGACTCAGGCCTGCTCACCCATAAGGAGAGCCTCCCAGTGCGCTCACTGGTGTTGGGTGACATTCAGAGGCCAGAATCGGAGGCTGCATACAGGGTGGGACCGCTGCGTTGTCACGGAGACAGTGAGTCTGACTCTGATCCTCAGTAACTCTCAATAAATGAGTGAGAACAAACATCTCACTTGGTGGACGCTTCTTCCTCCGGGCTTGTTGTCATGGAAATAATATAGGAAAATGCAGGATTATGGGATTAACATTTAATTTCATCCATCAATATTGTGATAATTATTCCTTCTCTGCGCGCAACCTCGGCATTTACTGCTAATTAAGATCCAGTTGAATTGTTTAGCGTGCTTGCTTTGACATTTTCACTATCAGTCGTCATCTGTTTATTGTTGATTCATGAGCTCAGCGGTTTTTGCCACACCTCCTTTCACTGTGGTCCTCAGGGAACTTTATCCACACCTCCTTTCACTGTGGTCCTCAGGGAACTTTATCCACACCTCCTTTTACTGTGGTCCTCAGAGAACTTTATCCACACCTCCTTTCCTTTTGTTCCTCACAGAACTTTATCCACACCTCCTTTCCTTTTGTTCCTCACAGAACTTTATCCACACCTCCTTTCCTTTTGTTCCTCAGAGAACTTTAGCCACACCTCCTTTTACTGTGGTCCTCAGGGAACTTTAGCCACACCTCCTTTCATTGCGTTCCTCAGAGAACTTTATCCACACCTCCTTTCATTGCGTTCCTCAGAGAACTTTTGGAACGCTGCGTTCTTCGACAAGGAGACGTCCTACCTGCACTTCCCCACCTTCCACGGGGAGCTGAGCGCAGACATCTCCTTCCTGTTCAAAACCACGGCCTCCTCTGGAGTGTTCCTGGAAAACCTGGGAATCAAGGACTTCATCCGGATCGAGCTGAGCTGTGAGTAGAAGCAAGGGTGAGAGTTAATCCGGATTAGAGCGCAAGTCCGTGTAAATATGGAAAACTCATATTAAGACCGAATCTCTGCCAAACTGGCCTGATTGGAAAATGTTGTGACAGATGTTCTAGATGGAGTGTTGCTTGACTGAAATATACGTTTTCTTCTCAGCCTCCTCTCAGGTGCTCTTCTCCTTCGACGTGGGTAACGGGCCTCTGGAGGTCCGCGTGGACTCCGGCGTCCCGCTCAACGACAACCGGTGGCACCGAGTCCGAGCCGAGAGGAACATCAAGGAGGCGTCGCTCCGGCTGGACGACCTGGCTCCGGCCACGCAGGAAGCCCCCGCTGACGGACACTTCCACCTGCAGCTCAACAGCCAGCTCTTCATAGGTGAGGAGGCGTGCACGGCGACCGTAGAGGAAATGAGGCGTTCAGTGTTCCAGCCTCAGTCCTGCAGCGTTAACCCAGGACAGACTCCACTCGGAAAACGCTGGAAAAAGAAAGGAAACACTATTTAGAACGGCTCTTTGCCAAATCAGCAGTATTGAACTGGAAGCGCTGAGTCGAAGTTTTCTGACCACTGAGCGCTAATCATGTTAGAAATAAAGCACACATGAGCGAGCGGCGCTCTGCTGAGGACTCCAATGACCTGGTCGGTTCTCCACGCCTCGCGTTCCAGGTTTGACCTCCGCAGAAAATCCATAAGCGATTAGCAGCCCTAATCATTCAGCAGATATTACGTGCGCCGCTTCATATCTGCAAAGACGTGGTCGGAGAATAAACGAGCACCTGGATGAGTTCAGATACTCTGGGGTCGCTGGAGGGAAGCGGAGGAGAAGATTGATGGCTTGATCTGATCGGCTGCTCTGAGGTCAGCAGCAGCTCCACCTGCATGATCGGCTGTGAGCTACGCTCCTCAGCCGCTGCAGCTCTCCCAGTCTGGGAGGCAGCGATGAGACCATGAAGACGCAACCTTAAGCGTCGCCACGGATACAAATGGAATTTATTCAGGATCACACTGTCCCTCCTCTCCGACACGCCGTGTTTTATTGACTTATTTGGATTAACGGGCCTCGGCGCTGGCTTGTTTACGCTCATAAATCCCTCATGGATTGTTTATGAGACTGGATTTGTGAAACAAAGAGTTTCCATTGTTTGAATTATAAGTTACTGTGTGGCTGCGTATAAATCCATAAGCCATATTTCAATGAGCTGTAGTTACAGCCTATAATCCTGCCTTGTTTTATGAGCCAGTGAAGTCCACTGTTATGATTAGTAAGCCGTGTTATTGCTTTGTGTGCTTTAATAATCTCCGCCGCTGTTCCCCCGCCAGCTCCTTAACTGCATTTTGGGCTTTTTAAGAATGCATATGCAGCAGAAATCTGTATTTGTAAAAAGCTTTAAAGAAAATAGTTCTTGCACCTCGGCTGCTCCTTCTCTGCGGCCGCCGCCGCCGCCGCCGCGCGTGGAGGCAGCAGCTGCTGGGAGGATTTAGACGAGCGCTTTGATCACGGCTTCACACGTTCCTGGAAAAGCAGCAGCATTGATTTCAGATCATCCTAATGTAAGCTCTGTTCAGAGCTGCCGCTCATCAACGTGGGTGTTTTTGTTAAATCCGGCTCGTCTAACGGCCAAACTGGGCGCCGTCGACGTACCAAGTTCTTGAAAACTGGGAGAAGCTGTTTTGTTTTAAGCGCCGTCAGATAAGCAGTCTGAGGAAACGGCTGAATCCGTTTATCGTGTTACAGGTTCAGAGATCGAATATGTGGGCTGACAGCAAGAAACTGGGAGAGTTAAAGCGCCGCTCAAGTTTTAATTACTTGTTTTGTTTAATCCTTCAATAATTTACCAGCGTCACCTTTGAATTGTTTTCTCATCACGCAGGCCTGCAGTGGAACCTCTGAAGAACGGGTGGATGAAATGCTCATTAAGGTCCCGCTGACAGTTTCTCTTTTGCGTTTATGGAGTTTATCTAAATGGGGAAGCTTTGATCTTTTCTTTCATCTCCCTGTGGCCGATCCAGCGTGGTTCTCCCTGCAGTCTTCCCTGTGAGCTGATCCTGGAAGTGCAGCTCTTGCAGTGGTCATGGATCCTCTCCGTACCTTCTGAGAATATCTTGTTTACTTCTCAGCCTCAGTGGAGCTGTGATTGCTACTTTCTTGCTTCTTGACCTCCGTTGTTCCACTGTGTTTCAGGGGGCACGGCGTCCAGGCAGAAGGGCTTCCGGGGCTGCATCCGCTCTCTGCAGCTGAACGGCGTCACGCTGGACCTGGAGGAGAGGGCGAGGATCACGCCTGGAGTCCGGGCCGGCTGCCCGGGTCACTGCAGCAGCTACGGCTCCTTCTGCCAGAACCACGGCCGCTGCGTGGAGCGCCACGCTGGCTTCCACTGCGACTGCGGCCTCTCGGCGTACTCGGGGGTCTTCTGTCAGACAGGTAGGAAGATGTCGGAGCAATCGTTCACTCAGCCGCTCGTCTGACGTGAAGCAGTGGCGAAGTGATAACAGCCTTCAGCTAAATTCAGAGAAACCCAAGACGCTGATTGTTGCCCCAGAAAGAGCCGTGAATGGCATCAAGCAGCACTTGGGCAATCTGAGACCCTCAGTAAAATCTTGGTGTTTGTCTTGATGAGTCAGTGTCGCTCGAAAATCACTCCAGCTTGTTAAAAACTGCTTCTTCCAGCTGCGTAACTTCTCTAAGGTCCGATTTATCATCTCCCCAAAAGAGTTGGCGACGATCATCCATGCGCTTGTCTCCTCGCAGTTAGACCGCTGCAGCAGCCTCTTTAGGTGCCTAAATAAAAGAGCTGGCCCGCTTGCAGAACCAGCAGAACTCAGCTGAGAGACTTCTGACCGGTACTAACAGCAGGACCCATTTCACTCCCATTCTGGAAAGTCTGCACTGGCTCCCTGTTCGGGATCGTGTCCACTTTAACATTTTGGTCCTGACCGTTGGTGCTGTCCATGGTCAGGCCCCCGTGTATTTATCTGAGCTGCTTAAGCCGCACAGCGCGTCCCGGAGCCTCGGGTCCTCAGGTCAGAACCTGCTGATGGTCCCTCGTACCCGTTTCGAAACCCGAGGAGACGGGGCTTTTAAAGCTGCTTTGGAATCCTCCTCCCCTCTCACTTCGCTCTTTGGACACTGTAGATGCTTTTAAAAAACGCGTCTTTTTAATGAAGTTCTTAGTCCTACCGACCTGTGTTTTATTATATTACCTGTGTTTTATTGTATTTTTTATCTTTGTTGAACACTTTGTGACCTTTGTCTGAGAAAAGTGCTATACAAATAAAATTGAATTTAAAGTTTCTAGGAGGGGAAACCCGACTCCTCCCACCTGAATCTGAGCACTTTGAATGTTCTGATTGAATTTATGCAGATTGTTACTGAACACTGAAAGTTCTGAGAGGCTGAAGGATGGATGAAAGTGCAATTAAAGTTTTTGGTGAAGTCGGGAGACGGAGACAGAGAACAGCCGCAGTTCTGGAGGTCTGAAGGAGCCGCCTTCAGCCTGAAAGTGTGTTTGATATTCAAAAGCAGCGTTTTGGGTGGAGAGGAGCGTCAGCGGTGCCACGTGCGCTGACCTCTCTGTGGGAGCGCTGTCCCACCGGTGACGAGGAGCTGCAGCGTGTCGCTTCATGCCTCCGTCCGCTCCTGCTGCTTTGCGTCTGCTGAGAGTTTGTGGAGAATCTGGACAGCAGAGGTTAAAGCTGTTTTGTCTCAGCCTCTTTAAAAAAACAAACAAACAAAAAAAAACACTTTAGCGGAACATTTCTTAACTTTAGAGTCAAAATGACTTTAAAACTAGGAGAAGCAGAAGTTGGAAGAAGAGGGCCGGCGCTTCGCTGCGCCTTTTGACAGTTAATGTCAGATTAATTAACAAACATGCATCACCGCTCAGCACGTCTCACTTCATCCGCGTTATGAATATTCGTCAGTTAGAAAGTTGCTGATGGTGCGTCCCTAATATTGATAAAAGTGGGAAGTTTCTTGAAGAACATCTGGGAGGGTTATTATCGCTGAACTTTAATCACTTCATCTGACACTCCCCGATCACTTTGGGTTGTGCACCGTCCACGTTCCGCATCCACCAGGTAGAGCTTCTGTCTTCTGTCTGTCCAGAGGTGTCGGCCAGCTTCCAGTCTGGAACGTCGGTGAGCTACAGCGTCCAGGAACCTCTGGATTTCCCCAGGAACAGCAGCCTCGTCCCGTCCTTTATCCAGTCTGACGTCTCGCTCAGAGGAGAGAACGTGTCCCTGAGCTTCAGGACCTTCCAGAGTCCAGCCCTGCTCTTCTACGTGGACTCGTTCTACAGAGAGTTCCTCGCCCTGCTCGTGGACAGCGGTGAGGAGGAGAGCGGTTTTGTTTAGAGTCAGGGTGATTTATGCGGCAGTAATCTCCTCTCTTCTTTCCGGGCATGTTCTCTTTGTTTCTCCTCTTCTCAGCAGCACTTATTTGCCAGAGGCATTTTGTTTTTGGCTTATTTGTCCTTTTTTCCATCCATTCTTCTCAGTACATCTTCTTTACGCTGAGGATTTAAGCTCAAATTATCCAGAATTCCAGACGTGTTTGCCAAGCGCTGCTGCTCGGCTCCTAATGGTTGAATATATAAAGAGATTATCGATCTGTTTTTTAACCTTCTGTGTGTGATTATTGGACATCAAATATTTAGAAATCTAAATGTAACGTTTTCTTTTGTTCTGCTTTATTAAGGTCTCCGGACTAGTTTTGCCTGCAAACCCACTCCGCCTCTGCGTCAGTTAATCTCAAATGTTTCATTAATCTGTCTGATTCAGAGTCTTTGCTTCATCAACATTCAAGGACAGAATGTTGTTTCTTTTCCCTTCACGCTTAATTTTCTGAATATTAAGAGAAATAATGACCGATTACTTTAGTTATTGACAGGGAATTAACTCGAAAATCTCTAAATCCTCTCAGCAATTTGGATTTAAATTTGACGGCTTAGACATCTTGACCCTGTTAGCGCAGATTAGAACATGATGGAGCTTTTTTCCGAAGCATTGTGACGCTGTTTCCTGTGTTTGAAGATAATCTGGAGCTGAGGTACAGGCTGGACAGCAGCAGAGAGGCGGAGGTGTTGCGGAGCAGAGCGAGGAACCTGGCTGACGGACGGCTGCACAGCGTTAGCATCCGGAGGCGGTCGGCGTCCGTGTCGCTGCAGGTTTGTGGAGACCCCAGGACATTTCACAGCCAGTCAGCGCTAAGCGCAACATTTCAAATCATCAAGCATAAAACTATGCTCCTGAAATAAGGCTACCGTGAGGATGGAAATCCATCCGAAGCAGCACGTTAGCCCGACATCGACCACCTGCGGCTGCAAGGACGAAACCCTCATAAAGAGCCTCCGATGAAATATGAAGCATCTCGGTTGTATCTGAATCGGCTGAATGGCTTCTCGCGACCGCAGCTGGGTGATATATGAGGCAAATTCCATCTGACCGGGAGCACCCAGACTCTCTGAAATATGAGCTGACCTTTGCTGGGGTGCGAACCTTGAACGCGTCTTTAGGGAAGGAAAAACCGGAGCCTCTCGAGTCGGAACTGTAACCAGAATTCTGCTGCTAAACTCGGATTTTACAAGCTGGAATGTTTTCACACTTTTGGTGACGTTTTGATGGTTAAACCGCAGCTTCTGCACGTTTAGAACAGCAGCAAATGATGGTTGTTGTCGGTGTTTACTTCAAGTCTCCACTGTTAAAGCGCAGAGAACGCAGCTTAAAAGCATGTTTATCTTCCCTGGACTGAGATTTAGAACTTCCTACGCCCCCCCCGCGACCCCGCAAGAGAAAAAGCAGCTAGCAGACGGATGCATGGATGGATGGACCTTAATATGCTGGGAACATTTCTCCCCTTTCAGGTGGACCAGGAGGCCGTAGAAGAATTCAACCTGACGTCTGGCGGAGGTTTCAAAGCCGTCAAGTCTCTGGTTCTGGGCAGAGTTCTCGGTAAGGAGCCGCCAGCGCGCTCACCTGCTTTGACTAGAAAGACCGTCACGGTCTCGTCTCATCCCTGACTTCTTATCTCGTGCTAGAATATTCAGATTAAAACAGGAGGCACCTTCTGTCCTCCAACCGGGAGGAAGAGGGATAAAAGGAGTGACGTGCAGCTCGTTTTCAGGAGCCATGAGGCTGTTTAGCTCCCATAAATGATTGAATTTAAAAAAGAATTCTGCTGTACGATAATTCAGAGCACAGATTTTAATCCTGTAAGAGGAACCATCGGCCTCGGGGGGGATTTGAAGCGTATCCTCATTGATCTCTGGTGTGCTGTTCTGGAAAAGGGCCTGCGAGAGCGTCGGGGTGAGACGCTAATTAGCGCCGTCATGACTTGCTCGTGTTCTCTTTGAGTGGCTCCAGCAGAGATGACTGAAACATGGGCTGTAATAACACCAGGGGCTGATAAGGCCGCGGGCTGCAGCCGCAGCTCTCTGATAACACGGTGACGACTGCAGCCTCCAGCAGAGGACTAAGTGGCTCTGAAGACCTGAGGAAACGGCTGCTTCTGCACAGCTGTTACCTTCATCCTCTGTTCACTTTCATTTCATTCAAGTCCCTCTTGAGAACGCTCCGATTAGGGAAGGAGGAGCCTACAATAAATTCACACTGACGGTCTTCTAATTAGGACCGTTAATGCCACATGCTTCCTCTAGAGGCAGTAGTGAGACGTTAGCGTGTTTATATCTGATTTGAGCTGCAGCTTTAACATGATCGCGGTCCCGCGTCACAGTAAAGAACACGGCTGCTCGGCTCAGCTCCGTGTCGACCCCATCATGTCGGAAAGTGACCCGTCAAACTGGAGCAGGCTGTCGATGAGATCAGGAGCCGTGGAAACGGCGGGAAAGCAGATTTTCTGTCCTTTCCCACCGACCCCGTCATCCATCAGCCCGACTAATGGACCCGGAAGGAATTCACATGAGGAGAGGTGATGAAGTAACGAATGCTGCGGCGTCTCCTGCTGTCCTCGTCAGCTCCGCCTGATAAAGCCTCAGTCAGCCGTCGCCACGCTGATGGTGACAGCTGTGTCCTCCACATCTGACGGAGAAACCGCAGAATCAACCTCAATTTTTAAACATCCGACATGAATCATCATATTTTCTTTGCAGAGTCTGAGGATCTGGACCCAGAAGTGGTCCGGGTGGCCTCGCTGGGCTTCACAGGCTGCCTGTCCGTGGTCC
Source organism: Pao palembangensis (assembly GCA_015343265.1). Taxonomy (NCBI): domain Eukaryota; kingdom Metazoa; phylum Chordata; class Actinopteri; order Tetraodontiformes; family Tetraodontidae; genus Pao; species Pao palembangensis. The sequence goes on along the minus strand of CM027093.1, from coordinate 1,182,794 downwards.
GCTTTAACTCCATCAGCCCTCTGAAAGCGGCTCTGCTCCACCCGGACACCAGCCCCGTGGTGGTCACCGGGCCTTTGGTGCGCTCCAGCTGCGGCTCCTCGGCTTCAGCCGATCCCTCCGCAGCCGAGGACCCCCACCACCTGCCAGGTAGGTCCAGACATCTTCTAGCGTATCAGCTGGTGTTTGCTGTCAGGGCTCCTTAGGCTAAGCTAGCTTGATGCTAAATGTTCCGTGAACCGCCAGGGCTGCTCTCTGGGGGTTCCCCGCTGAGACCAGCTGCCTCCTGTGAGAGCAATGATGGAGAGAGGATCCAGAGCTGCAGACTGGACCTCTGCATGTTTGTCTCTAGTCTCATCTCACGTGCTTTCACACTGTTGCAGGATTGCTGCAGGATGCAGCCCTGCAGACCAACGCTCCCCATTTCGATATGTCTCTTAAATCTGCTCTGACTCCCTCCCTCCTCTTTTGCTCCTCGTCTGCATCTTCCTCTCTCTCCTCTGCTGTAGATCAGTCGGGCTCTTTGGGTTCCGGCCAGCCTTTAGTCAATGCCATCAGGACTGACTCAGCTCTGATCGGAGGTACTGAAAGAGCATTTTTCAGTTTCATTCCATGTCTCATCCCCTCATCAATCGTCAAGGATAATCTCTTTATTTTGGTTGAAAGTGATATAAAATCTAAAGGTTGTTTCAAGAGAAAAAGGTGTTTTTTTTTTTGGATAGCCACGACTGGGCTGAGCTTTTTAAACCTTGTCAAATAAGCTGCTAATGGATGAATCCTGACATCCAGACACAAAGTCTGCTAATCCAGTGTGAAATTGTCTTCGGCCATTCTTTGAAATTCCAATTCGACTAAACTTTGTCTGGATAATGAAATTCGGTGAATGCAGGAATCCATCTGAGTCACAGCTGTGGAATTCTCAATCCCTGGACGTTAGATTAGCTGGGCTGGGCAGGAGGAAGTTAGCGTAGCCGCGGGAGAGAGCGATACGCAGAAATCGGGTTTGGACTTCACAGTCCTTTCTCGAAAGTTCGGCACCAGAGATTAACTCCGCTGACTGTCGTCCAACAAGCGCCGAGCCTTCCAGCACCGACAGAGGTTCGTATGTTTGACTGAAAAGGCTAACGTTGGCTAGTTTTTACGGCTAACTCTTGGAAAGTAAAACATCTTGAGAATGAATTTAAACACAAAACAGTGTCAGACAGAGCTAGCTTAGCCAAAAGTAGAAATATTTGTCTTCTGTTGCGGTTCTCAGTGTCATCACCAGTTCCACACGCTGGCCGGTGATTCGCAGCGTTCGCTAGCTTCACTTTAGCACCTTGTCATCCATCACAATTCATGGTAGCGGCTTAACAGCTGGAGGCTAACCGTGTTGTGTCCTGCAGGCATCATCGCCGTGGTGATCTTTGTGACGGTGGCAGGCCTGGCGATGGCTGCCAGGTTCCTCTACCGGAGAAAAGAGACCTTTCAGAACCAGGAAGTGAAGGCTGTCAAACAGGAGGACAGCCCGGACTCCCAGAAGGCCTCAGAGGAAAACGCCAAGGAGTTTTTTATTTAACAGGTAAACTCGAGGGGGGAGTCACTTCCTGTTCCGCCCCAGGACACTCGGAGCCAATCAGAGACTGGCAGGAAGTGGCTCCTCCAGTCATGAAAGCAACAAAGGAACAGTTTCTTTTCTTTTTTGTATAAACGTGTACAAACAGGCGACAGTTTCCTAAATGTAAATATAAAATCTGTAAATGTGGAGGTTTTGTCCATACTCTGGTCTTTAATTCTCGTCAATGCCGCGTTAAAAGGTTGCAGATCCACGTTTTTGAGCGTTCTCTCTGTGAATGGAGGACTTTTCTCTGAGGATGAAAAGGGACGTTTGCTTGAGGAGGAGGCAGCATTTGATGTGGGCAACGCTGCTGCTTCTCCTGCGTTCCGTATCCGTGTCAGAGCTCTCCAGAGGCTGAGCAGCAGCCTAAATGGAGAGATTTTATTAAATGTCATGATTTGTTTCTGATGGGATGATGAAATAAAGCTCCTGTGGCTGGTTTTGGTCCAGCTGCAGTCAGAAAAGTCCCCCTTCCACCAGGCTTTTTGGCTTCCTCTCACGCTTTTTTCCTTTCTTCCGCTGAAACATGAAAAGCTGCGACCAGGAGCCATTTCGCTCCTGTTTTCGGCGAGTTTCCCATTAAAAGTCTCGCGTCTGCCCATTGTAAAAGTTTTTTCCTCTGCGCCGCCAGCCGCCCGCTGGGAGCTACTTTAGCTCTCTGAAAGTCTCCAAACAACAAAGTTCTCTCCGCTGATGGCGGCCGCGGCTCCGGAACGCTGCGTCTCTCATCCCTGCGCAGACGCCGCTAACGTGCTGCTTTTGAAACGTTATCAGAAGTCCAAGTCGAACACGCCCGGATGTTGGAAGACTGAGCTGGTTCCGACGTGTGAAGAGTGTCGGCGGCGGCGCGAGGAAGAGGAGCAGAGGAGGGAACGACGGCAGCTGTTTATCACTCTGAAAACCCTCAAGCACAGATGGGATTTTAATGACCAAAGTTCCTGAAACTTTAAAGCGCATCACTCTTTGTTGTTTGTGTTTCCTTGTCGGCGGCATCCTAAAATAGCCGAGCAGCACGGTTAGGCCCCGCCCCCTGATTAGCAGCAGCTGACACTGACCAAGGATATTCCAGGATGGTTGGATCTCTGAGGAAACCAAAACCAAAGTTATGATCCACCCAGCAGCACCAGTGTACAGAAACTGCTGTGGGTCCAGTAAAATTTCCAGCTCAGCGTCTCTTTGATCTTCACGTTCTTTGATCTTGACTGAGACCTAGCGACACGGCAACAAAATTTCACCAGTTGCTTGCTGAAGCTACGGAACAACAATTCTCCACATCCAGGATCACATTACCGCCTCGATGAGGGGAAACCGCAACCAGTTGCACAACTTTGATGTCAGAGACCAGAAACCTTTGATGTTCTTTGAAGGAATCCGGGGAAAACGAGATCAATACGATCATCAAAGAAAAAAAAAAAAACACTTCAGGGTCGAACCCCCGTTTGTTGGCATGAACAGGAAACCAATTTTCTGAAAAGCGAGGTTGTTTTTCGCCACGGCTTGTTTTTTTTCTTCTTCGTCAGATTAAGTTGGCCCTCAGGAAAGGCCCCTCCCACGCCACCCCCGGAAGCACAAACACGACAACGGGACAATTTCCATACATCAGCATGTGGATTCGCTGTTCAGACGGAAGCGTGGGAGGATGCGCAGCCGCCAGCGCTAACGTTTCAGGGAAAACCCAGGAAGGAACAGATCAAATCGAAGTGATGGTCCGCTAGCATCCCGTTAGCCAACGGAACAGGAACAAGCTGAAGACTGACACGCTGGATCACCTTTATAGAACCTTCGATCAACAGGTGTGATCTGCTGCAGCTTTCAGAACCGTTTTGTGTGTTTTAGTCGCCTGTCGTGTGCTGCTACTTTGTCCTTTAACGGGTCAAAGGTCATCAGGGTCTTTGCGTAAATCAGACCTGAAGCGCCACAATTTAAACTGCGGCTAACAAGCTAGGCGGGCAAGTGCAGCTAATGTGAGAGGAGTTATCACGTGCAGACTTGACGGACGACGCTAACGCAGATGCGTTTGAGAAAGAACAGCTGTTAGCAGAGTGGGCTGCCTCATCATTTAGCATCCACTACTGCTGTTCGTTAGCGTGAATGTGTTCCGCGCTAGTCCGGTGTGACGCTGTCACGTTTGTGTGAATGAACAGTTCATCGTGTTCCGGCTGCTTCGCTTCGATAAACGTACTGACTGAGCGGCGAGGTCAGTCCAATCTGGGCGCCGCGTTAGCAGGAAACCTTGAGGCCCCACGCTCGATCTGAGCGGGGGCTAACGCGTGAGCCACACTCTGTCATCAATCATCTTTCCTTCCATCGTTACGCTCGCCTTATTCCTGCTTCTTTCCTCCACATTTACGTTATGGCAGCTTTTACAGCGACAGCGTGGCGACAACATTGTCGTTTGTATAAAAAGCCTATTCAAGTCTTTCTTTTCCTTTGTTTTCTTTTCCATTTTCATCTCTTTACATCTTTGATTCGCACAAAGGTCACGATTGATTCCAGGTTGATGTTGAGCAGTCAGCCTGCCAGCCTCTGATTGGTCCGTGTGTTCTTCCTGTGTGGGCGGAATAATTACTGGAATCATAATGGGAATGCTGGTTCCAGTCTCCTCCTCCGCTGTGAATCACCGTAGCATCGGTTCCCCTAATCGCTGGGAAAGTTTAGCTTGATGTCAGGGAGACGTTTCCTGATCTCACGCCCCCTCCAAGCAGGCGGGGTAATTATCCCGCCCACCTGCGGTGCGTAATCCGAGCGGTGTCGGAGATGTGACTCACCGCTGAGTCTGAGTTCAAACAGATGAGTAATGAGCGCATACACGCGACTGTCAGCCCACCAGCAGCGCGTAGCAGCGAGTCGGACCCCCCATGTGATGGATGTCGTTCCGTGTTAATCGAAAAGATCAGACAAGTGAAACGAGCTTCCTGCGAAGGGCTCGTTATAGACAATTAACGTTCCGAGTTAGCCTTATCAGCGGCTCTGAGGCTCATGGAAAAACCGACTTATTATCTTTGTTCATCCGTCATATTTACACGTTAACTGTGCTAATGTATATCTGTCAGCTGGTACAGGTGATTCACGTCGAACCACCAACTTAACTTTGAAGAAAAGGCTCAACTTCCTGTTTTCAGTGATGTTTTAAGTCAAACATTTACAGCCTCCCACATCTCTGAAGCTGAAGCTAGCTTTTCAAATCGATGGCTAAATTTTCCAGAGACGTTAGAAAAGGGCCAAAAAAAGATGATTACCTTTAGGTGATGTTCCAGATTTTGGAGCGTCTTTGATCTTTGGATGATCAAAGGCCAAGGGGCCACTGTGTTAGTTAACCTTGTTTTACTGTAGATCTTCCAGGGGGAAGTGACAATACGTGTGTAAATGAGCCTCTTGGTGGAGGCCCGGCTTGTTCATGTCGTCTGAGGTTCTTTAAATGTCACCCTCAGCTGGATAAATGTGAGGAATCACCTGTGGACGCGTCCGTGTTTTCAGCAAACAGCCACGGAAACGCTTTCAGGAAGTGGATGAATAATGTATGTCCTGAGCGGATCTCTAACCTGTCAAACGTTTGCATTTATTCATTTGTTCACGTGTTGCGGCCGAGCGTGGATGAAAGCGGCGCTTTCAGCCCCCCAGCAGGCGGAGTTTGGGTTCTGCTATCCATCTGTTTCATTTATGCTTTGTTAATGTCGGGTTTTTCCGCATCGGCAAGGTTAATGAAACTGACTCGGCACATAAAGGAAAGCCTAAATCAAAGCTGGGCAGCGGCATCGAGACGCATCCAATCCCGCTAACCCAGTCCCGCGTTCGGGAGTCCGGGAAACGCTTGATGAAACGTCCTGTCTGGAATGTAAAACAGCTATTTCCTTTCCTCGCTTTTTAAATTCCGCCACCTGATTCCTGTCAGCGCTGTTTTCCCGTGAGTGACCGGAAGTCGAGTTGTTAAGGTGAACTTGTCGCTGTGACACACCTGTGTCTGCGCAGAGATCAGAGTTCACTGGCGCAGAGGTCTTCGTGATTGGCTGTCCGTGTCCATACTAGTCTGGCAATCTTCCCGTCGTCTCCGTGGGAACAACGTTAGCGGCTGGTATTCTAGCCCCGCCCCACTTTTATTGCAGGCTAATTGATCATTTGCGTGTTGCGTTCAGGTTCACCCGGCTCCTCTGCTCCACGTTTGCTTTGAAATGCGCAATAACCTGTTCCTGCTGGCTTCATCTTCCTGTTGCCGCTCGGCTCAAACGCACCACAAAGCGCCACATCGGCCCTCGCCGGGTTGTTCTTACCTGTTTTACCATCAGATTCTCGTTCAGAGGAGAAACTGGTCACATCTTTGTTACCAACCATCCTTTGTTAGCAACTTGTGGCTTGACCAGAAGTCATTTTACTTCCTGGGCAGGTCAGCAGCGTTAAAGAGCGTTCGCCGTTAGCGATGCTAACTGTAATTAGTGATTCAGATTCCAGTAGACACGAGCGGGGAGGAAGATAAGGAGCTCAATATTTATGTGTGGGAGAGTTTGACCCTCAGATCACGAGCGTGTTTATTTTTATCGCCTCTTATTTACATGTTAAAACGCGGCTGAAGGTTTTGTACATTTTTAAATCTGATTGTGGAGCTCAGAGGTCGTCGAGTCGACCTTCAGACGCTGAAACTGCGAGTGTTTCTGCTCCTCTTCCTCTATTTTCAGGCTGCAGGCAGCTGATAGGAGGTCTTCAGTGAGGAAGACTCCGGTCCCTCTATCATTCCCCCCCCACCCCTGAACTCTTTCATCACTCCTGTCAGCTCGTCCTTCCTCCGACACCCATCCACACGTCTTCCTCCGCTCTTGTTGTTTCCAGAAACTTCTCCATCAGCGTCTTCATCCTTCTTCTGTTTCTGCAGCCGCGAAACCTCGTTAATCATTTCAGTCTGACTGTTGCTAATGATGATGATGCTGTTGCCGCAGTTACCGCTGCTGTTTGACGCCATAGAAACGAGAAGAAAGAGCTGTGGGAGGATAAACTGGAAGGCGATGAAAAAAAGATGTTCAGTGAAGGAGGAGACGGTTTAATTCTCCCTCTTCTCTTCTTCTGTGGTGGCTCCGTAGATGGTGTTGTGCATCAATTAGCAGATTCCCTCAGACTCAAACTCTACTTCTGTTTCACTGGGAGGTGTTTTTTCTTTTTTTTCCTCTTCCTTTCTTCCAGAAAGTGAAAGAACGAAGCTCACCTGACACTGGAACGACCCCGGAGCCACAAACATCTGATTGGACAATTTAATGCCGGGTGACGGGGTCGTGGTGGAGGTCAGTGTGGAGTGGGTGGGGGAGGAGGAGGAGAATTAGTTTTGCTGCTCGGGGTTATTTCAGCTTCTGACTGACGGCCGCGGAGACCGAAGCAGGGGCAGGACAGGTGTCCAGGGGTCAGAGGTCACTGATTGGTTTGGAATCAGGGTCAGGTGCAGCGAGATCCACAGGGCAGGAAACAGTCCGACTGTCTGCAGACGCAGTAAACAACAGATTATTTTTATTTTTGTAGGAATAATTCTGTAGAAATGAGGCTGTTTTTAAAGAGTTATCATCAGAGGTTTCCTCAGCAACCTCCTTGGGGGTCGGCTTCACTCGTGGAGTTTCACACCTTCACAGTTGCTTCTGTCCCTTCGTACTCTTACCATCGATTGCTGTTGTTTGTGGCGTTGTTGCTGTTGTTTGTGGCGTTGCTGCTGTTTGTGGCGTTGTTGCTGTTGTTTGTGGTGTTGTTGCAGTAGTTTGTCGTATTGTTGCAGTGTGATTGGAACACAGCACGTGGGTGTCAATCTTTAACCCGCTAGTCAACCAGCTATGGTAGCTTCAACTCCTTCAGGTGTAGTCACTAACGACTGTTGTCATGGAAACACCCTCAGAAACGTCTGAGCAGCGAGAGTCGCTGGAGCTGAGGCTGACCTTTGGTCCGATCCCCTGCAAATGTTTTGCGTTGATAGCAGCTGCAGCTCCATTAATCCCTGAGCACGTCTGCGCTTGTCCTTCATCCTTTGATGACTTCTTCATCATTTTTGATGGGATTCTCATTCTCATGTGTCAAATCTTCCTAAATCGTCTTAAAACCTGAAACCTTCCGGGTTCTTTGATGTTCTGCTCCTGCTCAAGGTTATTTGTACGATCCTTTCTGTGTGTTTCATGATGTAAAAACACTTAGCGTGTCCTTGGAGAGGACACAAGCGTGTCTTCACTCCTTGCTGGAGAACACCGGACCTGCAGGCGGTGACGCCAGCTGACTTCCTCCTGGTTGTGTTGCTGCCAAACTGCTGTTGTTTGGTGAAGATGGTGATGATGACACACATGCATGGTGATGTTTGTGATGTGATGATGATGAAAGCGGCGACGACGGTGGGGATTGTTGCGATGACGACAATCGTGTTTTTAGTGATAACAGCGGCCGCCGTCGTCATCATCGTAAAAGTTGTGATCTTCACATCATCATCCTGAAAATAGCAGTCGTCGCGCCGTCATCATGGCAATGTTGACGGTGGCGATGACGGTGATGATGATGATGATGATGGTTTTTCTCCCCTTTGAAAACTCCATGTTGATGAGCTGTCAGCTGACTGGTGATGATGATGATGAAGAGCTGTCAGCTGACCGGTGATGATGATGATGAAGAGCTGTTAGCTGACTGGTGATGATGATGATGAAGAGCTGTCAGCTGACTGGTGATGATGATGATGGTGATGATGATGAAGAGCTGTCAGCTGACCGATGATGATGATGATGATGGTTTTTCTCCCCTTTGAAAACTCCATGTTGATGAGCTGTCAGCTGACCGGTGATGATGATGATGATGAAGAGCTGTCAGCTGATATTTTCAGGCATCAGCTGATATGTTTGACGGGTTGTCTTAGTAAATCAGGCCTTTTAGCTGCGACCAGCTGCAGTTAGAAAGCGACTCCAATCATCGTAGCAGCTGATAGGCGGATGCAGCCGACGTCGCTGCAGAGCAGCACCATGAACATTCATCCCAGTAAAGACCTCAGATCTGCACGTTTGACTGGGCTAAAAACCTGGACGTTTAAATCAGAGTGTTCTCAGGTGACACAAACCGTCGACTCTGAGGATTGTTTGCATCTTAGCACCATGTCGGCAATGTGAGTGATTAAGAAAATAAAAGATTAAAGTGGCAAACAGATGTAACAAAACCTTTTATTCTCACACGTTTAAGTTGCAGCGACAGGAAATGGGTGTGAAAACTATTTCACAGATCTGGAAAAACGGCTTCAGAGAGTTTGGACAGAACATTTTTCTCATTACTGATGTAGAATAGCGATGTTCTGTCGTCTCACCAACAGAGGGCGCCATAAGCCGGTCTCTGATGGCGTCACTGTTTTCTCTCTGAGGACAACATTGTCTCATTAGATTTAAAGCAATTCTGACAGTTCAAATAGACAATAGTTCAAAACAGAAACTGAAAGCACTGATCAATGTTCCGCTGTTCTGTAGATGAGGACAATTCCCAGAGTTCCCAGTAAAAAAACTGCTGAGAAACATTCCTGAAATTACTTAATTCTGAGCTGTTCCATTAGTTGGTCCGCTAGAGGCGCTGTAACAACATATTCCAACATTCTTTAACCTTTAAGACTGACTAAAGATGTGAAAAAGACAAAGGATGAGGTTCAGGAGCTCAAACATCAGGATTCTGCTGTAGCTGAACTGAAAAAGTAAAAACATCCCTCAGTGGTGATGATTTAACTCGTACAGACGTGAACGCGGAACGTTGCCACCGTTGATGAGAGGTGAGTTAATGAGGCGTGAGCTTCTTCCTGGATTTCTTCCTCTGGAACAGAGGAAACATCTGGTCACTTTCACCATCAAAGCATCTGCATTGATTAGACATTTTTGGGATTTTTACTGCAGAAGCAGCCGGAGGATCGACTTCTGCCGCCTCTTCAGCCTCCTTGGATCTGTTTTTCTCTGCAATTAAAACAATGTTTTCATTGTGTTAACTTGACTTTTAACTCAGGTGAAATCTCTGGTTACTGATGACGATGATGAAGCTTCTCACTCTTCTTCTCTGCAGCTACGACCGAGCTCATCATCATCTCCTCTTCCTCCATTTTGATCTTCTTCTTCTTTCTTTTCTCTGGAAGCGTCTCGCGATGGTCGGCTATCTGTTCGCTCATCACACCGCTGTCGTCTTCAGTCGGTTCCAATTTCTTCTTCTTCTTTGGTGGCAGGTTCTCCTTTGAAGGGTTCTCTTCCTGCGGTCTGGCGGGTTTCTTCTTCTTTGGTGTGTTTTTGTCGTCCTGAGCAGAATCCATCTGGCCTCTTTTATCTGGTTTGGGTTGAGGCGTCGCCTCTTGCGCCAGTTTTTGTCTATAAGAACAAAATCATCTTTAGTAAATCAACATTTTCCTTCTCATCCGTATCAAATACTGACTTCTTTTTGTGTCCTGGCATCTGGCTGCTCCTCTTTTCTCGACAGAGGAGCCTTTGTCGCATCATTCTGCTCAGCTTCTTCCTGGAGCGTCTTTTCTTTTGGTTGGTGGAGAGCTGAGGAGTGTCTCCATCTGGAAGAAGGAAAAAAGCAACTGTAGAACTTTGTTAACTCGGATTAAAGCGGATCAAAATGTTTCTACCTGTCACCTCCGGTTCCTTTCCTGGGTCTCTGTCTCCCCCTGCTGGTAGATCATCAGACTGCACCACCTCCATCTCCCCCTGCTTCTTCCTACTCCGACTCCTCCTTCTCTTCTTCTTCTTCTTCTCCGACATCTCCACAGGGCTCGCAGGGTTCTCCATCTCTCTCACCACCTCATGCTGCTCCTCTCTAACCATCTTTTTCCTTTTAGTTTCCAGAGGATTGACTGGAGTCTCTACAAGGTTCTCCTGTATCTCATCTTGCTCCATTTTCCTTTTCTTGGACTTTTTCTTCTTCTTCTTTTCTAATATCACCTCCTGCTGCTCCTCCACCTCATCTGGTCTCTTTTTGTCCTTTTTCTTAGTGGAAAAAGAAGAATCACTCGATATTTCGACGATGGAGACGTTTGTGTTCGGAGAATCTGAATCTTTTTTGCTTTTCTTCTTCTTCTTCTTCCTGGGAGTTTCCACATCTCCGCAGGACTCGGCAGCCTCAGCAGGAAGTTCCTCTGTCACTCGCTGTTCCACCGTTTCGTCTTCTTCGACGTTGAGCATGATGCTGACCTCAGGATCCACTTGTTCTTCAGCTGCTGCCGTAGTTTCTTCTGACACTGACACAAAAAGAAAAGCAGCAGCAGCAGTTAGTGCGGTCCTTTTTTCCGTTGTCCACCTCCAGGTGGCCCAAAAGCTCTACGATGCTTCAGATGTTTGAACTTTCACATGAACGAACGAAAACAAACGTCAACCATGTGGCGCAATGACGGTTGTTACCCAGGTCGATGAGTGAGAGGTCGTCTGATATTGGTGAGATCTTTGTTTCCTCTTCAGAGTCGGGCTGGACCGTAAGGTCGGTGACCTCTGAACCCTGGAGACAACATAGACATCAACTGACAACGTTAATCACCTCAACCCAGATAATTAAAGGTTCAATTACCCATGAATGTAAGCACGTCTGTATAAAACTAACACACACACACACACACACACACAGGTGCATCTCAACATACAGAAGGACACTTTAAAGTACCGTCTGTGGCTCCTCTGTCTTCTCGTCTTTCTCTGGATCTTCAGATTCTAAAAGAAGGAAACTTCAGATCAACTGTGACATCAAAGCAAACGTCTTTAATGTTTTCATGGTTGTGGAAACGTCACTAATCTGTAGATTCCTGCTGCGTTTCTCATGATTTAATAAGAACTCAGAAGGTTCACACTTGGCTCGTTGACCAGTCACCCCTCGTTACCATGGTTACCTCGTTCCTACCTGTAGGGGGCGTGGTCTCCTGAGGAAGTGGTTCCAGGTTGGTCAACAGTGTCTGGCTGAGAGCCTGCAAACAAAAACAGCTGGTTAAGCTGGACCAACCTTGGCCAGACTCTGAAATTCACCTCTGCAGGAGCGTCTTCCTCGTCTTCCTCGTCTGAGGGGGGCGTGGCCTCAGTTTGACTGACAGCTGTCGGCTCAAGCGCAGCAGTTCCACCTTTGACCTCTGTGCCTCTGTCTGTCTCCTGGTGATGAAGAAGACAGTGAGGAAGACTCAGTACTGACCTCAGTTCGACTCGGCTCGGCAGCGTTTCCTACCGGGAGCTAACGGAGCGCCGCCGCGCCACCAGTAGCTGCTGAAACAGTTTCAACCGAGCAGAAGGAAAAGACAAGAGCAGCTCTGACAAACACGCTCGCATCAGGATACAGAGCAGGAAAATCCGAACAAAGGTGAAATTCCTCTCCCAGGTAAACCCAACCAGAACACGAGCGCATACTTGGGATTCAGCCTCGGGTCACAAACCTGCTGCGGCCCATCGGCGTCCTCGCTGCGCTCTGGGCCGTCTGAACCTGTCAGATCCGGAGCCGAGAGCCCGTCAGCTGTTCCGGGGTCGACCTGGCTGGAACTCCCTGCAGCGTCTTCAGAGTCGGAGGAGCTGGAATTCTGGGGCCTGTTGGACGCCTCCGTGGACGCTCCGATCGGCTGACGACAGCCACAAGCAGAAAGGTGAAAGGTCAGGGTAGCGGCGACGTTTTTACCACGTTACATCACAAACACAATGAAGGACGATTGATTAGTTCCAAACCGATCAAAACCGGACTGATCAAAACTGTTTTTGTCTGGATTTACACCGTCCAGCTGGAGATTCAGCTGAGGTTAATCAAGTTCAGGACAGACAACCACACACACACACACACACACACACACACACACACACACAGTGTGCTATTTGCACACTCAGGGCAGACAGACATGAAAACTCATCCAATCACACTGGAGCTACTGTTCATCCCCAGCTCATTATTACAGTGACTGGACAACAGCTATGTGTGTGTGTGTGTGTGTGTTTCTGAGCTGCTCTCTGTTCAGTTCTCAGATCTCCTGTTTCTTTGTCTTTCTTGACGGTCCAGGGTTTTTGTAGCTGCCTTTAACTTTTGAAGTTTACGTGAAAACCCAAGAAAATGTACAAAAAACCTTAATTACAAAAATGATTGGCGTCAGCCTGTTGTTCCACACTGTCCACTAGAGGGCGGCATTTAGACAGATGTTTAGGATATAACTCAAATTTCTCTTTCTGTGGTTTCTTTGCTCAGTCTTTGTCCATTTAATGGATTTAAACACCTTGGAATCTGTCAGTATCACACGTGCTGGAAATTGATTCCAGTATCTGCAACACGCGTGAAAAGCGTGGACGTTGCCATGGAAATGAGAAACAAACCAGGTCAAAGGTTTGAGGAAGTGTGTTCTGTCCTCACCTCTTCTTCATCGTGGTCTTCAGACTCCGAACCGTCTTTGTCGGCGCGCTGACCATCAGGAGGCTTCAGCTGCTCCGTTTCAGGGTCTGAAACTGAAGATTTTGTTAGTTAAATATTCGATAGTCCAGGTTAAAACAACAGTTTTATCATTGTCTAAAAAACGGACCTGATGCAGGCGTTTTATCCTTGTTTTCTTCTTCGGTGGTGTTGAACACCTTCACGTCCAGCCCGCTGTCCTCTTCGCTGCTGGCGGGTTCAGCTTCCTCGCTCTTCCTCAGGGAGGCGCCGTCCTCCATCTCCTGCTTAGTGCTTTGAGCCAGAGAGCACAACCTTTGACAGGAAACAACATCATCAACGCAAAGATGACACTGGCCACGCCCACCGACATGTCTGCAACCAATCACATGATCCCACCCTTTCAAAATAAAATACAGCTGATGTGAAACTCAAAACAACTGTAAACTGAGGTGAATTCTTTAAAATATTTGAGTTTGTTTTTGTTAAAAGTTACATCACAGTATCAACCACCTAACCTAACAAACTTCAGAATAAAATGGGCGCGGCGTCATTTAAAATAGACGCGTGAGACCACATCTGACTGAGGAATGATGAAGGTGTGAAGACGAGCGGAGTAAATCAGGCTGACAGGAGAATGTGCGTGCATGTGACTGATGAGCAGGAAGACAAATCTGTTCAGGCTGAAACACACAGATGTGACATCAGAGATTAAAACTACAGGGTAAACGGGCGATGTTTTTAAATTCAGATCATTAAAAATCCTCAATTACAAAAGACCAGGACATTAATTTGACTTTACAACAAACAACTTTAAATTTGCTCAGATGTTTTTCACATTCTGATTCAAAGACGTTGACGTGATGAAAATCATCTGTAATGATCAGTCTGGTGAAGCTGTCGCTTCCATTGTCCCAGAATGCACTGGGAGTCCAGCCAGACGTTCACACGCGCACACACAAACACAAAGACTGGCAGCAACGCGCTGTTCAAACACGAGCTTTGTGATGGCTGCATCCTTCACAGAGGAAATCCTCTCACAGACTTTATTCCAGCTTCGCCGCTGTTTGGTGTCTGTGACGTACTTGATCCAGGCGGTGTAGATGTCCTGCAGGTTCAGCCTCACGTGTGGCGTCTGCACCTTCTCTCACACACACACACACACACACACACACACACACCAGTACACAGGTTAACTCTGCATAACTGATGTACAATGAACTAGAAAAAAGGCACATTTTAATTTCCTGAGGTTTAAGAATTCCTCCACATGCTCTCGGAAATTAAACCCTCCTGCAGGAAAACCTTTCCTCCAATGTGGATTCAAAACAGTTCCCAGCTGTTTTTGCATAATGTTTGAGACACCAAATAAATGGTTTTTTTTTTCTACAAGACTGTTAACTCTCACTAAATTCCTCGTTTTTTAGATGCATAAAAATTAAATCCGTTGCTAATTAATTTACCAAGTGAGCATTTAATCGTGAAATAATTGCACCTCCGCGGTGTTAACGCAGAAATGCAGAATTCCGTCACTAGAGTGAAGCCTTGTGGACCTGGGTGTCCGTGTGCAGCAGCCGGGCTGTTTTTACGAGCCTGCAGCTCCTGAAACACAATGTTCTTTTCCTCGGAGGCCTGAACTTGGTGCCATGTGCTTTAACACACACACACACACACACACACACACACACACACTGGCTGCAGAAACACTGGTAAAACACACTTATATTTAATTCATTTTCTTATATAACCAAAGGCAAACACGTGGGCTCCGTCAGTGCCTAAAATTAGCTTTAATCTAAAGAAGCTAATACAAATCAGCGTCGCTTGCATCGTTTAAAGCGCTACATGAGCATTTTTGAACAAACTTCTCACCTGTTTAACGTGTTCTTCCAGCACTTGGGCTGCATTTTCGTGTCCGTGAAGCTTCAGGTGCTCGTAGATCAACAGCAGCAGAACCGCGTCCTCCTCCGGGTTCATCGTGGAGCGACTGACGGGGATGAGAATCCGGATGACCGGTGGATTATTTGTTATGAAAACCTCCGCTCACACTCGCGACCAAGCCTGGCGATGACGCCCCCCTCGAACTGCAATATGGGAAATGAAGTTTTCTTATGCAACATTAACCGCCTCCAAAACTCCCTGAAATTAAACGTTTGAGGAAAATTCTGCTTTTACGGCGGATTTATTTGTGGAAAAAACGCATACATTTACAAAAAAATATATATCTAAAAATGTAGAGACAAAATATTTTCTAGAGTTAAAAATGTTAAAAAAATGTAAAAAATCAACAAAACGCCCAATAAATGCATGTTTTTGACTTTATTATTTAACAGACACCACGTGAGGACGTTTAAGGGTCAAGGCGGTGTGTTTTCCCAGACGATGAGCAACTGTTTGGGTTTACGAAAGAGCACATCTGGCAACATTGCTGCTCTTACTGCTCACTGCCAGTAAACAGGGCGCCTCCGTCAGGGCTCCTCCGTCAGGGCGCCTCCCTGGATCCACAGGCAGATGAACCGCTCAACGCTGGTTATACTGGGACAGAGAGCACACATGGACTGATTCTACCAGAACAGCGAGGACAAATTGATACTAGGACAGACTGATTTTCATGAATTATGTTTATCTCTTGTTGACTTTTGCCCTGAATCTTTTCAGTTTTGTAGTAATGGAGCCTTTTATCGCCGTGCTAATCTGACCTACTTCCAGGCTCGTTTGTCTCTGGATGACAGCTGTAGCACAGCATCACTACAGTAATGTTACGTAAGGGGAGAAATTCCTGGTTTGGTGCACGGTGCCAGCTGGCTCGTCGGCCCCAGTCTGGGTCCAGCTACAGTCACTCGGCTGGGCTGGACGGACGGTCTGTGGTGTGTCCGTGTGAGCGCTGCAGAGAGCGAGAACCGCGGCCAGAGGCCTGAATCATAGTACTGGAAACACTCATGGAACTGCTAACCGAAGCCATGGGAGCTTTCAGACTACAGACCGTCAAGTCACAGTAAACACCGGATGTGGATCTTTCAAAATAAAAAGGATAATTTGGAGGATAGCGGCAGGATTTTTTTTTTAAGAGAAAATAAATGGCTATTAATAATAAAAAAAATGCTTAATTCGTGGTTTTTCCAAAACACACTAGACCAATCTATATGCCAAGCTAAATACATTAGCTATTACCTCTCAATATTGCTACAAGATTACTGTCATATTTTCGTTTATTTTTAAACTACATACATGTCAAATAAACTCAGACGTCACACTAATAACAAATTCAGCCACTTAGCTGCGATGTTTCAGCGGCGCCCTTTTATTTTGACAGGTCAGAGCGGATGTTAGGGCGAAGCACCGCTAACTTGCCTTTGGTCGTATTTCATTGGAAGTGTGGACTCAGTCTGGAAGGAAGCTTTTGTGGAAACTTGACGGACATGCGGCGTCTCCTGCGAATCTTACTCGGATCAGACTAACAGAGGAGTGAAGAGCTGCAGACAAGAGGACTGTTATTGATCACCAATCCAGGTATTGATCCAGGCCCGTGTCTGCAGTAATAACGTACAGCTGTTGTGAGTTTTAGATTTGTGTGAAATCAAAGAGACATTAAAACCTTTTTCTTTTTCCGGCCTGTGAGCTCTCTGAAAGCTGATGCCGGTTGTATTTGCAGAGTGAGATAATTGTCCCAGGGAAAGTTCATGTCACAGGAGCAGCACAGCTTCACACCAGAAACACTGGTGACAGTCGTGCCCGGACAGCTGCTTTTTATCACATCTGACAGACAAAATCAACACTGGCCTCAGTACAGGCTGAGCTGTGGCACTCCCACAGCCAAGAAACAGTTAAAAAGCTTGTAAAAGATCAGTAAAACGGGCCCTTTCTCAGCACAAGGGGCCACTTTTATGGAGACGCATTTACATCTGCTGCTTTGAAATGTCCTCTACAAGGATAATTCAATTCAGGACTTTTGAAATTGTGTGTTTTTTGCTGTATAAATCTGTGATAATAAATATTTTATCTTTTTCTTTCTTCCAGCTTTGAGGAAATCAGACAAAATTGTCAATTTTTTTTTAAAAGTGGGAAAAATGTTTTAACAAGTTGTTATCTGTTCAAGATATAACCTGTGCCAATATTCAGCCAAGGTTATTGCACGTTGGATTAAAACGTGATTGCTGCTAAATGAGCCTGAAAAAAGAGCAGTTGCGCAAGCGAGCTGTAGTTTTCGCCTCAGCAGAGACGGACGGAGCTGGAAAGGAGATCTGTGGAGTAATAAAGTCAAGCAGCAGCACCGACGGCTGCGTATTTGGGGATGTTCTGCGAACGTCTGTCCACGCTGAGCCGACCGGGCAGAAGCTCTGGCTGTTGGTGCGTCTGAGCTGCAGAGGCTGTAAAAGGTTAAAAAACAAAAGCACTCTGAGCGTCTCTCCTCCAGATGGACGTGCTTCAGCACGCAGATGCTGCCAAGCTGGCAGGTCCATCTCCACTGTGGTTTTCTGATCCGTAGTTGTTCCCTGCCGATGGCGCGCCTGCCAGACTTTGTGCCGACTCGGGACATTTTTCTCTCTGCTGGTGTCCAGCTTCTCTGCATTGTTGCCTCTGGTTGTTGATCTCTGCAGGGCAACATGCAGCCTCCTCCTGCCACCGCGGTTCTGTGGAGCCTTCTCTTCAGCCTGGACTTCCTGTCTGCTCAGGAGCCCAAACCCAACCTGAGGGACAGAAAGGCTCCCAACGACGAGCCGGGAGCGGGGAGGAACCAGCCACACATCGTCTTTATCCTCATCGACGACCAGGTTTGCAAAGACGCGTTAATGGCAGAGGCCTGTAGGGGGCGTACTTCTACTCCACAGCTATACAGAATCCAGGAACAGATTGCATTGTTTTTGTTAGTCAGGCTCAAATAAACTGGTTTTCCCAAAGTGCATTATTCCCTTTGGCCAGCAGGGGGCGACTCCAGTTCATTTCTGCAGGGTCCTTTCTTTGTTGCTATGGTTTCAGTTTTAAATAAAGTTAATTGGACCATAAATCAGGCTTGGGCCGGCCCGGCTAAAGAAAGCATTCACGAGTGTTCCGTCTTCCGTCTGGAGGGTTTCAATGACATCGGCTACCACAACCCGACCATTAAGACCCCCACGCTGGACAAACTGGCGGCGGAGGGCGTGAGGCTGGAGAACTACTACGTTCAGCCCATCTGCACGCCGTCACGCAGCCAGCTCATCACCGGCAGGTACGCACCCGGTTTCAGTTTCTGCGCTGTAAAACCAGGAAGAGTGGCCACCACCTCACCCACATTTACCTCATCTGTCTGCTTCCTGAAGAGTCGTCTTCTTCTTCTTCTTGCAGATATCAGATCCACACAGGCCTCCAGCACTCCATCATCAGGCCCAGCCAGCCCAGCTGTCTGCCTTCACACGTGGACACTCTGCCCGAGCGGCTCCGCCAGGCCGGATACTCCACCCACTTAGTGGGCAAATGGCACCTGGGCTTCTACAGGTGAGGAACGAGTCCAGGGTTCTAATCCACAGTCACGTCTGGTGGACGCTTCCATCATCCCGCGTCGTCGGATTATTTTCTGGTCTTTGTTGCGTAATCCGTAATCTTCGTGGGAACCTGTTGACGCCGTTGGCTCCAGTCTGGGGTCAGCGCCGCTCGCGTTAGTGTGGCCAGACTTCCTGTGGACCCTCTGAAGTAACCACACCCAGAAGATGAAAGACTAAGAAGAAACCTGGGCTTGGTTTGCTGGTTATAAGCAGACTGACGAGATTATTAGAGCACAAGTTCCCCTAGTGGCTGGCTGCAGTAAATAACTAGAAAACTGGGACAGCACAGGCCTCCAGAAGACCAAAGGTCAAAGTCCCTCCAGAATCTGGAACGTCACCAGAGTTTAATGTTTCTTGGCCTGTGATCAACAGTCCTGGAAAGTTCATTAAACTCCGTTCAGAACTTTTTGAGTAATGAGCAGTCAGCTGACGTGCTCTCTCCCTTCAGGAAGGCGTGTCTGCCCACCAGAAAAGGTTTCGACACGTTCTTCGGCTCTTTGACAGGAAGTGTGGATCACTACAGGTAGGTCTATCGCCCCGGTCAGGTTAAATCCACCGTCTGTTTCTGGAGCTTCACCTGCCCGCAGTTACCTGTCCTGCGACGGCCCTGGAGTTTGTGGCTACGATCTCCATGATGGCGAGGGCGTGGTGTGGGGCCAGGAGGGCAAATACTCCACCACGCTCTTCACACAGAGAGCTCGAAAGATCCTGGAGAGCCACGACCCCACAGAAAGACCCCTCTTTCTGCTTCTGTCCCTCCAGGTATCAACAGAGTCAAAGCGTGAAGAAAGTTGACCAGTAACGAAGAAATCATTGGTTTCGTTGTTCTACAGGCGGTTCACACTCCTCTCCAGACCCCCAAGTCCTACATCTACCCTTACCGCGACATGGCGAACATCGCCAGAAGAAAGCTGGCCGCCATGGTGTCCACGGTGGACGAGGCGGTCCGAAACGTCACCTACGCTCTGAGGAAGTACGGGTACTACCGCAACAGCGTCATCATCTACTCCACAGATAACGGCGCCCAGCCCTTCACCGGAGGCAGCAACTGGCCGCTGCGAGGACGCAAGGTAGAGGACCTCCTGAGGACAGGTCATAGCAGCTGGGATCAAAGAGCCAGAGAGGGGATCAAAGAGCCAGAGAGGGGATCAAAGAGCCCGAGGTCCGTTCCAACTCTGAGTGTGCTTCCAGGGTACCTACTGGGAGGGAGGGATCCGCGGAGTGGCCTTCGTTCACAGCCCACTCCTGAAACGCCGTCGACGGGTCTCCAAAGCTCTGCTGCACATCACGGACTGGTTCCCCACACTGGTGGGTCTGGCTGGGGGGAACATCAGCCAGGTCAGTGGAACTGAGACTTCCTGAAGCTCTTCCTGGCAGCCTTGCTGAAAGCTGACTGCTGTCCAGCGTTAAACGCAGATCCATCAGCGTGGATCTGCTTTAGTCCTGGACCTGAACACTGTAAAACTGTCAGATCACAGAGATAAAAGAGCTTTCGGACCGCTCAGATAAATCTGAGCCTATGATCACTCGCAAAGAGAAACTTTACTGGCCAGTCAAAGCAGCTTTCAAAGTTCTTTCTTGGCTTTGCATGTAAGTGCGTTTCCACAGCCAAAGCCAATAAACGTCGTCTTGGCTGGTCCACAAAACTCTCTGAATTGGACTTCAGGGAATATAGCGTAACTGAATCCCTCAGAGTGGCTCTTTATTACCGTTTGTGAACGTTCCCTCAGAGCCGGGGCCTGGACGGCTTCGACGTCTGGCCCAGCATCAGCGAAGGGAGGGACTCGCCGCGCCAGGAGATCCTCCACAACATCGACCCTCTGCACAAACCTGTGGTTCAGCCCACGGCCTGGGGCGCCATCACACCGGGAGCCTCAGGTAGCTACAAAATCAAAGACATCAAAGACACCCTGGGTAACATCAGCACATTCCTCTGACAGTTAGAAAGGTTAATCATTATGGCGAGACCAGACCCTGGTGGGCGGAGTTCTAGAACGTACCTTATAACGTGTGCTTTCTTTGATCCTAGGAACCAAAGTGAAAGGAAACAAGAAGCCAAAGAAGAAGGTGGTTCGGCAGCAGCTGAAGCAGAAATCCGTCTTCAAGTTAAAGGCCAAAAAGACATCTAAACTCAAACCTCAGAGCAAGGCCGTTCCTAGATCAAAGCTCAGCTCACCCCCAAAATCAAAGCTACAGCCTCAACACAAGACCAGGTTCTACTCGCTGAACCGGAGAGCGTCACATTATAAACCCCTCCTGATGTCCCTGCCAAGTGGTTCTCCGTCATTGTCTCCAGTGTCTCCAGCTAAATCCCCCAAACGCTTGAAGCCAAAACCCAGGCGCTCCACGTCCCACACCCATAACCAGGTCCAGTCAAAACCAGCTCAACCGGGACCCAAGACGGACTTCGGAGTCCCTCCAAATCCCAAATGGACATTCCTGGGAAGCCAGAACACATCCCACCCGGAAGCTCTCTTTCCCAAATCTGAGCCAGCAGCCCTGCTGAAGCTCCAGACCCCCGAGTCTTTATGGGACGCGTCCATCCAGGCCGCCATCAGGGTGGGAGACTGGAAGCTGCTCACAGGCTACCCAGGTCACGGAGACTGGGTCCCCCCACAGGTACGTCCCCCAAACAGCCGAGCTGTAAAGTAGCTTGGAGCGCTAGCTAACTGCATCTCATCGGCAGGTGCTCCCCACCCTCCCTGGCCGCTGGTGGAACCTCGAGCGTCGCATCTTGTCACCGCGCAAAAACTCCACCCACAAAAACATCTGGCTGTTCAACATCACGGCCGACCCGTGCGAGCGCCGCGACCTGGCGGACCAGAGACCCGACGTCGTGCAGCAGCTGCTGGCCCGACTGGCCTTCTACAACCAGACAGCCGTGCCCGTGTATTTCCCACCGGACGACCCCCGGGCGGACCCAAGCCGGCACGGGGGCGCCTGGGTGCCCTGGGTGAACGAGGAGGAGGAGGAGGAGGAGGAGGGGAAATATGAAGGTGTGTACAAGAAAGAAAGAAGCAGCAAGAAGAAAAAGAAGAATAAATGCCGACTGTGCAAGCTGCAGTCCTTCTTCCTGAAGCTGAACACCAGAATGATGTCCAACCGAATCTGAAGCAGGGACGCGGCTGGAGTCCGTCCGCAGCGAAAAGGCTGCAACTTCAACATCCACCCACCCATCGCTTATCTGGGGTCGGGTCGCGGGGGCAGCAGCCTAAGCCCTCCTGGGCTGCCACCTTCTCGTGGTGGAGGGGTTTGTCCCAATGATCTAGGAGCTCAGTTGTCTGGGGCATTATGCCCCTGGTAGGGCCACCCATGGCAAACAGGTCCTGGGGGAGGGACCAGACAAAGCGTAGCCAAGACCCCTTAGACAGAAGTGGCCCTACAAAACCACAAAACTTCAACAATTTGATGAAAATGCTTAAAACGCTTCACATAATAAAAATCTTCTGATTTAGGATTGCAGACAACGCATAAAAAGACGAGTTAGATCAAACCGGTCACCCTGAGGGTAGAGGTAGCCCCGCCTCCCTTCCGCACCTGAGGCAAAACCCAAATTAAAAAACAAACTAATCTGTCCACGTGGTGGTTCTAATCCCACTGATGGCCCCATGTTCAAATGGTTAGATCTGGATTAGCTGGGGTCAGACACTGTGACTGACTGCTACATCAAAGCGGAAGTGCCTACATCAAAGCAGGAGTGGCTACAGTGCTGTTCCTAGCTGTGTTCTGCTGAAGGGGCCTGTGGAGGTGGGGGCCAGCACCAACACAGTATTCACACAGCTGCTTTCATTTGCTCTGTCTTGTGCTACCAACCGGCTCAAACTTGGAGGATGTTACTGTGATTTTTACTGTGACTGTTCATCTTTAGTACTGATGTGTTTTCTTGTGTATTACTATGCATTGACATGTCTGAATGTACATATTTTGACTATGAATTCATAGACTGTTTTGAATTATGACTGTGAACTTCACAATGTATCTGACAGTTAATATTTAAATCATAAAGGAAAAAAAAGTAAAACTGCTCAGGTTCTTAGACTCTGCAGGACGTGTCTGGGACTGGGACAGGAGGAAGTAGGACATATCAGAGCAAATACTTCAGCAACATTAGAGTCCTCTTTGAAGTGGGAGGTCGAGTCTGCAATGTTTGGACACAACACCTCACCTCCACATATTTTGGCGCGTTTCCGCGACGTCTGACAACCCAGGACGGCGGCCGCTGTGAGGGACAATACTGTTAGAGACTGTTGAAAAGGGCGCTTGATTCTTTTTCACCAAATAAAGGTCAACTAAAATGACCTTTACGCCTGTCTGCGTTTACCGACACCTCGGAGAGCCTGAAAACTTCAAGTACTGAGGTTTTAACTTGACAATGTCATAAATTTAAAAGGGGCAGAATGATTAAGCTGGCCTTATTTTTCTTCAAATACATGGACTCTGATTCTAATTATATTTAGAGAATAAAATTGCTTCAAAAATGATACATTTAGAAGCTGCTCATTCTAAACGCTAGAATGAGCATATTGTGGTCCCTATTTCGCTGACTGACACACGCACTCCTTGGCAGCGGAAATAAAAGTAACTCAATTGTCTCCACAAGGTGGCGCCAGATACCAACTATTCCCTCTCAATGTCAGCCGTTCCACTGGGGTTGACAGATGTTGCGGAAAAGCCTCACGTGACACCAGTTCCCGGAAGTTAGAGCACCAGGCACCCAGTGTCCCCTGCTGTGATTTTAATTTCGTGTAATCTTCAGGGGCTGAGGATTATCCTGGAGTGTGCGTGTCCTGCCTGTGTGTTCCCGCAGCTGGAAACATCGACTCCAGGTTGACTGCAGAGCAAAAGGCCCCTGGAAAGCAAGCTTGTGATCAGTGCATGGCCTGACCAGGGAATCTCCCCACCGCGTGAGCGGTGGCTGCTGGGATAGGCCCCGTGTCATTAGAACTCGGCGTGTTTGTGACTTGAATAATTTAAGACATCAACATCAAAGCTGCTCCGATCGGTGCGTGAACTGATTCGAGTGTACGTTGGGCTGATGAGTCGGGGTTCCTCAATGTTCCCGTCAGACCAGCCTGACAGAACGTGATGCTGCCTCGCTCCCTCCAGGACAAACAGCAACTTCCTGGTCTCTCATCTCCGACCCGCTGCAGCTGTTCCCGTCAGCCTTTGAAGCCAGTCACATCTGCGGGGCTCCCCAGATGTGATTATTCACACTCATTTTCTCAGGATAATCCTGTTTATCTCAGTTAATTTAAATTAACCTCACTTGTGTTCTCACTAATAAACTAACTGTGCACAGTAATCACCGTCACTATAAATACCTTTGGTGTTTGAGCAGCAAGGCTCAAACCTCTGACCACATCTCTCTCACACACACACACACACCCAGCCACCGGTTTAACCACCTGGAAACACAAGTAGCAGCAAAAACAGCGTCTCATCTTCACAGCCAGACGGAGACAACAGCAACACCAGGAAAGAGCATGAAAAACAAGACTCGCTGCTCAAAACACATAATGCCCTGGAATTTTATTTCATTTTGTGACAATTCAAGAGGTGTCTTATTCGATCCCATGTATCCGCGTGTGTGTGTGTGTGTGTGTAAGAAGGGTCTACAAAAACAAAAGTTCATGAGTCAACTGGGCCAGTGGAATGGGCAGTGGGACTGTGGTACAGACAAAGAAAAACTACAAGTAGCCTTGTTCAGTACCAAACTCTTCACAGAAGAGACTTTTTTCTTTTTTTTAACATTTTTTTCCCAAATGAAGGCACCCGAAAACTTGTGGTTCATGGCATCACAGCCTTCTAGAGAGTTCTTAAAAGTAAAATGTCTTTGTTTCAATTAGCATTTTTTTCTTATGTAGAAGCTGGAATGATAAAATGTCAGTTACACGTTACCGCGATTTTCTAAACTCCCTTAGTTTTTTTTTTTTTTTTTTTTAAGTAACAACGATGAAATCTTCTGAGAGGGAAAATAAGGATACAAAAAAATATTCCAAACATACAAGCTGGGGGGAGGGAGGGGGGACCAAAAAAAAAAAAAAAAAAAGAGGTCATCTGATACAAACCAGAGACCAAAATCATACAAAAGCAGCATTAATTAAAAAGATTCATATAGTGCTTGGATAAATCAGAAGCAGCAATGTCTTCTGGGAAATTCTAGTCCCCGCTGTTTTGTTACTCATCTCGTTATTAAAATATGTATGGAAGAGCTTTGTGGAAAGGCTAATCCCACCAACCAATGGACGCCTGAATGTGGGTGAACGCACGTCTCCATGGAGTCTACCGAGAGGCGAGAACATCATGGAAGAACGCCCAAAATAAAACTGAAATTATGGGCGAGCCCCCAGACACGTTCACAACATCAAAAAGGGGGGAAAAAAACCTAGCTAAACATCGACTACAGCGGGGAGGGGGGCGGGGGGTACAGTGTATAAAAATAAAAAATTACTGGAGAAAACCTTTTGTAAACACGGCACAATAAATAGATCAAACAGCAGGTTCTGCACCATGCATGTGATGACACTTTTTTTCCTGTGGTACAACGCTCACACCTCACTCGCACCAGTTGCAGTTTGTCATTTTCTTTTTTTTTTTAATTTGGACTTTTTTTTAATATCTTGAGTGCAAAACATCACAAATGAACAATTCTGTATTCAAGTAATGTTATATACAACAACGGGGGAGGGGTGGGGGTATTACAAATATGCAGTACTGTACATGTAATTGCCATATTAAGAATTTACAGACGATCTCTTAATGACAGTAACCAATAAGGGAATCCCGAGGTTGGGGGGTGGGGAAGGGGGGATTGTACGATGAGCATTGCAATTAAGTCCCCAACTGTTACCGTGATAATCCAGCCTTGCTTCGCTCATTCTGCCACCACTTGATGTCACAATTACCGAATGATGCATAGCACCTAAAAATAAACATGATAAAAAAAAAAAAAAGACGCCCGTGTTGCGTTGTGTACGGAGGCTACGTGACCTCCATGGCCATTGTGTTCTCTGATAGACTGTTCAGTGCTGGCTTGTCTTGCTCGTGATTCTCCCTGAAAAGAAAAGTGATGACGCGAGGGAACCGATGCGGCGAAGTTCGTCCATCTGTGGCTAGAACCCCTATTGTGAAACATCAGCCCTCTCACCTGGGAACGATGTTCAGCGCGGGCAGTGGCGTACCTTGGGTTTCTGGACAGTTGGCCGTGGCTGGCATGTTTTAAGGCGATGTCGCACACAGAGGTGCTTAGCGTGCGCGGCGCGTGGACGCGTTTGCCAGCGGGAACGCCCAGACGCAGGCTGTTGTTTCCCAGCAGGACCTGAGTGGTGGCGGTGGTGGCGATAGTGGTGTTGGTGGGGTGGGCAGTGCCGTTGTTGTTACTGGTGGAGGAGGCGGAGCTGGTGGTGGTGCAGGGGTGGAGAGAGACAGGTGTTGGGGTGGTGATGGGAGGAGCCGTGGCGGCGGGGGAGGGGGATGCTGTACTAGACACCTAGGGGGGGGGCGGGGGGGTGGTAAAATAAAGGCAGGGCGGTGGTGGGGAAGTGGGTGGGGTCAGTGGGGCAGGAAGAAAAATCCCATTATAATAAATCAGAGTACCCCAGTATGACGAAAGAAAACGCAGCTTTAAAACGCTTCCTAGTGTTTTGCTAAAACGGACGTGGATAACGATCGCGCCAGCGCAGGACTTTAAACCATGGCCTGCACATGGCACCACAGGCAGGTCAGCTGGATTTACTCAGAACCAGCTTGACATCATGTCTTGGAATAAATCCACAGTGACTATCCCAGCGTTATCTGGGACTGACAGGTGCCTCACACACTGTCTTCTGTCCGCAGAATAATCGGGTGGAACTTCTGGTTCCACACTTTTCTTCAGTCATCTTAAATCCTTCTGCCTAAACACTTCTGAGGATTCTATCACAGCAGGGTCTCTTCACTCTGCCTTGCACTCGTCTGCTCCTCCAGTGCTCCCCATTATGGACTTAAAACTGTAATTACCTCATGTGACCTGTGTCGCTGTACCGCAACACTTTAGACTAGTTCACATTTGTGCTTTTCACAATCTCATTTCGATTATTTTAAACATGTAATCAAATATTGACATGAGCTGAGTTTAAAACATGATGAAGAGAGGGGAAGAGGGTGGAGAGGACAGTCACAGTACCTGAGGGGGAGAGGACGCCGTTCACTCCTCCTCCAGGGCCTAACTCCTCCTTTGTTTTCAGAGCGAGCAGTTGGTCGATGGTGACGAGGGCCGAGGCAGCAAACTGAGCTTTGGCCTGGTCCAGCGTGTGCGCCAGGCTCTGCTGGTGGAGGAGAACAGCCTCCAGTTAGTGATGAGAGCAGAAAACAGAGGCGTGTCCATCTCCGGAGCTGGTGGCTGGGACTCACGTGTGAAGGGTTTGCGGCCGTGGAGCTGCTGCCTTGCTGCTGCAGCTGAACCTGCTCCAGCTGCTGTTTGTGCATCAGGCTCAGCTGCTCCTGATGCTGCTGGTACTGTTCATATGTGTAAGCTGGCACACAAACAACACAGTTACACACCCAACTAAATCAGACTGTTGCTGACCATCTGCTGCTGTCTTAACTAGCTTTAACGTTTGGTCCAACTGTGAATCTCACAACTTCATGCATCTTTATTTTCATCTTTAGTTCATTTGCACGCTGACAAAACTTAAATTATTCACAATGTTGCTCCCAACAGCAACACTTTCGTCTCCCTGATGATACAAAAACTGCTGAACGTCCTCTGGGGTGCAAACAAGCACATAAAACTCGGGATCACCACCAAAACAAACGCCAGCGCAGCGCAACATTTTTGCATCAACTGTATTTCAATTGTGGCTCCGCCTTCTATGGTGGCGTACCGTCAGAGGGGCATTCAAGGTGTGTTCCAAGAGCACGCTGATCAACTTACCAACAACGGGGGCAGGTGCAGGAACAACTCTTGCTGGCCTTTGATATGGTTGTCCCCCCGCCACAGAGGCCGAGGCGCGCCTCTTCAGGCCTCGACTTAACTTCCTGAATATTGGGTGGGCGTTGTCTAACTCGTGTAGTGGTAGTGTCCGTGGTCTAAAGTGCCTCCATCGGCACGATTTTATACTCAACAGTATGTGACTGAGGTCCGTGGAAGATGGAGAGGAAAGAGAGGGGTCCAAGGAGGAGCAAATCCTGTCTGAGGTATTCGTTTCTGAGGTACTGGCAGACTTGTCAGTGGCCGGTGAACGTGAAGTCGTTGTTGGAGGAGGAGAGAGCGGTCGGGGAGGGGGAGGATGGGGTGGGTGGAGCACTTCTGGATCCAGTCCATGGAAGGTGTTACAGTCTGTGTGTGCCCTGTCCAGCAACACCCTGACCAGAAGAACAAACCATAAATCGACTGACTTTGATCGGACTGAATACTGATTAGAATAAAGGTTAAAAGGCTTCAAAGCAGAAAACAATGGACGTAATTAGCAGAGATGAGCGATAACAGTTTAAAAATCAGTCGTTGACTCACCTGCCCCCTCGTCCCACACGCCGCCGAGCCATACCAAGGCAGCGCCGTGGCACAGTGAGCGTGGTGAGGCTATAGCGAAATCGCGCTTCGGCAAGACCATCCTCCCCTGGACCACACCAGGGCCAGCTCCCCACGCAATCCTGACGAGGCTGGAGGCACAAAGATGGCGTTCCTCACAGTAAAACAGGTTCCACTGCTAACTGAGGTCCCTGTTTATGTTAATAACAATACAACTGGGATGTCCAGTTACTGGTTCTTACAGCATAGTACTGGCAGCCTGCTTTCCTACGAAAGGCGTAGACGCCGTCTGGGTCGTTCTCCTCCTCTGCTTCTGATGAGGCTGAATGCAGCTGTGAACAGGGAGGTTCCAGGTTAGAACCCATGTCTATGAAAGCCAGGATCCTCCACTGAGGGGAAGACGTTGGTTCTGTGTGAGCTGCAGGTACCTGGGAAAAGGGCTCGTCGTCAGAGCTGGGGAAGTCGTACTGGTTAAGGTCCTTGGCATTGAAGACGGCGGGCCCTTGATGGTGGGGGGCACCCGATGAGAGAGGCAATACCTTCTGCTTCTTCTCATACTTCCTCTTCTGCCGAGGAACTTCCATCTTGTCAGGCTGAAAGACAAAAACAAACTTTGAAGAGCACGAAGTACACATCCAGACATTTTCCAACTGAACCAGGCCGGTGTCAAACTCCCCAACAGGAACACAAGTCTCACCTTTGACTTGTAGTCCTTGTGGTCAGTGTGGTCCTGGTGTCTGTACTGATTGGTGAGTGGGACCAGAGGGATGATCTGCGGCCTGACCAGCGCTTGCTCAGCCAACACTTCTGCCATCACCTCACCACCAAAGTCTGACATGACGTTTCTGGTGAAACAGACAAAGGTTTTCCTCTGAGTTCGGTGCCCGTTTGTCTGAATGTGTGTTAGGACTGAAGCCACAGCCGCAGACAAACCTCTTCTCAAAGACCTCCAGAGTGAGATGCAGCAGCTCTCTCTTACTCTTCTCCCTCCTTTTGATCATTTCCAGGATTGTGACAGCTCGGCTCAGATCTCTGCGCAGCTTTAGCATCTTCTCGTACGACGCCTCGTCGTTCTTACGATTCTGAGTGTCAGAGACAAACACGGGCAAAAATATCAGACCATATTTGAACCTTTCAATGCTAATGGAACCGTACACTGTACTGTGTGTTGAGACTACATCCATCGAGTATTTTTATTATAAAAACATCTAGGCTAAATTCTCCAAATGATGACTTGGGGGCAACCTTTAAAAACGTGTACCACAGTTCAGTGGTGACATCTGTCGCATCTACTTGCGTCAATGCAAAATAACGTTTTCGGCAAAAACTTCCATCTGACAATTTATCAGTGAAATCCATTCTCTGTTGCTTCACCCTGTTGCAGGGTCACACAATCCCAACTTTCATCAATAAAATAGATTTATTTATGCAGGAGTGATCTTGGTTGAATGAAACCATTTTATACAAAATCTGTGTTTGTTCCTTCACCTTCAAATGTGTAAAACTACCACTAGACAAATGTTTTGTGAGGTTACAAGAATACAAAACTGCCAGTGAAAAGAAAAGTAGCATTCACAGACCTTTCTGGTTTGCATTTTCTCAGTGCGACGTCGGAAGGCCACGTAGGGGTCGTTGGTGCTGGAGCCATCGCGTTTCTCCTGCTTGACGGTGGGGATGAGCGAGTTGGCCTTGCTGTTTTTCCTCTTGCGGCTCCAGTAGTCAAAAACCTCCTTGATGAGCTCATCGTCCTCCTTTAGCAGCAGTTTGGCCTCTGGAAGGCTCACCAGCTAAGACACAAGGTACACGTTTAAGATACATCTGCGATACCGCTGATCTTCAACACCAACAGAAAGGTAAACGAGCAAGTTTAAGTTTTCAGTAATGCAACTACTCGGTGGGGAACTGGTGATCCATGTTTAGATGTTTGTAGGTTTATTTTACAAATAAACAGCCAAAGAGTACCGACCTGCTGCCCACTGCCTTTCTCCAGCCGGTCGATCATCTCCTCAAACTGCAGTTGGCTGATCTCCATTTTCTTTTTCAGCTTGTTCACAAACATGTCATCGTCTGAGTCCAGGTCATAGTCAGGTTGCTCTGTGTCCAAGCTGAAAGCTACAGGATTTAAAAAAATAAATAAAAAAAAAAACTAACTTAAGACAAAGGTCACAGTTAAGAAAAGGCCCCTTGTTAACCTTTTGATTGCAGATATCAATGAGGCAAGGTGTCACACAATTAAGAGTTTAAATCAGAAGTGAACCTGATCTCTGCTCAGAAACCGCAGTAAACAAAAGCTTTCAGTTACAAAACAACTTGAGTTTTATCAGAGCATATTTGCTCATCTTCTGTTTAAACACTTTACAATTTCTGAGCCGGAGTGATCAGCCTTTCTGCGGTAAGAGGCACCAATTTGGCAACACCAATACTAGCTTTATATGATCGAAAGAATTTAAACTATTTAAACGTGGAGAATTTATCGTCTCAATAAACCAAGGTGATGTAATTCACACATTTGATGGTGTTTCTCAGATGATTTCTTCTAGGTTCAAAACATTTGTCTTCATACTCATAATGCAAAAGAAGGCATGTAACCACCAGTAAGTTAGCGGTGCGGCAATCATTCCCATTCCAAAGCATCACCATTAGAGTTTCACCGCAAAAAAAAAAATAAAAATAAATCTAACCAAATTAGAAATCTATTCAATCATGCTGTTTCCAGAATCTGAGTTCAAATGAGTATTAGCATCCTTTACTTACCAAGAAACTTCACCCAGCGTCATTAACGTTCTGTTTAATAGTCTGACATTCAGCTTCAGTTTTAAATGTGATGCAAACACTTTGCTCTGAAGGACAGTCCCTTCTGTCTACTCACACACACACACACAATCCATCACGAAAATAAAGTGCGTACATTAAGCCTGCTGACATACACCAGACCAACATTCTACACAGCTAATGAACTAAGGCCAACAGCTACAAAACCAACAAGCCATCATTTAAATTCTGAATAGGCAGAGAACTGGTTAACACAACTTCAACCTGATGCAACCTCTCTGTAGTGGTTATACGGGTTACACTGAATATTTCAGACTGAAATAAACTAACTTTTGGGGCAAAAATACGTCAGTACCTTTTCAGAAATTACTTCAGTGTAGATTTATATACTGAAGTACCATTAAAATAACAGTGTATTACACATGGAATGCTGGGACAGTGGTGTAATAGTGATACACACATTCATTGAAATCGCCCAAATAATATAATCACCAACAGCCAAACAACTGAAACAGTTTTTGTTTGTCTTCAGTTCCACGCCCACTTACGCTGTATGTGAATTAGCTGCTTTGGCATCTTGAACTCCCCGGGGTAGAGGGAATCATAGTAGGGGATGTTGCTCTCTGCCTCAGGGACTGGGATGACCATGTTCTCCCGCTTCTCACCATACACCTGGTGTGCTGAGATGGCCCTCTGGAGATGGTGTTCCTGCACACAGATGGATGGACTGAGTACAACACATGCACAATGACTGAGTCTAAGTGTTTCACTGTTGAGGTCATGAGAAATCGTGCCAAATTAGAGAAAAATGGAGTTCAGTAAAGCTTGTAAAGCTATGGAGGAACTAGCACGCCATCTCATGTAGAAACAAGTTGAATGCACAGCTGCAACCTGAGCGGAGGATGGAAAACAATCATTACCAGCTTCCACATGTTGATAGAAACCTGTGAAAAGCTCCAAGTACTGGCAAAAACCCCAAATCTCTCCGGTATGCCCTGTTACACAAAGAACTACATCACTGGATATCACCCTCACCCACTCCTACACAACCTCTCCAATTCAGCCTGGAAACAAACACTGAAAAACTGGAATAATGCAACTTTCAGTCCTAACAACAACAGATAACTGGGCTTTTACTTGCTAATAAGAGTTATGATCCTCACATTGGAGGGCTGGTCATCAACATCAGGCTGGTTAAACATTCTGCAGTTCATGACCACAATAAATGTGATGGCAGCATCCATGAAGACACATGGCATTACTGGTGGAGAACTCAAAACAAGTAAAACAAGGCTGCAGAATATCAAAAATCAGATTGTATGGCGAGTTATAACTTGTTTTAATATGCCAGTGCTTCCATCTGCATCTCAACCATTTATTATTAGCACAGAATAAAGATCACAGCAGTCAAACCAACTCTTCTGACCACAGTTCAGAGGAGCGCATGTCTAGCTAATGAAGGTTGGGAAATGTGCTACCGTAACAACTGTAGTTTGCTGCTAGGCTGTCTAGTTCCCAGCAGCCAGTATGGTCAAAGAGCTGGGCACTGGGACGGGCAGGCAGCCTGTCAGGAAGCAGCCAGCAACATGCACATCTGTGGAGGAATGAGCGTGGCTCTGGAGTTAAAGGTCCCATACTATTTTAAAAAAAAAAAAAACATTCTTTCTGGTCTGTACATAAATAAACGGGTCCTTCCTGAGCCTACCAAGTCACAGAATGAGGAAAGCAGAGTCAAAAGATTTGTGGCAAAAAAGAAAACTCTTCAAGAGTGACAATGGACAAGTTTAGCAATAACCACAGGAGTTTGCACGTGTACAAAGGAGGGCTGGGATATATCGTAAGAAGGTGCAACGTTGTCGCAGGACACACAGATTTATGGAAGAGGTCAAAGGTCATGCGCATGAGAGAAGCCGCAGAGCACAAATGGACAGGGATGGTTTACTGTGGCAACCAGATAAGAGCCGAGCACAGGAAACTATACAATTACTATACTGTTAACAGCCAACAAGCAAAAACAGGTTTCCAATGGCCCAGGAGGCCATGACAGTTACTACAGTGACTAAACTTGCCTAAAGTGAATGCTTGGTCTCCGTAAGTGCAGTTTCATCATTTTTACTCCTCATTCACAGCAACGTGGACGTTTACAGGCTACACTCGTAGCTGATCTCATATGCAAACATCTGTACAACAAACGCGCGTAATCTGGACATCTTTTCAACATGGCGTGAATAATTACTGCTGGCTGTTTTCCCAGGTGTGAGGGTGTGTTTGTTAAGGGAACTACAGGCTGTTACTGGAGAACATTTGGTAAATCCAGTCAATCCCTGGAATGACCCATGATTGCTGCATCTAAACTGGAACCAATAAGGATATTTAAGGCTAAAAAACAAATGATTTTTAAATCTTACACAACAGAATATGGTGAGGTTTTTAAACAATCTGAACAACTCAAAATAAGACAGTGGGAATTTAAAATGGAAATAATCGTGACAACTTTTAAAACTATCACTGCAGTTGTAACACAAAAATCAATAACTGCACATTGTTGTGGGGTATTTTTTATATTCTATGGTGTTTTGTCATTTTGTGAGTAATAATCTGAGGACAGCCAGTGTGCTTCAACTCAATCATCCAGAAGCTTTTGCACCTCAAGCTGATTTTCTTACTGTTTACACTCTCATAACAGAGGAATTAACCCAACCAAAGGAAAAAACACTTAATCCTTAAAATACCAAATGTTTTACATACAATTACTAAAGATAAACTCAGACCCACTCAGAACCTCTACTGTGACCATCCGCTAGCAGAACAGATCCAACTTCTACAGATTAAACCTCCCACAATGTGCTAAAATCCTCATAAAATCAAAACAGCCAAGAGCAAAAAAATGGCTGCTGCCAAACCAGATCAGGTTTATTTACCCTCACAGACTGATATTTGACTGAGAAGAAACGGGCTTGGAGAACAGAGGTCTTTGCACATGTGCGCTCAGTTTCACTTTCTCTCTCTCTCCCCTTCTCACACACATCCAGAAATAGCCTTCTTAACGACATCGATCACTCCCGTCACGAGTGCAGAGGCTCCAGTCTGATCTCTGACAGCTACTGTCCCAGTCACTGTAAATGCCCATCGAGATGATGGACAGCCTGGGGGTGGTCTGAGGATGCACAGCTGCAGCAGAGCAGCTTTATTTACGTGGGAAACAAGAGTTAAGTGACAAGTGGACAGCATCCATCGACTGAGGCCTGAAGACTGAACATCCACCCCTTAAAAAGCTGATCCATTCTTTAAATCAGTCTGACTAGTAAAATAACCGTTTCTGAAAATAAAATTTGAAGTTTCTTACACGAGTTGCCACTGCTGCCGTGTAGGAAAGGGTCTGCGGTGCAGGTAGAGAAAATGACTACAGCCACTCAGTAGCCACATCCCTGCTGAGAGCGTCTCACTCCACCACAACCACCCATTTTCTTTACATACTTCAAATTCTGTTTCTATATTATAGTAACGCCAAAGCTTATCATCACAGTAAAGACCACCAGATAACTAATCCTAGTTTTGACAGAAACTATAAAACTGCCACCAATATTGATCTAAACTTGGTACAGCACCTCCAAATGTCAATTATAACACTTAGAATAATGTTATACGTATTTACTGCAGCACAACCAAACACGAACAGCTCAGTCCTAACCTGAAGAAACTTAAACATTTATGCACTATATCAGTCAACAATTGAGGTATAGTTCCATTTCTGCCATCCCACATGGTATTGATTATATCATTTACTGATCATTTCCACTGGTATAAATATCAAGTCTGTGATTCTAGTCTAGTGACACGCATATAATCTTCATTAACATGGCAACATAATCCTACCTGACTGCAGCCAACACACAAAAATTCATAGGGAAGGTAAATATTTCCATGGCAACAACAGCCCTACTGATCAGACACGCTGGTGTTGTGATAGGGAATAAAGTTACTAATCAATAGCTGTCCTCAAACTGGAACAAGTAGCTTGCAAACCAGTATAAGAGATTAATACACTGGAGTGATCACAATTAATGTGCGTTTTATATACACATTTGTGCATCCACATCCATTTACCAGGTAAAGAAACAGGGGACAGACACCAGAACGTGTTGAACATGGGTTCCCACCGTGGACACAGACCCCACTATAACTTATATGAAAACACAAGACTGATTCAACAAAAATACAAATATGGGGGAGTTTTAGCCATTGATGGTTAAAGAGAAAGCACAAAACTAAACTGGACAACAGGTTTCATGTTTATGGTAGAAGTTGCAGTAGGATAGACAAAAAAAAAAAAAGTGTAGTTTACCAACTCGCTCTGCAGCGTTTCTCAACATCACAACAAAAATAATTCAGTTGTTCAGACAGAGGCCTGTTAAATTAGCCCTAAGTCAAGCAACAATAAAGGCGATGCCATAAAGTGAGTGCTGACTGAGGTCTGCAGAGCATCACCGACTAACAATGACTCACATCACTTAGCGACTCATGAAGAATTGTATGACAGAGCTGAGAATGTGAGCGCCTGGCCTTCCTCTCGTGATAATGTTACATAACCAGGCACTCCAGCTGAGCAGAGCACACTTTGAAGTGACAGCAACCCATCCTCTTCCTCCCACTGCTACCCTGATCTCTTCCCATACGCCACGTGCTGCTGGTCTGCCAGCCCGCCGAGCGCCTGACACACTGAACCCTTGACACCAAACTTCTGCAAGAGCAGGTCGGGGCCTTTTACAACACACTTCAGCATTTAAGCACAGGTATGGATGTAAAATCTGCTGTTTAGTGAAATTTACATATAAGCTGGGACCATTAGACTTTTTAACCCCCCCCCCCAAAAAAAAAAAAAACAAAGTAGACATGACTGTCAAATGAGGGCTAAGAGAAATTATCTGCAGAAACAGAAAGCACCTGGGCTTTATTAATAAACCCTACATGTTACAACGCGATGAAAGCAGATTGGAGACATTTTGCACAACCCGCCCTGAATTGTATTTTGAATTCAATTCATTGAATTCATTGAGATATTAATAATATCTGTTGTTTCACAGTTAAAAGGTGTTTCAAAATCAATGAAAACGACATGTCAGCAACGGGAACTTTGAGAAAT
Source organism: Pao palembangensis (assembly GCA_015343265.1). Taxonomy (NCBI): domain Eukaryota; kingdom Metazoa; phylum Chordata; class Actinopteri; order Tetraodontiformes; family Tetraodontidae; genus Pao; species Pao palembangensis. The sequence goes on along the minus strand of CM027093.1, from coordinate 1,146,918 downwards.
AAAGGCTGATCTACTGGTTGAGAGATGTTAATGTAAACAATCAACACACGCCATAAAAAACTACTTTTGCGGTTCAAATGATCCCACAGCAGAGTACAATGACTGAGCATAACTATCCAAAATCAAAGGACTGTTAGCAAATATTGTTTGTGTGTATATCTTTCTACAATGGCTGAATCCGAAGAGACGGCATCTCTGACTACTGACAGGATATATATCTTTAAACAGAAACACCGACACAAAAACACCGTATGTGTAATGGAGGGAAACGTGTTTCCACTCGCTGCATGGCAGCGATGTTGACATTTCTGTGTGGAACGCGCGCGGACGCTAATAGCAACAGCGCCTCCTTGCTCCGGTCTTCTGCAACTACGCCAACACAAGGCCCCGTCCCGACAAGCAAGACAAAATGTCGGACTTGCTGAAGTCACATGACCCCTTTGTACTCACAAAAGCGCCTCATGTACCAATATGCCGGTAAAAACGACCCGATTTAACCCATAACGATGCCTCGCATCCCCCTTTTGCCCAAACACCCATATCACTGCGCGTATATAGCAGTTAAGAGACAAATTCGTCGTGTTTCTGTTGGAAAAAATGGCGGCCATTTTGTGAAAGCCTGCGCAGAAAAAAGAGGGACGCCTCCGATCGTTTAAAAATAAAAAAATAAAGCCAAACCGCGTATTTCCACAAATTCAGACCATTAAAACATACCGATTCCTCCTCTTTCTCCATCCCAGTCGGCATCTGCGGCACAGCCCGGTTAATTGATGCATATTCGTGTAGGTCGGGTAAATCCTCACAACGGAAGACGGGTAGTGGCTTTGAAGCGTCCAGCGCCCGTGCCCGAAACGACAATTTACTCATTTTTTACAATTCGAGATGCAATATAAATCTATCGGATCTCCTAATATTCACAACGGTACCGAGTAGCGCTTTCATTGATGATTCTGTGCGGTTATTCTCTATTCTAACGGTCGAATTGTTGTAGCTTGAATTTAGGGCGTCGCCGACGCAGCCGGGGGAAGGCCCGGATCTTGGTCGCTCTCTCTCGGACTGTTTTTTTCTGACGCTCCGCTCCCTAGCGTTGGGTTAGTGCGCCATGGACAACATGGCGGACATTTAAAACTCTTTTGCTCGGTTTCGCTCGGAGCGGTCCAACCCCCAGTTCCCGGACCGACCATTCCCACACGATCCCAAGCGCTTGCGCGTTGAGGGGTGGGGGGAAGGGGGCATTTTCTTGCAAAGTAACTCCTTCTCGCAAACACATAAATTATTAAATAGACATCAAACGTGGCCGGATTATAAAATTACAAAAATAAACTACAAAAATATTTTAAGTATTTATGGGTTTCACGTTGATTGAATTGCAATAAATTCCAGCAATTTTAAGACAAATTAAAAACAATATGGGCATTTTGGGAAAAAAAAAAAAAAAAATATATATATATATATAATCTCGTAAATCAAATATTCTCTTTCTCCAATGACGTCGCATAATAAAAATACAGGTGTCAATTTATAACCAAAAGTGCATCTGATTTGAAATTTTAATTCATAACATTGTTATAAATTTTAAAAAAACTAATCTAAGTGCAACTTTTGTTAGTAGAAATTAAGATACAATTTAAGATACAAACAATGACCAGTAACTGCAACATGTATCCCCATTAATGCTCCTTTAAATACAAATAACTACAGTTACAGTTAATGTTTACATTCTCCAGTTACTCTTTAGTAAATCTGAACTCAAACACGACTAGAACACAAAAAAAAACCTTTAAAAGCCAACTGATGAATGACTCATATTCGCGGAACCATTGATGCTGAACAGAGGAAAGCTCATTAAAACAAATTATGTGTTTATTCCAGGTGGATTCGCTCATGCACAACACGTTCATCACAAGAACAACAGCGCCATCTACTGGCCTACCACCGAAACTAGCCATCTTCGAAGAAACCTGTATAAGAGAACTTTAAGCCCTGATCTCCACAAACAGCAGGAGAGTCAAGCTTCTAAGTCTCTCTGAAATTCCAACACAAACGGCTGGCAGTGCGGAAAACACATGAAATATTTTAGAATCATCTTACCTGCTGATAGGGGGGGGGAGTTCAGCCAGGGTCTACCCAGAGGAACCGAGCTTGTCTTTCCATCAGTAAATCCACGGAGAGCATCGCCAGAACCTGATGATGAACAAGAATGTTTACATTTGGACTCTGGGGTTATAAAAAAGACCTCAGAAAAAAACATTCATACTTGTAGACTTTTAAAAAGGTTCATTACTGGGTCTGTCTGGTCCATCCACCACCTGATCATAATTGTGTTGTCTCCTCCTCCACACCTGTCTGCACTCACATGAATCACTATAAACAACCTTATTTTTGCTTACAGAAACACACGTCAGGCAGGTTGAGGGCCAGTTGGTGTCTTTGTGTTGGCTCGAATGTTGCCAGTGCCTCCAACCTTCATTATGGTAAAACCAGACAGGCTCTCTGCTAATGTGCACGTTAGTGTGTGACAAAGTCCCTTCATGAAAATCAGAACTGGGATCAAGAGGGCTGAGGGAAACCGAAAAATGTGGGTGGTCATTTCAGTTTTAATATGCTTCATCTTCACTTCCTCACTAATTAAAAAAAAACTGTTTTCAATAGTTGTTCCCATATTTAGTCACCGATCAAGAGTGCTTAACCAACCTATAACATTTATTTAGAGCACGTCTGAATGTGTCTGGAATATTACTTTGTTTTTTAATAAAACACAACCCGGCGTTTTCCTCCCATCTATACGAACCAATAGTTCTCATAATATTTCAACATTCAGCATGTTTTATATGCAAGAAAGGGACACAAAGGTAATTTATAACATTCCACATCTTTAAACTAATATTATTCTGCTCGTATAAGACGCAGTCATGTTTCTGGCGTTTAAATGTCCCCTGAGGGTGAGGTTAGTGCCCTGACATCTGGAGTTCACACAGTCACCGGAAGTGCACATTTTCTCTACTTTCCTGACGCACAGCTTCCCTGGTGAGTTGATATGACGGATAAAAACTGTCTGGTGTATGTGTAGGGGGGAGATTATTGGCTGGTGAGAGCTGGGAACAAGGGGTCGCCAGCTTGCAGACGAGGGCCAAGCAGTTCCCTGACAAACCACAGAAACTGCCTGGCACTGTTCAGCCACACGCCCGAAGCCCGTGATTCAACAACGCTACCTTTTCTGCCAAGATGATGGGGAAAAAAACCCTTCCCTGATATAACCTAAGACTTTATTTATGACGCTATAATTCTGTGATCTGCTCGGTCCCTCTGCCTGATGTGTAGAATCGATATTATGGTTCTTGCTTCAAGGTTCCCGAACCAGAAAACTATTTTTTTAAAAATGTTATACAACGAAAAAGACTCTATGTCGCCCATCCATCGATGGTAAACTCCCCTGGCTGAAAGAGCTGGTGAACTGACGGGGAATTTGTGGTTTTAGTGCTGAATTGCATCCAGCTGACCAGCCAGGAATTTGATTGCGTGTATGAAATCATCTGATGCCAGAAACACTGCTCACGATGGGCCTTTTTGGCCACCGTCGATTCAACTAAACAACATTACCAGAAAATATTACTCACCCGTTTGTCTGCGAGTCCCAGGCGGGTTCCGAACGGTCGATTTGGGGACATTTCTGCAAGTCAGAAGTTTAGAAAAAAGAAGGCACCCAGGACGACGCAGCTAGCTAAAGACAAGTAATATTAATGTTAGCCGAACCTAGTTCTTCTAGTTGGTTTCGGAATTAAAAAAAATCCAAAGCGAGGAGCCGATATCCCGACAGAAAAGGCCAGTGTCCGCTTTATTTCCACCTCCTGGATTGTGTTTATCAGTCGATGAAAAAGTCCATGTTTTCCTGTCGATGTAAAGCAGGCAGAAACTAGAGGTGGCAACCAAAGTGCTACTGTTGGGGGTTAACTTTGCTGTAAAACACGGCCTCTGATTGGCCAGCCGAGGCCACCAATCACCTGTGGAGGGACCCTAGGCTCGTGATGTCACGTTCTATTCGGTACTGATCGCAATGTGATTGGCTAAAAACGTCACGATGGAGTCTGGTGGCTGTTAGCTCTTAGCTAATTTTCCTAATGCGCCGATTCATTCGGGAAATAAAATAAGCTTTTTCCTTTTTAATATTAGATACACAATATTCTACAATGCGATAATTTAGGTATTCAGAGAAATACTGCCACATAATTCCCTCTTCTATTAAGTATGTCAGACTTGAATCAGTGTTTTGATTTCCCAAGATATATTTACATCTGGTCGTGTTTATGGATGATAATCTAAAATATTAATTGAAAATCATTTTAATCAGAAATATCCGAAAAGAGGTAATACTGAATCAAAGCTTCTCAAAAGAAAATCGGGTAAAAACAAGATCGTAAACACAAGACAGTAGAGTAACAATTTAGTGGTGGACTGTTTTCAATGTTTATTCAATAAATAATTTCAAAATACAGAATTGCAAATGCGAATGTGTTGAAATTAAAGAGGCGTTTGAAACCCATGATAGGAGTAATCTTTTTTTTTTTTACACAAACCCGCTATTCAGATATCTAGAGTTTACTCTAGAGTTTATTCCCACCACACTGATCTTAAACCAAACCAATTTTATTTCAATTTAAAAAATGTTTGATCAAGGCACCACTAAAGATGAAATTCACAATCAGGAGTTCCACCCCCCCTCAAATTTACAAATACAAAACATCTTGATAGTAAGTAAGGCAGGAATGTGAGTATTTGGCATCGCTGTGAAAGAATCGAGGACCTGAGTCGGCTTTAAATTAAGAAGAAAAAACCTGCAGGCAAACAGTATGCTACCGTACACTGTGTTCTAGAACCACAGCCAGAGCAACGCCTCCAGAGCAAGGATCGGTTTTCTAATTGATTGTTCCACCTCAGGACGAGCACACAACCATCTTCTGTGAAAACATTTTATGGCTTGAAAACACATCGTACACGTTATCGTGACCGCACGTCGACGTACCTGGAGAGTAAAAACCATCACCATCACTTCATTGTGTTCCGCCAACGCTGCATCATTGCCCGCTGTCGATAACGCAACACCAATGGCTTGATGTCTCCGTTAAAAAGGCAAAAACAAGCACTTTTTTTCATTTTGCCCCTCAGTTCATTCGTTCAAGTTCCACACAGAAAAAAATAAAACAAATCCCCACATCTATACAGACTGTACACTTTCAGAGGATGCATAGCAAATAAAAACAGTTAGTAAAACTGAAATAGTGGCAAAATGCTAAAGTTTTGTGGCTACGACAAACAAACAGTGAGAGCATTAAAAAAAAAAACCCGCCCCGTTCAGCCCGCATTCGTTTGCGTACAGTGTTGTCACAGTGAAGCTCCATCATTTGCCCTCGTACTTGGGATTGACCACGGTCGTGACGGCGCTCTTGTAGATCGGATTCTCACCCTGAGGAGCACAAGAGCAAACAGTGTAAACACAACAGCGGGCGTGTGTTGACATTGGTTGCGTCACCATCGGCCCGGTCAAACATGCCACAGACAGAGGTTTGACACCGTTGCCATGGTTTCCGCAGTTTGGCACGTCTACTGCTGTTACCTAGATAAGCACCAAAGTGTCGCCATGTCTCATTTTAATGATTAACTAGTAGAACCTGTGTAAAACTCAGTTAAATGTTAGTAAGAGCTTTTACTTTTTACGTACCCGCGACCAACACAAATCCCAACACATCTGATACTGAATATTTTTACAATCAAAGCCATTTATTACATGGATTTTAAACACTATAATTGATTATTTTCAAGTGTTTAGATCTTAAATTTAGAGAAAGTTTAGTTCTAATCCGCTGGAGAATTTAAAACAAAAGTTTCTGTTGTTTTTCTTCACTTTGACAGCCATAAAAACAAGGGGGCAGCAGAGAGCCTACCACAGGATCGACTCATGTCAGAGCCGTTAAAAAGAACCGGGTCATATTTTAAGTTGCTTCCCTCTACTCATGAAGGAAATGTTAAGAATCTGCCTCAACAGCAACACTGTGTTCACAGTTCTCTCGATCCCAAACCCTGGGTACGCCCAACGCCATAACGAGATCAAACAAAAAAAAAAGTTAGAGCAGTTTTGGGGTAAAAGCAGTTCCCTGGGGTATTTCTAAGTATTCTTGGACACAGCCTGTGTCTCAGCCTCCCATCATGCTGCAGGCTCGTCTGTCAACAGTTACCCAGCATTCCTGCTCTCTCTCTGCTTCATGACCTTTTATGGAGATGCAGTTGTGGCGCGCTGACAGCGAGAGGCAGCACTGACAGCGGTAAGGAAGGACGCTCCCTCACTGAATCAAGACTAAAGAAAAGTGAAGCACAGTTAAACGAGGAGGAGCTTTCGCAACCCCCAACTGATTTTCCCCCGCTTCCTTTCGAGCAGATCCCAGGAATGGTTATCTGAGCAGCGAAACTGCAGCCCCGTCCCCCAGGTAACGTCTGACCGACGCGCTGGACTCACCGTGTCCCACTTGGCGTTCATCTTCTCCTTCTCAAACTTGGCGAACTCTCGGCGGTCATGGATAATCATGAGAAGCTTCCAGATGAGGAGTAAGGCGAGGCCGATCAGGACGATACCAGCGACCACGCCTGCCACGATGGGGACGATGTCGGGCCCTTCAGTGCAGCCTGAAACAGACAAGGCGGCAAACTTGCAGGTGGATTTGTCACTAATGGTTGACGGACCCGTGATGATGGAGCCTCCCTCATACCTGGTTTCTCCACCACATAGACCATCTTGGTCTGGTTCTTGATGGCGAAGGTGTAGTAGACCCAGCAGTCGTTCTCATCCCGAACTTTGCAGTGGGTCAGCGGGAAACTCTGATCTGTAGGTTGGGGTAGTTTATCGCGATCCGCCACCTTGACCAGATCAAAGTAGCTGCAGTTTGCGCACGATTTCTCACTAGGGAACGCTCGACACAGCACACAGTCCCTGCAGAAGAACACACAGGAGGATGGCTCAGCGATGCTTTGGAACCCTCTGAACAGACGGAACATCAGCCCACGCTGGGAACATTGAGCCGCTCCATCTTCTGGACTCACTTGTGCTCCTGACAGACTCCGGGGCAGGTGGGGCAGATCTCGCAGGTCGGACCCTGGAATTTGACGTCGGTGCATTTGCAGGTGCCACATTCGCAGTCACCTCGGCCGTTACAGAGCTGCCCGTTCTTGGCCATGCACGTGGATTTATCCATGGAGCAGTCGCAGGCACTGCCGGTGTAGTTGGCGTCACAAATGCACTTCCTGCATTCGCAGCGTCCGTGTCCTGGCGGGAAACTGCAAAGTTAAGGACTGTCCTCAGCTGGGACTCAGACGTTGTCACGTCTGCATCGCTCACCTCCACACAGCATGTTGTTGGAGCGGTCGCAGTTGAAGTTGTCGCACTCGCAGTACTTCCCGCTGTAGCTTTCTGCGGGATTCTGCCGCTTTTTGCACTCGCAGGTGCCGCAGACGCAGTCTCCGTTGTTGCTGCAGATGTCCGTCCCGTTGTCTTTTCTGCAGTTTGCGTCCAGGTCCTCTGCGTGCACGTCATCCTTGCTGCACTCACACACGCGCCCGATACGTCCTGCGTTACACCTGACAGGGAAAGAACAAGGCTGACCGTTTAAAAAACAGTGTTGTGCCACAGAAGCCGCAGCGCCACCTGTTGCATGGTTCCTTACTTGCAGGCTCCACACTCAAAGATCCCATTTCCATTGTCACACTTGGGACTTTGCGGCTCTCCTTTTGCAGCACACGGACAGTCGCAGATGAAGTTGAGGACGATCTCCACCTCCTCGGTGAAGCCCAGCGGTTTGATCTTAATGGTTTCGCTCCTGCCGTCAGCTGGACATTTGTCAGCTTGAACGGAAATCTGGAAAAACACCTGGAAACCAGCAAAAGGTCATTAAAACCAGTAAGACAAAAACCCCAAAGCTTCCTGTTGTTGGCTAATTTACAATCTGTTTCTGAGTTGTGGGAATGAAGGAAACCCATCAGAAAAAGGCCAAAACAAGAGCACCTCATCTCCAATGGAGATGTTGGAGCACTTCCTGCCGTTCTCTCCTGTTGCCTCCACGCGGTTCTTACAGATGGATTTGTAGTTGATGGAAACTCCCTCCGGCAGTTTGCTGTTTTCCAGAATCACCTCAGAGGACAAAGACTGTCCAAAGACAAGCAGGACAGGTGAAACAGGGTCAGCGCACATGTGGAGCTGATGTCCAGATGGGACCTGTTAGCTTGGCTGCGAGCCACAGACAGTTTGACTCACGTTATAGGCATCAATAATCAGCTTGATCACGTTGCTGGAGTTGGACGACAGCGTGCCCACGGCTGACTTAGGAATGAGATTTTTCAGCTCCTGAAACAGGAACAAAGGCAGGCGGTAAGAAGGGGCTGGGTGAGTGACAGATGTGCATCAGAGCTCACGTTCACCTTGTAAACAGGCTGGAACTCCTCAGTGACGGCGAAGATGGTCTGGATGTTGTGGTCGCTCAGTTTCTGAACCAAATGGGCGATGGAGGGGTAGTCCTGCAAAAGCAACACTTCCCAGTGAAAAACAGGCCCAACGGTGCGTCCACAGATGCAGGGGGGGCCGGGCACGTACGTAGTAGTGGCTCATGCTGTACATGTTGTTCTCCAGATGACACCTCCCGTCGTTGGGCAGGACAATGCCGCCCAGTTTGCCGTCGCCAGCAAAGTGGAAACCAGCGTCGGTGGAAAAGACGAGCAGCCGAGTCACATTCCTCCACCCGATCTGCTCCTGGACAGGTGAACACGCCGCTGTGAGCACACGCAGCAAACGCAGCAGCGGGCAGAGAGGAAGACTCTGGGAGACTCTTCCTACCTCGCAGACCGCCACCTGCATGATGGCGTCGAAACCGCCCTCCGGAGAATCCAGGTTTCCGGAGATCTGCTGCTGGCTCACCAGACGGTTGAACTCGTCTCCCTTGTTGGTGAGCTTCAGGACGTTCTTGTAGCTGAAGGGGCTGGTGCAGTTCTGGTTGCCCGTGCAGGGGTTGATGAGCCTGGCGGGGGTGGTGCTGATGTACGGCATCACCGTCTTCTCCACAAACGAGCCAAACCCTGACAGGAGAAGGCATCCACATCAGTGTTACGGTCCAAGGCCACAGCGCCTGAGGGACGCCAGCAGTCTTCCTCACCGATCCGGAAATCTGAGGTGATCTTCTGCATTTCCTTCATGAGGTCAGTGCCCAGATTCTTCACATTTTCCAGATCATCCTTCATGGAGAAGGACAGGTCCATCAGGTAGTACAGGTCGATGGGGTAGTCCTCAGCACGTTTGAATTTCAGCTGGAAAGTCTGAGCTTCGCCTTCACGGAGAAGAAGAGTGGATATTTGGTGTCGTTAACCAGAGTCTGCAGCCCCTCAGAGACAAGAACAAGGGACCGCTTACCAGATCTGAGCGTGAGGGTCACTTTCTGGGGCTGGATCTGCGTGATCTGCTCAGGCTTCAGTTTTCCGGGCTCGTTCTTGCGGTTGGTGACCGGCTTGTCCTTATCGATAACGACGCGTCCACGTGGGTTCTCGATATTTACCGTCTGGCAGTTCCTGTTCTTCAGGGACTCCAGGTCATCGCAGCGAGCAGACTTGGACTCGCCCTCACTGAGGAAGGACTGAAACGGAGAAGGATTCTTTTATCAGATCCAGTTTCGAGTGTTTCCAGCCATAGTGAGTGAAAACTCCTCCAAAATAAACAGTCCACATCAGTGTTTAACAGAGAAGTGGAAACCTCGGCGAAGAATATCAGCAGAACAGATGCGCACGACCATGGAGGACAACAAACCGAGAGCCTACATCAGTCATTTAAAAACAGACAGCCACTTTATTACTTGATTTTTTCCATCTCTGTTCATTTTCAAGTGATTGTTTTTGGTTTTTTGCATGACCTCAATCCTAAAATCTCTCTGACAACAGCTATAACTGAGACAAATGTCAACAGGCTCTGCAGCCAACCGTGACCAGCGTGATGAGATTTCAGAAGCTTGGGGGCGGATGCACTTCAGAGATTCAGAGGCGAGACCCAAGAGGACGGCAGATCCGTCTCTGCAAACCATCCTCACCATTGCTCTTTTATCCTCCAGGTAATGTTTGGTTTCTACATTCCTTAAAATGCGAATGCAGATGTTTCAAATAAAGACAGAAGTTTTCGGCAGCTGAACTTACTATATCTGTGCACCAGCCACATGATTCCGAGACTTGGATGCATTCCCCACACGACTGTGCGTTGGCCTTGATGCAGATGCTTCCCTCTGGAACCCAACAAAAGCTCCTTTTAGAGCAGACAGAAAAGATGTTGCCAACCAACCTCAGCTCAGCCTGCAAGTCCCAACAGAAAACTTCCAGGATCTGAATGACGCTGAGACGTTTCTGCTGTGTGTCATGATGTTAGACCGCTGACAGGTCAGAACGACACAAATACAGGTTTAAACATCTCTGGGTGAGCTGAAAACACGGCCGAAAGCAGGCGAACCATCAGAGCAGGTAACAGAGAGGCCCTTGTTCTTACCTTGCTGTGCCCAGCTGACGCCGAGGAGCGCCGATAAAGCTGCGATAAAAAGTAGCCGCAGGTCCATCTGCAACAGGAACATTTGAAGAAGCGTCAGAGAGTTCAGAGTTCAACCCCAAAACATCCAGGTTTGAAGCATCTCTGGGCGCTGAGCCTCTAAGTGCACTAAGAACAAAACAGCCCAGAGATCAGCAGGTAGAGCAGAACAGCCTGCAAGAAATGGGATCAGCATGGCCGGAGAGGGGAGAAAGGTCTCTGAGGCGTGCTACAGGTCTGGTTGGTCTGCACCCACCCTCTCTAATAAGCTTCCTTGAGCTGAATGATAACACTGAGGTGAAAAGCCTCAGTTATCAGTCACCAGCACAGGGAGGGGACGCTCACATTCCACACAGGGATCTATAATTTGTCCATAATTTGCTTTCTGACAGCGGACGAGTAACTGGAGCTGCCAACAGACGGGGAGAGACAGACGCCTGATAAGGTACAATAAAGTGTGTGTAACACTTAGACAGAGGTTATGGTGATGAGTGTGCTACACACAGCAGCACATAAGGAGACGCAGGCGGAAGCACGCTATCTGATGGTGCAACATGTAACAGCCTCAGTGAGTCAGCTGGGTTGAAACATCCTCGTCACCAGCCAGGGTGGGTGGATGGGTGGGTGGATGGGTGGGTGGGCGTGTGTGTGCTCCTCATGTTTGATCAGGCTGCCTTCTCTCGAATCCTCACCCCTCCTCAAACCGACAAACTTTAATTCTCAGACAAACGTTCTGTGTGTTTGGAGCAGTCAGCAAATCAACAGCTGACTGAAACACACACACACACACACACACACACACACACACACACACACACACACACACACACACACAGGGAAAGGTACAGTAAAAGGTATTGTTAAAAAGGTGGAAGGGCAGATGTTCAGTAGGTGTTGAAGTTTACTGCAGAACCTGATGAAGAGTTTCTCCATCAAGCTCCGCCCAACATTCCTCCAGCTTTATTTCCGGCTCCAGGACGCTGCAGATGGCAGGACCTCACAAAGTGCTGCTTCCAGCTGATAAGAGGACGGACAGACAACCGAGGCCTTTTTAATAACCGACGCTTTAGTTGTAGATCTGCTGGTCATCGCTCTAAAAGGCTCATTTACTGGCCAGTGGAATGTTGACACTGTAACACCTGAAGGTTTTAGTTCATTCTGACCTAACACACACAGAAAGACGGGATCATCCACCAGCTGTAGTGAATGATGTCCTCATGCGGACACACGTGTGCAGCGGCCATCTGCGTCTCATCCCGACTGCAGGAAAGAACGAGCCGCTCCATCTTTCTCCACCATTCTGTTTCCTTCTTAGTTTATTATTCCCCACCGGGCTGAAACTGAGGCCAACGAGGCGTCTTGACAACGTGATGTCATGGCGATGAGGCTAATATTTACAGCGGCAGGAGAGCGTGTGGAATCATGACTTTGTATGGTCAGACTGGAGGACGCCGTAGCGCCTGAGCGTTCGCCGAGTCACGTGGTCCCAGACCTCTGTTTGCGGGTGATGCTGAGCGCTGCTCGCCTCCGTCGTTCGTCAGGATTGGGCAGAGCTGGGACAAGAACCAGCACCTTCCTCCGTTGCTGTCTAGAAGACCTCAGAGAGCAGAACCGCGTGCTTTCTGATACAACCTCACTAAAAGCAGGTTGATTCTGGCCGCCGGCCGTGTTATCAGCACACACGGCCATCTTTGGAGCTGCGCGAGCGCCTCTTCCAGCTCCCACAGAGGACGTCGCTGCTGCAGAAATTCTCCAAACACCAGGACAGACATGAATCACAAATACGAAGGTTACAGATTCAGCGAGATCTGAGGTGATGTTAAACAGCAGGGCCAGAAGCCCAGACTCCTTCCTGCTGGAATTCCCAGGTCAGGGTCAGCTTTAGTCAGCCAGGAGTCAAACAGGAGATGAGTGTTGGGGGTCGACTCAGACCTGTCATCACCACGTCGCTGTTTGCATGCTCCTATGCTCAATGGTAAGGGTTGGGTTAGGGTCGAGGTTGGGTCAGGGTCGAGGTTGGGTCAGGGTCGAGGTTGGGTCAGGGTCGAGGTTGGGTCAGGGTCAGGGTTGGGATTGGGTCTGGGTTGAGTCTGGGTTAGGGTCGGAGTTGGGTCAGGCTTGGGTCAGGGTCACAGTTGGGGTTGGGTCAGGGTTAAGTCTGGGTTAGGGTTGGGTTAGGGTCAGGGTCAGGGTTAGGGTTAAGTCTGGGTTAGGGTCAGGGTTGGGTCAGGGTCAGAGTTGGGATTGGGTCAGGGTTGGGTCAGGGTCAGAGTTAAGTCTGGGTTAGGGGTGGGTTAGGGTCAGGGTTGGGTCAGGGTCAGAGTTGGGATTGGGTCAGGGTTATGTCTGGGATTGGGTCAGGGTTGGGTCAGGGTTATGTCTGGGATTGGGCCAGGGTTGGGTCAGGGTTGTCAGCCAGGTCTGGTCTGGGCTGGGGTTGGGTTAGGATTGGGTCAGGTTAGGGTTAGAGACCAGAGCAGTCAGACCCAGAGGACCTGTGAGCAGACCAACCAGTCAGCCATTTTATGGTTTGTACAGTCTGCAGAACATAAAGCTTCCACAGATTTAAGCTTAAGCAGCCAAATGAACAGAAGTTTACAGGTCAGGAAACAGCGTGAACTTTATGCAGCCTTGAAAAGAGAATTTCAGTGCTGCCTCACTCATGCTGCGTCACAACTTCTTGTAGTCTTTTCTCTAATTTTACTGCCCTTTTTCCTCACTTGAAACCGTTTAAACACCCCGCAGCCAGACTGGTCAAACTACATAAATCAATTAACCGACTGTGGAAAACGTTTATAGACACACAGATAAGCGACCTTTCGGTCCGCGTCCCAGATCTCTCAGGCCGGCCCCTCGCCATCCTGAATTTATGATCTTTGGTGAAAACTGGTGTTGCGACAGAGCGTTGGGTGGGTCACCAGGCTGTGCACAGAATGCTTTACGAGCCCCACCCCCACCCAAGTCGCTCGCTCAGACTTTGAGTTTACTGCTAAAAGTCTCCGTTCGCGCTCAGCCGCCCAGCAGCTCAGCTTGGCTCCAACGCCATCAAACCAACCCCAGACACCGAACGGACTGAGGCAGCTAGCTCCTGAAGAACCCAGCACCATAAAGAACCTGTGGAAAGTTGCTTTAAATGTGCCGTCCAACTGAAATGCTACCAGGCTTATGTCAGGTCGCCATGGAGATGACGAATGATGGACTGGCAGCAAAGGAGAGTTGGAGGTAGTTGCTGTGACAACCATGGTGAGGCGGTGAGCTTGTCCCTACATGCCAGAAGCGCGGCACAGCTAAAATAAAAAGCTAAAGGCTAAACTGGCGTTTTACCACAGACAGGGTGATTTAGGAAGTCAATAAAGATCAACTCTAGTGACTTAAACACCAACATCCCAAGTCTCACATCATTTAAACAGATCCAAGACCAAATCCAGACTGGACCATCCCAACATAGATCTAAAATCCATGAGGATCTGACAAACCAGCCTGAGAACAGAACAGAAAGCGTTAACTTGTCCTGTTTGGGTTTGCGCCTGTCATACGGAGCAGATCCTGATCTTTCAACCCTCCTCGGAGAGATGAGATAACGCATTCCAGCGGAGTTAGCTCCACACACGCCGCGGAGCAGCTACGTAACCCACATATGGCTCATTTTATCCTTCCTTCCAACCCGAACCCGGGGTTCACTCGGTCGGTCTGTAGAAACTAAAAAAGCCCCTTTTTTTTACTTGAAGCGGTGATCTTCAATAATTCCGGTTAATTATTGACCATTACGTTTCCTGTCACGTGGACAAATGCAGCAGAGTTTGATGACCCGGATGATGGGCTGTCTGCGATGGCGTTTCCATGAGCATCAACCCCACATGCAGCTACCGTTGCAAGTCCGGGCATCTGTGACTCATGTGTGACCAGTCAGGGGCTAAAGGAGCGATGAAGGGCCGGTCCAGCTGCCCCGGGCCCTCCCAGTGTAAACAGCACAACAGCGTAGCTAAGGGAAGTGACTCAGGCATCCAGCAGAGGCTGACGGGCACATGTCTACAATTAGCAGACCCGCTGGAAGTTATCCACGTAAACCCAACCAGACCGGAGGAAAACAACGGTGCTGTTGCCATGTCATTATAACGCTCCCTGCGAGGCTAAACAAGACAATTTAAGCAAGGAATTCTCCCCATCTTCCTGACTTAATTATCCCTTTCAGCGAGGAGTTTGCGTCCACAGATTACTGGTTCATCCAATCAAGGCTTGAGATCGAGGAGGAAGAATGAAAACAGCCCCTCGGGCTCAGATTCCTGTAGAGGACAAGAATGAAGCAGACAAGACCGATCCTGCCGGCTCTGAACGCTGCAGAGACGGTGGGAGCGGCCTCCAGAGGAACCGTTCCGGTTCAGGTGAACCAGCCTTCAAGACCTTTCACCAGTTTACCAGACTGGTGTCTGACTGGGTCGTTGTTCTGTTAAACTGCTTTAACCAACAAGCTTTTCCCCAGCTTTCCTGGAGAAAAGCAGGTGATGTGATGGACCAAAAGAGAACCTGATTGTTGGGTCTGGAGAAAACATGCTCTGGGAAGACCAGGAACGTTTGAAAACCATGAAAACTCCTCCTCGGACCTTGCAAACAATGAAAAATCGCTGAAGAAATTCATCACTGCGTCACAGAAAAACCTTATAAAGCTGCAGGACTTTAAATATGACGTGTGATGGCTGAAATTCTCAGTGACGGGTGATTTCATGGTCAGCATTCCAACTTTAAAGCGTTGTTTGGAGAGTTCCTGTACTGGTTCTGGGTGTTCCAGGACTGGATCTCGGCGTTCCTAACTATCGCTCCGGTCAGACGGGGCGGCTCGGTGGCCTACTTTCCCTACAAAGACCATACTAGCCTCTATTAAAGAGCAGACCCGAATCAAATGTGGCCTCGAACATGATCATCATCCATCCCGCACTCAAAAAAAAAGTTTTAAACCTCAACCGTGGTTAGAAAAGAGCAGCTAGCCAAACTTAGCCCGCAGACACACATTCCTCACCGCGGCTGTCCGCTTGGGGAGGGAATGCGACAAATGTAGGTTAAAACAACAGCACTTACCGTGAGATTTAACAGCAAACTGTCGACTCCGGTGGTTTAGAGTAACATTAGCTTCCTCCTAGCTGTTTTCCTGGAGGAGGACTAGCTGGTACTGATACGAGGGTCCGCTTTGTTTTAGATCATAAACCGCACCGCTGCCTTCGCTTTAACACTCCCGACGCGGTAACGACCACCGTACAAATACTATCATTAAAATCAATAACGTATATCTATAACATCATTAAACGCGTAGGGGTCCCTAAATCCCCCGATCGACCGATCATTAAACCGCTACACTGACTCCGCTGCCGCCGGGGACGTTTTTCTTTCCGCACCCAGTTTAACCAACGAACCTTTTTTTTTTTTTTTTTTTCTTTTAATAAGACACCGCCCGCACGGGAAGTGGTTCGGCATGTAAAGGACAAATGAACGAACACACAGGAAGCCCCTGAAGTCGCCTTCACCTCCGCTGTGGTGTCAGCGAACCTGCAACCACAAAGACACACTCAAAATACTGTCTGTGCGACATTATAATGAAATATACAATAGTTTTTTTTTTTGGTTTTTTTTTAGTATTTACATGTCAACAGTGGAAGAAATTTTAACATTTGGCCTGATTTGCTCCAGAAGCTCCCTAGTAGCAGCAAGAATTGTATAAACGGCATTAAAATGTACTATAATCAGCGTTATAATCTATAACAAGGTAACATTTTGTTAGCGCAAAAGCTGGTGAGGAGGGCGGGGACTTTGGCCCTCTGCTGGGGGCTGTGGGGCAGGTATGTGGTGTTGAGAGTCCAGAGGAGACCTTCAGGAATGTTGCTTTCCTCACATCCTCCAGTGTGGATTCACTGATGTGTGCCATGAAAGGGGGGTTCAGCCTTTGTTCAAGAGTGTCCTCTTTTGTCGGATTTTTGTTTCCGGACACTTGTTTCACCTTCATTAAGGCATTACATTCAAGCACGGAAATCAATTAATGAAAGGTTTAAACGTTAAATTCACTATGCTCATATGAGACAAAACAGATTTATTTCATATTGAACGGCTTTTTTGCTTGTTTGAGACGGTGTCACTTTACCACAGTTTAAATGAGAATAAACTGAGCTGAACGTTGCATTTTAACAGTTTTAACCAAATAAACAAGAACCGCACAATACTGTAAAAGGGGCCAGTGCTGCCACCCAGTGGCTATAGTTAGGTACTACAAGGATGCAGTACTTGTCACATTTAACTCATTTTAACCTTTAAATATTTCCATTAGAGCTGTTTAGCTAATGGGGAACGACACCCTGGTTCAAGCTCTGCTCTGTGTAATATCTGTGTAATATCGTTGGATTCTTGCCCATACCCACCCCTTCAACCAGGAGACAATTGCTCCGAGGTTTCAGGAGCTGAACTTACTATATCTGTGCACCAGCCACATGATTCTGGGACTTGGACGCATTCCTCACATGTCCTGTGGCCCTAATGCTATGCTTCCCTCTGGAAGGAAAGAAAAGTTCCTTTTAGATCAGACAGAAAACGTCCAAACCAACTTCAGCTAGAGTTTGTGTCTGCAAGTGGCAACAGAAACCTTCAGAACTACAGAACTGACCTGGTGGTGCCCAGCTGATGCTGAGAACAGCTGATAAAGCTGCCATGAAAAGTAGCCGCAGGTCCTTCTGCAACAGGAACATTTGAAGGAAGCGTCAGAGAGAGTTCAGAGTTCAAGCCTAAACACTGCAGGACATCCACATCTGTCTGGTAACCCAGATTTGACAAACTAAGAGTACAAAGAACAAATCAGACAGCTTTAAACATCGACTGAAAACAGGTTTGCTTAGCATTTGTCAAGACCCCCCAGGTTCCTAGAGGTATGTCCCAGTAGGGTCTGTGGATGATCCGATATGAATACAAACATAAATGAGGAAATGGAATTCACTGCAGCTTCTCCTAGCCTTTAAAGTCGGCATGTTTCCTCCATTCTGTGCTTTTAATTTGAAAGGAGCTCAGAATGTGATGAAAGGACCCTTTGCCCCCGGTGGGACCTTGACTTTGTTAACAGGATAAATGCCCTACCTGTGGCGGCTTTGCCCTGCGGATCACGACAGCAGTCCAGTGATCCTGAAATTGAGGAATCAGTCGGACAAAAACTTCAGCAGTTTTGGAGAATTTATCAACCACAGCTAAGTTCTAGGTCCAATTCCAAAGATCTGATCACACAACGCTTTGTTTGTTCAGGCAGGATGATCAATTCTTCCTGGTCAATGTTTTGGTCGTCTGGCTGCTCACAAAACGATTCACCAACAAACTGGGATGGGACGACCCTCATGGGTCCATCCAGCCCGTGTTGCCAGAGGGCCGGTCCACAGGGCGCCTCTGGGCTCGCGGTAGCCAGCCTTAAACAAGCGTAGACCGCTTTGGCAGAGTCCACAGGACCGTCCAGCAGCCCTGCAGGAAGTGGGATCCTACAGTTTTCAACCAAAATCTGAAACATGATCATAAGCGTCGAGAAGGTCCACAGAAAAAGACCTGAGGTGGGAAAGAAGCAGCCCACAGCTTTTCCTTCAAACATTTATTTGATCCAGTTCTTTGGAATGTAATAGCGATGAGAGTCGGAGACGACGGACATGGACGGGTCTGGGCGTCCACCAGAAAGTACAAACAAAACTTCTAGTCACTTTTTTAAGGCCTTGCTGCTTTTCCGCAGCTGTTCTTAGCGCCCTTATTTATCACAGATATCACAGAAGCTGAGCTGAAAAGAAACTTTTCTCTTCCAAAACTCAACAAATAAAAAAAAAAAAAAAAGGGACACACATCAGTGACGAAACACAGGCTTATATCATACCACGTAAATGAACGGTTACTTTGCAAAGATACGTTTTTCGTGATTTAAAACCTCTGAAAGTTCACAGAATCCGTTAAAAAGACGCAGCGACGATGCGCCCGCCTCTTCCCGCTTCCTCTCCTCGTAAATCAAAATCATAAACACAGGTTTTTCTTTAAATATATCAGTGCAACATTTGTTTTTTTTTACGTCCTGTGCTGCAGCATCCTTTCGTGTTTAAAGGGGGCGGAGCTTGAGGGGTTCGACGGACCCAGGCTGAATCTTTTCCGCTCTAGCTAAAAACGTCTGCTTCGTGGCTGATGTGACGCAAAATGCTACGCGAACGGGTTGCTTTTACACCCACAGGTGATCAAACTGGGCTTTAATTTCATTAAGTCTTTCGGATTCGCCCGGTTTCGACTCTCCCGCCCCGACAGCACTAAAGACACGTGACCAGTCCACGACACACTTAGCTACACAAGCTAAAACACAGCAAAGCAGCGATATTAGCACAACAATTATGACTACTTCCTGTTTCTAAATGATCTTTGAATGAAAAATATTTCTTTGAAAATGTCAATCTTCTGACACGTTGCCAGGGCAACTGACGAGGGAAACAATTGTTTTGTGCTTCAACTGTATGAAAATGGTGAACGTCAGAGTCACGACGGCGATGCTGCTGTCTCCATTTGAGTTGACGTCTGAGCAAACAGACAAACGGGAAACAATTTTGTCCACCCAGGGACACCATAGACGGGAAAATGCCCCCATCAAGAAAAATAGGCTTGATATTCTTTTACATGAATTGTCTTGCTTGTTGAAATACTTGTGGGCCTCCTTCACTCAAAGAAAAGGTGAGGTCATGTGAGGCCAGCGCTCCCGCTGGGCTCGGGTGTCCTTGAATCCAGCTTGCTGGAAACCCAAAGGAACATATGAGGGGTTGAAGAGACGCTTTCAGCCAGTAAGGTCACGTCTCAGTCTTGAGGTCGTCTGTTTTACCCTGTACAAAAACATCACTTCCCTTCAGTTCAGTTTCTTCACTTCACACGTAGAAAGGATACTGCGGCACTGGTGTCTTCCTATAGAAAAGGGCGCTCAAATATATTAAAACTATGTACAACATGTTGGATGTGTCATGTGCCGTGAAAAATGAGGCATTCAGGGCTCCTACGTAAACCTGTCCGTCCGAAATTCTTTTCAAAAAATGTTTCCCATCAGTTGGATTCATCATGGGATGAATCAAAGGCCAAAGGTCTTCAGATCCCCTCCGACGCGTGTGCTATCCAAAGATGCGCTACAGTGCTAAAAACCACCGCAGCAAAAATCTGAAAAGAACATTTAAAAATGGTCGTCTGTGTGTTTGGGTGCAGGTAGGAACCCTGGAGAGAATGTCAGCAGAAAACCAGGCAACAGAAAAAAACTGCAGGACAAATAAAAAAAAAAAGGCACTGTTGGAACACCGGTCACGATGGCACACACGCGCGCACGCACACACACACACACACACTTTCTGTGTGAAATCACGAAGTCTAAAAAAATGAGAAAAAAACCATTAAATCTTTCGTTAAAGTCTCATCACCAGCGTGTGATTACATGAACAAAGCACGGCAAATAAACAAATAGAATCCTCAGATTTCTTCTTTTCTGCTGTACAGGTTTTTACACAGTGCCCCCTGCAGGTCAGCCCCCTCCACTGCCGCTCCTGAGAAAGTAAATGACGTTGGCTCACTGTCAGCCCACCCTGCTGTCCCATCGGCGGCTTCTGCCCCGTGTTCCTCCCGCCTGATTGGCTGCATCACATGTCCTGTGCGGAGTGAGTGTGGCCCCGCCCCTTCCTGCCCCTCACGCCTCTGAATAGTTAGTCTGTCCATTCATCTTGTCCTTCTTTAGCTTCACTCCATCCACCAGCTCAAAGTTATAGTTCTCCAAGGCCGATAAGTTCCTGTCCGACATGCTGCTCTGGGAGCAGGCGCAGTACAGCACCACCCCACAGATGGCGCCCAGGAAGACCCCCAGCGCCGACATGGCGATGATGGTGATGAGGATGGGGTCCAGGGTCTTCAGCATGTTTCCGGGGCTGCTCAGCTCGCTGTTGTCCTGCGAGAGGGAGTCCATCGCTGTGGAAACGCAGAAACAGTCAGTCGGTCTCCTACAGTTTGTCTGACACGCCCACTTTCGTCAGAGCAGTGATGGAGGTGGGCGTGTCAGATTAAACATGAGGTCATCTTTGACCTCAGCATCGACTCGTGCAATGGTGGTACTTACGAAGGATGAATCCCTCGGTTGGCGGCGGTGTCGGAGCCTTTTGATCTGGAGGAGAAGCACAAGCTTCCATTAGAGCACAGCTGTGCTAACAGCACACGCTAATCCCAGCTGTGCTAACAGCACGCGCTAATCCCAGTACGCACCCATGCACTCGTCAGCGGCGAGCCCGTCCATGATCTGGATGTTGTCCACAGCGATGTGAACGGGGCTGCGTTTGTCTGCGACGCCCTCCAGAATCACCTGTGATGAGGTCACAACTTCATCAGAGGCAGATCTACAGAAAAGTATGAAGACGGTAAATGGCGCCACGGTCGCACGGCGCCCTGCCTGACCTGATAGGAAACCCTGGCGTGCGGCAGCAACACTCGTCCCTCCTTCCACTGGCTTCCTTGGTGTCCTCTGACCGTCCAGAGGATCTGCGCCCCCTCGGCCTCTGTCCTCAGTTTGACGTGCAGCGCCCCGGCGTGCTCGCCGAACATGTGGTACCAGAAGGACATGCACAGGTCGCTGTCAGGCGCCGGGATGGGCACACTGGCCAGCCTTGCCACCTTCTCCCCGTCAGCATCCTCGCCTGTCTTACTGGGCAGCTCGCTCTCACTCATTTGCATGTAGACGAAGTTCCCCCGCCCGCCTACAGGGGGCAGAAAAGGACAAGACAAGAAGCGGTTGTTGATTATTTGGCCTCTATTTCATGTTGATGATCAAGAAAACCAAAAAATAAACGTCTAAAGTCCATGATATGAGGCTGTTGGTGTATTTATTTAGTATTACTGACTATAAACACGTCTTTTCTGTTGGTTTGCTTCTCTGCTTTTTAAGGACTTGACAGGATTTGAGGCGAAAACAAAGGGAACAAACGCGCTTGAGAAGAATATCTGACGCGACTTCAGCGGGCTCGTTTTTCACTCGTGATCCGTTTAAGTTAGGAAAATCAAGGTGAAGCCATTCGTCTGCGAGCTGCTGCTGCCGTCCCAGAAGCATCCATCACAGCGGAGAACAAGGCCGGAGGCCAACGCTGATCAATCTCAGCAGATTCTTTAAAAAGTCAAGTCTCTGAAGGCCGTTCGCTCCTTAGCAAAGTGTTCCAAACACGGGCGACTTCACTCTTTAAAACGCAGCTGTTAGCATCCCCCGCAGCTAGCTCGCTAATGTCACAAAAGGCAGTATTTTTGGTAAACGCGGGCGTCTCCTCGCCGTGATGACAGGACTGGGAATGAGGCGAGAGTCTGGGAGCTTGGAATAAAGCGTAAATGAGCCTCTCTCACCTGTGTGGTTGAAGGTCGGCCCCCTGTGTCCGGCAGAAGCGCCTCCCGGGTGGATGAGCCACGTAGCCCCCATCCCGGGTTCCGCCGTCCAGCCGCAGTAGGAGGAAAAGTCGAAGTTGCAGGCGAACCAGATGTACGCTGCAGCAGAGAGAGAAGAGGGTCAGGAGGTCAGGGTGCCCTCTAGTGGTCGCTGCAGCCACCAAAACAGCCCCGATAGGTCTCCTACATCTGAGACAAGCGCGGCTTTTTGTTTCGTTATCGCCGTGATGTCGCTTTACCGCCTTCGGACGTGAACATGTTTGATCCGAACCAAGCGTCGTCTACACCAGGAAACCGTCCCGGCTGTGCCGCACAGGCGCTGTGGGACATGCAGCTCGTGGGAATCATTTTGGACCCGACAAAAGGTTTGAGCAGATGGGACTCGGACGCAAACAGAGCGCCATTGTGCAAAAAGCCGCAGGGTGAATCTCTCAAAGACGCTGGTACTGGATGGACAGAGCAAACGCCATGTTCGGGGTAGAGACGAGGGGCGTGGCTTCGCCTGCGGAAGCAGCAGACATCCGCCTGTTCCCCCTCAGGCAGAGTTGACTGGAGATGCTAACCCCAGGCTGTCTTAGCGCAAAGCTCCGACTCTGCTAATTGAGACCCAGGAGGCTCTTGTTCTCTCCGTCTCTGCACCTTCGCCCCGACGCCCGCTCCTTCCTCTTTTGCCTTCATTCATTCTCCTTTCTACTCATCTGTTTCACCGTCTGGCCTCCAAAGTGAGACGGATATGCTGGGGCGCGGTCGCGGCGAGGGCGGGATCGGCCCCCCAGCGCTGGAGCCGCAACTGGTCAATCAGGCAACGCAACCTGCATGCGACACCGCCGCGCAGATTTAAAGAAAACATCCTTCCTTTCGCAGGCTTTTAAGCCTCTGCAACCTTGATGTAGATCAAAGCTTAGTTATCAAAGAGATCAAAGCAGATCTCCTTGTTTGCGACAACAGAGACATCAGAGGATGAGCTCACCTGGTATGAAGTCCAAGTTGGGCTCAGTAACAGCGCCCCCTCCTGTCACAGACAGATGGGAAAGTCAGGGGTCAAAGGTCAGGTGGTTTGGCCCCACCCCCACATACAACGGGACAGTGTCATCTTGCCGTCAAAACTGAGTTTGGGCATTTAATTTAAATACTGTAACAGAAATAGGATTGTAATTTGTGAGGATTTATGCCAGTGAACGCTCTACTGAGCTAAAGATCAAAGCAAACATCAAAGCCAGCGAATCGTCAGCTAAGGTCATTCCCACAACATTGGCTAAAACTTGAATTTACAAAACACACAAAAACGACTTTTACCCATGACGGGGTCATAGTCGTAGGGGGCTTCGGTCTCGCCGCCGCAGCCGTGCTTGCAGTCTGTGACGGCGGGCATCGCAGGGATGGTGGTCGGCGCTGCGGTGGTCACTCCGAAGGTGGTCACGGGCAGGGTGGAGGCGACCGCCGTGGTGGGCGGAGCCATGGTTATCAGGTCTGAATCAGAATAAAGAAATTAGAGACAGAAACAGAAACTGTATGTCTTTGATTTCCAAGGTTATTTTGTAAGCAACGCATCCGTGACAATAAATATAGTGCTTCTGTTTCTAACTAACAAAGGATTTTTTTTTTTTTTTGGAAACGGCACCAACAACTTTAAAAAAACAGCATATGCAGGTTATGTAAAAGCCACAGATGGTGTTTGTGTAATTAAACTTTGTGAGGAAATGTGTTTGCCAGCTTTTGCTGGCAAAAAAATACATGAATGAGTAAGTAAATCTTATTTCTCAATAATAATAATAAATCCCTCTAGCGCGGCTGTTTTTGTGGGAACATGTAGGGCCTAGATTAGGGAACGCTCTCGGAGAAACGCGGACCAAAACAGCTTGTTTTGCTGGTGAGAGCGGTTGAGATCACAGATGAGGAAGAAACAACGTAAAGGCACTGAAGCTGCGACACACACACACACACACTTCCACACCACAGAAGTAGACCAAGCTGCTTCAGGAACTCACCGTCCAGGTCGCAGCCCGTCAGCTCCAGCCGCAGGCCCAGGCCCTCGGCGGTAGCTCTCTCAGGGTAGATCCGGACGAAGCGGGTCCGGACGGGAGCCACTAGCCTGAGCTCCGGCATGTCATGGTTCTGGTTCCCCGAGAATATCTGAAGACCACAATTAAAGACGCTTAAACAGCTTCAAATCTAAAAATGCTGCCACACCAACAGATGTTCTACTTTTCCCCGAGAAGCGATAAATGAGGAAGCGAAGCAGGTTTCAGGGACAGAAGGAGAGGAGCAGCGGAGGGGTCAGGAGAACGTTCAGACCTCCATCTGCAGCCACTCAGCAGGTGGTAATTTGGTCCCCGGCCCCCCATCTGGAAGAGCAGCAGGCCTGCAGCGGCGGAGGCGTGGCCTTTAGGGCTGCTTCCTCTGAGCAGTCAGCGAGAATCATCTGCTGAACGAGGCGAACCGCAGCCTTAGCTGAAACCGGGACCAGCAAACCCCCAGTCCCGGTTTCAGCCTGTTAAAGGCGGTCTTTCCTCACGACCGTCCCTTTAAAAACCTTCTCATTTTCATGCGGATTATGGAGGATTTAGCAGCTAATTTCAGAACACAGCTAATTAAAGGCCTGTGATTTTTCACATTCTCACTCAGGCCTGATCTAAACACACCCACACCTCAGCCTTAATGAGACCATGAGGGATTTCTGAGGAAAACAGGCTGTCTGCTTTGTCTTTGCCGTCTTAAAGTGTATTTTTGATCCATTTGTCGCCCGTGAACAAGCCTCCCGTCTGCGTGAACACATTCCACAGCACAAGTCTGTAATTTGGGTGTGAGCTTCTTGCAGGAGCGGCGCTGCGGTTTGTGGAGCCTCCGTCTGACGGCCTCCGGGAAAACACCGCAGCATTATTTCATGTCAACAACCTTTCGTGCGGGTTGTGAATCGGCGTTGCTGCTGCTGTTTCCGCTTTCCTGGTCTAAAACAGACACGTTCGGGCACCGACCTTGGGCTTGGTGCTGTTGTCCTCCTTGACGATGGTCCAGTCCTCCCCGTCCAGGCTGTGACCCACCCGGAACTTCTTCATGAAGACGTTTTTGTCGCGGTGCTTCCCTCCCTGGATCATCACACCGCTCAGCATCTTCTCCTGTCCCAGATCCACCTGCAGGCAGAGACCAGAGCCGCTTGTTTACCTCCGCCCGCCCACCTCCGGGTACGAGAGCCTCCCAGCAGGAACCCACCTGAATCCACTCGTTCCTGAAGGGCTGCTTCACCTGCTGGCCGGTCCAGCCCGTCCTCCCCGTCAGCAAGCGGGCGTTTTCGGCCACCCACCCCCGGTCGGCGTTGGACGAGACGCTGATCTGAGCGTCGGAGATCTGGCCCGACACCATCCCCAGCATCCCCGAGCACGGGTAGTCTGGGCAGGGCGAGAGAGAGCGGGCGCTTCAGAGCTACCGCTGAGCTAACGCAGAGCTAATGCTGAGCAACCACCGAGCTAACGCCGAGCTAACGCTGAGCAACCACTGAGCTAACGCCGAGCAACCACTGAGCTAACGCAGAGCTAACGCTGAGCAACCGCTGAGCTAACGCCGAGCTAACGCTGAGCTAACGCTGAGCAACCACTGAGCTAACGCCGAGCAACCACTGAGCTAACGCAGAGCTAACGCTGAGAAACCACCGAGCTAACGCTGAGCAACCATCGAGCTAACGCTGAGCAACCATCGAGCTAACGCCGAGCTAACGCCGAGCTAACGCTGACTCCTCTGGTCCGTCTGAGCTGCTGGCAGAGACGCGGCCTCGAGAACACCCGACAATCTGCTGAACACCCGGGCCGCCGGGCCACCTCACCGCCGCCGACCAGGGAGCCAAGCACAAATCGAGATTTTTGACGGTGACGTGGACACGAAAATGTAATAAAGCAAAAGTGAATTAGCGGCTGATGTCGGCGGCTAACGAGCGTCACTGCTCGTTAGCCGCTTCCTGGCTATTTCTCCGTAATGTGATTACCGTTATTCCCTCAGGGAATCACTTCATCCAGGAGGGCAGAATTCCAAGAAGAGGGTCAGAAGAGCACAAAGGAACGCTCTGCTCCAGATTAGATTCATTTTGGATTTTAATCTCAGCTCTTCTGCTTCAGATTAGCTCAGGCGTCATTTCCAGCCTGGATCTTCTTCCCGAAGCGCCACGTGTGGAACATCAAAGGACTGCGGTTTATAGAACGTTAGAGGATGAGTAACGAGGCACTGCCTCTCTGCCGTGATTAACGGCGGCGTTTTGTGGGAGTCTGCGCTCGCCGTGGAGACGGAGATTATTTTAAATGAACACTGTGCAGCGAGAGAAGGCGCGTTTGATCCCAGGCGGCCAAAAACGGGAAAAGTTGCGCCAAAACAAACAAACAAAAAAAAAAAACAGTTGGAAATTGCATCTTTGAGTGTTTCACAGCGTTTATTACAAGGTTTATTCCCCTGTAACAAACGAGCGGGACGTCGACAGGACTGTTTTCAGGCTAGCAAGACAGCGTTTAGCTAACGTTAAACTTTAATGAGCCCCGCGGCGATGAGGAAGCGAATCCAGGAAATGTGTGAAATACTGCGTGAATGAACGGAGCTAGCGATGCTAAGCCCCGCGCTGACGCTACCTGATGTCCTGCAGCCGTAGATCTCGAAGCGCATGCAGATGCCTTGCTCCCAGGATAAGGGACGGATGCGGACGTATCGGGCCAGCGTCTGTTTGGGCAGGAAGGCGATGGCCTCGTCTGTTGGGTTGTGGTTCCCCTGGAAGATCTGAGGATGAGGAGAACCCTGATGAAGAGGCGGACACTCCGGACTGCGTCGCTGAGTTGCAAAGGTTACCTTCTGCTTGGAGTTGTCCTTCACCGTCACCCAGTCCTCGCCCGTGGAGCTCACATCCACCCTGTACGAGCGCACGAAATAGTGCTTCTTGGTTTCCTTGGAGATGGCTCCCTGAGTCCCGATGGCCGTGACGAAGCGGAGGAAGCCCAGGTCCACCTGGAATCAGCATCACGTCGTTCAGGCGGTTTCAGATTAGCAACAGGGAACACGACGTTGAGGTGTTTCCTTCGGCTGGCGCGCAGCGACGCACCGCTTTCACACAACATCGACCTCGTTTAACGCGCCAGACCGCGTTAGCGTGGGAACCGGCAGCAGCGATTTAACGCCTGTCCACCTGCATCACTACCGACGCTGTGACCTGCTCGCTGTGTACGTGCGCGGCTGTCACCCTCCGAGAGCTTGTGTTGAACCTCCAGCAGATGTTCCACAGAACAGACCCAGATTTCCACAAATTAGCGGAGTGAGGTTAGCCAAGGTTAGCTTAGCTTGGTTTTCCAGGTTGTGCTCTCTGGCCTGTTGCTAGGCTAACACTTGCTGTGGTGACAAAGTAAGCCTGAGTTAACGGGATTAAAGATCAGGCTGCTGTTAATTAAAAACATCAATTCTGCTGCGCACACACACACACACACACAGGATGTGAGTACATTAACACACGGCCAAGCAGGAAATCGATAGAGGCTACAGCTAAATTGAGACGACAGATTTCACAGATGCTCCCTGAATTCACACGTTCACGTTGTTGTGTCAGATTAAAACACTCGGAGCTGCTGAGATTCGCTCATTTCTTTTCTGTGACAACGAAAATACGTCACGTCAACTTCCTGCAAACTGCTCAGAGGCGTAAAGTTTACGTTTAACACAACGATACGTAAAATCTTAATTTAATTACGTCGCTGTGGTTATGAAAATTGAACCAGAGGTTGTTTAACTGGTTACGTTTGTGGTGAAACGAGACCAAGCGGCTACAAGAAAACTAAATAAAACGGCGAGCAAACGTGGCCCGTGAGGCGTTCAAGGTCCGACAGTCTGGAGTTAGCTGCATTTATAGGCACTTTTCTTATGCTTTGAAAAGTTACAACTTTGAATTAAAGAAAGTTCGGGACTGTCTGAAGCTGCATTCACACAACCAGCACGGCCTCGTCTTCCTCATCCTCGCCGGCTTCAGGGTCTAATTTACACCGCAGGAAATTCTGAGACTCGGAGCATTTTAATAAACAAAGTCCAGGAAAGGACATAATTCCATTAAGTGTGTCTAAATGAGCTACAAAGCCCCCCCACCCCACCACTGCCACTTCCTGCCAAGACTGGATCCTGTTTCAGAGGCGATAGTGAGAGAAAGGCTCCATTATTCACTTCTGCTCCCAAGCTTCAGTGTTTGCTGAAGAAAGTGTTTCTTGTGTGTGTGTGTGTGTGTGTGTGTGTGTGTGTGGAGGGGGGGGTGGGGGGGGGTAAATCGGGACCAAACCGCCGCGGCTGCTGCTGCAGGTGGACCCCTGAACATGAATAACATCAGTCTGATTTGCACTGACGCTCCTCTGGGTTGCTAACATATCTGAGGGTTGGAGGTCAGCGCGGGCGGACCTTTATTGCTCTCTGGAGCATCTTTGCCCCCCCATCCCACCCCAGAGCTCAGATGGGGGTAAATGTGTTCTCCAGATGGAGGTGAGGGTGTTCTTCCTGGTGGCGTCACAGAGAGCCTGGAGACAAACAGCGGGGCGCCTATAAATACCTGAAGGATGGAAGGAAGCCTTTCCTGCTCCAACGTCACGGCAACGACCAAAGCAACGCTGAGATCAACGCCACCGACGTTCGCTAACAAGCTCTGTCGCTAACCTCTGTCTGGTTTCCACGTCGACGTCTGTTGCTAACGGCTCAGAAGCGTGCGGACCGCTTCAGCAACTGTTGCCGGAGACTCTCCAGGCAACGGTTGCGTCAGATGAGGCAACGCAACCTGATTCAGGACTTGTTCCTTTTCATCGGCGCAACCGAGCGACTCCTAAAGCAACGTAATCAGCTCCCGCCAGCCAGGCAACATTAGCCTGAAAATAGAAACAAATCAAATATAAATGTCCTTAAATGAATAATGAGGGTGTTGTTGCACTGATGGAGGTCAGACGTAGTTTTCTCCTGAAGGCAGCGCCGTCGGGCTCAGGCTCGTCAGCAGCAGCTTCTAAAATCGCTCAAATATTGGTCCTAAAACCAGTAAAACCATGGATCCAGCGGAACTCCGGTAGCTAAAACCAGTCCCCAGACGATAATAGAGCGCTGCCACTAATCTGGCACCAGAGCCGACTTCCTGTCTACTTCCTGTTGTAGTCCCACAGGAAGTGGAGCTCGCAGAGCTCAGGCATTGTGGCGCTTCCTCTACGAGTTCCCGTGCCGGACAATGGAGGCGGTTTGGGTCCCCAGCGGCGCCTCGCAGCCCAGAATGTGGCCTAGAAACCCTCGTTTCTGGGTTTGACTGCCAGGCCAGACTCCAGATGTTGGTGCATAATAGATGGCGACCCGTTTCCTGGCGTCCCAAATGAGTGAACGCTATTCCGAGCAGATGCGAGTGACGTCTCGGCGGCACGAGCCTGAGCTCAGACTCCGGAATGAGCGCTCGGCTCACCTGTATCCACTCCCTGACGGTGTCGTCCGACGGCGTCCAGCCGTTCTCGTGGTAGTTGAGACGCGATCGCTCGGGCGACCAGTTGGAGTTGTACTGGGAGGAGGCGATGATCTGCTGGGCGGCGATCTCCCCCGATTCCATGCCCAGTGGCTCCATACAGGTGAACACTGGCGGGACAGAAAAAACCATTAAAAGACAAAAACTGAGATGTTCGTCAGGTCTGGGGGTAGATGCTAAAAGCTAACGCGCTAACAACCAAACAGCTCAAGTGTAAAAATGCTAAAATCCGGGTTGGCTCCACCTAAAACATGATCTAATGACCAGAGTCTGGAGACCAGAGTCTCTGCGTCTCTGGGTCAGGAGGATAAGACGCCGAGTGTCACCCAGACGTCGTAAAGTCAGTCGTAAAGTCAGAAGCTTCCTCAGGAGGAAGCGCAGCGGCTGTTTGCATGTTTCTAATATCAACCTGTGAGCAACAAAACCAACATTCAGCCCCGAAACCCACGAAAAGGAGGATTTCCAGCCGTCGTCCAGAACGATGCTAGTAAAAGCTGCTGCTACAGCATCGCCGGATAATGGAAACTTTAGCGTCCAGCGGGGAAGGAAGAGGGAGGGGTGGGAGGAAACGGGAGACGCTGGAGACTCCGGGTCTGAGACGGACACAAACACGCCTCGTTCCCCGAACGTTCACCCATCAGCTTGGTGGATCTTCCAGGACAAACGCGACCGCCATCGTTAGCTTAGCATCACTCTCGCATCATGTTTCCGGTGAAAAGATGAGCTGAGTTTAGAGAAGGAACGTCGGGAAGCAGCAGCGGACCCCCCTCCCCCGCTGCCTCCCCCCCCCACACACATATCTGGTGCGCCCACGTCTTCTGCCCACAGCAAAAACAAAGCAGAAATCTGCAAAGACAATCGCTCTGACCCCTCCAATGGAACGCATCACAGGCGTCCATCTTGTTGATTAACTGACCTGTTGTCAAACAGACACCAAAACCTGCAAAGAAAACTGTGGAAATGGCAGATTTTGGAAGAGCCTAGCCGCTACGTTAGCCGCGGTGGGCCTTTCCCTCCCACTCCTGAACGCTGACCGGGGTCACGGCGTGCAAGAAGCACGCGGGCCGACATACCTTAACCCCTCCAACCCCGCCCCCCAGACATTCTGACGCCCATTTTACCTGAATTTGTTTGCACTCGCTGTAATAAACGGCGAGTCCTAAAGCTAAAGCCTGATTAGCACATCCTGAGATTGTCTGAGCCCCGGTGAGAATGTTTTTTGTTTACTTGAAGCTCAGAACTCATGAATCACTCCCACCTGCCGTCCGTCCCTGCAGCAGAATTCTGGCTGTTCTGCCAACCAGCGGCACGGAGGTCAAAGGTCGGCACAGTCGCTGCAGCTGATGCTGCTTCACCGTTTTGCTAACGGACAGATTCAGCCGTACGCGGGACAGTTTTTACATTTATTTATCAGGGTGAACGATCTCGACTCTGTCAAGCCCCCCCACCACCGCCGCTCACCCTCGTCTTCGTGGGGGAGGCTCCTCTCTCGGATGGTGTAGCTGGCGGAGAAGCCCTCCCTGGCGATGGCGTTGTCAGTGGTGATGGTCATGGACAGGATCCCAGTGTAGGAGGTCACGCGGCCCGGAGACGTCTGACCACAGTAGCGACCGATGTGGGGACCCACTGGGGGGGAGAAAAGGTCAACTTGTTAATCGTTCTTTTTTTCCTGCCTTCGTCATCCTGTAAAAAGTTTCATCCCTCGTTTATTCTCTAGCATTATTCGCAGATGATGCTAACATGCTAACATCCCGCTAATGCTACAGCATCTCTGCGGCCCAGCGATCACTTCCTGTCCTGTGGGTTTGTCTTCACGCCGCAGATGTTGTCAAAATGCTGAAAAATGATTGTTTATGGGCGACGTCCCCGAGCTGAGCCGCTTCTGGCCTCAGCTGAGCGATGGGTCACCTTCAGACAGGAAGAAAGAGGTGAGATGGGCGGAGCCAAAGGCGCTCACATCTAAACCGGCTGGTGTGTTGACCCCAGGCTGTGTCACGTGACATCACAGGTGATTCAGTCAGCTGATCTGAACCAGGTCAACCTGAATTTGGAACAAAACTGAAGGCTAAAGCTAGCAGGGCTAACACTCACCTTTGATCTGCTTGCTGCAAAGCTAGTTAGTCAACAACGAAAGGCGCGACGGAGAGGCGGCAAAGTGCACACGGGTCATTTTCAGCTTTTCCATGATGTCACACTTTTAAAGTAAAAACACTGAATTATTGTCTCTAATGTAACTAGAGGCTAAAAAAATAAAGAAAAAAAAGTTTGGTGGAAACGGGTGACTGTGATGTCACAGTGGGCGGAGTCTCTTTGATCCCGCAGACGGAATATAACCAAAAGAACAACTTCATGGAAACTTTTGCAGCTAAAATCCAGACTGCCGTCCGGCTAATTTGGCTGAAATCGGGGCAGAGGAGGAGGGGCTGACGCATCCAGCCAATCAGAGGACAGATGGGCAGCACATTCCGGAGACAGCCGGACCACGAAACGCCACTCCGAGATTTTCCGCCTGTCTATGAGTCAACTTGTCCTTCATTGTCCTCCCATCTGTCCAGCTTTTTCGCTCCGTCCAACCTTCAAAAACTCCAGCAAAGGAAGAACGCCGGTGCCCGTCCTCCCTCAGGTCCTCCTCACGTTTATCAGTCTATTCTTGCCTCCGCTCCTTCCGTCACCTCCATCAGTCAGCGGCGGCGGTGGCCGCGGTCCCACCTGCGGGGACGCATCCATCCTGCCGCTCACCTCCGCACGTCTCCGTCTGTCAACATGTGCGGGGGAAGCTCTCCCCCAGCGCACGTCTCATCCCTCTCTCCGCATATTTATCCACATTCATCAGCTGTTCCTCCACCTTTGTGTCCTTCGCCGCCGCTTTTTTTCCTCTCTTCTGCCTTTTTTTATCTCTCTGCTTCGTGTTTTCTCTGCAGCTACATGGCAGAATTTTAAAACTCTTCAGAATTTTAAGAGAAAAAAACATCTCAAACCCGCGTTCAGAAGCAGTTAGCGGTTAGCTAACCCGCGCTAGCGCCCGTCCTCCTCCCTCACCTGCGGGGAAGCCGTCCCAGATCTCCAACCAGTCGTATCGGCAGATGGCGCCCGGCGGCGGCGTGGTGTCGGGCTCCATGTCGAAGCTGTCGAACTCCACCACGATCTCGGACATCTTGGGGGCGAAGATCATGAAGGTGCACTCCAGGTTGTTGGGGTACTTCTCAGGGAAGCCCGGAGTCTTGATGACGCCCTGCGGAGCCGTGAAGTTGGTGGAACATTCCGGACCTGCGGGGAGAGACGACAGCGGTGAGACGGGCGTTTTGACCGTTTCTGGCCTATCAGGGGTCAGAGGTCATAAAGAGGTCAGAGGTCACACGGTCCTCCTGCCACTGAGATGAAGAGTTTTTCACCCTTCCGGGTGATTTTTTTTCCTTTTAAATTGGATCCAATACTCGATTTTCCTCCGGAACAAAGAAGGAATTGACGTTTCCCAGTAAGGACACAGTCTCCACGTCAACAGAAGTGTCATGTGGCAGGACAAATCAGGTCATCGGCGCCACAAGGATGCGATGAGAGAGATCTTCATTCAGCCCTCGTCTGTTTGTTCACACCTTCGTTCCGTCAACTGTGGTGTGATAACATTTACGTTCGTTACCGCCTGAGCGTGAAGAATCTCTGACATTAACAGTGAGGAAGATGCTGTCAGGAACATGGCGGAACGTTCTAGACTCCCCAGAGACGGCCCAAAAGCCGCATCACATGATCGAAACTCGCTGCAGCGCCGATAAAAGATTATTCCAACCGTGACCTTTAACCTCCCATGAGTCAGCGTTCAGGCTAACAACAATGTCTCCTGACAACTGCGCAGACACACACACACACACGCACACACACACACACGAGTCGTCCTGCTTTGATCTCAGATTCAAGAATTCACCAGGTTGAGTGTTGGAACAATAATAACTGATCAATAAACGACTAAACAAGTATCAGCTGAGGCTTTGAATGTGATTTTTTAAGTTCGCAACAGTTGGGCGAGGACGTCCTCCCGACCGCCACGTCACCAAAGCGGCGTTGCGTCGCTCATCCGGGAAATAAGAATCAGAGAAGAACACTCAAAATCAAAGAAGCCTGAGCCCACA
Organism: Pao palembangensis; assembly: GCA_015343265.1. Classification (NCBI taxonomy): domain Eukaryota; kingdom Metazoa; phylum Chordata; class Actinopteri; order Tetraodontiformes; family Tetraodontidae; genus Pao; species Pao palembangensis. Next base: position 1,113,290 of record CM027093.1, on the reverse strand, counting down.
TCAAAGCCAGAGGTCTGAACTGATCGGATCTGTGAAAACACTGGAAAAATCCTGGATACACACACACACACACACACACACACACACACACACACACACACACACACACACACACACCAGCCAAACCGCAGAAACATGTGTTCCTCCTTTAAAAGGCTGCAGGAGAAGAAGAGAAGCGTCACAAATCTCGTCCCCGGCCACTGAAGAGACCGATGATTGGGTGGTCGCGGGGGGGGCGGAGTCACGCTATGAGTCACAAGTCGTGCCAGACAGATGTTTGAGCGCCTCGGCGAAAAGAATACGTGATACGGACGAGAGTTCCTGCTTTTGTTGGAAGATGAAACAGGCGAATAAGAAAAGGGAGCCAGAGAAGGCGGGGGAGGGGTGAAGCGCGAGGACAGATGTTTGAAATTTAGATTCACATAGTTACATCAGAAAAGAACACACACACACACACACACACACACACACACACACACACACACACACACACAGGGGACCCTCTTCATTCACACCAGAGCCCATCTCATCTGGTCACCACGGTGACCTCCAAGGACAATAAAGCCATTAGCCAAATGAACCACACACACACACACACACACACACACACACACACACACACACACACACACAGAGCAGTCAAACAGCAACATTATTGTTTTTCCAAGCAAAGAAAAGAAAATAAGAGGATTTCATTTTCTCAGAATCGGTTGTACAGATGTCGGCTAAATCCCAGTTTCGGGATTACAGACTCAAACTCCGGCTGCAATCGCCGGCGTCCGTGCGAGACTTTATAACATCCCGGCGGGAAACGCGGAGCAGCGTCTCCTCCCGTCAGCCGACTGGCTGCTGACCCACTTCTGAAGATTTATCACCGCCACCTGCCGGAGCTGCTGGTGGTGGAGTCTTCCGGACCCGGATAACCCCAGGCTCCCGTCCCGTTTCTCGGTCGGTCACCTGGGGGCGGTCCTTCCTGGACGTGGCGATTGTGAGTACAAGGTTATTGTTCTCAAGAGAGAGAAATCTGACGTGGACGCTCCCGTTTTGTCCGATTCATCCCCGTCGGTGGGAAGTAAAGTGGACTCTGGAGGGGGGAGGAAGACAGATGTAGGACACAGCAGCCAGGTTCCTTCCTGCTGCTGGCGGCGTCCCGCCCCGCCAGGGAATTCTGGGGTGGTTTGCCGCTCGTCGTGCCGGAGGCCAGCTCGGATGACCTTGAATCTCCTGGAAAAACTCTGAACTGTCCTTGAAAAGGTTTTAGTTCTGATCAAACGCGACCCGGAGGCACCTGAACCTCGCCGTGGCGTCCCTCCGCCAAACACCCACCTGTCTTGAAGACCTCGTATCGAACGGAGAAGCCGGCCCCATGCGTCTCGTAGTCGGACACGAACTTGATGAGCAGCTGTGCGCCGCTGGAGATGATGGGAGACGGCGCGATCTTCCCGCAGAACTTCCCCAGCATGGGGGCGTGCTCCTCGCCGCCGTTGTACACCTCCACGTAGTCGTACCTGCAGGAGAAGCGAGGAGAAGATGAGAGGAAGAGCCACAGGTGGGGGCTCCAGATGCTGCCGAGGCGTTCCCACATCAGCGGCTCCCGGCGGTTATTAAACACGCCGTCGCTTCTGCCTTTTCTGGGCGTTTGCTGGAATCCACGCAGATGCTGAACACACGCCTGAGCAATCGCGTCACGTGACTTTAATTTATCTGTCACGAAAGTCGCCCAGGCTATCACGAAGCTAATTAGCTGTTCTCCGGTGGCCCACGCTGGCTTTTTGAGGAGGCGGGACGCCTCTTTTTTGCTACTTCCTGTCTTTCACTTGTCAAAGCAGGAAAAGTCGCATCGGCGTGTCTTCACACGTGCGCGTTTGTTCACATTACTGACTCACACGTGCGCAGAACTCGATGTATTTATAGAAGCGTGGCGTGAAAGTGCTCGGAGGCGCTGCGAAGCGGTAGGAGGCCCCCCCGCTGTGGGTGCAAGAGCACGAGGAGCTGGGAGGTCCCCAGTGTCCTGCTGGGACCAGAGTCTTCATCCTCGCAGCTAAATTTACCCGGTTTGCTGAGGTTGTAACAGGAAACTAAAATAAACATCCAGGAATTCAGATTCCTCACACAACGTTACCATGGAGACAGGAGGCTCCGCCCCTCAGACCTCCACCTGAAACACCTTTATCAGCAACAGGTTTCCATAGTGTCTGCGTGGAGAAGGTAACACCTCCAGAAGACAAAAATAAATCCAACTAAACCGGAGAAAATCCAGTAAAAGTGATTGCAAATACGTCTCATAATCACACGAGGATGAGCGAGCAAGCGAGCGCGCACCGCCAGATTAGCGCACACCAGCACTTTCATTCTTTTCATAAATAAGATCCAGATGGAGACGGGAAACCTTCCCACACATTTCCACATTCCTCCTCTCCTTCTTCCCAAACTACTGGGGTCCTGCAGACGCTCACGCCGTACGGCTCATTAACGCGTTTGCGGCGTTGCGTTGACTTGTACCACGCTAGCTCCCGCGGCTAACATCTGAACGCACATCTGGAAGGTGTGACGGGAGCGTTTACGGGTCGGGGGCCTCATCTGTGGCTACGTTCGCCTGCTGTGAAGCTGAGTTCCACCTGTTTTCATCTGATTTCCGCTGTTTTCTGTGGATTTCGGGGGAATTTCGACCTTCGGGAAGCCACAGAAAGTAGCTGAGCACTGTTATGCTAGTCACACTAGCCTCAGAGCAATGGTTTGTTGTAAACCCTAACCCTAACAAAGTAAACAAGTCTTTTAACAATCAAGTCTTTAAATAGACACAAACTCAATTTCCACTCTACCGTCTGAGCTGTTTTTGCATGCAAAGGTTAGAAAAATACAGGAAACACAACCAGCAGCAGTTTCAGCTTCTTCTTTCCTGTTGTTGTTCTTCTGAGGTCTCGCATCTGGTTATCTGAGAGATCCACCAAAGCAAATTTTCATCATCATTGGGGGAACTAACAAGCATTTTAGCATGTTAGCACAGACATAATCGTCTTTCTGCACTTTAGCCGTCGTACAACAACATTCCAAACCGCCACAGTCGCGCTTTCAGGCAGCGCATCTGCTAGCATCATCTCCTACGAAGCCACACTTCCTCCGGTTTCCTGCTTGTGCACACACCATGAACACACACGTTGTAAAGTTTGTGGTGCTGTACTGAACAATGTCCACCTCTGTTCTGTGAGGAAAAGCTGCTGAGCATCCTGGGAAAGCAGGTGGAAAGAGTGAAAACAGAGTTTACTGTTGCGAAATTGTCTTTTTATGCTAACGGGGAGACACACCGGCGAAGTCTTGCTGTTATCTGCTCATCAGATCGCCGAGTCCACGATTTGAGACAAAAAACGAGACGTGAAACCGTGTTTGGCACCATGTCGAGCAAATTTGGAGAGACTGGCTGCCTGATTGTTGACCGAGCGGCTGCCAACCGGCGATTAGGCTTCCACAACTCCGCTCTCCAAATATTACACTTATTTAATCGCAGTTCATTTTCCCAATTACATTATGATTACCGTGTAATTGTTGCCATGGTGGCGCTGGCGGGAAACTTTGGGGAGTCTGACATCGTTAAGTGTTTCAGCAGGTTTGAAGCCTTGGACCTTCTACTGAGGTCACTTCTGCAGCCCCAGACTGGCGAACGTGAGCTGGCGCTGCAGACGGGTTATTGATTCGGGTTTTGACAGCTTATCTAGCCTTTGTAGCTCCGGTTGCCGCGGCAACGGACAGCCGTTTGCTCTTTTAACGACAAAATGTCACTCGTCCAGACGCGTCTGCACATTTTGATAAATTTGACGAGGCAGAGACGCAGTTTTGCTGCTTAGACGTCAGTCACGATCACAGCTAGCTGAAAAACCCGAGGGGAGGGGCTTATTCACTAACGGCAGTCAGCCACTAGGGGGCGATTGTCTCGTTTTAGTGGCGTTATCATGTAAACTATCCAGATATGAATCATTCAATCAGGAGCTCTCGAGATGAAAATAATGTTATTCTTTAAGACAAGGGAGCTTAATTAGAGTGACAAATTACCTCTTTTCCTCCTGTACACACACTCAGACCAGCTCCATCCAGCCACACACACCGCGACTGTAATAAAATCAGGAAACGACCATTTCAAAGCAAGTTACTATTTCACTGAGTTCAGGCCAACGTAACAAAGAGCTCCAAAAAACAGGAAGAATCTCGTTAACACTCAGGCTGCACAAACATTCCCAAAAACAAAGTGGGTCGGGCTCTTCAGGTTTGGATCCGCTCACCTCGGTCAGGGCACCACAATCCTGCAGGGAAATTAAAAGGGAGATGAGGAGGAGGAGGTGGGATTTGTTCTCGTTTACGAGGCCTTAATCTGACAGACGAGGGGAAGGAACGCCGTTTCCCCGCCGCCGCCTGGAGGGTTTAGGGACCCTGAAGGATGAAATAAGATTTGGAACAAACTCTGTGGGGTTTAATGTGAAAAAGTTCTAAGTTTGAAAGTTTAAGCTGGCGTTGTGGGGAGCAGAGTCATTTTTATTAAGGTCAGAGTGACACAACGTTGGGTTCTTAAGCAAAGGCTACACGCTAGCAGCAACAACCGCGGTGCCTCTGGGAAACCTGAGCCTTAAGCAAACACGGACGGACGTCTCCGTCTGTACCTGATAGATTTGGGGGGAAAAAGGCCTTTTGTAACCCGGCGCTCCCTGCGCACCTCTCTGACACCAGCGGGGGTAAAGCAATAAACACCCCGTCACTTCCACTGCGCTCTGACACGCGTTAGCCTCGACAAGTTCAATACACGCACGCTTCTCGTGTTTCACAGAGCATGTGACTTTCATTAACCACTCAAACACGCAAAACACGGATCATACCGGTAACCTGACGTGACATAATGAATGTGACAGGAATCAAAAAGTCTCATGTGACTGCAGATGACTTTCACTTCCTGTCTGAGCTCCGCCCAACTGCCCCTGAGCGCGCTAACATCGTACGTGTTAATTATTGCTTTGTTGTTTAAAAAAACTAATATCTTTTCTTTCTGTCGCGTTGTGTGTTCTTGTCATTGGCTACGCTGCTGAACGCTGCCCCCCGACATTTCTGATGGAACTGCAACATGTAGTTCATTTCCATCAGAAACAAACAAAAACAAACAAAAATCGGAAATTATTGAGACTTAAGGATCCGCCTCTGTGCGAGGGTGTAACGCAGAGCATAAATTAGCCTCAATATAAAATAAAAAAGCATTAACATACTGTAAAAAACAAGGTTTTGACTTAAAACGCGCTGTGTGTTCTGCTCTGTCAGATTTTCCTCAACCCTACGCGACCACACCCATTTCCTTAGAATTTCCCGCTTCGCTCAGCAGTCTGATTAAAGAAACCCGGTGGCTCATGTGAACTCTGAGTCATCAGTGTTGTTCCTCAGAGAACCAAGTTTCAGACTCAAACACACTCACGACCACAAAAACCAGCGCGCCACAGCACTGAAGCTCCGAGCGCCGCTTGATTCTTGCTCTGCTGCGTGGTGTGTGTATGTAGTTGTTTTGCATATCAGTTTTGGCGGGTTTCTCTGGTGTGTGTGTGTGTGTGTCTCAGTGGGAGGTTATCCTGGGGCGTTTCTACACAGACAGATACCATTCCACTAAAAGTTGAGAAGAAAAAAGGACTGGACTGTCTGCACTGGTCGTTTAGGCAGGGATGTGTGTGTGTGTGTGTGTGTGTGTGTGTGTGTGTGTGGTGGAGTGGGGGCTCAGGTTTCCAGTCAGGCATATTTAAAATGACAAAGCCTCCCTTGGCGCTCGCCTTCTTCTGGGAAGGTCAAAACACTGTTCGACCAGCCAGCTGACCTCTGACCCCCGTGTCCCAACGCTAACCGGTCCCAAGCGTGACATCGAGTCTTCACGGATGTTTCCACAAAAAGGCCCAACTGTGATCCCAACAAGCCACATAAAAACCACCAAGTCGGGGTCTGGACTCTTCAAAGACCGACATTTAAAAGCAGCAGAGGCAGATATTAGGAACCGCCGCATGCAGGAGGCCGTTCTCACATTTTTAACCGATCAGGATCTGTGAGGGCCGAGGCGTGAAAGAAACGCCCCAAAAAATGTAAAAAGAAGCTGATCCATACAGCAAGTACCCCTGACTGGGAGATGTGCGCTAATCTGGCCGTTAGAAACTTTAAAAAGTGCCCTTTCAGTTTATAAAATCCAATAAAGTGCCCGCTAGGATGCTTTTACAGTGAAACAAAAGACTATAAAACGCCTGCCAGGGCACATTTTTAATAAACAAAACAAGCTAAAGTGTTTCCAGAGGAGCTAAAAGGGTAAAACCCTCCTGCCGGGTGCTTCGGGGATCCAACCAGCTGAGCAAGTCCATCTAAACACGCTGAGCTTCTGGATTAGCGCTCGCCGCCCTAACGCTCGCCGCCGTTCGAAACACAAAGCTTTATTGTTGCCGTAAAACGCCACAGTTTACCGAGTGAGTGCGTCCCGCCGCACACGCAAGCGTGTGTTTTCTGCGTTTGCAACATCTGGAGCTCGTCACGAGCGCCTAGCGTAAAACCCGGGATTGCAGTTGTTCCCCCTCGTTGTCCTGCTCGTTAAGGGCTTAATCTCATCATTTGAGCATCAGTGTGTGTTTACGTGAATCGGGGCTGAGCGGGACGTCCGCAGCGACGCCGCTCACGGTGACCGCTTGGGTTAGTGTCTTCTTCTGCTGTCTGGGACAACAGCTGATTCATGCAGCGCTCGGGGGTTTGTTCCCACTGTTTGGAAAAGCAAATCCAAACTATCTGGAGTTGCACAAGAGAAACAATAGCGGGATTCAAAGTCCGAACTTTTTTTTTTTCCCCCGTTAGACAAATATTTGCTGCTGCGAGACGAGAAGCAGACGGCGAAAGTGGCGGCGGTTCAGGAAGCGAAGCTAACGTCATCGTGTCAGATGATCGCCGTGCAGGCCCGGGAACATGGAACCGACAAAAACAAGCCCGTAAATAAACAAAACACGTGAAGCTACGTGAAGCTAATGTTGGAACCACGTGTTTGGATTCCCCGACAGATGCTACGCCAGACCCTCGAGCTTCCCGGAACAGGCAGAGCCTCTCCGCCCCAGCAGGGGGCAGTGTGTGCATCACCGTTGAGGTCTAGAAATCCAAGCAAAGACCTTCGCTGAGACCCGCACGAGTGCAGGCGGATCGTAAACTCGGTCCCTTCAGAGCAGCGTTCTCAACCGCCGTGTTGTTGTTCCACTGGTAACCGTGGCGACAGAAGCGTCCAGGTTCCTTCCAAAAGTCCTGATGCCAACTGCCCAGACAGCGTTCCCACACTCAGACACAAATCAGGAGAACAACCCTGGCAAAGCGCGTCTGCCAGTTTATGATAGTTACTCAGCGTGTCGGCTTGGCGTTTCCTGTCTGTGGGAAGAAAAGAGGCTTTTTCCCTCAGCCGGAACATTTAGGTACAAGGAAAACAACGAAATCATTAAATATTGTTTGACAGGCTTCAGGCACCAATAAACAGACGATTTCTGTGATTTTGACCTGTTTCCCAGGGTTGTTGGTTATTTCAACACATGAAACGGAGGAAAAACACGGAAAAACACGGAAAAACACAAAAAACACGAAAAACATGGAAAAACACAAAAAAACATGGAAAAACATGGAAAAACACGAAAAACATGGAAAAACACGAAAAAACACGAAAAAACACGAAAAAACATGAAAAACATGGAAAAACACGAAAAACATGGAGAAACACAAAAAACATGGAAAAACACGGAAAAACGTGAAAAACATGGAAAAACACAAAAAACATGGAAAAACATGGAAAAACATGGACGAACATGGACGAACATGGAAAAACATGGAAGAACACGGAAAAACATGGACAAACATGGAAAAACACAAAAAACATGGAAAAACAGAAAAACACAAAAAACACAAAAAACACGAAAAACATGGAAAACACGGAAAAACACGAAAAACACGGAAAAACACAGAAAAACACGACAAACATGGAAAAACACGGACAAAAATGGAAAACACGAAAAACATGGAAAAACACGGTAACTCTGGAAACCCAACAAGCTACAGAGCAGCCAGGTTTTACGACAAGGCTGTTTTGATTGGCCGCTGCAGGGTTGGAAAATACAGCCATCTGGATGGGGGGGCGGGGCAAAGTGAACGCAAGATGCTGTTGTCGTGACGACAACTGAGGCCACAGCGAAATGGTGGCTGCTGCACCACAGGTTGGTGCTGCACCACAAACTGGAGACTAAACAAATGTGGTTCTGCTGCTCCATCCACCATCCATCCATCCATCCATCCACCATCCATCCATCCATCCATCCAAGCATATATCCATCCACCATCCATCCATCCATCCACCATCCATCCACCATCCATCCATCCATCCATCCATCCAAGCATATATCCATCCACCATCCATCCATCCATCCATCCACCATCCATCCATCCATCCATCCATCCATCCAAGCATATATCTATCCATCCATCCATCTATCCATCCACCATCCATCCATCCATCCATCCACCATCCATCCAGCCAAGCATATATCCATCCATCCATCCATCCATCCATCCACCATCCATCCACCATCCATCCATCCATCCATCCACCATCCATCCACCATCCATCCATCCATCCATCCATCCATCCATCCACCATCCATCCATCATCCATCCATCCATCCAAGCATATATCCATCCATCCATCCATCCACCATCCATCCACCATCCATCCATCCATCCACCATCCATCCATCCATCCATCCATCCATCCAAGCATATATCCATCCATCCAGCCAAGCATCCACCCATCCATCAATCCACCCAAGCATCCATCCATCCAACATCCACCCATCATCAACCCATCCATCCATCCACCATCCATCCATCCAACATCCACCCATCATCAACCCATCCATCCATCCACCATCCATCCATCCAAGCATCCACCCATCCATCCAAGCATCCATCATCCATCCATCCATCCATTTCTACGTTCTCCGCTCTGAGCTGCTCTCCGTTTGCGTCTCGGTGTTCAGGAAACCACGGTAACGGGCAGAAAGTTAGCCGTCATGTCCGTGAGCTTCCGGCTGTGCCAGCAGAGCCTCGTGTAGGAGGAAACAGTTCAGCCAACTCCGACAACGATGTCCCAAACTATCCCCACCGCCAACGCGCGCTCCGCCGCCGCGCCTCTGCTCCGTGTCCCTGCACTCGGCGGGGATTCGCCGCGTGGGTCACACTACTCCGGACGCGGATGGGAGCCGTGCTGGTGCCCCTCCAGATTGGCTCAGTGGATCTTCACGGGTCTGGACAGAAGTGTTACTGGTTTTTGTTGACACCAGAGAGTAAAAAGCAGGAATGAATCACGGCTGAGTTCCTCTTCCAGCTCAGCGCTCCGACCCTCCTTCATGAATCACCAGCAGACTCGGGAACCAGCTCATTCCAGTAACAGACTGGGAATGAGCCAGTGGAGGATCATTTTCATTGATCATCGGTGTTCTGACTCAGTGGATCTTCACCAGTTTGTCCTGACTGGTCCAGCTCCCGACCACGACCTCGCCGTCCCCGCCAGACCGCCACGTCCAACACCTACATATGATCCCGGGAAGTTCTGAAGTGAGACTGCGGTCTGGCCAACGGCTCAGCCCGGCTCAACGGGCATATTTCAAACATTTGACTTGTTCCCAAAAACAACAAGTGCTCCTGCCAACGCCGAGAGCTCCGGGCTGCACGCCGCCGGCGTCCAACATAAACTCGCACGACAAATAACCAAAGCGGTGGAGCGAAAACCAGCCAGCAGAGGCCGGCCGGTCAGGTCTTACGGTGTCCGTGTGTTCTCACCGTGGACGTTCAAAAATGTGTGTGTGTGGAAACCCTGCAGCCCCGAACCTCAAACGGGACAAACCTGCTGGAATATTCGGTCCTGGTGAAGCGGCGAGGACGCCTGAGGGCTCATCCTCAAGCCTCCATCAAAGCCGGATCCTTTACGTGCTCGCAGGAAGTGATTCTTCATTTCATTAAGTACTTTTACGACACGGCCGCGGTCTCGTGCAGCCTCGGGGTCGTCGCACGACATCGATGCTGCGGAGCGAGCGAACGCGAACGCACGACCCCCCCTCCCGACCGTTTATTAGTCCCCAGATGGAGAAACGTGATCCCGACCGTCCCATCTGTGGCAGAGCGGCGTGATTTACGCAGGAGGCGTTTATGGAGCTTTAAAAAAAAAAAAAAAAGGCCAGAGGAGCTGACATAAAAGCAGGCTTATTTATGGAGGAGAGCCACACAAGGGCCGTTGGGTGTGCACAACCAGGAGTGTGTGTCAGGGTCAAACCCGGTGTGTGTGTGTGTGTGGAGGGAGGAGGACGAGGAGGAGGAGGAGGACGAGGAGGAGGACGAGGAGGAGGCCGTTTACAGGTTTAAAGATGATTTGTGATGCGTGTTTGAGTGTACGTGGAAAGCTTTTGGATATTATCGAGTGGCTGCAGGTTAAAAATCATTTTACTAGCGTCCAGATCTAAGCGGAGCTAAAATAACACATTAAAAGAAGAATTCACCAGATCATTTACAGGCTACATTCCTGAGATTGCGTGACCCAAAACACAAGAGAGCAGCAAGTCTGCATCGATTTAAACCACAAATTTATTAAAAAAAAAAAAAAAAAAGCAGTTTTTGACTCCTGCCGTAACCTGCTGCGCCAGAGAAAAGACGGAGCTCAAACTTCATTTCTTCTGAAATGATAAACCTCATCAACAGTGCGCAGAAGTCACTGACCGATAGGTGGCAGAATTTCACCCTGTATCCAGGCAGGATACCAGGAGAGAGAGAGAGAGAGAGAGAGAGACACACACACACACAGAGAGAGAGAGAGATCTTACTTGCAGTCTCTGTCCTCCAGATCAAAATGCGGGTTGAAGTTGATCAGGATCTTCTGGCCGGGCTCCGGGGCCGTGATCACCCACACGCACTGCTGGGAGGGCGGGTAGGCGCCCGGGTAGCCCGGGGAGGTCAGGTAGTCCGCGTTGTGGATCTCAATTTCCCCCCCGCATTTATCTGCGCCGAAACAGAAGGCAGAAAGTTGGTCAGGCGGAGGACAGAAACGGACTTTTCACGGCGGCCGAGCAGCATCCGGATATCGACCGCAGCGTTTTAGTCAAAGCGCAGCAGAGCTCCAGCTGCGGATCAATAAAGCAGCAGCAGCGAACAAAATGTGTCAGACTTCTGCGCCAGCAGTAAATCCGCATCCTGTCAAACACACAAAGCTGAGGAATGTGCGCGTTACAGGTCTGAAACGGACGTGTGCGCGCTCTTATGTACATGTAGGCATCGGCCACAAACATTTTATCGAATTTTTCTGACTAACTGGTTTCTGAAAATGCTCGTAGCCCTTCGAGCCTCGCTGACAACGTGCGTAAAACAGTCAGAAACATGCGCGGATGCCTGCGCTGGCGCAAAATCTGTCATATTCACTCAAAAAACAGCAAATATCAGATACTGAAACAGTCGCGGCTCAGATCTTTACTGTCTCGGCTGGTTTGAGCAGTGAACAGGTGTGCGCGCACAGGTGAGACGCAACAAATGAGCCCGAATCACGGCTGGGCAACACGGAGCCGAGCGGTCAGCACCTACCGGTCTGAGCCAGTGAGGCAGCCGCGATGACCTGGCTGAGGAGGAACAATAGCGAGCCAGCGCGCATCCTCAGCCCCAACAACACGCACATTCTGTGGCGGACAGTACACACGCAGCACGGGGAAGGAGGTCCGGGGAGGCGGCCACGTCCGAAGCAGGGAAAAACGGGCCAAAATGGGCTCAGAAGCAAAGATCTGGCTGCTGTGAGGTCCCCGGCATCCTCCGAGCTGCGGCTCGGATCTCCGCGGCTGGAAAGGAACAAGTTACAATCTCCAAGCAGGAAAAAAAAATAATCCAAACGTGGGAAAAAAGAAGAGTGAGGAGAAAAGAAAAATCCCGTTCTCAGCCGTGCGCCCCGGCTTGTCGAACCGGAGCGGAGGACGAATACTTCCAGCAGGAAAACGTCAAAAGAAGAGAGAAATGAGAGTAAAGCGGCGGCGCGCTGCTCTCCGGGTCTCCGCGCTTCAGCTCCGTCCGCGTCCGCTGCGTCTGACTGACTGGCGGAGCTTCACGGCGGAAAATGTCAAGAAAGGCGACGCGAGCCGCGGGAGCAACAGTGGAATTTCCACTCCCCGAACTGAGACACTCCCCAGACGCGTCTGCGCGCAACCAGCAGCGACCGAGCGCTACGAGGGGCTGGAGCAAACTGACACCGGTGCGCCCTCTGTGCGCTCCTGGCGCATGTGAGCAACAGCACCGCGCACGCCAAACGGGCGTGTGAGCGGCGTCGGGAGCTCACGTCCGAGCTTTGTCAGGGGGGGACGGAGCCCAGAAAAAGTGCTGGCTTCTTCTTAATGACCTACATCCGAGTTTGTGCCACTGACCCGCTCCGCACCGGTCACGTGACGCGACTTTCGTTAAGGAAATGACCGAAATGGTCGCGAGTCCGGAGGCGCAACAGAAACCTTTGTTCCGATTTATGGCACTAAATCCGGCCTGAGTGACGGTCTGACGCATCAGAAGCTGCATGAATGGACTTATTGAGAAATACTGGATTTAAAAATAGAGCCGACTTTCAGCACGAGTCCATTAATTTATGAATCACATGAGCGATTCGCGAGCTTTAGAGCTATTTTATTTGTCCTCAGCACTTGTGAATCTCTGGCTCTAGAAGGAAAACGCGGAGAACCAATTTAGACGTTTTAGAGTTCATTTCTGGGGCAGCTTTTGAGTTTGAAGCTAAATTCCGGGAGAAAATTCTGTATTTTTGCTGTGCGCGAGTGCGTGTGCGCGGTGATGGCAGAGAGAAGCTCCTGAAGTCTGATGGCTGGTGTGCGAGTATTCCACCACTTGTTACTATTCCATATTTTATGCTAAGTGCCTCCAAATATTCAGAGTCATTAATCAGGATTTAATAAAAGGCCAATAACAGTGTAATAAATCACACTAATGCCGGTTTTCAATCCTTATTTATGGGGACTGTGTTTGCGTTGCGGCGAGGGAGGCTTTTAAAGCTGCAGCAACCAGAATAAACCTTCAACTGGTTCCACTCGGGCCTGCCAGGGTCTCCGCGCGTTAGCTGACGTAGCAACCGCTCAGGAGCTAATCGTGGCTAGCGCCGTGGCGTGTTTCCGTGAGGCCAGAGTTGGGAATGGCGACACATCGCTCACGCCGTCCGAAAGCAAAACAAGGCCCAAGCGTTCAGGCGTGAGGTGAGTCGATCATTCACGTCAGCGCAGAAGCGGCGGCGCGCACGTAACGACCACCGACAGATGGCGGCGGGCTGGATTCATATAATTACGCATTCGTAACGCTGTAATTACAGGAGACGCCGCTCCAGAAAGAGGAACACACAAAAGCCTGTTCACGTGCATTTGATCATAAAGACACCTGAAAAAAGCGTTCTTTATATCACGCCAATAAAGCGAGCCGGAGCCACCATCAATCAATTACTGCGGCGTCTTGGCGTGGCTGGTTCGCCATTAATCACCACCGCAAAGTAATTACAGCCACCAGGTTGTGACGCGCACGGCAGCGGCAGCACAGGAAGCGTGAAAACTATTAGCGTTAGCTAAAAGGCGCCCAGGTTTGTTGTCTGCAAGAGAGCACGCCGCGGCGTCACTTGACTGTGTTGGTATCCGTGCATGTGGAGGCCGTAGGTGTGGAGGAACGTGCACACGCGTGTGGGTGTTGAACGCACGAGATCGTACGAAGGGTCCCACGTTAACGAGTAAACGTACGCCGCCGTTTCCTGCGCGGCGGGTTTCCGTGGCGCTCGGCTTGGTCACGGGGCCCGATCCAACAACATCAGCCCACGAAAACATGTGAAAGCAAACGTGCACGGAAACGCGCACGGCACGGACTGCTGAAAATGTATTAGAACACAACACGGGGTCACGACCCCCCCGGATAAGATCGCACCGCCTGGAATGGCTCCAGGCCGCATCTCTGGTTCCCACTCTGGGACTGAGACCGAGCTGCTGACTGGTTCATCCCTCACACACACACACACACACACACACACACACACACACACACACACACACACACAGCGGTTCTTGCCAGTTCCAGCTCCCAGAGGAGCTCATGATGAGGCCCTGGAACGAGGAGTGAAAGTGGCGAGGCGGTCCAAAAACCGCAGCCTTTGAGGACTCCCATAATTACTGTTGTCACCAAGGAAACGCCCTGAAAAGAACAGCGTGACAACACGCTGACATGTGTCCAGGTGCTGACAGCTGTTGGGTTTAACGCTCCCGCTAGCATCATGGACGGGGGGTAGCTGGGGAAGAAACGCGTGGCGACAGGAGGTTCCTGGTGTTTGGGGACCCGACTCCAACATGGCCGCCGCCCTCTGAAGCTCCTCAGGCTGAATCCTCGTCGTACATCTGCTGCGCCGACCCTCCTCGCTGTTTTCGGAACGTCGGCCTCCCGTCGCAGAACAAATCTGGGATGTTTGGAGGATTTTCTGAGGATCCCGACAGCCGTGACATTGAACGCTGAGGGATCATCCAGCAGCTGAGAGTCGGACCTCTCCGGCCCGTCAGGAGGATTTGGGTCCGGTTACTCAGCAGGGCGGAGGCACCAAGTTCCGGGTTTCCGTCCAAGAGCAGCAAATATGACGAGTCAGAATTCATCAGATGAAAGCGTGGAGGAAGGCTGGGAGAGAGTTTCTGTTGTTACACAACTTTGTGACGTGCGTGTGTGTGTGTGTGTGTGTGTGTGTGTGTGTGTGTGTGTAGTAGTAGAAACTGTAACAACCCAACAAAAACCAACCAATAACAGCGTCACAGAAAGCTGCCTGACGACAGCGTGTTTAATCAAGGAGCAGACTGATTTTGCGGATAAAAGTCTTTTTTTTATCATCATAACTGATAAAAGTTAATTAAAAACCAAACAAGGCATTTCTGGTTGTAATCCAGGTTCAAATCTGCTTTGATCTGTGTCAGGTTTCTGATCTCTGCTTTGATATGTGTCAGGTTTTTGATCTCTGCTTTGATCTGCGTCTGCGTTCGGGCGAATCCTTGTCATGCAGAAAGTGTGAGAGGAATTAATGTTGGGCTTCCGTCTCCGTCTCCTTACCGGGGCTAACGGCCGCCGAGGTCGTCTCAGTTCGCTTAACGACCCGAGCGGTTAACGAGAGCTAACCGCGGTCGGCAGCTGCGGGTCGATTACTGCAGCTACGCAGAGGTTTGCGCACACGGGCGACCGGCGAATCTTAGCGACTGACGGCCGGTGCTCAAAAAAACCAGGTGACCTGTGGAGCTTAGCTGAAAACCTCGCTTCTCTCAGTAGCGCTAGCATTGCTAACTTGAGCTTTGCCCTCAGGAGTGATAATTAAAATGTCATTGATGCAATTTTAATCCAATAAAATAGAAAATCTCAACTTCTTTGATCTAATAAAAGCTTGTTTACAACAATCTGAAGCCAAATTTAGGCTAAATTAGCAACTTTCTGTTTCTGTCCCGCTGGATGTGCGATGTGCTTTTAACGCTCATTTGTTTCCTCAGTTTCATCAAAGCGAGGTAACAAAACAGAGATCAAAGCCTGGATGTAAGCCACTTACGCCGCGGCGATCGCATTTAGATAATCTGCAGCTTCGCAGCTGAGAACAAAGAACGCCGCAGATGAGGATGATAATGATGCGCAGCTGCGGAGGTGAAGAGACCTGCTGGAAAAAAGTCAGGAGACTCTGGAGACGAGCGTTACCGCGGCGCCGCCGCCGCCTCAGCAAACATTCCCCCCGCCTCACGTGACCAGCTGCGGTCTAAAGGAGGGCCCGCCAGCCCCCAACCACCTCATTCTTATTCCCTGTGTGATGCCTGATGTCACGGTGCGGCAGTTTAGAGGCCCACCAACCGTGGGGGCGGGGCTTCAAAGCCCAGGTAGATTTAGCGAGCGGACACTCGGTCAATCGATAAATAACCTGCAGATCGATTTAAACAAACGTCTGCCGCGTGTTCGTACGCGTTCGTCGAGCCATTCAGCTTCAACGGATTCAAAAGAAACTACATTCTTCAAGGTGGAAGATCAAAGCGTCAGTCGCAAACATCAAAGCAAATTCAGTTATGATGAAAACGGCAGAAAACTTCTGTTTTCCTTCAGTTTGTTTCTACCAACAAGCTTTTCTTCGTGCAGATGTTTTGATCTTTGGGGCTTTTTCTTTCATCTGTAAGTGAATTTCATAAAGAGCGGCTGGACGAGAGCCTGCGGATCAATACTTGAACAACTTGAAGTACTTTGGCCTACTCTCGTGCCTGCGCGTGCGCGTGCGCTGGGTGGTGCCGATGCCAGACAGCTAACAGTCTGGGATTTGATGGCGTCTGGGAATGTTTTATATGCACTCGCCGCCGTGATGCATTATGAATGAGGAACTCTTCGCATTTACGGTAAGAGGCAAAAACATCGGACGCGCTCACGTTTACGCGTTTCTGTCCGGCCGTTCGCTCGCCGTCCGATTAAAGCGTCCGAATAAAGCGTCCGATTAAAGCGTCCGTCCACCGCTTTAATCGGACTGTTTCTATTTCTTATAGTATTCACACTGTAAAAAATGTTGGCTTTGTTTTAAAAATACCAACATGCCCCTTTTTTTTTTCATTTTTTTTACAGTGTGGTTAAAAAAATGTATAGAACCCTGGAGTTTGACAGTTTGACCCCGCAGTGATCCACAGACACGCTCACACGGCGGAGAGCTCATCTCTTATTTAGACAGTTTATGGACACACACACACACGCGCGCACGCAGGAACCTGCCGGGACTGACATGATTGGGTGTTCCAGCAGACCACCTTCTCTCCTCTTTCACCCCCAGCGCTCATATTTCCTCACTTTCCTACAGATGTTTTCCTCCATGATTCACTATCGATTCCTTGTCGCTCCACATGACGGAGGAAGAGACGGACGGAGCGATACTGAGGCTGCGAGAAGGAGCGAGAGGGAAAAAGAAAAGAGAAAGGCGTTATTAATGTCGCCGCGCCGACGCCGCGCGCCTGTTGTCACGGTGTCATCAGCTTGTTTTTATTGAAAAGTCAGGGAAAGACAGAGTCCGGCGTTCCCTCTCTGCCGAAACGAAAACATTTACAAGGTCAAACACGAGTCACTTCCTGCACTCGTAAAGCAAATGAATTATTGAGCGTGAGGCGGAAGCCTGGTGGACGTTAGTGTCTCCTAGGCAACAGATGGACTCCTCTGGACATTAAATGGGTCTTTTTAGTTAATCAGTTGTCTGTTCGCTCTCAAACTTGACCGGAATTTCTGATCCGGGCTCCGGTTGGCCTGTTGTCGCCATGGTTTCCGCCACCCATGACCTCTGACCCCCACGTTTCACACGTGCTCCCGTTGAGGACGAGCGCCGTCCGCTCCCGTCACGCGCAGCACAACAACCGTCTCGGGGAGTCCGACGCCAAATTGGGCCCCCTCCCTCTCTCGCTCGCTCTCTGCTCCCAGTTGCCACGGCAACCACTCGGAGGTGTTTCTGCGCCGAGGAGAGCGGCGCGCCGCTGTTGTTTACCGCTGGCTGAAGCTGTGATCCCTGTCACCTTCCCGTCGTGCCGCTCGTCGCTCCTCTGGAAAAGCGGATCCAACCCCAGCCTGGATGGAAACGGCGGGGCATCGGTTACCGTGGTAACGCAGATACGCACCATCCCTGCATCTCTCGCTGTGCCTGTCAACAGGTGAGCGTGAGTGCATCCCTCACACACACACACACACACACACGCACACACACACGCGTGTGTGTGGACGTGTTTCAGAAGCGTTGTTATTTTTACAGCCCTCCCCAGTGCACCCACCCACCCACCCCCACCCATCAGTCAAGCCGTAATTGGCTGTCCATTACGCCAGAGTTCATTTGCCTGGTTCCGGCTGACGTGTTTGCCAGATGTCTGCGTGTATCGTTAGCATGATCAGGACGCCGTTGCGCTAATTCCTTAGCTTCCTGTGGGTACGCATCCGGCTGGATCCAGGAGAGGCTGCCTCGCTGCTGTGTTCCTCCCGAGGTTACAGCTTCCCGGTCCTGTAAACGCTGCTTTAGTCGCTCGTCTTGCGGAAGGTCCAACTCAGATCTCGTTTTCCGTCTGTGGCTGCGATGGCGCCCGACAGGAGTGCGATCTCGCCGCCCTGCTGGCGGCTCCTGGGATATGGGGATCCCATCTTTTTCTGGGCAGTAAAGCTTCAAAACTGGAGCTCGCTGGCACGCGCCCCGCCTTCGTTCGTGGCGTTCACGGACGCGTCGCTCTTCCAGGCGGAGGGAATTTCTGCGGTTATCTCTGGAGCGCTATCCGAGGGCCGCTGAATTGTAATAGTTCCAGGCAGCCTTGTTGACTCCAGGGTCCAGGTTCCGCTTCCAGACCCTGGTCCTGGTCCTGGTCTTTGTTGACCGCCGGCCCTCTGAGAGCTTTATTAGTAAGCTGAGCGGCGCCGCGGCCGGATTAGAATTCCCTTCCAGCCTCTGCCAGCGAGGCGAGTCCATTCAAGGTTTGATTCCCGGTCACGGCTGGAAGTCTCCGGGTTAATAGAGTCCCACTCAGCTGCGACGACCCACCGCTGATCTAAAAAACACTTCCTCCAAAGGCCGGCGGTGCGGTTCAGAGGTCACACTTTCGCTCCGATTTCCATGTTGCGGCTTGAAGGAAAGGCTTCGGACGTAAACGCCGGCGTGGGGATGGCGAGGGCGGAGCCAGAGCATCATCTATCCTGATCTACGGCTGAAACCCAGGCTTCATTAAGCGGAAGAATTCAAATCTCATTTTATACAATTAAAGAAAAACCCTTTGAGACTGAACTGATTTCCCCGGAGGGCGGGGGCGGGGGTGGGGGCGGGGTCAGGATCGTTTCCACACCTAATTATGGCTTCTGGGAGGATTATCAGTGTCATACGTTCAGCCTGGCAAAGACGCAAGAGCGCTAACATTAGCAGAGGCTGTTAGCTGCCCGCCTGCGGGTCGACGCATCGGCGCCCCGCCTCCCCGCGTCCCGCCGCCCTCGCCATGGCAAACTGAACCAGAGCGACTCTTCATCCCTGCTGCTAATCTGAGCGCACAAATGTGGGTTTACACCAACGACAGCTCAGCATTTTCCCTTGTAATCCTGTTACACGCCGCCTAATCCCACCCACCCGGCACGCCACTCACCGCTCCTGACCCGGACATCTGCGGGCAGCGACAGACACTTGATGGAGAAGTCCTGGAGGCGGCGGGGAGGCGGAGTTTCACACACACCAGCTAGTGTGCTGGGTGGAGAGCCGAGGGGCTTCCAGGAAACCTGCCAGAGCCCCCAGAGGGCCCAGGCTGGTGTGTGTCCACGCCAGCAGACGATGGCAGCCGGGGAGCAGACGGCGCGCACGTGTGTGTGTGTGTGTGTGTGTGTGTGTGTGTGTGTGGGGGGGGGGGGGGGGATAATCAGACATCAGGCAAACAGGAGTATCTGGATCTGGAAGTTTTTGCTGAGTTCCAGAGCAGAACCAACCGGAAGAAGGTCCGAAGTCTGACTCTGTTAATCTGTTTAATTAATAAATTATGTTATTATTATTTTATTACATACAGGTACATATAATCGATCCGTCGGTGTCACTTCAGGATGGACGTCCATTTTGTCCATTTCAACAGTGAATCTTTTCCGACCCAAATCTGCCAGCGTTTCCTAACGTTCCTAAAGCCCCCGAGGGACCCCCGACGTCTGATCCAGCTGAGAACTGATTTGGTGGAAGCAGCGCCTCAGAGGGAAGTATCCCGGAGTGCCAGTAAACACCAGCGTTTCTAAAGGAAGTGTACCAAAACTGGCTCTGAAGCGCCAAACAACCGCCGCCGTCGTAAACAGCAGATTCCAGGGAACCTTCTCTGTCCATTTATCCGTCTACGACCCAGAGCATCATGATTAAAACTGTCTCGGATCGACAATCTCGCATATTCCCGGTTTGAAATTCCGAAACAGTAAAGATCAAAGCACCAGGAATCAGACGAGGCGGCGCGAGTTCAGAAAGAGCCCCGCGCTTCTCCAGGTTACATACAGCCTGTCCGCCTCTGTCCTCGCTCAGCAGGCGTCCTCATCTGTAGCTAATGTTAGCCGCGGCTCTACGGATACCTGCGGTGCTGGTGGGGGGCTCAGGGTCCCCCCATCTGTCTCATAGACACAGGACGGTGTAACGGCAGCGTACGGGCTGCTGCTCATATCAGCGGGATCTTCAGATCTTTCATCCATCAGCTCCCTCCACCCGGCCGCGCAAACCTCTCCTGGCTAGCTGTAGCAGCTTCCAGCAGCGTTAGCTGGTTTTTTCAGCCTCGCCTGGACCTTTACAAAAACCCCAAACGACCTTTGACCGACCTTCTTCAATTATCAGACGCGGGAAGCCTTCAGCCAATGAGGGCTGTCGTGCTCTTTGACCCCTCCCCCTCCATGTTGCCTTTCATTGCCGTGCTAATCTGGACAAGGATAATTACCAGGCAGCGCCGGGCTTCTCCTCCTCTAATTAGACGTTTCTGGAACCGGTGGAGAACCAGCGATGCTTGAACCTGCCACCGAACATCTCAAGGTCCTTGTTCTCACCCCTCTCGCTTTTTCTGGATTAACCACATTAATGCGAGTCGAGCGCCAGATTATTGATCAACAAAACTAGCGACGCGTCGCTAATGATTACATAAGATGCTGCGGTGCCTGACCGGACCTGAGGCACGCTGGGAGGCTGTTAACCAAAGAACCGGGACCATTTCTGGAGGATCCGGGGAAGGAGCCGGGTTCTGCTTTTCTGCGAGCTCGTTTCCAGCTCGCTGGAGGTGAAACTGGACCTTCTCACCTCCGTCACCAGGTCCACGTTGTGACCTTAGCTGGTTCAACCCTCGCGGTTTTCAGCCGGTGGCTCCGGGCAACATCTCTGACACAAACCGGTTCTGGAGGGACCAAACTGGAACAGGAGCGGGAACAAAACCCTCTGCCGCAGGAGGAGGAGCAGAACTGCACTTCCATCCATCCATCCATCCATCCATCCCTCCATCCATCCATCACAGAAAGCACCGTAAGTGGTCTTAATGGGCTGCGGCTGCTGTTTTCGGAAACGCTGACCTGGGGAATGAAGGTCCAGCACCCTCTGACGCCAGCACGCCAGCTGTGGTGGCGTTTCAGAGCGCCGTGTCGGGATAAGTGCTTTTTAATAAAAACCCGCACCACTGGACATGAAAAGAAGGCGCGTTGAAAGGCTCCTCCACACTCATGGACACCCACGGCCCGTTAGTTACTGCCAACAGGCCGATGTCGTTTCCCTCCATCAGAGCGGTCGGTTCTAACGCGATCATGGGAGTTAATTACTTCCACAGGAGCGCCGGCTTCATCACGCCAGGCCGGGGAGAGGATTAACGAACACATCCACGTTTCCTCGGAGACAGTCAGAGATGATCCGGAGCATCTCCGGAACGCCGCCTCGGCGAGGTGGCGTGGGTGGGACGCAGACGTGAGTCCACGCCGCCGTCGTTGTGTTGAGGCGGTGAGGCCACGCCCACGTCTGCGGGGCAGAGGTCGGACTGTCGGTGACCCCAGACGGAGATTCTCCTCCGTAACAGCGCAGGTTACGGAGCGCAGGTGAAGATGAGCGAGCGAGCAGCCAGCAACGCCGCTGCGAAGCCAGCTTGCCTCCGTGGTTGATAAACCGCCGTCTGAGGCGCTGGAACGCTCCCTTCGCGCCTCTTTTGTGGATTTCTCCCGTTAGCATCAGCGTACGAAGCGGAAGTTTATCGGGTTTCACCGCGAAGTCTCGTTGGTGCTCGGATGAGGAGACAACGCCGCCGAGGAAGATCCGGTGCGTCCGCTCCAGAGCAACTTTAGCTCGCAGCAAAGTCACGACACTCGTCTGCTGAGATGCAGGATACACACACACACACACACACACACACACACACACACCGGCGTTAATCTACTGATGCTGTTCATCAAATCCTCCCAGTTTGTTTGGAGATAACATCAGTTAAGGGATCCGGATGCCTGGTTGGCATCCGATTAGCACCACCTCTGCTTCTCAGCTGCTGATTGGCTTTGAACGGACACGTGTGGGTTGATGCTGCTGAACGACGCCTACCGACGGCAGGTGCACCGGAATCACGGTTTCACTGCGACGGACAGGCCGACCGCTGCATGTTTGGAGTAACTTAAATCTGAGGGCAGTAATTTGCTGTCACGTATTTCGCCAACAGCCACCTCAGTAGTGATGCTAGCTCGTCAGTGCTTCTCGCTGTAATATAAAAGCTAAAACTAGAATTTTGCAAGTTGGTTAGAGATCAGATGATAATCTTAGAATTAAATAAACACGTTAATCATAATCACGGCCAGCGTGACTATGTCTGTGATTCCACATGTGGCCTGAAGAGGCAGCAGCGAGTCTAACTCTAAAAACCCGCTGGTAGATGAGACTTCAGGTCTCCTGAGTGATGATGATTTTAGACCCCCCCCGCCCCCCCCCGAGCCCCACCTGCCCCCTGTGTTAACGCGTTCCATTGCCCCGCCCCATCTTAAACTCCAGGCACATTTTATTTCAATTAATTAGCATTAATATATGTGTGTGACAGTTCCCAGCACTCCCCCACCCACACACACACACACACACACTCATCCTCCTCTCAGGCAGCCCTCCACCATCCAGTATGCAAATGGTAATTAGAAATTGATGTATTGCAGGAGGGTTTAGAGTAAAGGCATCCCGGGGGGGAACTTTCCCCATAAAGTACGATAATCCTCATTGACCGTGGAGCTTCTGTAGCGCAACGTGTCTAGAGATGCTCCTCGAAGCCAAAACACTCTGCAGAAAACACACGTCAACCGGCGAGATAAACAGAAGAGGACGAGAGGCGCTGAGAGTCGGCGAGATCCAAAGTCAACCCCAGACGTTCGCTGATCGGCGGCGGCGACTGACCCCCACGTGTGAGGTCACACAGAAGAGAGGCTTCAGTCGGCGGCTGAAGGTTAGCAGGTTTGGCTGGTTTGACACCAGAAGGAAAGAATAAAACAGAAACCACTAATCCCGGCGTGTGACGTGTCACACGTAGCCTCAAGGTAGACCCGTGAAACACCCGCAAAACTGCCAGAGCCAGCAGAACCTCGGCTTACAGAGCTGGGCAAACTGAGGCCCGGGGGCCACATGTGGCCCGGTGAACTTTTAATCCGGCCCACAGAGCCTTCACAATCATTCCTCCAACAGCCAAGTGAAGAGGGTAGTTAGCTTGATTGGTTAGAAAAAGGTCCAGACCCCCCCTTCAGCTAGCATGCTAACATGTCCTCTCAAGTAGGCAGGACCAAACATCATTTGGAGCTTCATCATCCATCTCTAATTGGACCAGTTTACAGGCTCTTCAACATATTTTCTCTGTCAATAGTCCATCAAACAGGATCTTTAGCTAACCTCTGATCCTCATTTGGGGGGTTAGCTTCCTGCACCACCTGGCCGGCCCCTTCATCAAGATCTAAGACCCAACGTGGCCCTTCAAGGCTACATAATTGCCCACCCCTGCTTAGAAGAAGCTCTCACCTCCAACAGTGGCGGAGTTCTTCTCTTCTGACCACGGAGACTCAGAGGTCACACCAGGATGAGGAGCGCAGGAGCGTGAAAACATCTGGAAAAACAGAAAACAACAGATTTGACGGACAGGTGATTGTTGTGATCTTACTTACCTGCAACACTCGGTGCCTGATGGTGACGCAACACAAACCTGCCCGCCGAGCCGCTAGCCAAGCTCAGCTGGGTCAAACATCGTATTACAAGCTGGGTTAGCGGCCTCACGCTAACATGGAACACAGCAGGAGTGTGTGAGCCTGGAGTTCTAAAAAACGAAACCGGCAAGATCGAATTAGGGACGCATTTAAGCATCGACTTCCTGTCTGACGTTAGCAAAGTTATAAAAGCAACGAGACAAAAGGACACATTCAGGCCTGATTCTGAAAGGCTGGTAATGGATCACCCATACACTATAAACTACTGCTTGTGTGTGTGTGTGTGTGTGTGTGTGTGTCCAGATTCGTCATCTTATTCCACTGGTCTAACCGTTTTGCTTCCAGTTGTGTTTAAGGTGGTAAAATAAACCCATTAACAGCATCCAGTGTGTTAGCAGTGGTGGGAACGGACTTAAAATGACTCAGACTTCTAAACTGTGCGACTGAATTTTTTATTTCCTGATCTTTAGACAACCAAGCTCAAATCATCCAGTTAAAGCTAATAAAGAAGGAAACACCGCTGAATTAAAGCTCGCTAGTTTGTTCTGCGGAGACGGAATTTTCTGTCTCCCTGACGACCCGATTCTATCCCACCAGGGACCCGATTCTTTGAGGAGTTTAGTGAACGTGTGTGAAAATGTCCGTCCCTGCCGCACGTTCCAGGATCCTTTCTGCTCTTCTTGACCTTATGAGCCGACTCTTTCGTTCAAAACGGAAAATTGCACCAAAGAAATGTCAGCAAAGGTGAGGATGAGGTTTTCGATGTGAAGGAACGGCTGCAGAGGATGACCTTTATCTCAGGGACGTTGTTGTTCCAGAGTGGTTGCTTCTCCAGTGAAAGGTCACTTTCAGGGGTTTCAGGCCGTCTTAGACTGTTTTTCGGTATAAAATAAAGCGTTTGCTGCTCCAGTCTTCATTTCCATCAGGCACTGACTTGGGTTCCTTGAGGCATCTTAAAGATCCTGCTAACCAACACAAACATCTCCAGGCTCAGGGCTACTAACGTCTACGGCAGAGGTGGGCAAACTGAGGCCCGGGGGCCACATGTGGCCCGATGAACTCTTTAACCCGGCCCGCAGAGCCGTCACAATCATTCCTCCAAAAGCCAAATGAAGAGCGTTGTCAGCTTGATTGGTTAGAAAAAGGTTCAGAACCCTTCACCTAGCATGCTAACATGTCCTCTCAAGAAGCTGGGGCCAAACATCATTTGGATTTTTAATCATTTTAATTAACCTCTGATCCTCATTTGGGGGGTTCGTTTCCAGCACCACCTGGCCGCCTCCTTCATCAAGATCTACAACCCAATGTGGCCCTTCAGGCTACATAATTGCCCACCCCCGGTTTACGGGGTCGTTCTGAAGATCTTGCTAATTGCGCTGCCCAAAGATGAGAAGATACTGACGGTATTTCTCTCTTTACGCGGCCATAACAGTTTCTTGTTGATGACCAACATGATCCGATCGACAATGACCGGATCTTCGTGTGAAATTAAAAACAAGACATTTTCCGGTGAGCTCAGGTTCTTGTACAAGCTCTTCCGGATTTTCTTCTCGATGTTTTTGAAGACCTCGGCGTGGATGTAAAACTGCTCCTCTTGGACGTTGCTCCACATGGTTTCGGTCAGGTTACTGATGAGCTCGTCCCTCGTCTCCGGCACCATGTTTGCGTCCGAGCACACGGTGAAAACCACCTTTTCAATGACAAACTGGACATACTTTTTGTTCTTTTTGGATCGCTGTTCTTCCTTGAGCACCTTCTCCATCCCGCTGAGGCTCGTTTTGGAGAACTCGATCATTCTGGAGGCACTTTTGTCCATCAACGGTAACGTCAACCTGTCGGTGACCGAGTTGACCTGAGTAGTCAGGAACCAGTTCATTAGGACCATGAAGATCCAGGTTTTGCTCCAAATGTCTGCCTGGACTTTACTTTGGGACTGGTGCACGAAGGAGCTCTTCTCAGACGAGGTTCTCAGGACGGAGCGAGGCGGAGGTGAGGCGTGGCGGTAAATCAGCTTGCTCAGTTCTTGGCCGAACGCCAAGATCTTATCACCACGCAAGTGTTTGAACATGAGGAGGAAGGAGTCCTCCGTGTCCATGTTCGGAGTCTGAGCATCCGCAAACTGGGACGTGAGGCTGGTTAGGATCATCTCCACCGACTTGTTAAGAGCCGTCGTCTCCTGAGAATGCTTCTTCTTGAGGTGGGCCAAGATCCTCATCAGGCAAACTTTGGCGAAGCTTTTGGTGATGAATGACTTCATCCTCGTCCTTATAGCTTTGAAGGCAGATGATTTTTTCGACCTCATTCCGTAGAAGGTGCAAACTATTTCGTCCGCCACCTTCTGGATCTCACTAGACAGTTCCTGTTGCAGCTCCTCAGAGTCCGGAATGTCTTCAAGAAGAGGATTGATGATGTCCCTCAACTCAGCGTTGATTTCGTGCTTGATCACTTGTGACGTCGGTGACGTTACGGACACTTTGGATGCAAATTTTGTGGGGACACCTGCCTCTCCTCGGCTTTTACACGGCCGAGGGACGATGAAAGTCTTGATCTTCTCGGAGAACTTATGGAAAAGGTGAATAAGCTGGTCGGTCATGGCATTCAACCTGGCCACCGGCGTCAGATGTTTGGTGATTCCGGCTTTTCCACCGCTGAACAGGTTGTACTTGACCTCCTCGTGAATGATGCCCGTCAGCGTCTTCAATCTGAGGTTGTCCACCTCGTCGGGAATTCCCAAAGCTTCGGAAAGCGTTTGAGGAAGCGACTCTTCCAGCTCGGACAACAGGTGCTCCTCGCTCTTCGCCGTCTGTGATTTCGGCGACGTTAAAATAAAATTTGAAAGAGCGGCGATAATTTCCAAAATTAACTCTGCGACTAAGATCTTGGTGGCATCGTCGGCTGAACTGGCCTGGAAGGATCCCCATTGCTCCGCCGTGGTCTTTTCGAGGAAGGAGCGGATCAGCGGGTGGATAATGTCGGGAACAAAGTTGCTTGGCTGTTGAACTGAAGACATCGTTGCTGTGTTTTACTTTAACAAGCGCTCAAACTTTGTATTTTGAAATAATATTAATAACCTCGTTAGCTCAAACTTTGTCTCTTTAATTTTAAACCCATTAAAGCATAAAAGTCGGTACTACACTGCTCAAATCAAAGCTAATCAAGGTGTCATGATTACAATCAAAGCCAACCAAGTTAAAACCCTTAGAACGGCCTGGAAAAAAGGGGCTCTAGAATTCCCACTTACAATAATCGATGCAAACGTGGGGTACTAACTAGTACTAAAATTTTACAGAACATAATAGGTTTGCTTTATGATCAAAGCCCCTTGGCTTTGATCGTTGGAAGATCAAAGGTTAAAGTCTCTCCAGAACACGGATGATCGCTGAAAGGCAACCGTCCTCGTGCTCCTCGGCTCATCATCAGAGCTCCCTGACAATTTCATTAAAATCCATCAACAACTTTTCAAATGACCTCGGTCCGCCTGTGGGGCGGGGCAAGCTGACCGCCGACCACCGACTGTGCGTCTCCTGAGGACTTCGCTCTCTCACGGGGGACTGCAGACGTGGAGGAGCACAAGTAAATACTGGGAGGAAGCAACAAGACAATGAGCGCAAACACAAACGCCACCTTTCCTCCCTCCTTCCCTTCCTGTCCTCTTCCCTCCTGTTGTGAGCGTTTCCTCAATCAATCCCCGCCTGATCGCTGTTGCTCAGCTGTGTAAGAGGACTGGAACCGCTGCTCTGGGTCGTCCCAGCGACTCTACAGCAGCCTTAAAAAGGTTGGATTTCCTTTAGATTCCGCGTGACCGGAAAAAAAGACGTTAAACTCAGCTACTCTGGAAGGTTTGGGACACGGCAACTTACAAAGTTGTAACATGAGGTGTAACGTGAAATCCGCTCCGTTCCAGGATGGTTAATTTCAACACACTGGACATTTAAGAGGAGGCGGAGATGCGAAGGCTACCGAGTGTCTCCAGCTGTGTGTTGGATCAGAACCCCGCTTCTCTCAGATCTCTCTCTCTCTCTGAGGAGGTTGGCTGATTCCGAACATTCGAAGCAACACAAACATCTCCAGGCTCAGGGCGAGCAACCGCTCCGGCGCAACAAACGTCTACGGGCTCGTTCTTTTGAGGATGTTGCTAATTGCGCTGCATAAAGACGAAAAGATCTTGCCAAGTGTGTTTTTCTCTTCATGGGGCGTAAACAGTTTCCTGTTGATGACCAACATGATCCGATCGACAATGACCGGATCTTCGTGCGTGATTAAAAACAAGACATTTTCCGGTGAGCTCAGGTTCTTGTATAAGCTCCTTCTGATTTCCTTCTCGATGTTTTTGAAGACCTCGGCGTGGATGTAAAACTG
This sequence comes from Pao palembangensis, assembly GCA_015343265.1. NCBI lineage: Eukaryota > Metazoa > Chordata > Actinopteri > Tetraodontiformes > Tetraodontidae > Pao > Pao palembangensis. Next base: position 1,085,168 of record CM027093.1, on the reverse strand, counting down.
CTCCTCTTGGACGTTGCTCCACACGGTTTCCGTCAGGTTACTGATGAGCTCGTCCCTCGTCTCCGGCACCATGTTTGCGTCCGAGCACACGGTGAAAACCACCTTTTCAATGACAAATTTCACATACTTCTTATTCTTCTCGAAATCTTGCTCTTCGCTGTCGGTTTCCTCCATCCCGCTGAGGCTTGTTTTGGAGAACTCGATCATTCTGGAGGCACTTTTGTGCATCAGCGGCAGCGTCACCCTGTTGATGACCGAGTTGACCTGAGTAGTCAGGAACCAGTTCATTAGGACCATGAAGATCCAGGCTTTGCTCCAAATGTCTGTGTGGACTTTACTTTGGGACTGGTGCACGAAGGAGCTCTTCTCAGACGAGGTTCTCAGGACGGAGCGAGGCGGAGGTGAGGCGTGGCGGTAAATCAGCTTGCTCAGTTCTTGGCCGAACGCCAAGATCTTATCACCACGCAAGTGTTTGAACATGAGGAGGAAGGAGTCCTCCGTGTCCATGTTCGGAGTCTGAGCATCCGCAAACTGGGACGTGAGGCTGGTTAGGATCATCTCCACCGACTCGTTCATCGCCGTCGTCTCCTGAGAATGCTTCTTCTTGAGGTGGGCCAAGATCCTCATCAGGCAAACTTTGGCGAAGCTTTTGGTCAAAACTGACTTCATCTTTTTCCTTATATTTTTAAAGGCGGAGGATTTCTTCGACCTCATCCCACAGACGGTGCAAACGGCTTCATCCGCCACCTTCTGGATCTCACTAGACAGTTCCTGTTGCAGCTCCTCAGAGTCTGGAATGTTTTCAAGAAGAGGATTGATGATGTCCCTCAACTCAGTGTCAATTTCATATTTGATCACCTGCGACGTCGGTGATGTTGTGGCCTCTTTAGATGATCCGTCTGGGCTTTTACACGGCCGAGGAACAATGAAGGTCTTGATCTTTTCAGAGAACTTATGGAAAAGGTGAATAAGCTGGTCGGTCATGGAATTTACTATGGCCACCGGCGTCAGATGTTTGGTGATTCCGGCTTTTCCGCCGCTCACCAGGTTGTACTTGACCTCCTCGTGAATGATGCCTGTCAGGGTCTTCAATCTGAGGTTGTCCACCTCGTCGGGAATTCCCAAAGCTTCGGAGAGCGTTTGAGGAAGCGACTCTTCCAGCTCGGACAACAGGTGCTCCTCAGTCTTTGGCGACCGCGATTTCAGCGAGGTGACAACAGAGTTGGAAAGAGCAGCAATGATTTCCAAAATTAACTCTGCGACTAAAATTTTCGTGGCATCGTCGGCTGAACCGGAGACGAAGGATCCCCATTGCTCCGCCGTGGTCTTTTCGAGGAAGGAGCGGATCAGCGGGTGGATAATGTTGAGAACAAAGTCACTTGTGTGCTGCACTGATGACATCGTTGCTGTTTTACTTAAGCAAACTGAACCTTGTGAGTGTCGAGTAAAACCCTGTTAACTCAAACTTTGTCTCTTTTAAAAACATTAAAACATAACAGTCAATATTACGCTGTTCAAATTAAAGCAAATCAAAGGGACCGTGATCAGGATCAAAGCCATCCAAGTTTAAAAAAAACAAAACAAAACAAAAAAAAACAACGTTACGACCTCTGAGGACGCTGGCAGAGCAGACGCGGACGCGGAGGCGAAACGATTCCTCGAGCAACTCGACTTTCCTGACGACAAGAAAGGATCAAAGAATCGACTCTGAATCCATCCGTCCATCCATCCATCCATCCATCTTCTTCTGCTTATCCGGGGTCGGGTCTCGGGGCAGCAGCCTACAGAGGGAAGCCCAGACTTCCTCTCCCCCGCCACTTCTTCCAGCTCCTCCTGGGGGATCCCGAAGCGTTTAAAACACGAGCCTCGCATTCCCTCTCCCAGCATGTCCTTCCTGCGTCATCTGCACTTTTTCTCTCTCCCTCAACAGGTAACCTTTCATTTCTGCCGGCGTCAAAGTCGGCGGAGGTCCCTTTCGACAGGCCGGGGGTAATATTTGCTAATGAGTCCCTCCGGGGCTGCCATGGCAACAGGTCCTTCACCGCCGAGCGTGAAACAGGAGCGACAGCCCGAGCTGATGATCTGAGATGCATAATGCAGTGGCGTCCCTCATCCGTATGTCTCGCGCTCTCCTCTTCCTCCGTTCCTCCGGGGGGGTCATTGTGTGTGGCCTTTCCCACCCTGAGACCGAAAGACAGATTGTTGCCTGTCACCTTTTACCTTAGCGGGGCAGGTAAACACGAATACCGAAGCCACAGGTTTCAGTTTCGGCTCAGCAGTTTGCCCCCCCCCCACACACACACACACACACACACACACACACACACACACACACACACTCTTCGCACCCCGGCGAGACCAGATGACACCGCTCGTGCTCCCATCTGTCCAAAGCCTCGTGAAACAGAAGCAGCACAGATTGTGACTTTTGCGCGACTTCGCGGGCACAGCGGGCCACGGCGCTTCCTCCAGCCTCGCCGGCTCCGCCTCCCGACACGCCGATTGCGCGGCTGCTCAGTTGGGTGCCATCAACGTGTTGCCACTTCATCTGCGACATGCTTTGAAGACACAAACAGTCACCTCGTCAACAAGGGCCAGAAATCACCTGCGGTAGCTTCGGCGAGTTCGGCTCAGGGTTAGCTAAACATGGAGGAGGCGGAGCCACGTTTCGGTCCGAGCGTCCTTGACTCAAATATTAGTTTGGCTGAACGCTACAGAGAGTCTCGGTTCTGCTTCGTTCTCTCCTCCGCTGATCTGAAGATCCTGGCGGTTCCTGCGGCTAAGGCGTGACCCAGTTTGCCGTTTTTTTGATTTTCATGAGTATCGTTTGTCATCGCGGGACAAAGTAATTACACTTCACGTTGTGCTCCGAGGAGCCCTGGACATTAGAGTCTGATCAGTAGGAGCCGTTGCTAACGGAACGTGCAGCTATTACTGCAGGCTTCATAAAACACCAGCTGCTAATGAATTAGCCCGCACCTTTCCATTAGCATGGCATATTGTTTTAGTAATTGAGTTTAAATATGGAGAACCTCCGAGATTTATGAAGAAAGAGAAGTTGAATTATTCGTAAAAAAAAAAATGAGATGCCAAATAAAACTGATGATATGCTGCACTTGATTGATGGCAGGAAATTAAACAGAAGTCTCGGTGGCGAACGCCACACGCGGCTAATTACCCAAACCTGATGGTTCAGTCTTTTAGTGTCAGACACAAAAGAAACAGTAATAGTTTGACCTTTTTAGCCCTCTCTACAGCCGTGATGGACGTCCATCCATCCATCCGTCCATCCGTCCATCCGTCCATCCATCCGTCCCCTTCGTTCATCCCAGTTTTGGACGATGGCGCAATCTGGAAATGCAGCTATGTTGTTGCACCAATAATGTACAGAGGAATTCTTCTGGTCCTCATTATGTAACACTCAGACACACACACAGTCACACACAGTCACACACAGTCACACACACTCACACACACTGCAGTAATAAGAGGCCATATCTGTCCTCAGTCTGTCAGTCTAAATCCAAACGTGACATTTGGGGAGGAAACAGATGCGCGTGGAAATGGGCGAGGGGCTCCCAGACTGGGCTGCCACATCAGCTGAGCGCCTAATGAGTGAGCGCGGAGCGGCAGCTGCCACGCCGAGGGGGGATTTAAACGTTCCTCCAGTGGACGGAGGCTGGATTAACGACGCTGTCAGAACGGGTCGATAGACAAAAGACGAGAGGAGCGTGACAGATGTTGGAATCTGGAAAAGAAACATTAAAGGCTGTTTTCTTTTTGGAGATTTTGATTGAATTGACAGCGTCGCCCTCTGCTGGTAGGCTGCAGTAAAGCCCCCCTCCTCCAGGTGGTCTCCTTTTCTCCACGTCATTCCAATCCTTCTCTCTTTTCTTTTCTGCTGATGTTTATGGACTTTTCAGCGTCCACATTTGGTTGCCACTTCCTGTGTTTGCCTGCGTGGGACAGGAAGTGGTGTCTACCCAGAGATCACAGTCAACTCAGAAACGGGATCCCACGAAGCTGCGGATCCACGCCGATTCCAGCGCGGAACAAGGACGGGAATTTGTGTCGGAGCAACTCCGACTGAAGGAGGTGGGGGAGGGGCGTCGTACATATTTCCATCTGAGTAGTGTGGAAAGTATTTTGTTAATAAACTTGGATTATCTGGCCTCATTAGATCCAGATTAGTGTAATTACTGATTTTAAGCCACTGAGAATCCTGGTAGACGGTGCTGAACCCGGAGCGTGTCTTTGGAGGTTTTAATAAGAGCTGTCAGCAGGTGGTTCCGACCAGATTCCAGAGCAGGGCGTGGCCTGGGGATCCATCAGCATGACGGCGGCCTCATGCAGGTTAAACAGTTCCTCACCAAATTAGGAAAAACAGCAAATTTGCAGGTAAAAATGTCAAACAACCACAAGAAAACCCCACATTTTCCCCAAAGACAAGCTGGGTGGGTGTGCCAGCCAGAGCTGGGTGTGGACCCGGCAGCAGGGGGACACAGATAGCACAGCGGCAGAGCGGTTGGCGGCAGTTTGGCGGCAGTTTCCTGGATGGCTGCGCGATAACATTGTCAGCGAGACGCACCAAGGTTTCCCCCTGAAAAGACCTCAGACGCACTCATTTTAGCTCCAAACACACAAAGACGCGAACGTTGGAAGAATGGCTTTGCAATGCTGCGAGCAACCTCCAGAGAGACAATAGTCAGTGATAAAAATGAAGGTAAAAGCTAAAAAAAAGCCTCAATGGGCCACAGAGGATTCGTTTCCTTCCTTGAGTAACAGCAACAGGAAGCTAACGCGCACACGGGGCTGCCTGGGAAAAGGGTTTTCACGCGATTCCAGGAGGAACATTTGATTATATTCACAAATATAGCCATAAAACCACATGCATAAGTAATTTCCCCATCATGACATAAGACTATAGAAGTTGGTGATGTCATCATTAGGGAAATTTTAGCCAATTACTACATCCCGCCACCAGGGGGCGATCGAGGTGCTTTAGTTTCAGTCTGAGGAAATTTTTCATCCACTTTAACGCGACTTAGGCCGTAGAATTCTAGCATTTCTGTCCAGAAAAAAAAGATGTGGGTCAGAAAGTTCTGAAAAATCTCGTTTTTTATGTTATAGGCGACGTTCAAGCAGGAAAACAACATTCTGATCGTCCAAAAGTGAAGATTCTTGATTAAGTTCCACCTAAAAATGCAGATTTTTGTATCCTGTCCTCTGTGTCCCACAGCCTCCCACCCGCTGAATATATTTGCACCGGCGAGGTGCCGCTCCATCTGCAGGAGCCGCCGCCGCCGCCGCGGGTACATCACACAGCCGGCTGATTGTGAGAGATGATGCACTTGTACCCCGCTAACAGGTTCACTCGTCCACATGTTTGAGCCACCCTGGGCGCCGCCAGCGCTCCAGAGGCAACGGCGAGCGCCGGGTGCAGAGGAGGAGCCAAAAATATGGAAACTTCAGCCAGATTCACGTCAGTCGCTGCAAAAGTGAAGCAAAAACACGCCGCCGCCCTGCTGGATTCCCAGATGTGCATCGTAAATATTTGATAACCCATTAAACACCATTAGAGAACAGCTAACGCTAGCATTTGACTGCTTCTCAGCTAGCGCCCCCGCTTGATAATGGTGCACAAAACCACGAGAAGGATGGAATGCACCAAAGCACGTGGTCAGTGGTGACAGGGTGAACGCCTATGACTTCACTCCTAAGTGGACGCGACGCCTTCCTGCTGGACTAAGAGCTCCAGGTCAGAACTCTGTGGCCCCAGAGGGGAGAAGCCAGCAGGAGCCAAGCCTCGGCCGCGCTCAGCCTCTCGTTTTTCCCCTCATCAACGCGGCAGCTGCGTGTTTCCGCTCCCCAAAACTCACCGACAAACATTCATCTTCCGAGGCGGCGGAGTCGCACCAACACGCCATGAAATTAGCTCAGGCTAGAACAGCGGCAGCGAGATGAAAGGACAGGATCAGATGAGATAGGAACACGATCGAAAACAGAGCTGATGCACTTTGATAAGACAGAAAAGACGTTATTATTTCAGCGCCACGCTCCAGTTCTTTCCCTCGGTATTCAAAAGGTCTGGATGCAAAACTTCCAGAGAGAAACGCGGCTTCCAGAGACCAGATCACGGACGCTAACGTGAGCTAGCTTGACTTGACACACCTGCGGCAGGTGCGAGAGCTGCTCCGGCACCTTGAAGCTGCAGTTTTACCCTAAAAACAAATGAATCCTCTGTTTATTTTGCTGCTCTGACCATCATTTACAGCAGAAGCCTGAAAAATAAATGAAAACGTGCATTTTTCTTCTGTGCGGCTGGTTTTCGACTCTAAGTGGCTTTGAAAGGATCCATAATGAGAGCAGACGCAGCTTATGGCATTAAGCTTGTCACATAAACCTTCATTAACGTGAGATTTGAACCAGCGGTTGGCCTGGAGGAGGGGCGGGGCAACTTATTCCATTCATTATTCTATTGAGTTAGTCTGAAAACTAACATCTGTCATAACTGCGCACTGAGGCAGGCGTCTGTGGCCGATTTCACCACAATAAACGACCCAGTTTCTCAAGATAAACCAGAAATTTGAGGCTTTAGGAACCTCTGGCCATTATTTATCTGGGGTTCTGGAACCAGCACGTTTGCAGATTTGGAGTTGATGACAACTAAGATCATCCCGGGACAGGCTAGCTTCACACTATACTAACGAGCTGTTAGCATCCCCGGGCTGTGGTACCGATGTTTCCGTATGTCAGAATTCCAGATCTGGTGAAAGAGGGCTAGAAACGGCGCCACCATCACCGGCCTTTGACCTCACGACACGTCCAACGGGATAAAGAACGAACGTCAACTATGAATTAAACCGGTAGCGCTCCGAAGCCGTGGGGATGTTATAGCATGGGGGCCGGGGAGACGCAGACTGACGGGTCTATCGTTTACCGCTGGATTAGCCATTAGGATTAGCCATGCTAGCTAAAGAGGCTCGGCGCTGCCTGGCGCCGTCTGTTTACGCCCAATCAGCCAGCCCTGCACAGCCTTCCCGTTGGGAATATTCTTATTAAAGAAACGTTTCCTGGCGCTTTAGCAACACGCGACAAGAAAACAAGTCAGAACAAATAATAACATCACCGAGGACGGCTCTTTTCTCGCCGCCGTCTGAACTAACCGCGGCGCTCTCTGACCTTGAAACAACAAATGCTTGTTTTAGCCGCCGCTTTGAACACGGAAGACACGAGTGAGCGGGATTAAAAAAGCAGCTTGTAGGATTCCACGCGCACCGCCAGAAGATCCCGATCAGAGCGAAACGTCTGAGCGTTTGATTCCGACGCCGTCTTTTATGCTAATTCAGGCCAATTCATCTCTTTGCTACAAAACAAACCAGAACAAAGCGGAGCTCACTCGCTGGAAACGAGATAATCTGATAACGGCGAGCTTCTGAGCGCACACGCGCACATCACACGTGCATGAGTCAGCCTGGGAATCTGCATTAACCTGCACGTCCGTCCGCTGCCTGCTGGGATCGGGAAGAAGAGCTTCAATCACAAGAGAAGAAAAAAACCCCGAAAAACAGACGCAAGCCAGCGGCTGGAATCAAAGCCGCCGCCGCCGAATCACAAGGAGAGGAATGCTAGCTTATAATTATGTACTTTACCTAAAGCACAAATTAAAATTGCAAGGGTGCAACTAGCTTTGAGGGAGTAAATGACGCCGCTAGCGCCTCCTCGAGTGCCGACCGAAAACCCGCCGACAGAAACGCGGAACGCTCATTGGAATTCCAGAAATTCCCCAGGGAAAAACAGGCCTCAAACCCGCGCCAGCCTTCCTAGGCAAATATTAAAGGGTTGAAGCGCCATCAACAGTTGCCACGGTAACGGGGGTCTGCGCGCACACTCACGTGTGATCTGAAAGTAAATTTAATCAAGGTTGGGGAAAATTGCCAGGCTTTTATATCAGGGAGCAGACGGCTGCGCCGAGCGAGCCCGTTCGTCTGTTTGGGAAACGAGCAGCGTTAAAACTTCACCCGCCAACAAGAGCAGAAATAATCCCAAAATGTTCTAGTTAACAGACATTTCTGACAGACGACACAACTTCTCATTATTCTTTGGCGTAAATAAAGAGGCGGGTCCAGGGGCGGGGCTATGGGCTTGGGGGCGGGGCTGATTCTGGCTGTTTTTGTTGTTCTTTCCCTAGAGGTTAGAACCTGGGCCGAGTTTCTGCTGGAGAATGTTCCCAAGCCCTGACGGCGATTGCCAGATGGATTCTCCTCTTTTCGCACGTCAGCAGCCGGGCCTCAACTCCAGAAATTAATCTTCCTGACTGGCTGGTGCTGACTGCGAGGGCTGCGTGACACGCCGCACGTACGGAGGGGAAGAAAGAAAAACAACAAAGATCAGAGAGGGAAGAGAACGGGAGCAGAAGGAACCCGACGCCGTCCCTTTAATCCAGACAGTTCTGCGTTCGGGAAGCGTTAGCATGCCGCAGAGCAAGGCCTCTGTTAGCGTAGCAACACTCCGGTGGCATCAAATCAAACCAAAGTCCTCGATTCATTCCTCCCCTCAGAGCTCCACTTGTTGCTCTGCTCAGCCGGAGCTTCAGGTTCTGACAGGACATAAAACTCACGGCGGCCTGATTAAATGGGATCTATTAAATTTGATCGAACGACGCTTTCTGGGAAATTAATTTGAAGCCGTGGAAGAAAACAAACCTTTGCCAAACAAATTAAAGCTCGACGGAGGACTGGAAGAGAAACGTGGCGTCTGAGCGGCAGAGAAGGATTTCAGCTCCACCGCCACAGCTTCAAGGTGCTCCCAGAACCGGCCTGCGGGGGGTCGAACACAGACCGAAGTCTGAAACTGAACCCGGAGCCTCCCAGAGCGGGTGGACGTCTCCAACATCCGACTCATCCACACATCACCTTCCTGACTGCGGTCACCTGACTGCAGTTACCTGCCTGCGGTCACCTGACTGCGGTCGCCTGGATGCGGTCGCCTGACTGCGGTCACCTGGATATGGTCACCTGGATACGGTCACTTGACTGCGGTCGCCTGACTGCGGTCACCTGACTGCGGTTACCTGACTGCGGTCGCCTGGATGCGGTTGCCTGACTGCGGTTGCCTGACTGCGGTCACCTGGATATGGTCACCTGGATACGGTCACTTGGCTGCGGTTGCCTGACTGCGGTCACCTGACTGCGGTTACCTGGATACAGTCGCCTGACTGCGGTCGCCTGGCTGCGGTCGCCTAGATACGGTCGCCTGACTGCGGTCGCCTAGTTACGGTCACCTGGCTGCGGTCGCCTAGATACGGTCGCCTGACAGCGGTCGCCTGGCTGCAGTCGCCTGGATATGGTCGCCTGGCTGCGGTCGCCTGGCTGCGGTCACCTGGCTGCGGTCGCCTGGATACGGTCACCTGGCTGCGGTCGCCTGGCTGCGGTCACCTGGATACGGTCGCCTGACTGCGGTCGCCTGGATACGGTCGCCTAGATACGGTCGCCTGACTGCGCTCGCCTGGATACGGTCGCCTAGATACGGTCACCTGGCTGCGGTCGCCTAGATACGGTCGCCTGACTGCGGTCGCCTGGATACGGTCACCTAGATACGGTCACCTGGCTGCGGTCACCTGGCTCCGGTCACCTGGATACGGTCGCCTGGCTGCGGTCACCTGGCTGTGGTCGCCTGGATACGGTCGCCTAGATACGGTCACCTGGCCGCGGTCGCCTGGATACGGTCAGAGTTCATCCGTCTCCAGAGCTTCTGCTGTTAATAAAGTCTGGCAGGAAGTTGTTGACAAATGAAAACAACCTCGGAGTGATGAAACTGTCAGGAGAAGAGGAGAAGAGCCCGACTTCTTCTGATCTGCTTGTTTGTCGCAGCCTCTCAGCAGCAGAAACAGGAAGTTTCCCTGAGGAAGAGGAAACGCAGGCTGAGCTGATCTGTTTGTCTGATCCAAACTTTACTTTGGGATTATTTGACAGTTTTAACAACACAGTTTGAATTTAACACCACCTCGTTTTTGCCTCTAAAGAACAGCCTCCACCTATGGACGGAGAGATAAACGCCGCTGTGTTTATATAGTTGAGGGGGCGTGGCCTACTGGTTGCCATGGAGAACGCCTGCTGTCATTAATCAGAAAGACTACAGGAACCACGGTGAAACACACACACACACTTAAACCCCCTGAAGAACAGGCCTGACCTAAACACCAGCCGGTAAACTCACCGCCATCCCGAACGCCGCAGCCTCACGTAAACACGCCGGCTCAGACAGGAAGTACAGCGGCAGAGAGCGCCATCGCTGCTGTTCACCAGAAGATGGGCTTCAGCACACACAGGCTGTAAACAAAGACAAAAAATGGGTTAGCATTACCCCCCCCCCCACACACACACACACACACACACACACACACACACACACACACACACCAGTATTCATTACTGTGCCACGTTAAAAGACAGCACAATGGAACACAAACGACTCTGCGCTCCAGTAGCTTAATTGCTAATCTCTTCTTTGAGGCCAGTGTTTATTTCATTATCCTCGTCGGTGACAAAGCTAACTCCCCGCTAATTAACTTGTTTGGATTAAACGTCCGCCCTTTCACGCCGACAAAGAAACAAACAAACGAAGGACCACCGAGACGGTGAGGTGAAAACTGGGAATGAATCAAAGACCTGACGTCTTTAAGCTCGTGACCGGTTTGGACCGAACAGTCCAAAAAACGGACCTCCTGGGTTTGGATTGGTAGGTGGGCGGAGACAAAAGGAGAAGGTGCGGCTAAAGAGCGGAAAGTGCAGCTGTGAACGCCGGCAAACCACCATGTTGACATGGCGACGCCGGACAACCCTAAATCCACCACAAGGGGGCGCCGCTTGGCGCGGATGCTGGCGCTCGGTGCACGCGGAGGGATGACGAGCTCCAATCAGGCCTCCTCTGGGACCGCCGTGGCTGCGGGACTTCCTGAAACATCTGCTGCCAGGTTATCCATCATCTGGTGACCGGGGACGCCGGTGGCGGTGGCGGCGGCCGCCAGGTCCGCGTCAGCGAGCGGCTCCTACGGAGGTTTTCGTTTTGTGGTTACACGATCAGAGCGATAGCGGAAGGCGTCGTCACAGCCTGCAATCAATCAGCGGCGGTTCCCTCCGATGGTTGCAGGGCGCCGCGGGAAGGCGGTGCAGCCGGGGTTATCGGAGCGCCGACGCGGGCGTGCTGCTCAGGGTGGAAATTCACTTTCAAACCGGAAATCTGAACCCGCGAATCACACAAAGCAGTCACTCCTGGTGTTTATGGCGGCTCTCCCAGTCACTCCCATCCAGGAAGTGGGCGTGGCCACAGCAGGAAGTAAGGGAACAGCTGAGGTTCTCGTTCGCCAGAGGAAAAGAACCTTAATGGCTGCAGATTTCTGAGATCCATCAAATTAACATCGCAAACAGTCGTCATTTCTACCCGTAGAAAAACAAACAGCCGGTCTTGGCTCCGCCCACCTGTTTGAAACGCGCCTGGAACAAGAAAAGCTGATGTCCAGCGTCGACACGGGGGCGGCGAGCCAGGAGGCGCCGCAACGACCGAAATAAAAAGTCAGCGGGGATTTCAGGGGATTATGCAGCATCTGGCTCAGAGTTTGCTGAGTGTGTGTGTGTGTGTGTGTGTGTGTGTGTGTGTGTGTGTGTGTGTGTGTGTGTGTGTGTGTGTGTGTGTGAGAGGCATTCCGTCTTGACCTTGCCACGCCGATTCCCATTTCCCTTTGGCTGTTGCCCAGCAACATCACCTTGACAGTAAGTGAGGATGTAGCGAGAAGGAAGAGGGCAGATAAAAGCGGCGCCAACTTTGCCGCCTTGATGTGGAATCCTCGACCCGCCCGTCGGCGTTCCCGGGTGCCGTTGTGGAGCTGGTCCCAGCTCAGCCAATGGGACGGAGGCCAGTTAGCGGCCTCAGTGGGACGTGATGGGTCCCACTTTCATCTGGACTTTGGGAAGCTTCTTTGATCTTTGGCCCCGGGGGCGAGATCCAAGCATTACCACGGAACAGCCCCTCCCCCCGGCGGCGATACACGTCGGTGAGGATAATAGTCGGCGAGCCCGGATCTTCTTCTCGGAGGTTTGTTGTTCTGCGCCTTTAATGGGCCTCAGAGGAGGGTTCTGGGTAAACGGGCCTCGCCCTCGGGGTCACCGTCGCCACGGTTTCCATCTGGCGCCGCGTCTGCTGTCGTTACCTTCCGCCGCGTAGAGGAAGAAACGAGAGCCCAGAAACGCTGACGACAGACGGATGTTCAGCGAGAGGTCAGAGGTCGGCTGCTTTTCTCATTTCTGGCGCGTCGCACGCGAGGCCTAGCGTAGCGCCGCCCGGGTCCTCGGCGAGCCGGTTGGGTTGCCTCGTGTTCACATCTCCAGACGGCGGCAGCGAGAGCGGAACAAACGCACCTCGCTGTGCTTATGAAGGCTTTTCCTCGTCTCCACGCGAGCGGCGCCGTTGCCCACGGCGACAGTGATGAATAAGCGTTATTAAAGAGGAGACGCGGGGCTGGCGGGGCCATTCGTCTCCGTCCTGAGTGGCACCGCCGCGCGACTCAGCGCCAGATTTGATCAGAGACGACCAGGAGCACAGCGAGGGGGCGGAGACGCCTGAGCCGAAGCTCCTCCCCTTCGAATGTTCTGGGGATGTCGGATTCTGACAGTAAGGGAACGTTACGTTAGTGTAAGCGCCACCTAGTGGTCAAATGCGATGGTTCTGTTGCCGTGGAAACATTAGCGACCACATTGGAGTCGGGCTGATTCCAGCCAGCCGGAGCGCTGAAGGTAATCCGGTAAACAAACCTCCCTCCCCAGGTGCTGGATCTGCTTCCAGCGGTGCAACGTGCACTTTCCTGCGTCCAATAAACCCACGGCCTCGCCGCTCCCTGAACTCACCGCCGTTATTTGCCGTATTTTACCGCCCGTTTACTGGACTCAGTAGCAGAAGGAGGGGCCGGATTCTAATCCGGAGAGCTGTCAGAGGGCTCGGCGGCGCCGCGACCTTCACCAGCGACCTAACCCTAACCCCAACCCTAATCCTAATCCTAACCCAGAAGACGGTCGGAATCAAAGCACATGATGATAATCCAGCAACATGCCCCTCCCCCATCCCTTCACCGGACAAAAACGTGAAAAAGGTTCTGACCCAAACCTGAAATCAGCCAAGCGACTCTGGTCAGGTGAAGGTCGCTGTTGCCATAGAGACCGATCACATGTCGCTGCTCTTTTTTAAATAAGCTACGGTCAGCTAAAACTCACCCTGGAACTGAACCGCGTCTTCGTTCCACCGGGAACGAACGTCGGCTCCAACAGGAAGTTGTGGTCCTCCTGGAGGCTGACTGGGCCCCGGGTCCAGATCCAGAGACCCAGGAAGAGGGTTTGGCGGTTAAGTGGGGCTTAGCTTAGCCAGCGTGTCGGACTCTTCCGACCCTCGCCTTCGATCCCTTTAAAGTCCTGACGTCCCTGTGAGGACACGTTTCTGTTAAAACGTGTCCTCACAGGGCAGCAACAACACCCAAAACACACACTCAGCTCACCATCGTGTGTGTTCGCTTTCAAAGGCCGTAAAAACGATTTTCTTTTTTCTTTCCAGATGTCCGACAAGTGGACAGGAAGTCAGGAGCGGAGAGGGGACCGGGCTTCCTGTCGGCCATCTTGATTTACGGCCTGGTGTCGGAATGTTGGCAGCTTCCTGCCAACATTCCAGAGCGATGACGTTGCGGTAAAACCAGAGCAGAAACAGGCGTCGCTAACGTGGGTAGAACACAGGTCGACGGCAACGACTGTCTGCTGTCAGTCTGTTGCCATGGAGATTATTACAACACGGCAACAAGAAGACGTTAGCTGACCTGGCCCAGAAGGCTAACGCATCCAGAACGCGTGTGCGTTCATTGATATAAAATCAATTTAATTCAAATCCATTTGTTCATATTTATTTATAAACGTGGAAATTAAACGCCTCGCGACAAAATGGCCGTCTAATCACAACGGCTGCTGATGGGTTCCAATTAATTTTAATAAATTGAATTTAATTCTTGTTCATTTGAAAAAATGATAACGAGAAAAAAAGCTATCAAACTTTCTATCTGAAGCAAATGAAAAACAATTAATGACGGAATAATTAAGGCGGCGTCGAGGCCGATTCAATCTTTACGTTCGGAAGTAGCATCTTTTTTCAGACTGACGCTAAAGCGAGCGGTGAAAATCAATTTACTCAAGTGTGGTTGGGGGTCTGACCTTTGACCTTTAGAACACAAACTGTAGCCAGCAGATGTTCCTGGCAGGAAATGGGGACAGGAAGTGCTGGGGGAGAACTTGCCACGAGAGTAGACGGTTGTTCACGCGTCACGTTAGCCGTGGACCAATCAGAGCCGGGCACAGTGACCAGGATGGAGCAGGCCTCCGCTTTTATTTAAAGTCTGATATGTACAGGAAAAGTGTCAGAACACAGTTTTCATATTTCATGTAAAAGTTTCATGGAAAAAAAAAACCAAACAATTGCACATCAGCTTCCTTTTCATCGATACTGTAAAAGACATCACGCTAGAACGAAGGCAGCTTCAAACGGGATACAAGCGCGCCGAAAAGCGCAGCGTCGGTTCAGACAAAAAACAAAAAAAAGGTTCAGGAAGTACCTGAAGATGACACTTTAAATACGCAGAAAGGTTTAAAAGCACTGCCGCGAGCGCCGCCGTGTCTCCGCGTCGCGTTTGAGTCGGGCATTCCGACATTTTCTTCAGGCACTTTGACACCAGACCCTGTTAAACGTCAGCTAAAATAATCCAGCGGGCTCGTAGCGAAAGGTCACGGTTAATCCTGGCAAATCCGCTGGCGTTCACACCGGGGCTAGCTCCGCCGTTAGCATCGGTCCCTTCCCCCCACGTGTGAGCGGAGGTTTCAGCTAGCTTACTTTAGCGTCGCAACCAAAACGGGTTTAAATACTGCGGGAAAACGGTGGGAAAAGTCCGATTTTCCTGTATTCTCCTCCCGGAGGTCCTTCATTAACCGGCAGCATCGTTGGCAGAGGGAAATATCTCAACTTTGTGGTGGGATGATGGGCTGTTTGATTTGGCTACAATATTAAAACCTCTGTGCGTCACCAGTCTGTGTGTGTCTGAGTGTGTGTGTGTGTGTGTGTCTGAGTGTGTGTGTGTGTGTGTTTCTTACACAGATTCAGGAAAATGTTCCACAGAAGCCAGATTTTGGGGGAAATGACCCATGAAAACCAGCAACAATTAGCTCGTTAGCATCTGTCACACAGCAGCTAAAACATCAGCTGGTTTCTCCATTTTCACCAGGATGAACCTTCACTAAGGGCTGAAGCTGAGCTGACCTTTGACCTCACCGGCCCGTTTCTGGAATCCTCCAAATAAAAAAACCACCCTTGACTCCTTCACTCTCCCGGAACGTCTGAAAGACGCGTTTCTGAATGTCGGGAATCTTCACGCGCCGCTAACTTTGACGGACGCAAACTTCCTCTTTGTGGGGGGAGAAGCGGCTTTGCCGACTGCGGCGTGACAGCTTAAAAACGGGAAAAACACGCAGAGCCATTACGGCAAAATGGGCAATTAAGTCTTCAGGACAATTCCGCCTTTTGTGAAAAATGAAAGAAAAGCTGCAGTTAGCGTCTCAGCAGGAGGCTCATTGTGTCGTTTATCCCACTCGTTCGTCTGCTTTTTATTCCTCCCTTCATGTCAGGAGCCGGGCCCTCTGGTGGCGGCGTGCTTTGGCTCCGGCGGGCGGCAGGTGGCTCGTGATGAAAAATTCAGCGCAGAGAACGACTCTGGAGACGAGGAGGAGGAGGAGGAGGAAGAGTCAAAGAGGAAGGCAGGAGCTGAGCGAGCAGGGGAGGCAACAAGAGTGAGAAACAGAGAGAACAGCGACGGAGGGATGGAAGCCAGAGCTGAGACGGGCAGACAGGCAGGCAGAGCTGGGACTCCAGCCCAGAACAGTGCAGGGGCCCAGGCAGAGGATCAGAGCTGCCTCCCCTCCCTGCCTGGGTCTCCTCCACGGAGACGCAACACAACATGAATCATTTATGAGAGGGGCTTTTTATTAGTAACACACACACACACACACACACACACACACACACACACACACACACACTCTCTGCCCTGCTTCTTTCATACACTCCTCCTGCACCTGGGGGACTCGAACTCGACGGCTGAAACACTGAAAGCAGGAAAACAGGAAGCTGGAGGCGTCTGCGGCGGGACGTGGCGTTTAGCGGCGTGGTGACCGCCAGTGCAGAGTCATCTCCGTGAGGCCGTGACACGTGCCCGTACGTGCGCTCTCATCCTTGCCCGCGGGCTGCGAAGGACGCCCACGCGTGCGCCTGTCTGCCCGTGTGATTGTCCGAGCGGCGCTCACGTCTGGTTGGATGCAGCGCTGCGGGGCGTGTTCGCCGTGTGCAGAGGAGAAGGGGAGGAGCCAGCGACGGCAGGACGGTGCGGGACGCCAGCGCGGCGAGGACAAACACCCACAACCTGAGTTCACCTTCCACGCTAGATCCTGTCTGCTCACTTCTGCTTCCTGTCCGCTTCTCAGGAGTAGAAGAGCCGTCCCTTCTCTGAGCCCAGCCGATTCAGCCTCGCCAGCTGCGAGGGAGACGGCGGCACGTCGTGGCGGTACGGACCCTTCGGGGACGCCGGGTCCTTCAGGGTTGAGTAGCCGCCCTCCTGCCTCAGCTTCCCTTTGGCCTCCTGCTCTCGCCGCCGCTGCTCCTGCCTCAGGAGCTCCTGGGCCTCCAGGAGGACTCGGGCGTTGACGCCGCCGCCGCTGGCGTAGCCGTTTCTGGAGCCCTGGTAACTGGAGTACCTGGGGTTGTCCTTGGCCGTCTGGAAGCCTTCGCCCGGCGGGTAGGCCTTGTCCCAGGCGTCCTGGGAGACGGAGCTGGGGTTCTTCCTGGGCTGCCTGCGGTGGAGACACGAGAGAAGATGAGAAATTCCTGGAAAAATAAAACTTAGCGGCAGCTAGCGGCCAAAATTACAACAAATTATTTTCATATTCACGATTACCCTCAATTATTTTAGCCACAAAGTTGCATAAAATAACTACGAATCTGAGTCTAACATCATCGTATTATGCTAGCAGCAGCACGCAGCGTCACCGTGGCAACCACATGTTTGCCTCTTGTCTTGAGTGGATTGGCAGTGAGCTATGGCTAGGATACTATGCTGTGGCTAGGATAACATGCTATGGCTAGGATACTATGCTATGGCTAGGATAACATGCTATGGCTAGGATAACATGCTATGGATAGGATACTATGCTATGGCTAGGATAATACACTATGGCTGGATAATATGCTAAGGCTAGGATACTAGCCTATAGCTAGAATAATATGCTATGGCTAGGATAATAACAACATGGAGGAAGGGGAGGTTCTGGTTCCAAAGCCTCGTACCACGGCTCCTCTGTGGGTGCATTTTGGTTTTTATCCTAACGATAAAGCAGAGCCCAGTAACCTGGATGAAGACATCTGGAAAATTTGCCGTAAAAAAGTTCCAGTGATGAAGTTCCTATGACAGCAGAATTTAAAAAAGAAAAAAAATAATAATATAGTCGTCAATCAAGAATATTTTTGTGACACTTAATCGTCTCCAAAAATTCCTAATCACGACAGCCCAAACTGCAGGTTTTTTCCTCCGCACACCCTGGTAACAAACGCCGTGACTGAAGGTCAGGCTGAGAAGAACAGCCGGCAGACCTGTCCGAGCAGGTGCACCGCCCAGCTGTGGAGGAATCCCAATATTCCCAGAAAATGGAAAAACGCCTTAATGAGGAAAGGAAAGCTGTTTGTATTCAGCGCCAGTGGAATGCTAATAACACCGGCTGCGCTTCCCCGCTGACGAGACAGGATGCTTGAGCGATTCCAATTTCAGGAACAGACTTTCCCGCCAAAGCCCCGCCCCCCCGACATCTACATGCGTGGTCAATAACAGCCGAGCTGGCGTGACGGATGATGGAAAGGTGAGGCTGGAGCGCATGGCGAGCTAACCGGCGATCACACACGTCCTGTGTTTAAACAGGACGTTTAATTTTTGCTGCTTTAATGCTGTGTATATGTGTTAGCGCACACGAAGGCGCTAATGCTAGCGGCACTACCATCCGATCAGCAAAGTAACGGATTGAGCGGGAAAAGGGCCGATGCTAACAAGCTGACAGGTGGCTAATCAACCCGCCAATAAGTTCTCTTCATGTGCGCCTGCTCACCGACCAGAGCGGCGGCTCCACCTCATTCGGAGACGTGAGACGTGTTTCGCTCCGAAGGCGACCTTCACGAACACCAAAGGACACTCGCTCACGTTCACGATCCAAATCCGAAGGGAGGCCACGCCCCTGGTCCGGCAGGCGCTGCGACCTCTGGAACTGACTCTGGTTCAGCACGAGAGTCTGCACGCTAGCGCGTTCTAAAGCAAACAATGGCTGGAGTTCCCCAGATGCCTCCGCCGACTTTATCTGAACAAAACAGTTTTTAACGGAATTAGCGGGAACGTGACCACGGGATGTTTCCTCTGACCGCTGGAGCGAGATGGCGGCTCATTAATCTTTCAGCAAAAACTGCCTGCAATATTTATTAAGGAAGGGATTTATGTCGATAACAGCGGATTAGCGCGGGGTGAAGTCGGGGAGATAATGCATTTAATGCTGTGTATATGTGTTAGCGCGCACGGACAGAGGCAGCCGACCTCGACGCTGCTTCGAGTTCCGTTCGCTAATTCCAAACTTTGAAAAACATCATAAAGAGTTTGTGTCTGTTTTTAAGAGACAAAAGCGACGCTAAGGCCGCGGATGCTAAAGCCGCCACCAATCACGACAGCGTTTGTTTGGGGGTCGTCTAATTAGCCTCGTTAGCGCCGCCGTCGCTACGTGTTCCTCCGTGAGTCTCGACGGACGATGTGGTTGGCTCATTTAAACGCTGGTTACCGGCGACAAACCTGGAGTTTTAATCCGGTATGGTACGTAGCTAACGAGCTACGCTATCGTTTCAGCATAACATCGTAGATCGTAGCTAGCCCGGTTGCTAAGGGTTTCGTAAATGCGCCAAATTTTTACCAAAACGCTGAACACGTAAATAATAAACAAGAATAAATGTTGCAGAGACTTAAAAAAAAAAATCTAAAAATTGTAGTTTTCTAAAACTCTAAAATGTTCACGTTCATCAACTCTGACAGCAAAAAATGTCAGAGTTGAAAGCAAGAAATGAAGAAAAATGTCCATTAACTTCATTACTCACCTTCACACACACACACACACACACTCTTCCTGGAACAACAGGCCGCCATATCACACAGATCAAAGGGAATCACATTACAGGTGAGGAAAAGCAATCGTGTCAGATCTGTGTGTAACATGATCTGTGTGTGTGTGAGAAACACACGCGCTCACACTGTCACAACACCATTAGAATAAATGTGACATGTTCAGACACACACACGTCACGTGGAGGTACACGACGGCACCAAACATTCAATTATAGATCTGTAACACACACACACACACACACACACACACACACACACACACACACACACACACACACACACACGTTGTAGTTCTTTGTCAGGACTTCACTGACATAATCACCAGCTCCTGACCCTGACCTGAACCCTCCAACAGTACACACACACGCACGCCGCTGAAGCCCCGCCCCCGCCTCACCGTGGCAGCGAGCTGTACTGGCGCTGGGCCTGGGCGAACGACTCTCTCTCCTCTTGTCTCTGCCGCTGCATCTGAACCTCCACGGACACGGAGTGGCGTCCCGGCACATTCAGCCCGCCGGGCTCGGCGCTGCCGCTGTTTGACTGAAGACGGGAAGAAGCTGGGTCAGATTTAACGCCTGCTGATGGTCGGAGCCGGTCACATGGTCGATCAGAGGATCTTCTGATCTGGCGAAATGATCTTTTCTTTGATCTTTTCTTTGATCTGTGTAACCACGTGTCGTTAATGACCATAATCCAGGCTTGAGTCAAACTCTGATCCAGATGAAACAATCTTAAACTCTGACTGGTTCACCTCTCGTAAGCCCCGCCTCCCCGTCCAGTAACAAGCAGCCAGTCACTCACCTGCCGGCGCCGAGCTGGTGGTTCCTCACGTCCACG
The DNA here is from genome assembly GCA_015343265.1 of Pao palembangensis. Taxonomy (NCBI): domain Eukaryota; kingdom Metazoa; phylum Chordata; class Actinopteri; order Tetraodontiformes; family Tetraodontidae; genus Pao; species Pao palembangensis. The sequence goes on along the minus strand of CM027093.1, from coordinate 1,065,055 downwards.
AGGGTGAGACGGACGGACAGACAGACATGGGTGGGGGTCATGCTGGGGTCTCGGGGGGTGCAATGAAGAAGGTTAGTGATGTTAATGATGACGTCATGTGGCCCCGCCCCCCTGATCAAAACGTGACCAATCAAAATAAAAACACCCTCACACGGAGAGATTCCACATCAATATTTACACCGTGTTACCGTGGCAACAGCACTCTGAATTCCACACGTTTATGAGCCGGTTTAATAACACGAAAGTAAACATGAATTAATCGATAAGTGGGGAAACTTCCTGGTCTCTGATTTCCGCCTTTATTTACCGTTGTCATCTGCTCAAACGTCCTTTAATTACCTGGGAAAGGTTTTCCTCAAACGTGCGCGTGTTTCTGGAGCGCTCGGCTCCTCCGACGGTCGTTGGCTGGCGGCTCGGCCGTAACGCGCCATCGCATCGCTTTTACGGCCGCGCAGCTACAGTTAGCGGCGTTAGCCGCGTCAGTCTGAGCGCAGGAAGTCCATAAAACCATTAGGAGACCCCCCCCCCCAACCAGATGAGGGCGGGGTGGGGGGGGGGTAAGAAGCGCTCGCTGGCGGACGATCGCGGAGGCGGGACGGAAATGCCACTCGTGTTGTTCGGGCACCGCTTCGGGAACGTTTCCGTTAAAAACCATCGGAGCGAGCGGAGACGAGGCGGGAAGGACCCCCCCACCCCCCCAATCAGAAAGAGAGTGAACTCGTCTTTTCCAGAGCGGGATAAATGAGCGCGATAAAGCCGGCGGCGGCGACTGGGAGAGCCGTGATCAGTCATCCTGATGGAATTAGACGTTACCCACGAGACACCTCTGCTCCTCAGCCCACCACGGAGAGGAAGTAAACGCCACCGCAGCTTTGATCTTCAAATCAAAGCAGATCACGTGACCAAAAGCAGCCACCGAGTAAGTGTCTGGTTGGCTGGTGTCCCGTCGCACCAGCCAACCAGACTGGGGTTCCCAGAGGTGGACAAACTGAGGCCCGGGGGCCACGTGTGGCCCGATGAGCTCTTTAACCCGGCCAGCAGAGCCTTCACAATAATCTCTTCAGCTAGCATGCTAACATGTCCTCTCAAGAAGGTGGGGCCAAACATCAAGTGGCTTATCGCCATCTAGTGGCCGTGTGGGTGCAAACACACCGGAAGCCTTTGTTAAAGGCGGCGTTCTCCAGCGCGGTCAGGCAGGAAGTTGTTTAGGCGGAGGAGGTGAAGCCAAAGACCTTTGAGAAAGGAGAGGCGGGAGCAGCGGCGGCGGCTTGGTTCAGGAGCTCTCACTTTATCGGTTCATACCAAAATACAAATCAATTCCTCCGTCACACAGGAAGGAGCGGACAGGAAATCAGAGCCAGGCCAGCAGTAGAAATACTTCATACAATAACACACGTGTGCAAAGTACCCCGGAGGAGGATTTCCCTCTCGTGCCGTCAGAGGAGCCGTTTCCAACCGCGGACGCCCGGTTTGGGACGCTGGGATCACGTGTGTGTTTCTTAGCGTTAGATGTGCGTCACAAGGTCAAATGTGCTCAAATGTGAAAGGAAAAGAAAAAATGTGTTTGTGTCACCAAACCAGACAAAGAAACGAGTTGGAAACGACGCCCGGAGACGAAAAATGAAAGGAACAACACACAGAGACGCTAACGTCAGAGAAAAAAAGAGTAAAAAGGTTTAAAATCTGACACTGTTAGCATCATCTGATATTCAAGAACATTAAAAAACAAGAACACTTTGGTTTCAGTGCGCGGAAGCACGGAAATAAATACTAAAAACATGACAAGCGATTTCATCAGCCGGAAAAACTTTGAAGGCGAGTGGAATTTGTTCAGGTTGCTCCGTGTTGCTTCAGAAGGCGCCAATTAGCGGGTTCTTCGCTAGCGTAGCTTTGGGTTTAATAACCGCCAGCTCAAATGTTCACAGCACCACCGGTACACTGTAAAAAAAAAACAAAAAAAAAACCCCAGGACAGAAACACAGGAAGTCCATGGTGGCGGCGGCGCTGGTGGGCGGATGGATGATTGACAGACAGAAACGAAGACAATGGATGCGAGGATGTGGGAGGGACAGGTGGGTGGGGTTAGTGATGGTTGTCAGGAGGTGTGCAAACCCCTGCATGCAGGTGACGGCTCGTTCCAGGGTGTTAGCATTAGCATAACCAACCCGGGAGGCCCATCGGGTCGGTGGGGGAGGATGGTGACATCATCAGTCTCTTTGATGGTTGCATGGGTTAGTGATGGTTAGCACCATATTCCAGTTAGCCACAGGAAACGGTGGGTGCTAACTCTGTTAGCATTCTTCTCAGGTTAGCACGTGATGCTACGTGTTCAGAGTCCGGGCCAGGCGGATGCTCCGTCTCAGACACTCACCCAGGGGTGCTCGAAGCTGTAGGTCCTCCGGCGGTCGTCGGGCTCGTCCGCGGCGCCCTGGGCCTGCTGGAACTCCTGCCGCAGCCTCTGTATCCGGTCGTGGTTGCTCGGCGCTAGCCGGCCACTGCGGACAGACAGGAGATGACGGATGAGCGAGATCCAGCTGACCCGGACGGAGCACACCAGAGGACGGCGTTCCGGTGGGTCCGGAAAGCAGCCCAGACGTGCGTAACCCAGATTAACGATAATCTAGCATTCATGAGAGCAAACCAAACATGTTCGCGTTAGCATCCACGCTTCTGCTTTCACCCCCGCTCACCAGCACCCCCAGGGGTGGCGGCACGTAACCATGGCAACCCCGCTGTAACAGCAGACCTAGAACGATGACAGATGGCCGCCGGCGCCCGCGTATTGTCTCTGAGACAAACAAAAAGGACCCAGCTCCTCAAACGCCTCATTAATCACAATTAATCAGAGAGCAGCGATGAAGAAACGCGGCCCGAGAGGAGGGGAAAACCGGCTTCTTGGGCTCTTCCCGGGAAGGCTCTTATCTCCCACGCCCAAAAGGTCAAAGCTGCAACTCGTTCCCGTCCGGAAAACGTTTGTGTTTGAAATAAAAACTCTGAGAACGTCAGAGAGATTTAAGGCCAGAGAGGAGGAAAAAAGCAGCCGGCGTGGGAAAGTCTGGAGGGACGCATCCAAAAAGAGAGTTTGAGAGAGCAGCAGAGCTTCCGGCTCTGATCAGCTCCGGCGTGAAGCTGCGTTTGGGCGGGGCTAAACAGACAGAGAGCCAACGATTGGCCGACAGACAGGCATCACCAAGGCAGGTTTACGCTGATCCTCTTTTCACTTTAAGGAGCAGCCACGAGAGGCTCGATGAGGAAAGATCAAAGTAAAGAGAAGCTCAATGAGAAAAGATAAAAAGAAGCTAAGATCAAAGAAATCAGAATCGTAATGAGAAAAGATCAAAGAAAAGAGAAGCTAAGATCAAAGAAAAGAGAAGCTCAACGAGGAAAGATCAAAGACAAGCAAAGATAAGATCAAAGAAAAGTTATCCAAATTCACTAATCTCAGAATTCAGCAAATGAGGCTGCTCCAATTCCCACATGCTGCCAAATCCTGAAACAGTTGATGAGATTAAGCCTGTGATGAGCTTCGTTCTCCGTCCGGTCCCACTCGATAGTCGCCACTGTTCTGTGGGATCAAAGGACGCGGCGCGGCTTTGTTGAAGCCGCGGTTGGCTGAGGCCGATGTTAAAGAGGTGGCTTTGAGATGATGCCACTCCTGACACCCCCGCCCCCCCCACACACGCGTCTCTGGTCTCAGCCCGCTGGGTGGTCCAAACACAGGCTCTCTCACATATGTGCTGTCACTTGAAATCGCCGTGACGACGACGCTGCTCCTCCAGATGCCAATCAAAGCGCGCCAACGGCGAGAGAAGAGCTCTGATGGCCGCAGCGGTTAGCGACAGTGCCAGCTGACGGGCGGGATCCTAATCCCGCAGATTAGGACTGAATGTCCTCATTCACGCGCTTGTAGGAGCGCTGGGAAGGTTCAGTTACGCTTTCAGGCAGCAAAATTAGGAGGAAGTCCAAGCCTTCAATCCCACAACCAGAGAGCGGATGTGCCTGATGGGGGGGCGTGGCCACAGCAGGCACGGCTCCACCTCCTCATCCTCGGCCGTGTGTGAAGGACGATTAGCAAAGCTAACGACGTCTTCCACGCTACGTCATTAGAGCCTGTTTAAACTCTCCCATCATCTTCGTCACAGCGCTAATTAAACTGCGCCTTCATGCTACGCTGGCTGCATTTCCTGATAGTCTATTTCATCTGTCAATAATCTTTAATTCATAATAATACTTTTTAATTAAAGCCAGCATCTTAATTAAACATTTAATTAAGCAGGGCTGGCGATGGGATCCCCACCTCCTGACGGGCGCGCAGACGAGCTGGCAGGCCCTTAAATAAACATTTACTGATGTAGCGATATGCTAACTACGCGAAAAAGCGTGTCGGAGCGAGCGGCTGTGGCGGTTAGCTTCTGTAATCCTATCAGATGGAGGAACTCGCTTCTACATCCTGTGACAAAGAGAGAACAGCTGCTGGGGCCTTTCTGCGCTCTGAAAAATGAAGCGAGATGCTGAAGATGATAATCCAGCCCTACCGAGCGAAGGCTCACAGGCAGCGCGGAGGAAGACGGATGCCCTCGCTAACCGGGGCTAGCGGCTAACGCTCCCGCTCTCTTATCTCCTGTAGCGGAGATGCTAATGTTGGAGTGCGGGAGGCTGCTGCAGGTCAGACCAGACGCATAAAAACGCTCTTGTTTTAGCCGACGGCAGATGTTTGAATCCGGGCGGCGTACCGCCAAAAAGCGCTAAACACCCGACGGCGGCTTGATGCAACGGGCGCGCGGGGCTGATTGTTCCTTTGATATCTTAAGGTTGGGAAAGGGATTAGCCCTGGCGCTCGAGCGATGATGCAGACGAGTGATTAGCGAGCTCGAGAGGCGTCTGAGGCCGCTTAAGCCAATCAGGCGGTTTCTCCGGATTATATGAGCTTAACCCCGAAACGCTGGTGGGGCCACATTGATCTGCAGAAACAGCAATTAGATGCCGATCGATGCCACATCTGCACACTCAGAGACTCGTTACCAACTCCGAGGCTAACGGCTCCGGCTAACGGCTCACAGGGCGGAGGCCTGGCGCCGTAGCGCGTGGGAGGAAAGCTCCAGGGTCCGCCAGGAGCGCAGGCCGATCATCAGCTGATGTTAGTCATCTGTGATGAGTCATCGGCCGCGATGATGAAGAGCAGCCATCTGCATCAGCGTTAGCGTCTCAGCCATAAAACAGTCACCGACGGCCATATAATATCTGGACGGACGACTAACTGGTTCAATTTGGAGCGGCGGCGCCACCGGAGGCGGGGCCAGAGCGGCACAGAGCAACACGCCACTTTTTCATTCAGCCACCGATTTCACGCTCGCACACACGCTGGCGCTCGGCTGCGAGCTAATAAACGAGCCCGGGCCCCTGATGTCTGCGGCGCTGCCCTACTTTTGACAAAGGTGGGGGGGCGGGGCCTGTCCTGCCTGCACCAGTTTACCGCCATTACCTCATTTCAGTGCCACAACCGGCCTGAGCCGCTTTCAAGCAGCCGCTTCTCTCTCCTCTCTCTCGGAATATTGAAATTCCTTCCTTACATTGAAAGGTTAATAAAGGAAGTGGCTATCTGATCCGATCTGTGCCGCCGCCGCGGCGTTCTGCCGTGGCGGAGAAGCTGAAGTCATCCATCACTGACAGATGATGATCTCAGGAGCGCCACCAGGTGACGGATTTGGATTTTAACACTTTGCTATCTGGCTGGATGGACGGTCAGACGGGCCGGTGCTGTCAGATAAGCCAGTCACGGTAACATCTGAGCTCCGCGGGGCTGTGAGGACGCCACCAATCACAGCCAGCGATTTCAGGACGCCACCAATCAAAACAATTCATTGCCAATTCAGCGTCGCTGGGTCCGGGGAAACGGTAACCAGGCAACCAGGAGGGGATGGAGGGTCTTCAGAGTTTGACCTGCCCATCTAACTATCCCCGTCTGCAGAAGCAGCTCGTTTAGCCGCCGTTAGCTTCGGCCACAGGATGAAAATGACTAACCGGGTTGACTCGGAGAGAAGAGCGTGAGGAAGAGGAGGGGCTATGAAGAGCGTGAGGAAGAGGAGGGGCTATGAAGAGCGTGAGGAAGAGGAGGGCCTTAAAGAGGGAGGGGATTAAAGTTTGGAAGGAAATCTGCTCAAACTCATCAGGCGGCTTCACCTCCATCCTCTTCCTCCTCTGAGCGGTTGTGGAAAAGGGGCGGAGCCTAAAATGGTTCAGGCTGTGAGGCGTCCAAATTCCCACCTGAGCGCCGTCATCCACCGCGACCACGGGAAGAACTCATCTGGGCCGGAGTGAAGGATCAGCCTTCAGATGCAGAGAGAGGGAAGGAGGAAGGGCGAGATAACGATCGCGCCCACCGTGGCTGAGGGGAGCGGCGGCTGAAGGGAAGAAGCGGAGCGAGGCCAAGTTAGAATTCCAGGACGCCGGTTTTGGTGAAAAAGGAAAAGATTGAGTCATGAGTGAAGCGAGGAAGGTGAGGAAGACAGAGAGCAAATCGAATAGAAGCCGTCTACACCGGGGGGGCAGTTTGGTAGCCTGAAGGGCCACAGTGGGTTCTAGATCTTGGTGAAGGGGCCGGTCAGGTGGTGCAGGAAGCTAACCCCCAGATGAGGATCAGAGGTTAGCTAAAGATCCTGCTGGATGGACAGAGAAAATAGTTAGAAGAGCCTAAAACTGGTCCAGCTAGAGGTGGATGATGAAGGTCCAAATGACGTTTGGCCCCGCCTTCTTGAGAGGACATGTTAGCATGCTAGCTGAAGGGGGGTCTGGACCTTTTTCTAACCAATCAAGCTGACGACCCTCTTCATTTGGCTTTTGGAGAAATGATTGTGGAGGCTCTGTGGGCCGGATAAAAGAGTTCACTGGGCCACATGTGGCCCCCGGGCCTCAGTCTGAACACCTCTGGTCTGGATTCTGGAGCTCGCTCCGCAAGGATGGATGTCTCACTCGTAATGGGCCCCGATGCTGGACGGCAGAAGCATCAGCAGCGTCTGCTCAATCATCATCTCAGTCAAATTAGGATCCATTATGGTGGGGCGGCGGGGGGCCCGCTCCCTCGCTTTCAGGGCGGCGCAGCAGGGGGACGAGAGCAGAGGCATCTTGTGACAGCAGGCAATTTTCAGAGAGAAAGACGCTGCGTCTGCTGCATGATTGCCATGGCGATGTGTGTCCTGGGTGCCAGAGAGGCTCCGGCAGCAGCCGCAATCTGGCGATTCAGCCCCCCCCACCCCGATCATTAGCGCACAAAGGCTAACACAGCGCGCTAATGGAATTCTGTCCAACTGGTAAGTAGAGCTTTTATTTTAATACAGAAAAAAAGGCAAATGTGAGTCAGTGACTGGCGTCTCGTACGGGCTCGTCCGTCCGGATGCTACAAAAGCCGCAACGGCGGCGATTCGCTTGTTTTTCCCGGCGCGTTTCTCTGGAGACCGAAGCCGAAGGTTCAGCAGGCAGTCATTAAAACTGAGTCGACATGCTGCAGCCATGAAATATTCAGATCCCGGAGCTTCTGGAGGCAAGGACGCGCCACCTGCCTCCATCCGAACGGCTGCTTCTGTTCAGAAACAGGAAGAGGAAAACCCACAGTGGGTTTTAACCACCCGCAGCTAAAACGCCGGCGCTGGATCAGCTTTAAAGGTCAACCGGAGCGTTTTCCTCTGGCGGAGGAGACGCAGCTTTTATCAGAGGCGGAAATGTCAGCGGGAAGGATTTTACTGCAAATGTGGGTGTTTGGAGGACCTGAGGGAGAGCGGGGCTCTGCCAGGAAGTCCTGGGAAGCCTCCTGGTCCTCCGGAGAAGCAGCAGCGTTTCCAGGGAGGACCACCACCAAAGACGGAGCAGCGGAGCCTCGTGAGGACAGGTGAGGACCACAGGTGAGGACAGGTGAGGACAACAGGTGAGGACAGGTGAGGACAGGTGAGGACAACAGGTGAGGACAGGTGAGGACAACAGGTGAGGACAACAGGTGAGGACAGGTGAGGACAACAGGTGAGGACAGGTGAGGCAGTAGATCCTCTCAAGCATGGACGCAGTGCCCCCCACACACACACCAACCCCCCCACAGAGGCTACTGTGGGTGGTGTCGGCTGTTCCCGACTGCTCTAAACATCGATGGAGGCCACCGAGTGTGTGAGGGTGTGTGTGTTTGTGTGGGTGTGTGTGTGAGTGTGTGTTGACATAATTCTCAGTAAAACTTACAGGATTGAGGCAACCATCCCATAATAACCTACAGACGAGGTGACAAAAGGATGGAGGGATGAAAGGAAGGAGGGGGGAGACGGGTGGATGCTGAGGTGATGGAGGGATGCAGAGGAGTTTGATCACCACTAAAGACGCGGCGGCGAGGAGCAGACGGGGGCGGAGGCTGCTGACAGGCTGCTTTATGGGGAGGAGGGGCCATAAATAAGACCGTACAGATCTGAGGGGGCGGGGCTTAAGTGTGCCACTTTAAAGGCACTCGTGCTCGTCCTGATGTGTCCAAGTGTGCGCACGTGTGCTTGACCTCGGCCGCAGTCGTGGCCGTGAGGGATCCGCCCACTTCCAGACCAGGATTCCTGTCAGGAAAAGGAGAAAAGGACAGCGTCTCTCCCTCCTGTCCTCCACCCTCCTGTCCTCCCTCCTCCGCCCTCCTGTCCTCCCTCCTCCGCCCTCCTGTCCACCACCCTCCTGTCCTCCGCCCTCCTGTCCTCCCTCCTCCTGTCCTCCACCCTCCTGTCCTCCACCCTCCTGTCCTCCCTCCTCCGCCCTCCTGTCCTCCCTGCTAGCGCTACGTTCTTCCCGTGGCTAACCGTCAAACTCTCCACGTTTGAAACCAGATGGAGGCGGAGCCTGCAGGCCTGGGGGTCAGAGTCATGGGGGTCAGGTGGGCGGAGCCACGGCAACATTCGCGTTAACCTGACTCTTTTGTCCAAACGAGGGCAGAAAAGTTCTGACAGGTTGCCGTGGTTACGGGTGTAACCAACAGCTAAGGCTTCCGGGAAGCGCTGAGAGAAGAGAAACAGGCCGGAACGGTTCCACGGTCCCACCTTCCGCTGTGAGCGTGCGACCGCTGAGATCCACGGAGCAGGAAAATCCACCGACGGAGACGGGATAGCAAAAGACGCGGTCCGCCACGTTAAAAGAACTGGAAGCTAACCAGCTAATGGACTTTACGTCTGCGGATTAGTGTCGGCGATGGAACATTCGCAGCCAAATCTACAGTTTCTGAAAGGATTAACAGGCCTAATCTGGCTGTAATCCCGTCGGAATTAACGTCCGATACCTGCGAAAAATGCACAAGCGTCCTCTGGATGGGGATTAGCAGCGCTTGAGGACTGAAAGTGGACGGTAAGCAGGAAGGAGGGAAAGGCCTTTGTTCCTTGTTTAACGAGCCTTAACGAGCGCTGGTGAAGAGCCGGGAGGCCGAGTGGAAATCCGACCTGGCGCTTCGGAAAGCCCGCCTGTCATCGCCGCTTCCTCAATACGGAAATCAGAGTCACAATGAGGGGAAGGTCGCGCTCGGCCCGCCACGCTTTCAAAGTGCGCTTCCCTGCCAGCGGAGCGCCCCCCGGGGGACGGAACGGAAAAGAGAAACCTGCCAACTTCCAGGAGGAAGCAGGAGCTGCTCTGATTGGCCGGTCGGAAGCACCGGCGCGTGGTTGGGTCAGGGGTCACAGGACGCTGGCGGGGACTCCGCCGCATATCGATTAGTCATGATTTGCACTGAGGGGACGTGGAGGGGCAGCGGCGGCGATCTATCGGTGAGGATCAATAGGTCTCAGAGAGGTCTGACTGCTCGCCGCAGCGCCACCGCAGCTGGGGGCGGGGCTACTTCGACCTCTGCCCTTCAGGGCCGCGTTTTCTGCGGGCAGGACACAAGTGTTTCCCTCCATCTGGAGGAGGGATTTCTTCTGCTCGCGTCTCCGGAGGACGTTTGGAATCAATGAAAATCAGAAAATGTGCGTCTCCTCAAGCCACGCCCACACGTCTGCTCCTCGTCTACGGTCCCGAGGCCTGACAGCACGTGGAACTGGATATTCCAGCAGAGGGAAGCTGGAAGTCTGTGGCCCCACATCTTGAACACATCAGCTAATGGCGGCGGGATTCGACCCCTTTGTAGAGGGATCGGCCGCACTGCCGCCGCCGAGTCCACCCCGGCTCTCGTCGAGCCGTCATCGCCGCGGGCGAAACGATTGAACCCGCTTCCAGGGTTTGGGAGGCGGAAGCGGACCGGATGAGTCAACTCCCAGCGCCACGCCTGAACTTTGACCTCCACGCTAGCTAACGTTCTGGGACCATAAAAAGGAACCGAAAAGAATTTGGAGTGCCGGAACTTCCTGTCTGGAGTAGAACCTGTCCACAGAAACCAGAAGAAGGCGGAATCTCGGCCCCATCCGGTGAAAACGCAAACTCTGGTCCTCACCACGGCAACCGAGGCCAGAAGAAGCGATTGGGTTTTGTTAGGACGGCGAATCTCCTCCCAGCAGCTGTCGGCCTCATTCCCAGATGGCAGATACGGGCGCTGAGACCCTGACGGCGGAGCCGAAAGATCCAGAAAGACGGAAACGCCGTCGGAATTCTGAAAAGAGCCTGGAGGGTCTCGCTTAGCAACCCTAATTAGCTCAGTTAGCTGCTCTCTCTGTACCAGTTAAACCATTGTGAGGTAATTAAATAAAGAAAACGACTTTTGGAGCTGTGTGTGTGTGTGTGTGTGTGTGTGTGTGTGTGTGTGTGTGTGTGTTGAGGGGTCTCCTAACACAGTTACACTTATTAAGGCAGAGAGGCTGCAAACACCAGGGGTCCGATTCAATCCTGCCCAGGAAAAGGAGGAAAAGAGCACCTGGTGGTGCGAGCGTGTCTCCCACCAACGCCGCCTCGCTCAGGTTGCCATGGAGACGCGTACGCGTGTGATATCGCCTGTTCGGTGAGGTCACAGGGAAACATCTGAAGGTTGGGCTCCATCACGGACCAGAACGGATGTGCTTCCAGAGGTTCCCAGTCCTGCTTCCCGGGAGGCGGAACCTTCGCCTCCAGTCCTGAACGTCCATCCTGGCGATGGAAGCGATGGTCCTTCGCTCGCGGCGGATCCGTGGTTTCAACAACATGTCCTGTCACTTCCGGTTGGAAACCACAGGCGGGAGAAGCGAGGAGCGAGGCGGCGCGCTCCGCCGCGGTTCAACTGCTCTGGACGCGCTAACATCAAAGCATCTCGTTCCCGGGTCCAACCGCGACAATCTTCGCCGTATCCAAGCATCGGAAAATGACGAGAGGCCAAAAGCCTTTGTGGAAATTCCAGAACAGCTTTGGGAGAGAGGACGAGGTGCCGAGCGAGCGCTAATGGCTGCCAACGTGCACGAGGGTTTGCTAATCATCGCCGCTACGTGTAACACCCCCCGGGAGGAAAGAGCACGCACACAGTGGGCTGCTACAACACACGCTTTTTTTCCTCCTTTGTTTTTCTCTCGCACACACTCACGGAATCCTCTGTAGCTACAACGAGGACGCCGCTCCCGCGGCGCCTGGCGCTGCCATGAAAGCGGCGCGCAGCTATCACTAATGATTAACAACAAGCCCGGCTCGAGCCGGGATCTTCAGAGACGACAACCGGCGGAGGACTGCGCCGCCTTAACAGGCCCCAGACGCAGAAGTCGCATTTCAAGCCATCAAAGGACGTTCAGACACACGGAGGCCATGTTAGCGGCGAGCAGATGCAACAGAAATCCAGCGCCGACGTTGTTACGATAAAACCGCCAACGCGACCCAAACACTGCGCCGGTGAAGCCGTTTAAAGGCCTCAGCTGGAACGGGACCGAGGCGCCGCCACGACGCGCTGCAACTGGCTAAAACAACTTCCCCCCGAGACGCCACTGCTTCACATGCATGGCCAGGCAGGCCTCCCCGGTTAAGCCCCCGCTCGCACCTCACGTCTGGCGGCGTGCTCGCAGCTGAAGGGAGGAGAAGGTGCAGTGGAAAGAGGATCCCTGTCGGGCCACCGCAGCAGTTTCGGGGCGTTTGACTTGACTGACAGCAGCCGTTTGGTGGTTGGGAGTGAAAGAGGAGGAGGCCTGAAACGAGGCCCAGCTGCGCTAATAAAAAGCAGCACGCCGTCTGATCCGAGGGTCGCCGCGCTGGAATCGAAACCTGAGGGAGGAAAAAAAACTGGCACATTCCAGACGGGGCCCATGGCGAGCGCGGAGAGAGAAAAGATGAGGGGATGAAAGGCGGAAGCGGCTCTGGCGCCCCCTGGTGGCTGGAGGCTCTTCTGGGAAAAGATTTAGAATTCCATGTTAATGACACTTTAACGTGATGTAAACATACAGTTGGATGGCTGGGGGGGGGGGGGGCGCGCGGCTGGCTCTGACACCAAATGTGGGTCACCAGCCTTTCAGGCTCCGGCTGGGCTCTCAGCCCCTCACGCTGGGCTGCTACTTAAACCCAGAAGGCCCCCCCGCCCCTCACACACCAGCCCCCCGCAACCCGAATCCCACAGCCAGCGGGGGACAGCGCAGACCGCTAACGTGGGACACGCTGCTGGCGCGGGTCCAAAACGGTGGCGAATTCCTGCGTCTGATGAAGGGAGGCGTGGCCTTCAGGGCAGAGGTCTGCTGGGGCCGATGGTGGAGCAGCTGAGACAGACGCTAGCTCGTTAGCCTCTCGGACCTCCAGCCCAGGCTGCTAGCAGGCAGAAGCAGACGAGGTAACGAGATTAGGCTGCGGTTGGCGCTCAGATGTGGGATTACACGAGCGTGGGAGGAACGCAGATGTAATCTGCTGGATTACAGATCACCAGGATCCGGCATCAGGACTCAACGCGGCTCCGGAAGACACCAAAGGAAACGACTCCGGGTTCGAACACAAAGTAAAAGCCAGAAATGTGCAAAGACGCGTTTATAACAGGAGAAAATGAGGATTTGAGGAAATGGGACCTGTTTCCAGGCCTGCAGCCTGGAGAATGAAGGTAGGTTCACCTGGAAGCATCATCTAAGCAGAAGCTGGAGATGATCCTCAGCCAGCCCTGGAAGAGAGGAGCAGCAGGCTCCGTTACCTGTGTCAACAGCCGCCTTTCTGTCAAACACACCAGAACAGGATCAAAAGCAAAGCAGACAGACTGCCGAGCACGCACGAGCACGTGCACGCGCCTGCTCTTATCAGCTGCTGGAAGGCTGCAAGGCGACGGCTGTCTGCCTGTCTCCGCCTCCGGGCCTCCTTATTCCCCAGGTACAGATGAAATAGAATGGAGCCGATTCAATAAGAGCTCCGCCTCTTCGGGAAAACCAGGGAATCCAATCCCAGCGAATCCCTCAGAGGCTTCCCAGCACTCGCCGCCGCGCCGCAGCCTGGATGGGAAATGAAACAACGGCGACCGGGAGCAGAGAGCGTCAGGGATTGGTCAGCAAATTCAGCTCCTTTCTACCACACAACCGCCACAGGAAGCATGGCGCCTCCACGGCGACCAGCGCTAGCAGCAGCTCTGGCGCCTCCACGGCGACCAGCGCTAGCAGCAGCTCTGCCGCTTCCATGGCGACCAGCGCTAGAAGCAACTCTTACGCTTCCATGATGACCAGCGCTAGCAGCAGCTCTAACGCTTCCACAGCTACCCCGTGGAAGCAGCAACTCTAACGCTTCCACGACGACTAGCGCTAGCAGCAGCTCTAACGCTTCCACGGCAACCAGCGCTAGCAGCAGCTCTAACGCTTCCACGGCTACCAGCGCTAGCAGCAGCTCTAACGCTTCCACGGCAACCAGCGCTAGCAGCAGCTCTAACGCTTCCACGGCTACCAGCGCTAGCAGCAGCTCTGCTGCTTCCATGGCGACCAGCGCTAGAAGCAACTCTTACGCTTCCACAACGACCAGCGCTAGCAGCAGCTCTAACGCTTCCACAGCTACCAGCGCTAGCAGCAGCTCTGGCGCTTCCATGGCAACCAGCGCTAGCAGCAGCTCTAACGCTTCTACTACGACCAGTGCTAGCTACAGCACTAACGCTTCCACGACGACCAGAGCTAGCAGCAGCAAAAACCGTTGGGGGGACAAAAACACACAGTTTGGATTGTTTAGAGCCGCCCACCACACAACTCATTTAAGACTGTGACATTTAAAGTCTGCTCAAGTTGACCTGTGAGAGCGTGTGTGTGTGTGTGTGTGTGTGTGTGTGTGTGTGTGTGTGAGAGAGGGAGAGACGTGGTCATAAATCAATCTCTGAAAACACGAGCGCCGCCCCGGCCTGGGCCACACATCTGGAACAGCTGCGCCATGGCGACGCCTCCGTTAGCGTTAGCGCGACAGCAACATAACGCTAACCCTCCGGCTCTGATATCAGTCCGCCCCGCCATCTGAATGTCATAATAACAAACGCTCCTGTCAGCTGAGCCCCGCCCCCCTGACGCCATCCTGCGCTTGGCAGGATCTAATTCACTTCCTGTTCAGCAGGGGGTGTAGAGGAAGCAGCAAGCACACTTCCTGGTTCTCTCTGCTTTACCTCCTCCGTCAGGCTGTGGCTGCTTCCAGACGGACGCAAAGGCCGGTAAGTCCGGGGCGAACCCCGACTGTCTGTTGCCAATCGCCCAAGCCAAAGGTCAGAAAGTCAGAAGCGTTTGAAGACTGAAGGCGGAGTATGGAAAAAGCTTGGCCCCGCCCTCACCCACCTGTCTGCAGACGGCGGCCGCTCGTTCCGGCCTTTGCCGGCGTGCGTGTAGAGCGAGTCCGAGTGCTGGTGCAGCGGGCTGAGGCGGGGCTCGTCTCGGGGGCCGTCCACACAGCTGTTCAGGGCGCTGAGGCCCGTGTAGGGCTGCTCCTCCTCGGAGCTCCTCTCCGGCGAGCGGCTCACGTCCAGGATTTCGGCGTAGTCTCGCTCCCGGGCCTGGCGTTCCCTCAGCTCCCGGGTCTTGGCCTGGATCCTGAGTGGGCACACGTAGACCAGAGCATGATACGGCCCTTCGGAACCAGCCCAGAACCTCGGCGAGGTTCATCCTTCCGCCGTGAGTGAACTAGCAGGAACATTTAGAGCAAATATTAGAGCAGCTCACGGTTAGCAGCTCACGGTTAGCAGCTCACGGTTAGCAGCTCACGGTTAGCAGCTCACGGTTAGCAGCTCCAGGTTAGCAGCTCACGGTTAGCAGCTCCAGGTTAGCAGCTCACGGTTAGCAGCTCATGGTTAGTGGCTCACAGTTAGCGGCTCAAGGTTAGCAGCTCAAGGTTAGCAGCTCCAGGTTAGCGGCTCCAGGTTAGCGGCTCAAGGTTAGCAGCTCAAGGTTAGCAGCTCACAGTTAGCGGCTCACAGTTAGCAGCTCACGGTTAGCAGCTCATGGTTAGCAGCTCAACGGGTTCGCGGCAGCGCTGCGCTCCAAAGCTAAAGCTGCTGCAGGAAACCGGTTTGGTTCCAATCTGCACCGTCCGCAGCTTCCAGGACTTTCAAATTGGTTTGATATCGAGCGCCAGAGGCGTGAACGGGCCTAAGAAACAGCCCAGGGAGAAGGGCGGCAACGCAAATGAATGAAGAGCAGATGAGTTCAGCCTGCAGGGGAGAGAGAGAGAGGGAGAGAGAGGGAGAGCGACCCCGAGCAGAACCCGACTTTCCCGAGACTGACCCGCTCACCGCGTGGAAGAAAAAGACGGGAAGGAAGATTTCTGCCTCCGCTTACCAACACCGATTAGTTATCAGAGTCTGGAAGGTCACAGGACACACACACACACACACACACACACACACACACACACACAGCGTCTCCAGTCGAGCTGGTGCATGTGTGTGGACTGTGGGAGGTGCTGGTTCTACGCTGAGCAGCACCTGGGGGCCGGAGCCGATCAGCAAACGTTACACCAGCAGCAACCTGCGCTCAGGAATCACCCCCTTCCCTCCAGAGTAGGAACGCCGCACTGTCACACGGCTGGGGGGGGCTGCAGCTGCCGTGACGCGAGTCCACTGCCAAGCGTAAAGACGCGGCTGCCCCCCCGCGGCTAACCGCTGACCCCACAGACTGTGGACCGGAGGGATGGTGGACGCCAACACGCTGACCGTGGACGTCCCCGAGACAGAAGCAGAGGATGTGGAGTCTGTTATTTATGAGCCCCCCCCCCCACCCCGTGGGATAATACCCCATAATAATAAACAACGTGACACAGGCTCCCGCCCCCGCAACACCTTATATAAGGGAGGCTCTTCAGACTCGGAGTGCTGCTAATGTACAGCCGCCACGCTTCCCCCCCCCGTCTGTGCACAGCGCTGACATTCCTGGCTCTCACACACACACACACACACACACACACACACACACACAGTCTCCTTTTAGGCCATTACCTTCTGAGTAACACCATTTTCTACAGTGGGGGGGGGCTGTAATTACAGCCTTGCCAATTATCAGAGCTTTCCAACCACCAATTATCACTCTGCTCTCTTTTCTCCTCCTTTAATGGCAGCAGGAAGGAGAATTGGACAGAAAGGCTGGTGCTGGGGGGGCGGGGTGGGTTGGGGGGGGCTCAGCGGGCACTTGTGGAAAATCTGCTGTGCATAACGAAACAAGAACGGTCCGGAGGGCCCCCAGAAACGAGATAATGCTTTCAAAAACGAGTGGAAGACTGAATGGATTTGCTCGGTTCAACTGCAGAATTTGTGACTATCACACCGAATCGCCCCCCCGCCCACCCCCGCACCCCCCGTTTGTGGACTCAGCACTTATCTAACCCTGGAGGATCCATGTTTCACCTGCCGGGAATCCATCGCAGGCAGATGTGGAAGCAGCTGCTGAGAGAAGCCGGGACGAGCCAAAGCAGCGTCGGGCCGGGTGGGCGGAGCCACGCGGGTCTGGGGCTGAGGACACGTTCAGTGCTGCTGAGCTGCATCGGGTCAAACCCGAGAGTCCAGACCTCAATTAGAGCCAATCCGTGGAAGCGCGGCAGGAAACAGCACCACCTGGTGGTCGGTCAAGTACCAACATCCTGGTTTCTCCAATAAAGCCCCCACTCTGACCTGAGCTGTTGGACTGGTTCATCTTCATGGTTTTGAGTGAAACCACTGGAATCCGCTAGAAGTGGGGAGGCTGAACTGTGGCCACCAGCTATTCCGAGAGCTCGACTCTTTGGAGCCTTCAGACTTTTCGCTGAGCCGTTCCCCGAAAACTCCGGGCTGCTACGTCAACGCCACAGCCACCCCGCCAAACATGTGCAGGAAGGAACGCCGCTCGCTCCCAAAACCTTCAGGAGGGAAAGCTTTTCCAGGAGCGGCGTGCCGGGAAGAGAGCCGGCGGCTGGAGAGAAGGAACGCAGGGCCGATAAAAGGGTATAGAAATGGCAGGATGAGACTTCGGGGTGGGAGAAATGTGTCTGACAAGTGACCTTTCCACCACGTGGAGCCAGAACAAAGGTTCATTATGTGCTACTGCAGCCGCCGCGTAAGAACGCCTCCTCTGATAGAGCACAAAGAAAGGCAGGAAGTAGGCGAAGGAGAAAGGCAGGAAGTAGGCGAAGGCGAAGGAGAAGGTCTGCGGGGAGAAGACGTCTGCTCCGAGGCCTCCAGGCCTGACAGCAGAGCCAACGGTGGCCTGGAGGGGACAAAGACTGGAGACCGGCCGACCGTGACCACCTGGGTCTCAGGGACGTCTTCCAGGGCAACTCGCCACAGCCGGACGGACCCGTCGAAGGGCCGGGGGGCCGAAAGTCCTCGCCTCGCCCCCCCAACCTTTCATTTCAGAGGTTTTCTCCTAATAGACGGTCTGACTCCACCTCCTGCTGCGCGGTCGCGCCTGCGGCGGCGCCCTACACGGCAAGACGACAAAATGTCAGGTCAGAGCGCCGCTTTAAATAAACAGAGCAGCAACGTTGGTGCTCATTAACCACCTGGCTGATAACCAGCGGCTGTGTGGCGGCGTTTTACTCATCAGAGCTTATTAGAACGTTTCTACACTCTGATTGTCGGTTCTTCCAGCCTGACGGCTTGATGGACTTTAGCGGTTCAACCGCTAACACGCTAATGAACCAGTGGAATCATAAACGAGCTCATTCAGGGGGATCGTTCTGGATTTACGACAAGCTGTAACCTCCGTCTGGGTGGAGGCGTTTGCATTAACGTTAACGCAATGGAGGCAGGAAGACGTGACGGCTGTGCCGCTAACGGCCGCTACGCTAACGGCCGCTACGCCTTCGGAAAAACAAACCGCTGATTGAATTTTCACGCGTTTAAACCAGCGACCGAAGCTTTATTCACAGAGACATTTGGGCTTTTGTCTGAACTCGGAACGCCATGACGAGAGCCGGGGAGCGCGGCAAGGCCGAGCGAGCGAGCGAGCGAGCGTGGAGGACCCTCACCGGTCAGCTGACTGGGAAAGCGAATGAAAGCCCAGTTGCCTGTCAGACTGTAAACAAAGATTAGTGGGACTAGACGGACAAGGAAAGCAGGACGGGCTTGAGTTTGTTCCTCGTCTCACCTCTCCTGCTCCATCCGCATCTTCATCGTCTCCTCCTCGGAAGCCTGCGTCTCCTCGGCTCTCCACTTGCTGGAGCCCTTACGGTCCATCTTCTCCCCCGGCCGCTCGTCCTTCCGGTGCTTCCCAAACCTGGCAACCAGAGGAATGGGAGCAGATCAGCGGCTCAACCTCGCGGCTCCGCCCACGTTCAACAATTCAGACACGGAAGACGAGAAAAACACCCAGAGACCAAGTAGAGACTGAAGAGAGTGGACATTCTGTCCCCCTCGGGTGAACAGAGATAACTTCTAATGAGATTAATCCAATTCCAACCTGCACAACCTCAGAGTGTGTGTGTGTGTGTGTGTGTGTTTACGCCGTAAAGCTGCCAGAATCGACCTCAGCAGCGTTTTCACAACCACAATGAACCTCCGACATTATTGACGTGGAAATGAGTCCACAGAGAAAACCTACGACTTCCTAAGAGAACACACGGAGAAGAAGAGAGGTCCGAGTGAGTGTGTGTGTGTGTGTGTGTGTGTGTGTTAATGAAAGAGACAGGAGACGGCGAACAAAGGCAGAGAACAATGAATGAAACATTAGCCCTGAAAACGAAACTACACAAACAGCCTCGAGAGGTGCGGAAAACATGAACCATAAAAAGAAATGGAAAGAGAGGGAATGTCGGAGAAACCTGAGTCCCAAAGGGCACCTGCCAATTCAAGATTTAAAGAGACGGATGGTAGGATAAAACAGAGGAAGGAAAGAAGTCCCAGAAAACACAAGAGTGGCAGGATCAAAAAGCTGAAGAGTCCACGGAGAAAAGGAAGAAAGGTGGGGCGGACGGTTGGAGGAGAGGAAGAGGAAGAATCTGTAAAGACCACTGGAAAAAAGGAGGGTAGGTTCAGTCACCAGGACACGAGAACACGCTGCTGCAGGACAGAAGATGGAGGGAAGGAGTGCAGAGAACGGGGCGAGGGAACAGGCGTGCACGTCAACGTGGGCGGGGCGTTCCCTAATCTGGGCCTCCAGACACAGCCGGGCCCACCTCACGAGCCTTTGGTGGGTCAGCGCGGCTGGAAGAGACTCAGATGTCAAAGATTCCCAGATTTCAACGTCACCGCTAACCTCCACCTGCTGCTCCTAAACGGAACACAAACGCCTCCATTTGCATTTTCAGACAGCTGTCAGGAGGCGTCAGGAAGTCAAGGTTCAGCCGGAATCACAACGTGTTCAAATCCGGATAAAGACGGGAAATAATGTTGCTAATCAATCCCAGCAGGACGTAAACGTCAAAAAGACAGGAAGTGATCTCCAAACATCCCACAATCCTCAGGTCGGCCGAGGTCAGCAGGGGTCATTCACTCAGGAGCTCCTTCCAACGAAGCGCGCCTCCTTTTCTATCAGCTGTTGCTCGCAGAAGCGCTTTTGTCCCGATATCAGACGCTCTTGAACGCAGCATGAAGTCTGAGGGCGCCGCCAAGAAGCCTGTTGGCAGACTGGCCAGAAACAGGCTGCTACCAAGCCTTCGCAGGACTGTTCACTTGTTCATGGCAACACACACACACACACACTCACACACACACACACACACGAAGCCCTTGAATTTCTGGGCAACGACCATCTCGGCCAGAGCCAAGCTCAGAGTCTGGGTGTTGCTTCTGAGTCCAAGTGCTGATCAAAGATTACTGACCCGTGAGTGTGTGTGTGTGTGTGTGAGTGTGTGTGTGTGTGTTGCTGGACGTGCAGCGCTGTTGGCGGGGATGACAATAAAGAGGCTTTGGTTGGGCGCGAGTGTGAGCCCTTGGAGACGCGAGAGGGTCTGACAGGAGCAGCTCTGTTCTTCTAACACACACACACACACACACACACACACACACACACACACACGTGAGCCGTCGACACACGTGGACACACACACAAACACACACCCCTTGATCGGCTGGAGGGCGGCACGCTCGGAGGGCGGCGGCTCTTGATGTTGCTGAACGCAGCTCAGGGGAAACGAACCTCTCGTCTGGCAGAGTCCACTACAACATCCTGTCGCGGTCACACCAACTTTCCAGGGAACGCTGGCTGTTCCCAACAGCGCTGCCGCCCCCCCACCAGTCACACCAGCCCCCCCAGGAAGTGGCGTGTCCTACCTGAACATGTCCCCGAGGCCTTTCAGCACGCCCTTCTTGGCCTTTCCCTTGTCCTTCCCTCCTTCCTGCCTCTTCTTCTCCTTCCCGGCCTTGTCTTTGTCCTTCTTCTTCTCCTCCTTGGCGCGAGCGCTACCGTTGACCAGGGCTTTCTCCGGACCCGACAGCGGCGTCTGGTCGGCAACGGTGGACACCGAATCCCTGCCGGACCGCGAACTCTCCTCTGTGTCCTCCTCCACTAGACAGAGAAGGATGGACAGGAGGGGGACAGGAGGGAAACCGGAGGCGTTACGGAAAAACCAGCAGTCTCAGGCTTAGCTAATTAGCTCCTCAGTACGTTGAATAAATGGCTCGTAAAAGAAAAACCTGGCCTTTCAGGTGTCAAAAGGAGCTTTAGAGCGATTTAATTACACTTCACAAGTAATTTGACTCGTCTGCTCCGCAATTAGAGCCGTTATTCTAGACCATTTGGCTCAGATTGGAATAAAACGCCGCCGTAAACGACCTCAGCGACATAAAATGAGTCATTAGCTCAGAACCAGATCAGCACAGCCGGAAAATCCAGGAAATGGAGATGACGTGGACGTTTACCAAGCCGAAGGCCGCGGCTGCAAGCGCGGTTAGCATTAGTCGGCGCATGCATCCACACGGGGGCGCCATCCAGCTCACACCTCAACGTTTCCACGATGCATTAGCAGGTTAGCGTTGACCCGCGCCCGAGCGCCGCCTGTGATCCGGCAGCGCTCAAACACCCGCGTTTTCAGAGCCCCGTCAGCTGACTGAGGATGGGGGTCATCTTACACGTCTCCATGCCCTCGTCCTCCTCTTCGGGCGCCGCCGGTCGGTCGTACGACTTGTCGATGGCGGCCCTGAAGCTCTCGTTGCAGCCGCGTCCTCTGATGATGCGGAGGCGTGGCCTGTGGAAGGGGAGGTCCCCGTTCAAGGTCACCTCGGCAACAGCCGTCTGGAGGCTCTCGAGGGAGCTGGACTTCTTCAGGCCGAGCGACGGCCCCACGTCCCTGGTGGAAGAGCCTGGTGGAGCACAGAGAGGCGGAGAAGGTTCTGAAGGCCCGGTTTGGGATCGAGTCCACATCTACGTGAACTGGACCCTCTTCAACACGGAGCCTCTGGTGTAAATAAAGATGGACGGCGTGTTCGCTTCTCCAGCTCAACAAATATCAAATGTTCCTTCAGCGCCGCCTGAGCAGCCCACACGTCCCCACACGTCCACTAGGGGGCGGTCAAGACAATTTGTCCGGGGACCTCTGAGATCGTCCATCTTTATTCACACTCAGTGCTTCAGACAGCTAAAACAGTGAGATCTAATGTGTCTCAGATTATTGTGGGATGGCCGAACCGTCGCTAAGCAACGGGGGTTAAAGTGGCGCGAGTCCCCCACCACCGAGGCCCAAACCTGGAGCTAATAACGAGAGCTAACGTCGTTATTTGGGCTCGCTTCTGAAGCCGTTATTAAAAATCACACCTCGGCTGCAGAGTGTGAAACCCGTGTGTAGAGCAGCCTGGACGGGAGGTCAATTCAAAACTTTATTTACACAGCGTCTGTGACAATCGCCGCTGGCTCCGGAGGCTTTACAGCCACTGGGCCGGACCCCCCAGGAAGCCTGAGCAGGACCAGGGTCGCAGGGGTCATTCAACCAACTACGCCTCCACCCATCCATCCACCCACCATCCATCCATCATCCATCCCTCCACCACCCATTCATCATCCACCCACCATCCATCCACCCATTCATCATCCACCCTCCATCCATCCACTCATCCCTCCATCTACCCACCCATGCATCCATCCCTCCACCACCCATTCATCCCTCCATCCATCCACCCATTCATCATCCACCCACCATCCATCCACCCATTCATCATCCCTCCCTCCACCCACCCACGCATCCACCCATTCATCCCTCCATCCATCCACCCATTCATCATCCACCCACCATCCATCCACCCATTCATCATCCATCCCTCCATCCATCCACTCATCCCTCCATCTACCCACCCACGTGATCCATCCCTCCACCACCCATCCCTCCCTCCCTCCACCACCCACCCACCCTCCATCCATCCCTCCATCATCCATCCATGTACCTCCATCCATCCATCCCTCATCCAACCACACATCCATCCATCCATCATCTTAATTAATGTAACTTCTACCCAGTTTCAACCATTTGTGTTGCCAATAGATGTGACACACACACACACACACACACACACACAACTTGCTCTTTTTTTGATCCTGTATTGAATTTCAGCTGAAAACAGCTCAAGAGAACTGAGCTCTAAGGCTAATAATGTCAACAAGAAATGTTTACCTTTTCTCTGCCCAGAAGGAAGCTGTGTGTGTGTGTGTGTGTGTGTGTGACTTTGTACTGACTATAAATTGTAATCACTAAAAACAATCATCAGCAAAATATGTTACACACTTAATTAAAAGTAAGTCTATGTGTGTGTGTGTGTGTGTGTGTGTGTGTGTGTGTGTGTGGTGGTGGGCAAACACGGTGCCGTTCAGCATCTGACTGGAGGGGGGTACCAGCGTGGCAGACGGCTGGAGGACAAGGCCAGGCGCTAACAGGAACCTTTCTGAGGTCTGACGGGCCAACGCCAGGATTCCAGGAGGGGGGAGGGGGGCCATCAATCATGGGAGCAGAGTTTGGTCCTTAAAGGGGAGCTGCTGGTCCGTGCGGGACACCACAAATTAGGACTGCAGATTCACAGGAGCTTCCAGGTTCTGGTCCCCTGAAAGCACTTTCAACTGTTTGCTTCAGCTTCTCTCCTGTTGACGGGCGAGCAGGTTCACGCGGGCTGAGGAGGCGCGAGCCCCCGTCCATCCCCATCAGCCTGTCCTGGCCCCTTAACGCCTCCCTGGGAAAGCTTCCAAACATCAGCCACCATCTGTCTGTCCAGAGCGAGGCTGGTGGCGAAGCGGTAGAGGCTAACGCCTGAGAGGAGGTGAACTTCGCCCACCAGTCCTGAGCAACGCACGGAAAACGGATGGAAGAGACGGAGACAGGCGGAAAAAGCAGCAGCTGAGCTGCCAGCAGTAAAGGTCAGGGAGCGCGTTTCATCAGAAATGGGCCCATCGTGAACCAGGAAGTCGATCACTCTCGCAGGCCAAACAAACCCGCTTTTCCAAAGTTTGCAGTAAAGGCGCTTCACTTTGAAGCTCTCCTGACAGAAATCTGGAGCGCGTCTCTGCATGTTGCCCACGTAACAGCTTCCACGTGGATCCACGTGCACATCTTTCACTCCTCCGTTTCACACTTTGGAAACTTTCTGTCTTCGCACCTTCGTTCGAGCGACGCCCACAAAGTTCAGCCCAGACGCTTGTTTCTTTCCGCCGCGCAGCTTTTTCCGCGTTCGACCGACACTGAACCAAGCAGCGTCCGAGGAAGCAGGAGCCGATCGGCTGCCGCCCCACCGCCTAGCGCTTAAAGCCCCGCCACGCTTTCCTGCCGCAGCGTTCCAGTCCAAACAACTACGGATTAAGCGAACGGATCCTCTGACACGGCTGATCGATACGCGGAACGGAGGCGCGAGGTGGGCGGAGCTTCCACTCCAGCCGCTTCATCCCTGCAGACGTTTGGAATAAAAGCAAAAGCAGAAGCGAGAGATGTTCCCGTGGAGATGGAATGAGGAACCTGGGACAGAGAGGAAGAGGAGCCTCTTTTTGGACGCTAACGCTTCAATTAGCGCTGCCAAATCGCACATTAGCCGCAGCGAGCAAGGAGAGGCTTTGGAGCGGAGGTCGTTCCCTCCTCGCCGGGCCCCAGGTCTGATGCGAACCCGGCGAAAGCGTGATGCGACGGGCGGGCGGAGGGCGGTTGATTCCTTACCTGCGTGGGTCTCAGGCCGCGGGCTGAGGTTAGCCTCGTCAGCTACTGTTAAAGGAAGTGGGAGGGGACAAACACGTGGCTTCAGTTAGTGCTCGTCACCTTCCACATGCACCATCCAGCTAGGCAAACACGCCTAGCGCCGCCTCCCAGTCAGGAGGGGGCGCGTGAGACGAGAAAGGGCTGGGAGTAGCAGAAAAGATTGCACAGAGCGAACCAGGCGTAAGGCGGAGACAACACGGCACACGGGCGAAGGAGGCTGCTGCAGCCGAAAGGGAGTCGGACTCGGAGTCAGGAAAGACCAGAGGCGGAAGCTTGAAGAACAATCACACATTAGAGAGCAGGAGGGCGGAGTTTAGCAAAGAAGACAAAAAGAAACCATGGATTTCTGCTCAGATCAGCTCTAAAAATACCCTAACCCTGAGGCCCGGGGGCCACATGTGGCCCGCTGAGCTACCTAATCCGGCCCGCAGAGCCTCCACAATCATTTCTCCAAAAGCCAAATGAAGAGGGTTGATTGGTTAGAAAAAGGTTCAGACCCCCCCTTCAGCTAGCATGCTAACATCCTCTCAAGAAGGCGGGGCCAAACATCATCTGGAGCTTCATCATCCATCTCTAGTTGGACCAGTTTGGAGGCTCTTCTACATATTTTCAGCAGGATCTTTAGCTAACCTCTGATCCTCATCTGGGGGTTAGCTTCCTGCACCACCTGACCGGCCCCTTCACCAGGATCTACAACCCACTGTGACCCTTCAGGCTAACGAACTGCCCTCCGGCCCTGGCTGCTACTTGATGTGCGCTGCTACATTTAGGGCTGTAACCTGGTTGGAACCTGTACTCAGGTCCATGCTCTTGGACTCTGCGGTCTTGACATTCTGCTGGGACGCTGCCCCTCAACTGCTTGGTGCGCTCCGACATACAGCCAAGCCTTCCTGAAGGCTGGGTCCGGATCGCCGGGTCCGACCGGAGCGTTTCCAGGACAGACGAGGAGCGCAAACCCACTCCGCCAAGCCAGGGACAGGGGACAACACGGTGGTTCCACCCACTGGCTATTCTGACTGGGCGTTCTTTTGCCCACGGCGGCCACGGCGTGGGGCGGGCGAAGGCCACGCTGTCAGGAGCTGATGATGATTGGCCGAGAGAAAAGTGGAGGAGCGGCGGCCGGTCGTCCTCTATGATGACGGTGTCGTCCTGAGGCATGTTGACGGTGGGAGAGAGCTGGTAGATTCCTGGAGGAGAGACAGGCGGAACAACCAGTAAGTATGGAGAGCAGCCTGCAAGAGCAAAGATCAGCCTGCAGGAGCTAAGATCAGCCTGCAGGAGCTAAAGATCAGCCTGCAGGAGCTAAAGATCAGCCTGCAGGAGCTAAAGATCAGCCTGCAAGAGCAGAAGATCAGCCTGTGAGCTGAAGACTGCCTGCAGGAGCTAAGATCAGCCTGCAAGAGAGCAAAGATCAGCCTGCAGAGCTAAGATCAGCCTGCAAGAGCAAAGATCAGCCTGCAAGGGCAAAGATCAGCCTGCAAGAGCAAAGACTGGAAGCCTGCAGGAGCTAAGATCAGCCTCTGCAGAAAGCAAAGATCAGCCTGCAGGAGCAAAGATCAGCCCGGCAGTAGCAAAGATCAGCCTGCAAGTGCAAGCAAGATCAGCCTGCAAGAGCAAAAGATCAGCCCGCAGGAGCTAAGATCAGCCTGGGTAAGAGCAAAGACTGTGCCTGCAGGAGCAAAAGATCAGCCTGCAGCAGCAAAGATCAGCCTGCAAGATTCAGCCTGTAAGAGCAAAGATCAGCCTGCAAGAGCTAAAGATCAGCCTGCAAGAGCAAAGATCAGCCTGCAGGAGCTAAGATCAGCCTGCAAGAGCTAAGATCAGCCTGCAGGAGCTAAGATCAGCCTGCAAGAGCAAAGATCAGCCTGCAGGAGCAAAGATCAGCCTGCAGTAGCAAAGATCAGCCTGCAAGTGCTAAAGATCAGCCTGCAAGAGCAAAGATCAGCCTGCAGGAGCAAAGATCAGCCTGCAGGAGCTAAGATCAGCCTGCAGGAGCTGAAGATCAGGATAATCTGCTAAGGCCCAGTAACACCCAGTAACCTGGATGAAGACATCTGGAAAATTTTCCGTAAAATAGTTCCAGCCAAAAGCGCTAACGCAACAAATGTAAACCAGCGTCTCCAGAGCCACCAACCACAGCAACACGCCAACCAGCTCTGATTCATTAAGGTACAGGACAGAAGGTGTGCTATTAAAGCTCGTCAGGCTATGACAGCAGAACTGAAAGGACGCTGTCGTCCTCCAGGAAGCACATTCACGCTGCTGAGCGGACGCAGCTCCTGATCTAAGATCCCGGCTCTGGTTGGCAGTTGCACATCTTTAACCACCTGCTGCAGACGCAACATCCAAAACGTCGACTTAGAACAAAAAAAAGATCAAAACTGCAGAAAAACGTCTGGAAACTGCAAAGCAGTTAGTCTTAATTAGAGCACATTTTACCGCAGATGATTAGGATAATAACGTCTAGATTAGGAGGTTAATTTAATACAGATTTGGACACTTTCAGGTTTGTGAAAAGCGGCAAACATGGATTATTTTGATGAATATTCCCTAACAGAAAGCCTGTCCAGCAGAACTCTGCAGGAATATTGAGAGGAGCGTGAGGACGCGGTCACATGACCTCGGCCAGCTTAAATCACGCCGGCCTGTGAGCTCAGTGGCAAATTAAAGAGAAAGCTTTAATCCTTTTCCTCCCTCTCCAATCTCACTTTGACACAAACGCAGGCTGGAGCCTGGGAACCGGGCGTCAGACGGAGACTGACCAGCGACCCAGCGGCGGGGTCTTTAGCCGTTAGCATGCTAGCCTCCTTTACCGCCACAGGAGGACAGACAGCAGCGCAGCAGCTGAAAGGTCGCGCTAGCGCCGTAGCGCCTCCAGGACGGTGACGGACAGGAAGTGAGCGGCCGATCAGAGTCGTGTCCTGACAGATGAGGCGCCAACCTTACCGACTGTCCGGGGCATCACGCCTGCTCGGGGCAGCAGGTTGTCATCCAGGCCGTCCAGGCCGCCGTACAACGAGTGCGAGATCCGCCGTTCGTGGTCGTCCAGGGCGGCGCTGACGCCTGCGTAAGTCACGCTGTCAGCTTCCTGAGGAAGGACCAAGATGTTAGAGGTTGAATTTCTTCTGCACGTCGGTGGGTCCCTTCTCTATTTATGCACTTCCTGTTCATGGTCTGAAGGCACAAACATGTGACCAAAACGCACAAAAACCCTCCCAACCAGGAGAATGAACGGCCAGCTAGCAGGGCAGCTAGCCGGGGCCGCTAGTGAGCCAGCTACCAGGCAGATAGGGGGCCAGCTAGCGGGACAGCTAGGGGGCCAGCTAGCAGGGCAGATAGGGGGCCAGCTAGCGGGGCAGATAGGGGGCCAGCTAACGGGGCAGATAGGGGGCCAGCTAAAGGGACAGCTAGGGGCTAAAGGAAGGCAGATAGGGGGCCAGCGAAGGGCAGATAGGGGGCCAGCTAGCGGGGCAGATAGGGGGCCAGCTAGCGGGGCAGATAGTGACCAGCTAGTGCGCCAGCTAGCGGGCCAGCATGCAAGACATGCTAGCAGAGCCGTGTGAACCGAGATGAATGCACATGGATTTCCAATAGGCTGTTAAGCCCAGGACCAACCCACCCCCCCCCCGCCAGGGGATGGATAACTTGCTAGCATCTCGACATTCCTGGCTGAAACAGAGCAGCACCACCGCCTAATGCTAGCGCTAAACCACCCTGATCTATGTGGCTAGCTACTGGTGAAACACATCTGCTAAACGACTGTTACCTTCAGGTAGATCAACCAGATCCTAAACATCCCAAAACTGAGGTCTGTGGGACGGAAAAGCTAACCGATTAGCGCCCGCTTGAGGAGGGAGATCAAAGCGACGCTGTTTCCACCTGTGACTGGCTCAGGGTGGGGACGGGAGGTAGGCGGGGCTTCACCCAACTGCTGTTAACCAGGATTTGACCATCAGCTGAACAGTCATACTTATTCAAACAGACAAAATTCCGTGAATGGCGGCAAAAACAACCTGATCGAATCGAGCAGGGGCATAAATACGGGATTACTGGGCCTAAAGGAGCCTCCGCTTTGGTCTTTGACATCTACCTGCGAGCTGCTTCCTCCCGCCGTCCCATGAAACAGCTGCTTTCCTGCTCTGAGTGGGATGCAGCGCCAGGGAACGCACGAGCGCTTGGGGCCACGCTCTGCAGCCTGTAGCCTCATCCTTCCACGCTAGGGCTGCCTCACACGTGAGCCCGCAGAGGCCCCGCACAGGCCCCGCCCCCACAAAGACTCAGACGCACGCATGCACACGCATATGCTTACAGTCTACATTTGCAGCAGACGAACACGGGTCACAAATGAACTTGACACAGGCTGGGCTGGAAAAGAGGTAATGCTAGAGGTTACACACGCTACACACACACACACACACACACACGCAACACGGCAGATGACAGGTGGAGGTGCACACGGAATACAGAAACAGGACACGGAGGAGAGGAAGCAGCTCCGCTTCCTCTCCTCATCTTCTGAGGTTTACTTTTTTAGCCTGTTTTCACGGGTTTTTGTGCAGCGTTGCTTCCAGACAAACGTCTCGGAACGCTGTTCCAGAGCCAGTAAAAGCGAGACAACTTTGATCCAACACTGGCGACACAACGAACCCATCTGCTGGAAATGTAATCACAGGCTTCCGATCAAATGTCGAGTTTGGAACGGCGAGGTTCAAAAAGGAGTTGGTTCCTCTGAGCCTTCAGGCTTCAGCCAGCTAAAAGAGTCCGTGTGAAACGACCGAGGAAAAACTTCAACTGTCTGGAAGCCAATCCATTTCCCGGAAGCAGATCCGAAACTCTCAGTCACGTGGGATCTTCAAGTGGTGTGCACGTTTGGGAAGCTTTAACATTAGCCTGAGCAGCAAAACAACGTCCTTGACCAGAGGTGTTCAAACTGAGGCCCGGGGGCCACATGTGGCCCGATGAACCATCGAATCCGCCCGCAGAGCTTCCTGGCCAACTGCTTCTCAAAAACGCCAAAATGAAGAGGGTTGTCAGCTTGGTTCACCTAGCACGCTAGCATGTCCTAACTGCCCACCGCGGTCCTTGATGCTTTGATGTGGTATAACTTGTCACGATCTCTGATAAGCCGGGCTGATCTTGCGTGCAGCTGGCTGCTCTAACGACCGCGGGCTCCCTCACCTCGCTCCTCTTGGCCACCTGCTCACACAATCAGCTGGATCATCTCCGCTTGTTGCCTTCGTTTCCATTACGGACTTAAGTAGCGCCTCCATGGCGCCCCTGGTTGGTTTTTGCCCAGAAGAGATTCTCCTGCTCAATGGCAAATTAGCTGGTCGTTGACGCGAAGCCTTCCATCCTTTGAAGAAACCCAAAATTACAAAGATAGACAGATATTTGTTACGTTTCTAACAAAAAAAGTTGCGCAAAGGCAACTGCAACAACCGATCCAACTCTGAACCGCTAATCACACGGTTACCATGGCGGTTACAGTAAACTTCAGCGTGCATCTTTGGTTTGTCTTTGATCTCTTTGATGTAAAACTCGATCACTGATATCGGATCTAAGTAGAGATCAAAGGAGAAGGCGGAGCTGCAAGATCAAAGACAGGCACATCTATATCAGCACACACCCGGAGAGCTTCCACGTATTCCCAACACACTTGTACGGGAGCAGAAAGGTACAACATTCCTCAATCGCCACTATTTTCATATTGATTACTGTCAATTATTAATTTTATCCACAAAGTTGCAGAAAATGAATCGACCGTGGTAACCACGTCGTTTACCTCTCGTCTTGATCGGCTCGGCAGCAAGCTATGGCTAGGCTAATATGCTATGGCTAGGATAATATTCTGTGGCTAGGATAATATGCTGTGGCTAGGATAATATTCTGTGGCTAGGCTAATATGCTGTGGCTAGGGTAATACGCTATGGCTAGGGTAATACGCTATGGCTAGGGTAATACACTGTAGCTAGGGTAATACGCTATGGCTAGGGTAATACACTGTGGCTAGGGTAATACGCAATGGCTAGGGTAATACACCGTGGCTAGGATAATACGCTATGGTTAGGTAATACGCCAGGCTAGGATAATACGCTATGGCTAGGCTAATACACTCGTGGCTAGGGTAATACGCTATGGCTAGGGTAATACGCTGTGGCTAGGATAATACGCTATGGCTAGGGTAATACACCGTGGCTAGGCTAATATGCTATGGCTAGGATAATACTCTGTGGCTAAGATAATACGCTATGGCTAGGATAATATGCTGTGGCTAGGATAATATTCTGTGGCTAGGCTAATACGCTGTGGCTAGGGTAATACGCTATGGCTAGGGTAATATGCTATGGCTAGGGTAATACACTGTAGCTAGGGTAATACGCTATGGCTAGGGTAATACACTGTGACTAGGGTAATATGCTATGGCTAGGGTAATACACTGTGGTTAGGTACGCCATTAGTAATGGCTAAATCGCGGGCTAGATAACACGCTGGTGAAGTTAGTAATACGCTGTATAGGATAATACGCTATGGCTAGGTAATACACCGCGGGTTAGATAATACGCCATAGTACTGTGGCTAGGATAATACGCCATGGCTAGGGTAATACGCTGTATAGGATAACACGCCATATTAGGTAATACGCTGTGGTTGTGATACGCCATAGGTAATACGCTGTGTCTAGGATAATACGCTATGGCTAGGGTAATACGCTGTGGCTAGGATAATATGCTAAGGCTAGGATAATATGCTAGGATTCCTTCTGACAATGAGGCGTCTCCTGAACTTCGGATCTAGGTGATGGCAAAGAGAAGAACCCGGCTGCTGCAGGCAGAGCTGGAAGAGCTGAAGGTCTCAGCAGAAACGTGGAGGAACGAGGTCGGGCAGCTCAAAGAAGCGCTGGCTGAGAAGGAGAAGGTGCTGCGGAGGGCTGTGAGGAAGAGCTGCACCAGGGCTGTCCTCCACAAACAGCTGCAGGAGGAAGAGGAGCTCCACCAGGGAGAGCCGATGAAGGACAGGAGCGACCCACGGAGGCACCAGCTCCACACGATAGACGAGGGATGGGAGAGGGAGCTGGAGGAGCAGCAGCAAAGCTTCAACCAGGAGAAGGAGGCCATGAGGCTGAAGCTCCTTCTACAAGAAGAGCAGTCCATTAAACAACTCAAGGAGGAGCAACAGAAATATGAGGAGAAGCTCCTGGAGAAAGAAGAGTCAATGAAGCAGCAGCTGTTGGACAAGGAGGAGAAGTTCCACAAGCTGCTGACGGAGGTTTGTGAGCAGTGGAAGAGCAGAGCTCAGCAGTGGGCCCAGCAGCAGGAGGAGCTGAAGAACCAGCTCCAAGAGAACAAAAAGTCCAGGAGGCAGGAGGGAGCTGAAGGAGAACAAGGTCCAGGAGCAGGAGGAGTTGAGCTGAACCAGCTCCAGGAGAACAAGGTCCAGGAGCAGGAGGAGCTGAAGGAGAACAAGGTCCAGGAGCAGGAGGAGCTGAAGAACCAGCTCCAGGAGAACAAGGTCCAGGAGCAGGAGGAGCTGAAGGAGAACAAGGTCCAGGAGCAGGAGGAGCTGAAGAACCAGCAGCTCTTTGAGGTCCAGCAGCTCTTTGAGGTCCAGCAGCTCTTTGCGGACACCGTCCTTCCTGAGGTAAGACTTTGTTCCTCCTTCTGATTCCAGCTGGTCTTCAGCCGGATCTAAAACACCATCTCTCTTTTCTGCAGCCTCCAGAAGAGAAGAAGCAGAAGAAACGCTCCTGGAGATGGAAGTTCTGGAAAAAGAAGACCTAAAGACCACTTCCAGAGCCCCAAGTCCTTCCTCCTCTCCTACCCTGCTCCCACACCTTCACACCTCCTCTTCCTCTGATTCTTTGTTTTCTCCGTACGTGTTTGGATCAATTAAAGATCTGAAAATGAGGAACTTCCTGACTCCACTTCCTTCCCTCAACTAGAGCTTCCTGAGGCTTCTCCGGATCCAGGACAGCGTTCCGGACCGGAAGCTCACCTTGCAGGCGGCTCCTCCGTTGATGATGGACTTGACGAAGATGCCCAGGCGCGGTTCTCCTGGAGCGGCTGCTCTGACGCCGACGCCCAGGACACGGGCTGAGCCGAGTCACTGAGCGGGATCGGGAAGGTCAGGAACTCTCTGCTTCCATCCGGACTCAGGACCAGCTCCTCCTCCTCCTCCTGCTCCTGCTGGAGAACAAGAACACAGGCCGTGCACCTGCGTCAGCAGGCAGACAGGAAGAGGAGGAGAGAGGAGGGGAGGAGGAGAGAGGAGGAGAGAGGAGGGGAGGAGGAGGACAGGAGGAGAGAGGGAGGGGAGGGAGGAGAGAGGAGGAGGAGAGAGGAGGGGGGAGGAGAGAGGAGGGGAGGGGAGGGAGGAGAGAGGGAGGGGAGGAGGGAGAGAGGAGGAGGAGAGAGAGGAGGGGAGGAGGAGAGAGGAGGAGGAGAGAGGAGGAGGAGAGGGAGGGGAGGGAGGAGAGAGAGGAGGAGAGGGAGGGGAGGAGGGAGAGAGGAGAGAGAGGAGGGGAGGAGGAGGACAGGAGGAGAGAGGGACGGGAGGAGGAGAGAGGAGGAGGGAGAGAGGAGGGGAGGGGAGGGAGGAGAGAGGGAGGGGAGGAGGAGAGAGGGAGGAGGAGAGAGGAGCAGGGAGAGAGAGGGGAGGAGGAGAGAGAGGGGAGGACAGGAGGAGAGAGGAGGAGGAGAGAGGAGGAGGGAGAGAGAGGAGGGGAGAGGAGGGGACAGGAGGAGAGAGGGAGGGGAGGGAGGAGAGGGAGGGAGGAGAGAGAGGAGGGGGAGGAGGAGAGAGGAGGAGGAGAGAGGAGGAGGAGAGAGAGGAGGGGGAGGAGGAGAGAGGGAGGAGAGGAGGGGAGAGAGGAGGACAGGAGGAGAGAGGGAGGGGAGAGGGAGAGAGGAGGGGGAGGGAGGGGAGAGAGGAGGAGAGAGAGGAGGGGAGGAGGAGGACAGGGAGGAGAGAGGAGGGAGGGAGGAGAGAGGGAGGGGAGGGAGAGAGGGAGGGGAGGAGAGAGGGAGGGGAGGGAGGGAGGGAGAGAGGGAGGGGGAGGGAGGAGAGAGGGGAGGAGGGAGAGAGAGGAGGGGAGGAGGAGAGGAGGAGAGAGAGAGAGGGAGAGAGAGGGAGAGAGGGGGTAGGAAGAGGGAGGGGGAGGCGGGAGAGAGGGAGGAGAGAGAGAGGAGGGGAGGAGGGGGAGGACAGGAGGGAGAGAGAGGGGACGGGAGGAGAGAGAGGAGGAGGAGAGAGGGAGAGGAGGAGAGAGGAGGGAGGAGAGAGGAGCAGGAGAGAGAGGAGGAGGAGAGAGAGGAGGGGACAGGAGGAGAGAGGAGGAGGAGAGAGGAGGAGGAGAAGGAGGACAGGAGGAGAGAGGGAGGGGAGGAGGAGAGAGGGAGGAGGAGAGAGAGGAGGGGGGGAGGGAGAGGGAGGGGAGGAGAGAGAGGAGGGAGAGAGAGGAGGGGAGGAGGGGGGAGGACAGGGAGGGAGAGAGGAGGGGAGGAGGGAGAGAGGAGGAGGAGAGAGAGGGAGGGGAGGAGGGAGGGACAGGGAGGAGAGAGGGAGGGGGAGGGAGGGGAGAGAGGAGGAGGAGAGAGAGAGGGGAGGGGAGGGAGAGAGGGGAGGGGAGGGGAGGAGGGGAGAGAGGGAGGGAGAGAGGAGGGAGAGGGGAGGGGGGAGGGGAGGAGAGAGGGGAGGGGAGGAGGGAGGGAGGAGGGAGAGGAGGGAGGAGGAGAGAGGAGGGGAGAGAGGAGGGGAGAGAGGAGGGACAGGAGGAGAGAGGAGGGGAGGGAGGACGACAGGGAGGGAGAGAGGGAGGAGGAGAGAGGTGAGGAGAGAGAGGAGGGGGAGGAGGAGAGAGGAGGAGAGAGGAGGGGAGGAGAGAGGAGGGGGAGGAGGAGAGAGGAGGAGAGAGGAGGGGAGAGAGAGGACAGGGAGGGAGAGAGGGGAGGGGAGGAGGAGAGAGGGAGGGGAGGAGGGGAGAGAGGGAGGGAGGGAGGAGGGGAGGAGGAGAGAGGAGGGGGGAGGAGAGAGAGGAGGGGAGGAGGGGAGGGGACAGGGAGGAGAGAGGAGGGGAGGAGGGAGAGAGGAGGAGGAGAGGAGGTGGGAGGGAGAGAGGATGGGGAGGGGAGGAGGACAGGAGGAGAGAGGAGGAGGAGAGAGGGAGGGGAGGAGAGAGGGAGGGGAGGAGGAGGACAGGGAGGAGAGAGGGGAGGGGAGAGGGAGAGAGGAGGAGGAGAGAGGAGGGAGAGGGGTAGGAGGAGAGAGAGGGAGGAGGAGAGGGAGTGGGGAGGAGAGGAGGAGGAGAGAGGATGGGAGGAGGAGGACAGGAGGAGAGAGAGGGGAGGAGGAGAGAGGAGGGGAGAGGAGGGCAGGAGGAGAGAGAGGGGAGGAGGAGAGAGGAGGAGGAGAGAGAGGGAGGGGAGGAGGAGAGAGGAGAGGAGGGGAGAGAGGAGGACAGGGAGGAGAGAGGAGGGGAGGAGAGAGAGGAGGGGAGGAGGAGGACAGGGAGGGGAGAGAGAGGAGGGAGGTGAGGGAGGGGAGGGGAGGGAGAGAGAGGGAGGGGAGGGGAGGAGGAGGGGAGGGAGGGGAGAGAGGAGGAGGGGAGGAGGAGGAGGAAGGGGAGGGGAGGGAGGGGAGAGAGAGGGAGGAGGAAGAGGAGGAGGGAGAGAGGAGGGGAGGAGGGGGAGAAGAGGGGAGGAGGGGAGGGGAGGAGGAGAGAGGAGGAGGAGAGAGGGAGGAGGAGAGAGGGGAGGGGAGAGAGGGAGGGAGGAGAGAGGAGAGAGGAGGGGAGAGGTGGGAGGACAGGGGAGGAGAGGAGGGGGGAGGGGAGAGAGGGGAGGAGAGGGAGGAGAGAGGAGGAGGAGGGAGAGAGGGAGGGAGGAGAGAGGGGAGGGGAGGAGGAGGACAGGGAGGAGAGAGGGGAGGGGAGGAGAGAGAGGAGGGGAGGAGAGAGAGGGAGAGGAGGGGAGAGAGGAGGACAGGGAGGAGAGAGGGAGGGGAGGGAGAGAGAGGAGGGGAGGGGGGGAGGGGGAGGGGAGGAGGAGGGGAGGAGGAGGAGGAGGAGGGAGGAGGAGAGAGGAGGGAGGAGGAAGAGGAGGAGGAGAGAGGGAGGAGGAGGGAGAAGAGGAGGATGAGGGAGGAGGGAGAGGATCTGGAAGGTCAGGAAGTCTCTGATCCATCCGGGTTCAGGACCAGCTCCTCTTCCCTCTCTCTCCCCCTCCTCTCTTTCTCCTCTCCCTCCTCCCTCCTCCGTGGAGAATCCACACAGACCAGGCCGTGCACCTGTGTCAGCAGGCAGACAGGAAGTGGACGCCTGCGGTAGCAGCGGCTCATCGACATTCCGAGCGAGCGCTGGCTCTCCCCACAACAGGTGCTCCTCTCACTCCTCCGCTCTGCCTCTCCTCCGCCTCAACAATGAGAAGCTTTTCTGCTCAGCTGTCCTCTGAATAGACGCAAACGTGCACGCCCTTGCCCCCAATTAGTGTGCACGCCCAATGAATTCAATCACAGCGTTTGGGGTGTCGGCGCGGAATTAGCTCTCTTTGTTTGGGGAGGGAGAGAGGGGAGGGAGGAGGGAGGGGAGGGGAGGGAGGAGGAGAGAGAGAGGAGCAGGAGGAGGAGGAGGAGAGAGAGGGGAGGGGAGGAGGAGAAGAGAGGGAGAGGGAGGGGAGGGGAGGGAGGAGGAGGAGGGGAGAGGGAGAGAGGGAGGAAGGAGGAGAGAGAGAGGGAGAGGAGGAGGAGGAGAGAGAGGGGAGGAGGAGGAGAGAGAGAGGAGAGAGAGGGAGGGAGGGAGGAGAGAGAGGGAGGGGAGAGGAGAGAGAGAGAGGAGGAGGAGGAGGAGAGAGGGAACGTCACGGTGATGGAGTGAGCAGGCGAGAGTGTGAATGAAAGGTTGAGACAGAAAAGAAATGACAGCTTTCTATCCTCTCTTCAGTTAATCCCCCCCAAAAAAAATGATCTTTCTTATAATTGAACCTTCCTACAGACACACACACACACACACACACACACACTCACACACACACACACACAGGCTGACAACAGGTAGCAGGTCTGCTTTAGGTCAGAATGAAAACATAACTGCTAAGGTTTCTTGACAGCATCTGGAAAACTCACTTTAGAAAAAAGAGGGACTGATGGCAAAGAATAAAAGAGAGAGAGAGAGAGAGAGAGAGAGAGAGAGGGGGGGGGAGGAGGCACTGAAGGGTGTAATTGGTGGAGGGAAGTCAGCCATGGAGAACATTGTTGTGACCTGCTGGAGATCCTTCGCTCTCTGTCCTCAGGCCGACGCTCATTTCCACCTTTTTGACAAGCGTCAAACCGCCTCACCAGAGACACGAGGACGCCAGCGTCCGCTAACGTCCAGACATGAGGACACTAACGCCCGCTAACGCCCAGACACGTAGGACACTAACGCCCGCGCACCCAGACACGCCGCGCCCGCTAACGCCCAGATACGGTGACACTAACGCCCGCTAACGCCCAGACACGGTGACACTTAACGCCCGCCAATGCCTGGTAGACACGCCGCGCCCGCTAATGTTCAGATACGATACTTAACGCCCGCCAAT
Source organism: Pao palembangensis (assembly GCA_015343265.1). NCBI lineage: Eukaryota > Metazoa > Chordata > Actinopteri > Tetraodontiformes > Tetraodontidae > Pao > Pao palembangensis. The sequence goes on along the minus strand of CM027093.1, from coordinate 1,028,057 downwards.
GCCCAGACACGATACTAACGCCCGCTAACGTCCAGATACGAGGACACTAACGTCCGCTACGTCCAGATACGAGGACACTAACGTCCGCTAACGTCCAGACACGAGGACACTAACGTCCGCTAACGTCCAGATACGAGGACACTAACGTCCGCTTTTTAAGGTCGCAGAGGTTTAGGACACTAACGCCCTAACGCCCAGACACGACACTAACGCCCGCTAACGTCCAGATACGAGGACGCCAGCGTCTGCTAACGTCCAGATACGAGGACGCTAACGTCCGCTAACGTCCAGATAAGAGGACACTAATGTCCGCTAAGATCGAGATACGAGGACACTAACGTCCACTAACGTCCAGACACGAGGACACTAACGCCCGCTAACGCCCAGATACGGTGACGCCAGCGCCCGCTAACGCCCAGACACGAGGACACTAACGCCCAGACAACGGTGACGCCAGCGTCCGCTAACGCCCGTGACACGAGGACACTAACGTCCGCTAACGTCCAGATACGAGGACACCAGCGTCTGCTAACGTTCAGATACGAGGACACTAATGTCCGCTAAGGTCCAGATACGAGGACACTAACGTCCAGACACGAGGACACTGTCCGCTAATGTCCAGCCTGTCTCCTCTGTGTTCCTCCTCCTTTGTCGCCGTCCACGCTGACGGACCGCGAATAACAAGCACCTGTGTGACTGACTTGACCTGAAACTGGCAGGAGGGAAGGTGTGTGTGTGTGTGTGTGTGTGTGTGCGGTGTGTGTGTGTAAATGTTGTCTACATCTGTGGGTGTGTGACTGCAGATGAAAGGCTTTCCACTGCTAACCGCTAACACATCGAATCTGCTGAGTCACCGCCGGTCTGACGCTGCTTCAGGCCGCTGCATCAAGAAGATCAAGGCGCCGCTGCATTTCTGACCACGCTTTAAGCGAAGCGAGAGGAACATCACGCCGGGTGATATGATAGCATCTTTATACGCTGCTGTGGCTGATGGCTTTTCAACGTAGCGCAGCTCTAATTTCCCATAAGCCTGTGTGACTAACGGCCTAAACAATGGAGCTGAATGTTCACGTTACGAGCCCATTATGGCGCCATCAGCGCCGCCGGGTAAAGACGGATGCCTTTGATCAGCGCTCCCTTGTGCAGGCCAGGCGCAATTAAAGGAAGTCGTGATTTCAGCTGCCTTCGCGCGGAGCGGAGATGGAAGACGGTTCAACGAGCAGCGGGAAAGGAGACGCGAGGGATTCAAGGCGGGAAGCGGCCGAGGAGGAGTGCGCTCTGTGCAACCAGAGAGACCTCCGAACCCAGGCGCGGAAGATGACCTCGGTTTCCACCGGATGCGCTCTGGACGGATTTGAGAAATGTTAGCATTAACCAGACATATGCCGACAGGAAGTTAAAAGTAAGAGAAAATAAAACATCCCCGGCACCAGTCAAATAAAAGCGCTCCATCCGCCCAAAATAGTAGCTATTGCGTTATTTTTTTCGAGGCCCCAGCGCCTGCCGTATGAGCCTCAGCCCTGCCGCGGACTGAGCCGCAGCCAGTGGAAACTGACGCATTGACGGAATGGAATCTAATCACGACGGATCGAGACGCGCATCCGGTAAAACGTGGGTTAGAAAACCCTGAACATGGACGCCACGTTGTCACGCGGACAACGCTTAACTTGAACCGGACGCCAGAAGCGCCGGGTACTGTTGCCGGTTCTGCTCCTGCGTTTTAAGGCTGTTTGGCAGCGAACAGCCAGCCATCAGGCCTACAGTCAATTCTTTTATCAAGCCCAACTATTGGCTGAAAATGGATCGGCGTCCATTAAGAGCTCCGTCAGGTCCACGCCTCCATCAAAGCAGGCGCCTGGCAGCAGATGGTATCTGGAAGGCACCAGAGCCATTAGGGTGGTTCCTGGAAAGGTCCAGGAGGAGGAGAGGAGGAGGAGGAGAGGGGCTAAACTGAAGGTCTGGTGAGGAAGGGCAGAGGAGAGGAGACAGAAGCACCGCAGGAATGTGTCTGGAAAGCTGAGCGCTCCCAGCGCAGCACGAATGGAACAGCCTTAACTTCTGAAGAACAGCCGAGGTCTGTTCAAGCCCAGTTCAAGCTCTTAAAGCTCTGGGAAGGAACCCACAGATGAGCTTCCAGCATGCAGACTCTTCTGACGGAGGAGGAGGCGGAGTCAGAGCGCTGCTGAGCTCTCCTGACGGAGGAGGAGGCGGAGTCAGAGCGCTGCTGAGCTCTCCTGAACTCACCACTCCGTCAACCTCGAGGAAGAGGAGAGGAATGGGAGGAGGGAAGTGCAGAGAGGAGGGGGAGGAGGAGCAGGAGCGCAGGTGGAGGCAGGTGCCTGTGTGGAGGTGGAGGCTTACCAAATCTCTGGGACTTTGCGTCTGGGGCTCAGCGTTCTGGAGGAGGGAGGCAGAAAAGTGATCAAGCGTCAATATTTATGGACAGTGAAAATGTGAAGGCAGCAGGAGCAGAAGGAGGAAGCTGGAGACAAGGTGCAGGTGGGGGGAGGTGGGGGGGTGGCGACGGCGGGGGGGCAAACGTGTCCACGGTTCAAAGCCAGGATCCTGTTTCTGATGCAGATAACAGGTGACAGGATCCTCCTCCAGCCTGAAGGGTTCAAAGGCTCCAGACTAAAAGTCAGCATCCGGCAGCAGAGCTCCATCAGGTTACTGCCAACATCAGGTAATAGATTACTACCAACATCAGGTAACAGATTACTGCCAACATCAGGTAACAGATTACTGCCAACATCAGGTAATAGATTACTACCAACATCAGGTAATAGATTACTACCAACATCAGGTAATAGATTACTACCAACATCAGGTAATAGATTACTACCAACATCAGGTAACATTACTGCCAACATCAGGTAACATTACTGCCAACATCAGGTAATAGATTACTACCAACATCAGGTAACAGATTACTACCAACATCAGGTAACCTTACTACCAAATATCAGGTAACAGGATACTGCCAACATCAGGTAAATAGATTACTACCAAATATCAGGTAATAGATTACCACCAACATCAGGTAACAAATATTACTAAACATCAGGTAATAGGATTACTACCAACATCAGGTAACAGGATTACTACTAAATATCTAGGTAAATCTCCTTACTTACCAACATCAGGTAACAGATTACTACCAACATCAGGTAACCTTACTACCAATATCAGGTAACAGATTACTACCAACATCAGGTAACATTACTACCAACATCAGGTAATAGGATTACTACCAACATCAGGTAACAGATTACCAACAACATCAGGTAACAGATTACTGCCAACATCAGGTAACCTTACTACCAACATCAGGTAACAGATTACTGCCAACATCAGGTAATAGATTACTACCAACCTCAGTAGTGATTACTACTCAACATCAGGTAATAGATTACTACTCAACATCAGGTAACCCATTTCTACCAATATCAGGTACAGATTACTACCAACATCAGGTAACAGATTGATACCAACATCAGGTAACAGATTACTGCCAACATCAGGTAACAGATTACTACCAACATCAGGTAGTAGATTACTACCAACATCAGGTAATAGATTACTGCCAACATCAGGTAACAGATAACTACCAACATCAGGTAATAGATTACTGCCAACATCAGGTAACATTACTACCAACATCAGGTAATAGATTACTACCAACATCAGGTAATCAATTACTGCCAACATCAGGTAACATTACTACCAACATCAGGTAATAGATTACTACCAACATCAGGTAACATTACTACCAACATCAGGTAATAGATTACTGCCAACATCAGGTAACATTACTACCAACATCAGGTAATAGATTACTACCACCATCAGGTAATAGATTACTACCAATATCAGGTAATAGATTACTACCAACATCAGGTAACATTACTACCAACATCAGGTAATAGATTACTGCCAACATCAGGTAACAGATTACTACCAACATCAGGTAACATTACTACCAACATCAGGTAATAGATTACTACCAACATCAGGTAACATTACCAAACATCATCAGGTATTAGATTACAACATCAGGTAACATTACTACCAACATCAGGTAATAGATTACTACCAACATCAGGTAATAGATTACTACCAATATCAGGTAATAGATTACTACCAACATCAGGTAACATTACTACCAACATCAGGTAATAGATTACTACCAACATCAGGTAACATTACTGCCAACATCAGGTAACAGATTACTACCAACATCAGGTAACATTACTACCAACATCAGGTAATAGATTACTGCCAACATCAGGTAACATTACTACCAACATCAGGTAATAGATTACTACCAACATCAGGTAACCTTACTACCAATATCAGGTAACAGATTACTACCAACATCAGGTAACATTACTACCAACATCAGGTAATAGATTACTACCAACATCAGGTAACAGATTACTACCAACATCAGGTAACAGATTACTGCCAACATCAGGTAACCTTACTACCAACATCAGGTAACAGATTACTGCCAACATCAGGTAATAGATTACTACCAACCTCAGGTAGTAGATTACTACCAACATCAGGTAATAGATTACTACCAACATCAGGTAACCTTACTACCAATATCAGGTAACAGATTACTACCAACATCAGGTAACATTACTACCAACATCAGGTAATAGACTACAACCAATCCTCCCCTGCTCTCCCTCCATCCTCTCCTCCATCACTACAGCTGAGCAACTGTCGTCTTTCATTCCCGCTTGCGTGAGCTGTTCCTTTTGTTCCGACAGGTTGTGTTTCTGCCCGTTTCCCTCTGAGCAGCTAAATCTGAGCTCTGGGCCTCGGCCCCCCGGCCCCCACCCCTCCGCCAGCCTCTGCAGATAACATAACCCTGATAACAGCCTGAGCTGGACGCGGCTGCTATCGTCTGGACGCGTCCTCGCTCTGCTCATTCCCGCCAATCAGCTGTCTGATTGACACGTCCTGCTGCACGTGTGTCTGCGATAGCTGCCGGAGGCGGGAGAGACCATTCCGGGCACGGAGGGGGAGCCATGACAGCTGGGGCAAACACTGATCCTTCCTTTGAGTTAGCTGCTAGCGCTAGCTCCATGCTTGCGGAGGCCTGGGCTGGTAACCAGACGATGGTGAGGACGTCCCAGAGGGGCTCCAACTCTCTGGCTTCCACGCCCAACCCAGAGGATTAACGGCGGTGTAATATTCCCATTTAGGGTCATTTGCATTTCAGCAGCTCGCAGGCGTGTTTTTGTTCACGCGTCAAACGCCAGCATGGCATCAGAACTCCCAGAGGCTCGGGAGAGTCACCCCACCGGGAAAAAAAGTCCCCTTTCTGCACATAATTATGTGTAACATCTGGCAGGAAGAGTTAGAAATGATCCGGATTTGGAGAAGCGGCGTGAAGGATCAGCGGCGTGATTGCACATTGCGGGACGCCGCGTGATTGATATTCCGGCCAAGTGCTTCCCAGCCGCAGCGCTGCTACCTGCCCTGACTCCCTCTGATCATCCCCTCGTCCATCAATCCTGCGAGTCCGCTCGAAGGCGAAACACAGCCAGACGAACAGCTACAGAGATGGAGGAGCTGCTCAGGCGAGAGGAATCAAAGCGAGAAGCAGATGGAAAGAGTGAGGAGGGCGTGCGGAGGAGGCCAGGGAAGACGGGAGTGAGTTGAAAGGTAAGGAAAAGAGGAGGGTGAGGAGAGACGACTGCGCTGCAGGTGGATAATGGAGAAACTGGCAGCGGCGGCGGAGCGGGACAATCAATCTGCATGCTCAGCTAGCACGCCGTTAGCCGCGAAACGACGCGAGGCTCAACCGCAGGAAGACGCTGTGTGTGCACGCCGTGGGTGCGAAACAGGATGAGGGGCGACAGGCGGTGAAGGAGGACAAACTCACCACCTCCCGGGGAAGGAAAGGGTCTTCCTGTCGTAGAACCAGCAGCCCCACAACCCCGCCCATGGGTGTGGCCCTGAGCAGAGACACCACCTCCTCCTGAGTCCGTCCGTTCAGGTCCACGCCGTTCACCTGACCAGACCCAAAAACAATCAGGGCGATTTACAAACAGGATCAGCTGTGCAAAAAACGCCCCCTGGTGGCCACACACGCCGTCAGGAGCTGCTGAAAATCCTCCCGCCAAAGTCTACAGTTCCCCCCCGTCTCCACCGGATGTGCTGCGTCTCCGTCCTGATTAGAGTCCAGTCAAGTCAATGCGTCAGTTTCCACTGGCTGTGGCTCCGCCCACGAAAGGGCTGGGGGCTCCGTCGCCCTCCGCAAAAATAGGCATGGCTTCTATTTGGGACGGACGGACGGAGCACGCCGCAACAAGCTAGCACAAGGCATCGCGTGCCTTTGCACAGGAAGATGAGTGCAAAGAAAAAAATAAAACATCTAGGATTTTGTCAAAATAAAAGCTCCCGTATTTAGAGCAATGGCTTTGTTACGTTATTACACGTATGAATCATCTTTTTTTACGTTATTACACGTATGAATCATCTTTTTTCACGTTATTACACATATGAATCATCTTTTTTATGTTATTACATGTATGAATCATCTTTTTTTACATTATGTGTATGAATCATCTTTTTTACATGTATGAATCATCTTTTTTTACATTATTACATGTGTGAATCATCTTTTTTACGTTATTACATGTATTAATGATCTTTTTTTACGTTATTACGTGTGAATCATATTTTTTACGTTATTACACGTGTGAATCATCTTTCTTATGTTATTACACGTGTGAATCATCTTTTTTACGTTATTACATGTATGAATCATTTTTTTACATTATTACGTATGAATCATCTTTTTACGTTATTACACGTATGAATCATCTTTTTACGTTATTACACGTGTGAATCATCTTTTTTACATTATTACGTGTATGAATCATCTTTTTTACGTTATTACATGTGTATAATGTAATAATACACGTTTGTGGGTGTGTGAAACATCACCACAAGTTAACTTATTGTTTGCAGCAGATCTTTGAATATATTAATAATGTAAATAACCAGATTTACAAGAAATAATTGATCTTTTATACATTTTAGGAAGCATTAATAGAATTGGTAGAGTCTCCAAAATCCGGAGAAAGGGGAAATTTTACTCCTCTAGGAACAAAGAGCGTCTTCTTCTGTGGCTCCTTTAAAAACTACAAAGTGGTAATATCGTGGTCGTACGTGATTTCATTTTCAGCGTCCTGTTGAAAAAGATCGCTCTAAATACAGGAGCTTTTATTTTGACAGGTCCGGGATGTTTTAGTTTCTCTTTGCGCCCGACTTCCTGTCCAGCAGGCGCTGGATTGTGCTAGCTTGTTGCGGCGTTCTCCGTCCGTCCAGAGGCATCCGGTGGGAACGCGGGGGGTGATTGTGCTGGAACGATTTGCTGCTTGATTGAAAACAAGAAAAAACAAAATGCATCATCAGTTTCCGTGTTTTACACACACACAGCGTAACCCTTTATGCAAATGTCCCGCCCCATTTGACGTTCAAACGCTCCTCCGCCTGGCAGCATGAAAACACGAGCATGTCTCCTTTGCTTTAACCCCACCAGCTCGTTTCACAAATGAGCTGATTAGCCAAACAAAGGCAGACGATCCTGCAAGCCTGAAGGCGTCCTCACCTCCAGCAGCCGGTCTCCTGCCTTCAGGCGGCCATCTTGGATGGCCGCCCCCCGGGGGAGAATGTTCTTCACGTAGATGGGTGCCGAGCCTCCAATGGGAACGTCTCTGGATGTTATGCTGAAGCCGAGCCCCTCGGGACCTGCGGGGGGAGCAGAACCACCTTTCACTGCTGCTCTCTGTGGTCCCAGGTGGGATCTGGATGCAGCTGGAACCAGAAGCCCTGGTTCTGATGAGGACAGTCCTCATCGCTCCGGGTTTTTACTACTTTCACCACAGATTAGCTGCATCTCCTTTCTGCTCCGGTGCTTTGATCTGGATTTCGGAGCTGCTTTGATCTGATCTTTGGTTTGGATTTAATCGGACATCATTTGGGGACCAATGCTGAAGCTCCGAGGACCAGAACCAGCCACAGAAACCTGCCCGGTACACACGGCGTCTTAGACGGGCGACTCGGGGTGAGGCGCTAATCCGCTCGGCGAGTTAAGAACCTCGAGTCCCAGACTGGGTATCAAACCTGCTCGATAGCCAGGCTGCTCGTAGTGACGTAGAAAGAGCTCCAGCCAATGAGAGCAGACGTGGGCGTGGCTGCTACAGCCAATGAGAGCAGACGTGGGCGTGGCCTCAAAATAAGGAAGTGAAAAGCAGCAGCAGAGCAACAAGAAAGGACAGACAGAAAAATGGTTTTGTCAGGTCAGTGGACACAGGAGACTCTGACTCAGCCGCTGTCCACACCAACCCCACTCCACGCCCACTCTGACCACCAATCTGCACGCCGCCACCGCCGCCATACAAACGGAACAAAGCCCCCGAGACCCCGAGCCTGAAACCGGTTGAAGTTGTGTCGTCCTCTCATCTGCTTTTTATAATCTGTAACTTTTGAGCTGCGCATAGTTGTTTTGTAGTTTTAATAAAGGTGTGCTAGTCCCCGTTTTCCGGACTAGACGTCCCCCCGGAGTCGAAAAACACGTCACGAATAAGAAAAATAAATTCCACTAGACTATAAGTGGCGTTTTGTGGGGGAGGTTTATTATTACAAGATCAGGTTAGCCAGTTGGATGGATCAGGCTAATATTTCCCACAATGCCCTGGCAGCGACGAGCTCAATCCCAATCCCAGTCCCAATCCCGCTGCGCCGTCTGATCCGCTATTAATGGATGTGAGTGTGTTTGTGCACGTCTGCAGCCCCTTCAGGGGGCGTCGTTATGGAGCACCAGGCCTGGAACTGATACCATCAATCATCCTGACAGACAAACAAACACTTCCCTCCCATTAAGCCAGATGAAGTCAGGAAATGAGGGATCCTGCATCCCGCCAGGCTGCGCAGGCAGCCAGCGTGCACGCGCACACGCACGTTTGTGCACCGCGGCACAACTTTGGCTTCATTTCAAACTTTAAAAAAAGCATCAGTGTGTTTCAGAAACTGGACCTGGAACAGAAAAAAACCAACCTCGGGGGGGAATTTCACAGCGACTGCTCACGCCAAGGTCAAAGAGGTCGTGGGAGGCGGGTCCTGAGGTCACATGTGACCAAAGAGAAGGATCAAAGCCGCGGTAAAACACGCCAGGCAAACGACCTCCAAGGAGTCCCCTGTTAATCAACATAAACATAACGGATCTGGAGGAGCTTCCGGACTCAGCAAAGACAGAGAAGATCAACTGCTGCAGCCGGAAATCCGCCGCGGCGCTGCCTTGCTGCCACGGCGTCTGACAGCATATGGTTGCCTAGCAACAGAGCCCCAGCTCCCACGCCTGATGTCCACATCAGGTCAAACCCGCAGCGGCTCTCCCAGCTGGAGGACGTGGAAACCAGCGCTTATTTCGGGAGGGAGGCATTCGTTAGCATGAAGGGCCACAGTGGATTGTAGAGCTAGATAAAGGGGCCGGTCAGGTGGGGCAGGAAGCTAACCCCCCAATGAGGATCAGAGGTTAGCTAAAGATCCTGTTTGATGACAGAGAAAATGTTTAGAAGAGCCTGTAAACTGGTCCAACTAGAGATGGATGATGAAGCTCCAAATGATGTTTGGCCCCACCTTCTAGAGAGGACATGTTAGCATGCTAGCTGAAGGGGGGGTCTGAACCTTTTTCTAACCAATCAAGCTGACAACCCTCTTCATTTGGCTTTTGGAGGAAAAGGCTCTGCGGGCCGGATTAAAGAGTTCCTCGGGCCACATGTGGCCCCCGGGCCTCAGTTTGAACACCTCCGGCTTATTTGGTTGGAAAACTTGCACGTATGAGGAGATTTGGGTAAAAGCTGAGGGGACCACACCTGCCGGCCTGCGCACTCGAGTTTACAGACATCAGATTCCACAATATTACATCAATATTGGAATAATCTGTCACCAGTGAACTAAAAGCTCAGATTAAAAGTCTTAATCTGGTCTCCTCTGTGGTGCGTTCCTGCTCTTGCTCTCACCTTTCTTCAGCTGGATGCTGAGCCTCCTCCCCACTTTCTTACTGAGTCCTGCCGTCGGGGTGGAGGTCACGGCCCTCTGAGGCGAGTGGCTTTGTCCCGTTGGCGGTTTGGCTGCAGAGATCGCCGGGTGGCTCAGGGGCGGGTACGAGTCGGGCTGCTCGTGCGAGTGGCCGTGGCGGGACGTCCGCTGGGGGGCGTGGTCCAAGCCGGAGAGCGCGCTGCCGCCCAGCGAGTCGGGGCTGAAGCGTCCCGAGGCGTAGGGCGCCGGGTTCCTCTCGGCGTGGGACAGCTGCTCGTAGCGGGCCTTCAGGGAGGAAGGCACCACGTGGAACATGATGACAGGGGAACGCATGGCCTGGCGGAACATGTTCTGCGCTCTGGAACACACACACACACACACACACACACACACACACACACACACACAGCTCCCGTCAGCATCAGGACAGTAGGTGTGACCTCAAACGCACGCTGCCTGTCAGCGGCGTGCAACAGCCTCGTTAGCAGCACCTGTTTGAGTCACCCGCCAGGCTCGCCCCTCCCCCCCGCCAGGCTCGCCCCCCCGCCACCATTCCCGCCGCTCTCCCTCTGAATGACCGACTCCGGCTGCTGAATTCCAGGACCTCTTTCCCAGCCACTCATGGCGCTCCCAGAGGAGCGGGGCCCGCTCTCGCCATCGCCACCGCCGCAGCGCTAACGCCGCAGTGATGTAATCGCCCCCTTCAATAACAGCAACAACTGGCGCCGCATTAGTCGCTGCGGACGTCTTAACTGCCGCTCCACCGTTTGATTTACGGCTCAGCAACTGGGGGCATCAGGCAGCTGGAATGAAGGGGCTAGCTCACACTGGCGTTTGGAACCTTCTCGGCTCTGGATCCTGCACACGTGCGTGAGCAGAGTGCACGTTCAGATGTAAGAATGAGAAAACGCTTGAAAAACGACTCAGAATGATGAATAGGCTTTAAACACAGTCGGCGGCTAATATTTGAATAACAGATTGATCATTAATCATTGCAGCTGGAATAGAGCTCATCCGTTACAGCCGCAGCAGCACACAGCTCATCAGGACAGGTGGGCGGAGATTCTCCATGTTTCATAGGCCACGCCCACAGACGCTAACAAAAAAACGCTGCAGACAGGAAGTCAGGCACGCAGAGGAAGGAAATGGCCTCAGACAGGAAGTCAGGCACACAGAGGAAGGAAACGGTTGCAGACAGGAAGTCAGGCACACAGAGGAAGGAAATGGCCTCAGACAGGAAGTCAGGCACGCAGAGGAGGTGAGTTCCATGAGAGGCGGAAGCGTGAATAAGATCTCCACAGGTGAGACTGGCTGCGAGGAAGCGTGAGGGGAGGAGCTACGGAAGCAAACGGGCCCGGGGAGCAGAAAGAGGGAGCAGAGCTGATCACACAGGAAGTCCAGCCTCAGAGACGAGCCGCCATCTTACTGTTCGAAGCGGATGCTCCGGAGGTCTCCGTTATTGATGCGGACGATGCAGTCGTTCTCCTGGAAGAGGCCCTGCTGCTCCGCCTTGCCTCCCCTCTCCAGACGCTTGACCAACAAGCCGAGAGTCCTGAAAGGTTCAAACAGGCGTGTGAGCGAGCTGCGGGGCCGCAGCAGCGGCGGGTTCCGCTCTCTAGTTCCCCTCCGCTCATGCAGGCAGCCGCTGGGAGCGCGCTAACGCTCCGGCTACCTGCCATCTGAACCGATGAAGCGCGTCTGGATTGAGCGGTTTGTACGTATCGATCGACGGCTTCTCCTCCTGCCGGGAGGATCCGTCGATCGATACGTACAAACACTTCCGGCTTCTTCAGGCGGGAGCTGTTAGCGTGCTTCAGTTACGGCGTGATGGCGGCTAATCCTGGCGAGGGCGGTCAAGATACCTGGGATGATTTTCTCCTTTTCTAACGTCTGACTCCACCTGAGAGGGATGAGGAACTAACAAATCCTAAAGCGTCAGAGTAGCAGCAGGAATTTGAGCAGCGTGATGTTGCCGTTCCAGCACGGACGTGTTAATTAGGACGGAGGACGGAGGGACTGCGACTGGAGCTAAAGCTCAGGACCAGCCCGAGTCTCTCAGACGCCGTCCTGCTGCATCTGTGAGCGACCTCGTACATCTACAGCAGCTGCTCCACACCAATAAACGACTCCCGCTTAATCCCCGCTCACAGAAAACAACACGCTTTGATGTCCCCGAGGACAACAAAAATGCTGAAAATGCTCCGCCTAATTGCTGCCCGCGCACGTGGCACTTGAAAAGGAGCAGGGAGTTCAGTCCCGGCCTAGCGACGAGGCTGCTGAGAGAAGGCAGCAGCACGTCAGGGTGCTTCAGCGGCGGTGCGGGGGCGGCGTCGCTTCAAAGGCAATCAACACCCCGCGCCCCCGCCCGGGTCGCCTCGGTGCAGGCGCTAATTCTCTGCCGCGGCCCTTCTCTAAAAAGCTAAAAGTAAATAAACAGAGTACTTTGGGGAGCAGCAGGCGGGTAAACATCAGGCTGGTCTGTCGCTTCAGCCGTTGTAATCCAGCGTGCTAAAGTGGCTTATGCTACCCTAGCGAGAGGCTAGCTCCACGCAAACGGGTGCTGCGGGGATTAGCGGCTCCAGTCCCGGGCAGGGAAGCAGGCAACAACCTCATGGAGTCTTCTGTGGTTTATAATCTGTGCAGCCAGGCTCTCGCAGGTAGCCGCGGCGCTAAATTAGCTCCATCCCAGGGTTTACGCTAGCCCTCACCTGAGGCTTAGAACTCAATATGAACGGGAATGTGATTACGGAGAGGGCAGGGAAGTTCGGGAGTCGACAAAGTTCAGAGACAATTCCGCTGATTGAGTTTGAGTGAGGACACAATACGATTTTCCGAGGAAGGGCTCTTTCTTTGATGAAAGCGGGCATCTTAATCTCACGGTGACATTTCCCCAATATGAGAAAAGTGCATTATAAATGCGCTTTCAGGCTGATTAATTCGAGCCGAGGGGGAAGTGATATGATCTTGATTTTCAATACAGCCCACGAGTGAGTTTGGAGTCGCTGCTTGTTTGGACTTCCGGAAGCTGCAGACACAAGGTCAGACAGCGGCCTCGCCGGGAACTTTATTTCTGAACGCAGCCTCGGAAATCAGCGATTCTTCCTCACGGGGTTCTTCTTGGAACTTTCACGAAACCCGCGACCTTGAACACGCACACACGCTTTCTCTCTGCAGGAATATTCAAAGCAGATGTGGAATTCCTCTAATTCCTCCCCCGCGTGGTTCCAGCTGTGCGGAGGTGTGCGCTCCGCTCCGCTCTTCTTTTCATCAGATTAAGGCGACGCGACAGCAGATGCAGGGAGAAGCGACGGTCAGGAGCGAACCCTAAACACGGACAATCGACGGACGCAAACCACCAATAGTTTTGTTACGCAATCCCCTGTGTGTGTGTGTGTGTGTGTGTGTGTGTGTGTGTGTGTGTGTGTTCGGAATGTTTGTTCATCTCAGGTAGCAGCAAACGGAGCCAGCCAGGCTTAAAATGAGCAAATGTTTCAATAATTCTTCCAGAAAACGATAACTAACCGCTGCTGGGGAGGAATGATGGCATTCCTTTCTCTGCAGGTGATTTAATTTAGCACATTTTGGCGCCTGGAGGAGGTTTCTGCCTCAGCAACTCGGCTCCGCTCGGGATATTTTTACCTGCGGTCCCTGCCACTGAAAGGCACCACGTGGATTCCCAGAGGCCCGCCATCGTTTGACACCTCCACCAGTTTGACTATGTCTCTGGGAGACGGTGACGGATGATGGGAGGATGAAGGAGAGAGGGGAGGGGAGGGGAAAAGAGGGGCGGTGACGACACCGTGTGGAGGGGAAAAACAAAACAAGGGATGGAGAAAAACAACAACAACAGAAGTGTGTGAATACATGAAGGCAGAAATCAAAGAGGCTGAAATCAACAAATATCAAACAGAAAGACAAATCAGGAAGAGGATGTAAAACCCGGCTGCACCGGCGCCTGACTCGCATTAATGTCTGCGCTGGGCGCTCCTCAGCTGCAAACACGCAATTAAAAAAGACTATAACAGAAAGAATAAGGAAAGTGAGGAGCAGGAATTCAGGCTGCATAAACGTGGAGGAGCGTCCTGAAGGAAGCCGCAGTCAGGGCTGCGTGCTCTCCCGGAGCATCCTTCATCCTAAAACAACAAAAGGAATCTCAACGCCGGCGCTGGAACGCCCCGAGACGAGCAGGAAGCCAAATGTGCTCGGCTGGCAGCTTTGAAAATGCGATGGTGTCGGGAGGATAACGGGCCCTTTGTCCAGCGCCGTTCCACACCTGCGCTGGAAGCACGCAGCAGAGCAACAGCAAAACCAGACAGGCTCGCTGACGCCGGCCGCCGCCTGCGTTTGTGCGTGGGAGAGCTCCGGTGGCGAGACCAGGATCGTTTCGCTCCCACAAAAGAGAATTATGGAAATTAGGAGGCTGGGCTGAAATGAGACTTTGCACCAACAAACCCCGCTAACGTTCCAGCGGCGTGAAGCACGTTTGCCTGTAATGACGCCTCCTTTAGCCGGGTCTCGTTACTACCGCTGGAACAATAACAGTTACTCAGCGTTAAACACACTCCGAGGACCAGCGGGAAGACTTACTCCAGCGACCTCACGGGGGCGTGGTCAGCACAGGAGTCCGAGCGCCCGACCGGCTCGATCCTGCCGTTCTCCTCCCGTCCGGCCTCTTCGTCCTGAAACGACAACAAGATGGCGATGAGGCGACCACGAGCAGGAATTAGAACTGATCCAGGATCAGCTCGTGGACCCGTCTCCTCTGCTGACACACACACACACACGCACACACACAAGGAAGCGTGCAGCGATGGGGCACTGGGAGCAAAGAGGAGAAAAATGAGGAGCGCAGAAAGAAAGTCATTAAAATTTCAGGGCAACGCCGGAGAGGACAGACGTGCAGGCAGCGGCGGCGGCAGCGGCGCAGGCCTCATCAGTATGAAAATGAGACCGCCGTTACAGCACGGTTGCCATGACACTCTGGGCGCCTGGAGGCTGTACGGCTACAGGGCAGCGCGGGTGTTTGCGGAAGGCTGCAGAGAGCGATGCGATGCTTCGGACTCGTCCCAGCGTGGAGGCTGGAAGAAGAGCCCTCTGCTGGAGTTCCAACAGGAACCAGGAGCAGAGCATCGCCACCAAACAGCCATCAGGCTGAGGGAAGCTGCCACCGGCTCAGCTGCTGAACTTGGATCCTTCACCCGGCTCTCCAGCGGGTCCCGGAGGTCCTGAAGCCCCGCCCTCTGGGTGAGCGTAGTTTGTGTGCAGCCTGCGTGTGTGACGGTCGGGACTGAGTGTCAGCAGAGAGGAGCGAGCAGCACTTCATTAAAGCGCAGCTCTACTGCGCTCACCCTGACACACACACACACACACACACACACACACACACACACACACACACACACACACACAGGAGGCGCAGACCACTTCATTTAGTGTGAGATGGAAGGGACAAACCCTGGAGGATCCTGCTATTAATCATTAATGAGCCCTGGGGCCTGAGAGCCGTCCGCCTGCTTCTCCCGCTCAGCAGGAAGCCAACAATGACTCGGCAGGAAGTGGCTGCCTGCACGCCGCCACTAACCCCCCACACCCCGCCCTTCGTTGTCAGTGTGGTCCTCCATCCCCTGGGACACCCAGCACACTCCCGGAAGCAGGACCGGTGGAGGCCGGTGGAGGCTGTGGCCACGCCCCCTGGGCCTCCACCCTGACCTTTGCCCAGGCCGTTTCTCTCCATTATCTGCCCTGGAGCTGTCAATCGTGATCCCAACGTTCCCACCGCTGCCTCTCCGCGGAGATCGCCGCTGGCTGGCCTGAACCCGGAGCGCCGCTGCTGCAAAGGCGTTCCGCTTCAGCGCTTTTATTCTTCCAGCTTTGGAACGGCTGAACGTGGGCTTGTTTGCCTGCTTTCACATTCAGCTCCAAACTCGTTCTTCACCTTTATCTTTCTTTATTATCATGCTCTTTTCAGCCTTCCCTGCCAGACACACACGCGCGCACACACACGCGCGCGCCTCTGACTGAGGAATAGAACCGTCAGCGTGCAGCCAGATTCTCCAGAGATGATGCATATTGAAATAAAGGGCCCGTGAAACGCCTGCTAGCGCCGCCGACGCCCGTCTCATTTACTCTTCCTCAGATAGCGACTCGTCTCGCTCTGATGTTGGCGTCCTCACTTCCTGCTCTCCTGATAAACGCTCAACGCGGTCAGACGTGCGTCTGTGTTATTGCTCCTCTGTGTGCTCAGAGTCTCTTTTAAATTACGTCTGATTTTCATTTCTGATGGGATCTGGATGCGCGGCCCTATACATTCAGCAGGGAGGGGGGCTCCTCTGGGTGGTGTAAAGGCCCCTTTTAGAAACTCTATAAACACCCTGACGTTTGTAGAGAACCTGAACTCTCAGTCTGTATATTTACTGGCTGATCTGTGCATTCTTTCAAGGTTTAGCCGATAGAGCAGAGGTGTTCAAACTGAGGCCCGGGGGCCACATGTGGCCCGGTGAACTATCTAATCCGGCCCGCAGAGCCGTCACAATCATTCCTCCAACAGCCAAATGAAGAGGGTTGTCAGCTTGATTGGTTAGAAAAAGGTCCAGACGCCCCCTTCAGCTAGCATGCTAACATGTCCTCTCAAGAAGGTGGGGCCAAACATCATCTGGAGCGTCATCATCCATCTCTAGTTGGACCAGTTTACAGGCTATTCAGACTATTTTCTCAGTCAATCGTCCATCAAGCAGGATTTTTAGCTAACCTCTGATCCTCATGTGGGGGGTTAGCTTCCTGCACCACCTGACCGGCCCCTTCAGGCTAAACAATTGCCCAGCCCTGCGCTGGACTAACGCTATGAACCTGGTAAAGATTGGGACACCACGGTGGAGGCTAGCTTCTTGCACCATCACCGATGACCAAGCACGCGCTCGTCTGTCGTCTGCCTGCGTGGATCAAAGGATCAAAGCCAATAGATCCTCGTCAGCCAGCGTGGCTCCAACAAACCCAAGTTGGCTTGTTATCATGCTAACAGCCCAAAGCTAACCTCTGCAGCAGCAGCTCTTTTTACGCTCACATCTGCTGATGAAAGCTCCCACCTCCCGGTCTGTACGTGTCCATGAGGGATGTGCACGTGCAGCATTCCACGTTTCACACCAACCGCTAACGGGAACCATCCTTGCGGCCTGAAATCAAGCCGATGCTCCTGATCGTGCTGATCCGAGCCGTCCCAGCAGAGGGAGGCGCCTGATCCCTGCGAAGGCCGAGGCCACCACGCATCATTCCGAGACGCTTCCACTTCCAGAGTGCAGCGCTAATTCAATTAGTCTCCTCTGAAGACGCTTTGATGATAGGATCCAGACGGGCGGACAGCCTCGTCAATAATTCCAGGATTCATCGAGCCGGGGGAGCGTTATCTGAGTTTACGCCATCTGTGGGAGGACGGCTGATGCTTCTGTGTGTGTGTGTGTGTGTGTGTGTGTGTGTGTGTGTGAGGGAGAAGACCCTGAGAAAGAGCGGGAACATCTGCGTGAACCCACGGCTGTGAAAACACGGAGGGGCTAGCGCGCACGTGCTAATTTCGCCTACAGTTAGCGTTTTATTGCAGGCGTTACTGGTGGTATTTGGAGCTTTTGGACGGGATTCTTCTTTATCTGACGCTTTCAAAACAAACCTCGGAAGGTTCCAGCAACCGCAAATACCCGACGACGTCGCTGCGGCGTTCCCGTTCCCATTCCCGCCCACATGCGGCCCCGCAACAGATCTCGTCACTCGTGGCGCTCGGACAAATTAAGTTTAGAAGAGATAATTCCGAGTGCAGAAGCTGGTTTTCTCGCCTCTGCGCACCAGGCGGACGGGAGCCAGGGGCAGAAATGATTCTTCCAGCTCTTCCTGGATCACCGCCGCGCTGCTGCCGCGGCCCACTTAATTCAACCGCAATTGCTGCCTTCCAGACCAATCGCAGTGGAGGAGGAGGGAGGGAGGGAGGGAGGGATGGAGGGAGGGATGGCCACGGTATAATCTGCATGCAATCTTCAGGAATAACGGGCTCTGGAGGCCTCATCAGGAACCTCGGGAATTTCAAAAGTCCCAATTTAGCAGCTGACGGTACCTGAGAGTTGGCTCAGTGTCGCTGCAGGTGGAGGCGAACCAGGAGGACGGAGGGGAGAAGGCGCCGACGTGCACGGCGGGGGTTACACGTGCATCACGATGCCTCGTTAGGAGACTTTTCTGTCAAGTTCTGCCCAGAACAGCTGCTCTCTTCATCCCAGTTCTCACATCTGCGTCCGGAGTGCCGAGAAATGCAGCTGGAACTTTCCTCCACAGCCGGATGGAGGCGAACGTGCGTGCTCATCCTGCACAGACAGCGTCTAACCCCACCGGCGGCGTCTGGACGGACGGAGAATGCCGCAACAAGCTAGCACCATCCAGCGCGTGCCGGACAGGAAGCTGGGTGCGAAGAGAAAATAAAACATCCGGGAAATTGTCAAAATAAAAGCTCCCGTATTTATCTTTTTCAACAGGACGCTGAAAACGAAATCACGTACGACAGCGAGAGATTAGCACTTTGTAGTTTTTAAAAGGAGCCACAGAAGAAGACGCTCTTTGTTCCTAGAGGAGCAAAATTTGCCCTTTCTTCAGATTTTGGTGGAATGATTGATGATTCACACATGTAATAAGGTAAAAAAGATGATTCATACAGGTAATAACTAAAATAAATAAAATCGCTCTAAATACGGGCGCTTTTATTTTGACAAATTCCCGGATGTTTTATTTTTTCTTCACACCCAACTTCCTGTGCCGCAGGCGGTGCCTTGCGCTAGCTTGTTGCGACGTGTTCCGTCCATCCATCCAAATTAGAAGCCATGCGTATTTTTGCAGAGGGTGACGGAGGCCCCAGCCCTACTGTGGGCGGAGCCCCAGCCCTGCCGTGGGCGGAGCCACAGCCAGTGGAAACTGACGTATTGACTGGAATGGACTCTAATCAGGACAGACGGACGGAGACGCAGCGCATCCGGTGGAGACGGGGGTGAGACAGCAAACTGCCAGGACTGACGCAGAGGTCTGGCGAGCAGCAGCAGGACCAGGATGGAGGCTCCATCCCCAGCATGAGGCTCCTGATGGGAGAAAATAACAGCAAATCTGACCAGAGGACCCCGCCAGAGGACGCACGCTGCAGGTAATGGCGCCATTACGGAGGGAAGCAGCGCCTCCATAAAAACAACACTGGGCACAAACTCAGCCTTTCTGTGCTGACGGAGCACGTCTGGACGCGGCGGGCGGGGTCGCTAAAATCTGACCCGGTCGCTGAGGCCAGCACAGTTGCGCTGCGCCGGAGCAACGCCGCGCTTTTCCAGAAGGTTCCACCTCCAACTGAGGCTTGGCGGAGATGGGTGGATGTTCTGTGGGCAGAGAGGAACGCTCCAGGGAGGCCAGGAGGTTCTGGAGCGCCGAGCAGACCTTCATCCTCAACGCTGGCGTCTTCCCACACGAGGAAGCGTCACTGCGACTGGACGAGAGCGAGGTGGCGCAGAAGCAAACGGGAAGCCAGTCTGTTCCCAAAGATCCCAGTTTAGCCCAGATTTTGGTAGCAGGCGAGAAAAAAAAGCAAATGAGGACCAGGAAGGAGTGTACACGGAGGGGTGGAGGTCTTCCACCCTGAGGAAGACCCCCCCTCCCCCACACACCTCTGGGGAAGCGCTAACGCTCCAGAGGAAGGAGAGGATCTTTCATCTTCCCTCCATCTTTCTGTTCCTGCTCTCTCGCCCTGCTGTCCCCAGCTGGAGGGGATCAGGCCCCTCACATTAAAGCCCACAGATCAAAGGGCAAGTGTGGAGAGGAAGAAAGGGAGGGGGCACAGGAGAGGAAGACGGGGGAATGTGCGGAGAGGACGATCAAAATGGGATCAATCCAGAGATGGACGAGGAAGAGGATGAAGAAGAACAGGTCAGCAGCGCAAATCCACTCAAATTAAGCAAAAGAATCAGGGAAATACCTGCACACACACTCACACACACACTCACACACACACTCACACGACAGTGGCCTGGAAAACAGACACGCACGCGCACACACACACACCTGTCCTCGGCTCCACAGCGCCGCCTGCTGGCCACAATCATCACCTGATCCTGCCCTCAGAGGGACGCGCCGTCACTCCCTTCCAGCTCTGCACGCCCCTGAGGACGTGCACGCCCTCAGACTTTCTACTGTGCACGTGTGAAACGGTGCATGTTTCGGAAAAAAGCAGCGTCGCAGCGGCGCGGACGAGGCGTGCGCGCGAACGTGCACACGCGGCCTCCAAACACAGATCCAGGGGTGATTTATGAGCGTGCCACTCCAGCGTGCACGCTTCTGTGACGTGCACCTGAGGGACCCTCACGCCACACACTGCACCCGAGCTTGTTAGCTTCAAAGCGCAGGAGCGAGGCGTGCGCGCTCACGTGGCCAAGCAGAAGTCTGCGTGGCACACACCTTCCAGCACAAGCAGCTGTGCGCGTGCGTGCGCGTGTGTGTGTGTGTGTGTGCGCGTGTGTGTGTGCATGTGTGTGTTAGAATTAGTTAGATTTTAATTGTGGTGATTGTATTTTCTTGTATTATGTTTAAAATGTGAAATGTAAATTCTTGGACCTCAGGAAGAAGAGTCCAGTGAGGACTAACGGTAACACACACACACACACACACACACACACACACACACACACACACACACACACACACACACACACGACTACAGGAGCTAATTCTGCAGAAAATGTGAATGAGTTTAATAATTAAGGGTGAAATACGCTGCTGTTAAAGCCAGGGTTGTTTATAAGATCAAAGCAGCTGCGTTCACTGTCGTCGCCTCATCGAGCGTGATTCAAAGATTCAAAGATCAAAAACCCAACAGCTGACGGCAAAATCTGGAGGAGAAATGAAGGTCGTGGCGACGGAGCGGGCCGTCGCTTTGACAGGAATCACCTGGACGAGAACTACAAAAATAACAAGTGTGGGCGTTAAAATGGCAGATCAAAGGTCCGCGCGCGTGTGTGTGTGTGTGAGTGTGAGTGTGTTGGTTCCTGCGTCTTTATTTGCTGTGACGGAGCGTTTCTGTGGAGCGGCTTCTGCTCCAGCTCAGGAGAGACGGGGGATGGAGCCCTGGACACCACGGAAACGAGCCCTGGACACCACGGAAACGAGCCCGACCACCCCGCCGCTGCGGCAAACTGCTGCCGTGGAAACGGCGGACAGTCTTATCATCCAGCCCTTCAGCGCCGACAGATTTGTGTCAAACACGGGGAAAAAAGCCAAATAAAACAGGAAGTGGTGCTGCAGCGGCTGACTGCGGCGAGCGCCAGTGCACGTGAGCGTGCGCAGCTGCGGGCACGCTCGCTGCGGGCGGCCTGAGGCTCCTCCTCCTAATTGGATGAGGTGCGGCCGCGGCCGTCAGCTGACCCAGAAGCGCGCTGAGAGCACCTGCGCGCTCGCAGACGCAGAGACGGCCCGGCCACCGGCGCCCAGAGAGCCGCCGCGCCGCCTCCGAGCGTCTAACCCGCGCTGCGCTGGCGGCTGGCTGTTGCCATGGCGACCCCTCCACCTGTTGCCAGAGGCGGTGGGGAGTCTGGGGGCTGCAGCAGGTTGAGCTCATTGCAGAGCCACCGCAGACGCGTGCTGCCTTGTGGAAAAGCTGCTTCCCTCCGTTTATCTCAACTCTGTCTCTTCCCGTACTAGATGAACCGACGCGAGGAGGGGGCGGAGCTGCCTGCATCAGTCCAGACTGCTGGGCTCTAATTAAATCGCTGCATTTTATGCTCCTGCCAAGTTGGTTTTCATGGGCAGACTTTCGCTTTGCTGCTAACGAAGCTTCTGTGGAGGAAAAACAGCTTCCTGTGTTTTAATTGTTCCCCAACTATTGACTACAGATCAGGCCGTTTCTGCATCCACCTGCGTGTGTGTGTGGGTGTGTGTGTGTGGAAAGGTGGGCAGATGGTCGTTAGCAGGTCATTAGTACACAGTAAGCCATCCAGCTGTGACCTCGGCCACTTAACCCCTTCCTTTCAAAACCTGCTGTTAGACAGACGAGGTGAGAACGGAGCAAAGAAAGCAGAGAAGCGTTACCACAGTAACGCCTCACAACCACGATTCTCAGTCAGGCAAACCCGCTAGGCCGGCCTGGGGTCGGGGTCATGTGAGACGTCCGTGAGCGCGAAGGCAGACGTCACCGAGGTGACACGCGCCTGAAAGGAGTCCCTTCAATGTCCCCAAGTGTCATCTAACCTGCTAAATCACATCAAAACAAAGATTTCAAGGCTTAGCTTAGCTAGCTAGCAGCTGGCTAAGCTAAAAGCTACTACGACGACAACCAACGAGCCTCTGTGGTCAATTTCCCATGTCTGGGATCAATAAAGTATTTCTGTTCTATTCTATTCTATTCTGTGACACACACACGCACGCGCGCGCACGGGAACTAGCTCTGACATGACTCAGCTGCGTGCACGTAGCCGTCGCCGTGAGTAACGCGAGCCTGGGAAAGAACAGCTTTTCATTTGTGCTTTTACCAGCACGTGTTCAGCACATCCATCCTGAGAACCAAGCGTCTGACCGCAGCAGAGACAAAGCGCACGCCCACGTGCACGCCCGCAACAACAACGGCTTCATCTTTTATCAGATTTACAGAAAGGAAATTCCTCAGCGCCGCGCTCCAGGCAGGAACTACAGCCTGGCAAGGGTGTCCTGTCACAGTTCACGAGCGTGTAGAAGCTGTGGGAACAGGCTGACCCCCCCACAGCCCCCCAGTTAAGCAGGACCACATGTTTGCGGCCGTTTGTTTACGTTATCAACATTTCTGCTGCGTCTGCTTCCGTGACTGATGTGTTATTGTGGATTTATTCTGGAAATTCCTAACTTCTGAACCTCCTCACTGAGGATCGGGGCGGGGGGGTTCAGACAGAGCCAAGCCTTCTGGACCGGATCTGAGACGGACTTTCGCAGAGCTCCAGGCCGACGGCGAGGAGGCGGAGTCGGGCTGGAGACCTCTGCATACATGATCAGTTCCTAATCTGAGCGTTTTAGTCCGAGTTAACGGCGCTAGCATGAGCCGGCGTGCCGCCCCACCTGTTCCTGCCTCTCCAGCCAGCGGTCCACCATGGGGTGATTGGCGCTGAGCGAAGAGCGGGCCGTCTCTCTCTGAAACTCTCTGTGATTGGCCCAGGTCCCGGCGTCACGAGGCAGGCTGCGATACGTGTCCGTGCTTTTACCCTGGGAAGACACAAAATAAAGGTTTGGAACGCTTCCCGGCGAGCCGCCACCGCCCACCACCCTGAGTGAGGTCCAAGGTGAGGTCAGCCGCCCTTTGGGGGCAGCAATAATCTAACAATAAGTTTCTCCCGGTTACGTTGATGCGCTCTGACAGACGCCGTCAGACTGACAGGCCGCTAATGAACACACAGAAATGACAGGAAGTAAAAGGTCGGGGTCATTTCAACAGACGAGGGCGAGCAAAAAATAAAAGACCAAACCCAAACACTCAGGAAATGAGCCAGCGTAGCCTTCAGTTACCGTTTGCATTTCTATTTTAATTTGAAAAAGAAAGCAGGAGAGTTCTGGATAAACTAGTGCAGCTAACTGGAGCTGCGGCAACATTAACCGGATGAGCTGGTGCTAACGCTCCAGCACGCAGACAGCCCCATCCATCGGAATCGCCGTTCAAGGCGAGAAGTAAAGTGAAATTGATGCTTTTTTTTGTTCGTTATGGAGGCTTTCCACGCGCCGGTTCCTCACCCGGCTAGCATGTTCTTATTGTTGCGTCAAAGTCAAAGCTAATTCCAGAAACTCACCTTCCTCTCGAGGCTGTTGGTGCCGGACGAGTGGCGAGCCTTCAGGAAGCCCGCCGTGGTGGACCAGCGGGTCGGGTTCTTCCTGGATGGCGGCTCCTCCGTCCGGACCCGTGACTCACCGCCGCCACCGCCGAAGGATCCGTTGACGGTGAGCAGGGCGGGGTCGCTGCTGCGCCGTACGTGGAGGGGCATATCTGAGGGACGGACAGCAGCCGTGCATCACTTTCCGGTGCTGACTTTTTTAACGATATCCGACATCCTGATATTGTCCAACTCCTAATTTCCGACACCGATATCTGCGGTCGGAAGTGTGTGGAATTAACACACGGTGGCTAATTTGTATTAGCAGAGATAATGATCAATGTAACAACTTCAAGGTTTTCCAAATAAAAACAAACATCCTGGTCAAAATAAGAGAACTTCATCTTAAGTTTCGATGCGGTTTGATGACATCATCAAGCGTAGTAGAGTTGTTATTTACTATCTAGTAATACCAGGAAATTCGAGGAATTCATTCCTTGGCATGACTGATAGATTTGGGAGACATTTTAAAAAAGTCATGTTTTTATGTTTTTTCCCCCGATACCGATATCTTTCCGATATTAGTTTTTAATGCCTTTATCGGCCGATAATATCAAACTTCCCTAATTGGAACATATAAATAAACCCATCTGTTGAGCTGTTTCCAAATGGCTCCAGGAAAGCTGCTAATTAGCATCGTACAGAAAATCGCGAGCCTTCTCTTTGGATAAGAACGGAGACAATGGATGGTTGATGGAAACGGGCTGGAGCTAGCGTGGCGGCTTTAACCCTCTGAGCTAACGGAGACAATAACTCTCTGCCAGTGCCTTCTAATTCCACGCTGGAATAATCTGATTCAAGTCTAATCAGGCGGCTCGTGACACAGAGCAGAAGGCGCTGTGTGGGAACGACGGTGGGAAAACCTCTCCAGGAACGGCAGCGTCCATTAAAGCTCTCCACCCGGTTAACGCCGCAGTGAGTGGGAGGCGGGCGGCGCTCCAAACAACAACTCCGACCAAGCAAAACACAGATAAAATACGACCACGGGAAAAAATCCCTCGTTTAAACATCTGCAGAATCCCACAGGGAGAATGTGGAATCAGCACGGAGGCCGGAGGAGGACGAGCGTGCACGGCCACGGGTCACGTCCCCGCGTCCTCCTGGGAGCGGCGAGCGTTGACGGAGGACGTTTGCGTGTGTGTGTGTGTTGAGCAGTGTTGTGCGTTGTTGGGTCACCGGGACCGTGGGACCGAACTTCTCAGCTGACTGAGGGCAGCAGCGAGTCCCCCTCCCCCCTCCCATTATTGAGCGTAATTAGCCCATCTGACGGGAGGACGACGCCGGTCGTTGGCAGCGGTCGATGCTCATTTGTTTAACCACAACAACCTTCGGAGGAGCCGCTTTGAAACGAGCCAAACGGGCAGCAACAGCGTCCGTATCAGGCAGCAAGCAGGCCGCCACCATTAAGGGCGTTGATGGTTCGATCGAAGCAGCCGTCGCTCATGTGGGCTGCTTTCCTGGGCCGGCGAGGCTGTTTGGGGTAGTCAAGCGTCTCATTTGATTGTTCTGGACAACCAGTCTTGTTTTTAAAAGCTTCGCTTGGCTTTGCTTTTCTTAGCCGAGCGTTTGTCTGTTAGCTGCAGAAACAAACAGAAATAAACCAGCAACCTCGGTGGGAAGCAGAGGAGAGACGATAGTCTTCCTTTTCCCACTGAGCTCGTCCTGAAGACCGTTTTTGTTAGCATATTAGGGTCATGACGATGACCTTTCACCCCCGAGTAATTAGGCCACTCTGACACCTGAGAGATCCAGGCTCACCTGACAGAACCAGAAACCAGCTGTCTGTTCCCCTCCTTTCTCTCCCTCCTTTACCCATCTGTCCATCATGAGTCTGGTCCTGCTCAGGGGTTCTTCCTGTTCAAGGCAGCTTTTTCCTGCCACCGTTTCTGGGTTCCTGTACCTGAGGCCATATTAAAAAAGCTAAATAATACAGGAGGGCCGCAGCAATCGATTGTTTTAGTAATCTATCGATTATTCTGGCGATTAATTGAGTAATCGGATAAGAAATATACTGCGACTTTTATACTGCAACTGTGACTTTTTGTTTTTTTTACGTCACTCTAACTTTATTGAAAAGCCTCCGTAACGTTCTTTTTCTGTTGAACCTCAAACTTAGATACGGCGTTAATTAAACCGGCTGCTTTTACAATTTAACTAACTGAAGTTCAGGCTTTAACAAACTCAGTACAGCGCTTTATTTTCCCTGGATTATTATTATAATATAATTATCTTAAGCACAAACTTAGCTGAGTTGGGGGAACGTGCTAGCTAGCAGATTAGCCGCCGCGTTGATTAAAGTAGTGACTCAGCGTTTCCACAGAGCTGTAAACAACGTGTGTTAGCTAGCAGACTTCTCTCAGTCATGATCACACTGGCTTCTGTTGATTGCTGCTAACTGTCGTTAGCTTAGCTCGCTGTTTCCGGTCAGATCTCCGGACTTTTAGCAGAGACGGATGTTTCCTCTGGAGGTGCTGCAGCAGCAGCGTTGTGCTATTATGCTAAGCTAACTGCATCTTCCAGTAAACTGTATCTGTATCTTCCAGTTGCTCTGTGTTTTCTTTTCTTTTTAATGTTAAATTCTTTCAATCCGCCCTCACATGGATCTTCAGTGACGTATCAGCAGCCGAAGCAGCGACAGAAATGCGGATCCGGGCCAAACACAGTGGGAAGTAGAGTGGAGCGAATTTAAACGAAGCTTCCGCACAAATCATTTTATCGAAGCCTTTTAGTCATCGAATTACTGGAATTTCTCAGTGACTCGCTTCAGTCCTAGAATATTCATATTTTTTTATCGATCACGTGTTTGTGACAAACAAGGGCAGCCTGGCACCCTTCCACCTGAGTGGGATTTAATCGTGTTTCATCACAAGCGATGAAAGCCGGCCAAGAAAAAAAGGAAAAAAAGTGCTGAGACGGCTCAGCTGGCCGTCATATTTGATTTAGGAGGCAGCAAGTGGAACCAGTTAGCCGCCCTGGCCGGGTACCAAACGGCTATCTGCACCCTTCTGTCCCATTAACGGAGTTTATGGACGGGGCCAAGGTGCGCCGGGACCGTGCTGGGCTCGTTTGTTGTTTGATGCTCGCCGTGGGAGCGTTGTTAGGAAACTTACTGGTGCGCAGGGCGGAGGGCGTGACCTCGATCTCACTGGCGGCCTGATAGGGCTGGAAGGCGGAGGCCCCGCCCCCGGCGCTGAGGTCCGCGGCGAACAGGTCGGGGCTCTGAGTCCCTGTGGAGCTGGCGCTGGTCCCATCGCCGCCGTGGTGGGGCTCCTGCTCTTCATACACCGCCACCAGCTGCGGGAGGCAGAAGGGCGATTTCAGACACGTGCCACTCGGAGATATGAAACAAAGAGTCAACATGCGCGAGTGCTGCGCCACGGTGACAGAGATACGAGGAGACGCTGATCGGGCTGAAAGGCCGATAACGAGCGCAGGGATGATCCGGAATTACGAGAGCAAATTACAGTCGGGGAGACGGAGCGAGAGGGACAAAGACACGCAGACAGGAAGGTGAGCAGCGGATCAGGCTGCAGCAAATGCCATCGCAGGACGGAAATGCCAGCAAACAATGAGATTTAGGAAGAAAAGGATCAGACTGAAAATGAGGCAACGGGAGGAATCAGCGGTTGTGGCGTCCAGCTTGGCCCTGTCACGAGCCCCTTTAAGGTTCCGTTAAAGGGCGGGGCAGTCACGGACAGACGCGTGGCTCCCTGCGACGCTGAGGCTCCACGCCTCCACAGGTCTGCCCCACACCACAGCAAACAGCCACGTCGCGCACGCGCACGTCTGCAGGGATCTCGGCACACTTCATCTGGGTTTGTTTACAAGAGATAAAGAGTGAAAGCTAAAGGAAACCTGAGCAAACAACCTCTGGCTACGAGGCGGTGCTCAAACAGACTCAGGAACATGGCAGGAAGAACGCAGCTCCTCCTCCCATGTCCTGCTTGAGGAGCCTTTGGGCTCGGGCGTAAGACTACAAACCTACAGCAGCAGAAGGTCCACCAAAAAGACCTGGATGGTGCGTTTACTGTCCGTTCAGGCTAGGGTCAGGGTTAGGGTTAACCCTAACCCACGCATCAGGAAATAATTATTACTGCCACACACACACACACACACACACACACACACACACGCGAAGCTCTTTACGTAGACCTTTGCCTATGCACTTCAAACTGAATCTCTCACACAGCTATGGGGGAGAAAGGTCAAAGGTCGGGGGTGTGTGAAAGCCGTGTGAGGAGCATGTGTGTAGTAGAGTGTGTGTTTCATGCCCGACTCTACGTGCACGTCCGTCATTAAAAAGCCCCCCTGCAGCCAGAGCAGCTGAGTCAGCGGGACGTGGGCGGGAGAAGCTCAGCCTCCAGCAGCTTCTCCAGCAGCTTCTCCAGCCCAGGTGGTGGTTATTACAGCCCAGGTGGTGGTTATTACAGCCCAGGTGGTTATTACAGCCCAGGCAGTTGTTGTTACAGCCCGTGCGGTGGTTATTACAGCCCGTGCGGTGGTTATTACACAGCAGCACAGACCCATCCACACGAGCAGCGTTTTCACCCCCCATCCAGGCGAGCAGAGCAGCAGGTTAGCCTGCAGCAACAGCCATGTTCCCCCAGAGGTCCTCAATCCAGACACACTCCAGTTGCCATGACGAGGCAACAAGTCAGACATCACTGCTGAGCTTTGTTGACAAGTGAGGTCGTGACCCTGTCACCACACACACACACACACACACACACACACACACACACGATAAAGGTGACACCTAACCAGCAGCCTGAGGTAACAGGAGGGTGTGACCGTAACCTGTAAATAAACACAAAAGCTTTCATGAAAATCACATTTTATGGCCTTTCAATTGTGTTTTTGTTGATGGAAGCTGCGTAAAAGAGGAGAATTCATGTTTAAAATCAGTGATGACAAACGTGTGTGTGTGTGTGTGTGTGTGTGTGTGTGTGTGCGCTAAAGGCTACTTTTAGCTTTTAGCAACTTGTGCTCTCACTAATGAGTGAGTGGAAAGTGTGAGTGGGTCCACCTTTCAGAGGCTCATAAATCACCATCACCAGCCGAGCCAGAACCATCGGAGAGGAGGAACCAAAGGTCCCGCAGGAGCCAATCCTGTGTGTGTGTGTGTGTGTGTGTGTGTGTGTGTGTGTGTGATTGCCCAGTCTTATTTCGTCAGCGCTGAATTTATGAGATGAGGTCACCCCAAAAATTACAGATGGCCCACTTCCAGCCACCGAAGCCCCATCAGATGGAAGAAAGATAAATCTCTCCGTCCTGCTCCGTCCATCCATCCGCCCAGCCTCTGATTCATCCCTTCATCACATCAGATAATGTGGGGGTCGCTGCAATTTCACACCGGATGAGACTGGACCCAATAGATCACATCCAGAGGGACGGAGGGATGGATGGAGAGAAAGATGGAGGGATGGAAGGATAGATGAGGGAGGGATGAGGGAGGGATGGATGGAGAGAAAGATGGAGGGATGGAAGGATAGATGAGGGAGGGATGAGGGAGGGATGGATGGAGAGAAAGATGGAGGGAGGGAGGAAGGGATGGATGGAGGGAGGGATAGATGGATGAATGGATGGAGAGAGGGATGATGGAGGGAGGGAGGGATGGAGGGATGGATGAATGGAGAGATGGAGGGAGGGAGGAGGGATGGATGGGTGGATGGAAGGAAGGATAGATGGAGGGATGGATGGACAGAGGGATGATGGATGGATGGATGGATGGATGGAGGAGGGATGATGGGTGGATGGAAGGATGGAGGAAGAGAGGAGGGATGGATGGGTGGATAGAAGGATAGATGGAGGGATGGATGGACAGAGGGATGATGGATGGATGGATGGAGGAGGGATGATGGGTGGATGGAAGGATGGAGGGAGAGAGGAGGGATGGATGGGTGGATAGAAGGATAGATGGAGGGATGGATGGACAGAGGGATGATGGATGGATGGATGGATGGAGGGATGATGGATGGATGGAGGGAGGGAGGAGGGATGGATGGGTGGATGGAAGGATAGATGGAGGGATGGATGAACAGAGGGATGATGGATGGATGGAGGGAGGGAGGAGGCATGATGGGTGGATGGAAGGATAGATGGAGGGATGGATAGACAGAGGGATGATGGATGGATGGATGGATGGATGGAGGGAGGGAGGAGGCATGATGGGTGGATGGAAGGATAGATGGAGGGATGGATGATGGAGGGAGGAGGGAGGTGTCTGCGTTGTTAGCTGAGGCGTTAGCGTGCACACTTGAGCCTGGTGCTTCCCCGTCACTGACAGCTGGAGGACAGATGTTGGCACACATGCGTAGAACAATCCATCACACCTCCTCCAGAAGAGGGGCCCGTTCAGGTCTTCCATAACTCTCCAACATAAAGGGAAGACGAGCCGATCGCAGAAAGCACCCGCAGCTGTTAGAAGGCACTTCCACGCGGTGGAGACGGCGGCAGAAGCCGACCGTTTGCATGAAATATCCCCACGCGCTGCTGCGCTGCTGCGCTGCTGCCTAAATGCGGATTTGTGTTGATCTCATCTACATTTTGATGGCTCGGGGCTCCTTCTACGTCACGCTTGGGCGGCTGGAGAGCAGATGAGTTCTCCCAGCGTGAGCTCTGAGCTCAACCCTGACGGAGATATTCGGGTTTAATGGGACGCTCCGCTGTGGATGCAGCTGCAGGAAAAACACGAAAACACAAGCAGAAACTGCTAATTCTGGACAAAACTGCAGGAATGACACCTGAGTAAAGTTTCCTTCTAAAGCTCCGCCTCCCATCCATCTTTTCCGACACTCTGGGCTCGGCTTTAACTCCTGGCTTCCAGCTGCAGCAGGTTAGCTTCTCCGAGTCGCACAGCTATCCCTCGGATCCACCCGCGCTGAGGTACGGGCACAGTTAGTCCAGGTTCGGACATGGAAACGGGGCCTGGAGCTGATCTGAAAGGCTGCGCTAATCGAACACAGATGCTGACGAGGTTTTTATGAGCCTTTAGAAATAACTGTGAACGGCAGCAGATGGAGGAGAGGCGTTTAAACGCCTGAGCTGGAGTCAGAAGGCCCAGCCACCTCGGCGGGATGAGGCGCCACGCGTAAGGGAAGCAGAGATCGGTGACACAGGACTTCCTGTCCCGTAGCGACGGCGACAAAAATAAGAATCTACTTCATCAGAAGCCAGCTGGGTTTTCATTTCTTTTCTGGCCACCATCACTTCATTATCTGACAACTTCTGCTTTAATCCTACATCTGCTCGGTCGCTTAGCTACAGCAGCTAGTCAGAGGATGGCGGATGCTGAGGAGCAGCCGGCTGCGTATCAGACAGTTAGCCGCGGCGTCACTGCGGATCTGCGGTGGACTGGGCAGAGTCTCTGCGCCTCCGTTTGTGCTTTAAATGAACAGAATCGGTGCAGAAAATAAACCTCAGCGGGGTTTTAAAATCACACCGTCGGTGTGATTTACGTCAACTCCGCAGGTCTGTTCTGCTCAAATCAATGCTAACAAAAACATACCCGTGTTTGCAGAAGTGAGCCAGCTGGGATGAGAAGGTGGTGGTGGTGGAGTGGGGGGGGGGTTAGCTAGCGCGCTAATGAGCACCATAGATCAAATGCTATCAGCGCTAATCACACTTAAGGCTATATTTAGCCATTAAGCTTCAATTCCCCATTTTCCCTGGAACTAATCAACACCGAGCAGACAACAATGCTCTTCTAGATGCAACCGTGCGTGCGTGCGTGCGCGCGCGCGTGCATGTGTGCGGCTAAACGTGTTCAGACTTAAAACAACAGTTAAGCTGATGAAACTGAGTTGTTTCTTTTTTTTAACGTAGCTGAGGAGTCACAGTAGATGAGACGTATGCAAGCAGCACGCCGGCTCGTTAGGATTAAAGGAGCGGGGACAAACTGGCTGCTCCCTGTGGCCATGACGACTGTCGTCAGGGGCGACTGGTTGTTGTCGTGTATCTAAAATATCTCCAGGGCTGTTCAGGTGGGGTCAGAGCGACCGTTTCCACGCCGAGCCGCGCGAGCCGAACCTCAGCGTGCGCGAAGGCCACCTCCGTGCTGACGCAGCCGCGGCGGGAACGCCCGCCAGCAGCGCCAGCGCCTGTAACCACGGCAGCAGCAACACTCGCCAACCCACACGAAGGATCGCGGCGGGAGTGACGAGCGCTTAAGGAGAAATTATAGCTGCGCTGATGCTTTCGGAAAAGTCCATTTAATGGTAATTCCAATCACATGGATTCATTAGCACGACTCCGTCTTTGGGTTAGGGCCCCTCGCTCGCCATCATGTGACCACGGTGATAAACGAGGTTTGGGCAGCAGGTTTAGAAAAGGCTGGAACCACTAAAACCAGTCTTAACTAGCCTTAATGCCACGATGGCAGCTGTTAGTCTGTGAGTGTAAACCGGTTTTTCCAGGCACAGCTGAGCGGATTTAAGTCCAGTGCTGATGTGTGGAGCTCGGAAGTTTGCATAGATAATCTCTGGTGCTGCTCCGGAGGGCTTTTTAATAAGCACCGATGCAGCGCTGAAGATTAGCGCTGCTCCTGCTAGCTCGCTAAGAGCCGCTGGCTTGGAGATGTGGTGGGATTAGAGCTTTAATCCACCTCTCACAGCAGCCACTGAAGCTTTTGCTAACGTGGATCCCTGAAATGTTCCAGCAAGCTTCTCCCGCCTCCCTTCCTGGCCTTCACCAACCATCATGTCACCTCTGGTTCCCCCCCCCAAGAGAAGAACCCTGGCGCTCAGATCACCCAGGAGGATCCGGAGGAGCCCCGCCAGATCCCCGCCCACCAGGAGGATCCGGAGGAGCCCCGCCAGATCCCCGTCCACCAGGAGGATCCGGAGGAGCCCTGGCAGATCCCAGCCCCCCCCAGGAGGATCCGGACTGGGATCAGGCCCAGCGAAGGCGTCAATTTCACTGTCTGACTCCTCCTTTCTGCTCCGGCCTTAATTAAAAAGAGAGACGAGTAGCAGGAAGCGTTCTGCCGGAAAGCTGGCGGTAAATACTTCAACGGCGGTGAATCATCTCTTTCAGGGAACGAGGACTCCTGGAACCTTCTGCCGCGGCTGCTTTCTCCGGGAGGCCCTGAAGCTTTCATCAGTCCAGCGTGTGAGCGCTCAGCAACTCAGGGTCGATATTTTATTCAGCGCCGCGTCAACAAACCTTCCTCGCAGGCTTCTAACCCAATTACACGGCACAAAACGTTCAACCGCCCGACAACAACCGCGGCGCTGAGCCGTTTCCACGCCAACAGTAGCTGAGGGACAAACACTTCGCCCTGATCCGCGTCATCGCCGAAGATTCTTCCGGCTCAGGAGAACCGCGCTGGCGTGAAACGAGCATGGAGAACAGCTCTGAGCGCGTGTCCATCTACACGCCAACGCGTCACATGACAATCCATAGGATTTAGCTAGCAGAGACTTCCTTGTCCCTCCTTCTGCACAGCCATGCTAACGTGGAGAGGCGTCAGTTGGGGGTCCGACGGTCACCAGACAGCTTCAAGCAGAAGGTTCCAGAAGAGTTCTCAGGAGAACTAGCATGCTCCCACAACAGTAAAGGCGGATCGTTACAGGAAGCAGGCAAGGGTTGCATCAGGACCGGCCTGGTCGGGATCTGCTTTCATCACCTCCATCAGAAGAAGAAGGTGAGGGTCAAACCGCAGAAGATGGAGGAGGAAGAACCCAGAGAAGACTGTCGGAGGCGGTTCAGAGAGCTCCACACGTCAGGCCCGTTTGCACCTGACTTCAGTTCATTCCCATGTTTGGGATAAAACAAACAACTTCTTCTTCTTCTTCCGCCCAACGGACAACAAGCGCTCCGACTTCTCCAGGCAATTCATCTTCCTGGAGCCGAGCAGAGATTTGAGACGCAGCTCAACAAGTCTGCATTTTTATTTCCTCTGAGCTAATTAATGTGAGAGCAGGATGGGAGGGCAGGAAGGGAGGGATGGAGGGAGGGATGGAGGGAGCAAGAGGCGCAATTACAGCGCCCCAAGATGAAGGAACAAACCGAAGGGATCCCGGCTCTCCAGAGTCGATCTGAGCCGTTTGCTTCAGCGTCTACCAGGAAAATTAGCGGTTTAGCTCGGCGCCATCGAGGTATAAAAGCCTCAAACAGCGAGCTCACAGCTGACAGGGGCGGGACCTTCCGGGACTGGACGGGAAGCCGCCAGAACGCTGCAACATCCACAGAGGTGCGTGAAAATGGGCGACCCCGTCCGAGCGAGATAAGAGCTCGTCCAGGTCCAAGCATCACCTGCAATTACAGCGACGCTGAGGAACACTGGGCTCTTCCTTCTCTTGTCAGGTTGCTGTCTAAGCTGCTCTGACAGCATGTGCAAAAACAGCGGCGGCGTCGGGGGGGTTTGTCGGTTTATTCCGAGGGTCAGTGCTCTGCCTGGGATGGATGACAGCCGCGGAGGGGCGGGGCTAGACGAGGGCCGGAGAGTCCAAACACTCAAATATTCCATCAAATAAATTCATCAATGCAGAGACATCTGGTCTAGGTCTGACACCAAATTATTAGTCGAATAATTTGAGTAATCTGATTACTGAAAAGCTTCGAGAAAAGTTATTTGAAAATGTAGAACAATGTGTCTATGGAGGATGCAGTTAGCTTAGCATGATAGCACAACGCTGCTGCTGCAGCAGCTCCAAAGCAAACATCCGGTCTCTGCTAAAAGTCCGCAGATCAGACCGGAAACGGCAAGCTAAGCTAACGATAATTAGCAGTAATTAACAGAAATGAGTGTGATCATGACTGAGAGAAGTCTGCTAGCTAACACACTTTGTTTACAGCTCTGTAAACATCAATGCGGCGGCTAATCTGCTAGCTAGCACGTTTCCCCAACTCAAGTTTGTGTTTAATTATATTATAATAATCATCCAGGGAAAATAAAGCGCTGTAGTGAGTTTGTTAAAGCCTGAACTTCAGTTAGTTAAACTGTAAAAGCAGCCGGTTTAATTAACGCCGTAGCTAAGTTTGAGATTATTTTGAGCAGGTTCAACGGAACAGCAACGTTACGGAGGCTTTTCAATAAAGTTAGAGTGACGTAAAAGAAAAAGTCAGTGTGTGCAGTATACTCTAATCAGATTAACCCGATTAATCGCCATAATAATCGATAGAACACTCGATACTGAAGTAATCGACTGCTGCGGCCCTAATCTGGTCCTTCACACACCTACAACAGGACGATCCCTGCGTTCACACACGTCGCTGACGCTCACCTACAAACACACACGTCACATCCTGCTCGCTCTGGAGCCGATAACAGGATGCGCCGCGGCTCGGGGTCAAGTGGCGCCTGGGGATCGGGGGGTTTTGTTTCCC
Source organism: Pao palembangensis (assembly GCA_015343265.1). NCBI lineage: Eukaryota > Metazoa > Chordata > Actinopteri > Tetraodontiformes > Tetraodontidae > Pao > Pao palembangensis. The sequence continues at coordinate 992,781 of CM027093.1, read as the reverse complement.
TCTGGAAGTGGAGCAGCTGGCAGCGAGTCAACCGTCTGCGTGTGAAGTTCCTGAGACGTCGGGAAGACGTGCAAACACGCCACTTTTCCTGGCCGGAGGCGCACTTGTTGATTATCCGTAATGGATTTAGCATGCGGCAGGAGCAGCAGGTAGCGGCCGCTTCCCTTCCTTCCTCCCTCCCCCGCCGAACGGGCGGATGAATGACAGGATATCAGGGCAATCCATCAACTCCAGCCGCTTCTCCACCTGCAGCTGCAGATAGCGCCGCTATCTGTTTACCCCGCCTGTCAGGGAGAACGCCGCCGCGTGAAACGCCCATTCTGCGTCGCAAATCTGCAAACAGGAAACCGCAGAAGGCCGTCGGTGGGGTCAGACGACCGTTTTCAACCCAGTTCACCACCGGCTGGAACCCTCAGAAAGCAGGGAAAGACGCAGAAAACGACCTTTGACCTGGCGTTCCGAAGCCCTAATTTGACCATGAAGAAGAGACAGATGATCGGAAATCAATATCACGCTTTTTTTTTTTTTTTTTAAACGCAAACGAGCCCAAACCCGACATGTGTGGGGTGGTGCTGGGCAGGTGGTGGGCGGAGCTGATTAAAATGGATCCCAGCAGGTCAGGGGGTTTATCAAGAGCGCCGCTTCGTCCTTTTATCAGGCTGATCCGCTGGAGGAAGCAGGACGCTCGCAGGAAGTGTGTGTGTGTGTGTGTGTGTGTGTGTGCGCCTGTACACACACTGAAAATAGTCCACGGCGTTCACCTTCCGCCTGCGCCGCTGCTTCACCCATCAAAGTGACTAAAAGTCGGAGCTAAGTCCACATTTTCTCTTTCTAATAAGCTTTAAAAACCATCACGGAGACGTTCGCAGACACCTGACTCCGCCCCTTCAAGGGCTGCTATAGGACCTTGTTGCCACAGAGACCCAGCGAGGACAAATTGCTGTACAGGAAGCAGGTTTTAGCGCTAATTGCCAAATTCATCTCCAGCAACAAACCTCTGGACTGGAAAGTCTCCGGGATGCAGCGGTGGGATAATCCATCTGCTCCCGGCAGCCACCGCAGCTTCTGCCACTCGCCTGGATTGATGGCGGGCTGGAGAACGGGCGAGCGTGCCTTCCGTGTTCTCACACACACACACACACACACCGGACTACCTGATTAACCGGAGCCGGTAACAAAAGCGTCCTGTCATTTTTGGGGAAATCTTTGCTTCGTTTTTCCAAGAGGAAGTGACGAGGTTGCGGGTTCGATTCAGTTCATTTGTGCAGCCATCAAAGCTCGGCCAGTGGAAGGACGTGGCTGCACAATTAAGCTGGTCACATCAGCAACATCCTGTTTACTCCTCTACGTTTGATTCCTGCCTGCAACGCCGCCACTTCCTGCCGTTGTTACGGAAGTTGATTATTTAACAGCGGCTGGGGGGAGACAACCTGTCAGCTGTGACGCGGTCACGTTCCAAGGTCACAGACCGCTACGCCACCACCTAAAGAGCACTTCGTGGCCCAGCAAACGCCCAGTTCAGCCGGTGCCACAGCGGAGGCTGATCCTGATGGGAATGATGGGAAAGTCTGAGATCTGCGGACAAACTTCCGCATTTCTCCACAATCACTAAAACCAGTCAGATGCGGGTATACCTGAACCCACACTGACCCCTGGTGGCCGTATGAGATAATGACATGGACGCTTACTCACTTTCTTCCCTGCAGTTATTTTAAAGTTACTTTTGATCATTTAACACGTTTCTTATTAGACGGAATTAATTAATTGTGTCTACAGAAACGCTTAATAATGACAAAAGTGTTAGATACCTCAGGTGTAAGCAGAGAAGAGTAGAGAAAGCAGAAAATGTTGACCTTTAAGCATCAAAAAACATTTTTTTCTTCATTGACGATTAAATAAATTAGAAGCTGACGTTGAACTACTCTAATAATTATTCTCAAACTGCTCTCAGAGTCTACAAATATAGAAACTAGTGTGACAAGAAGAATGTTTAGTACAGAAGACTTTACTAGAACAGAGATGTAAAAGATTTCCTTTCAAAGTTTTAGTCAAACTGGATACATGGTCACCATGGCAACCGATGGACTGTTGTTACTCAAGACAATGAATTCTACCGCACGAAGCGTTTAGAGCAGGAACCCTTGGACATTCTTCTGTTTCTGGTAAATCTGGGATGACCTGGAGTCAGAGCCCACAGAAGGCCAACCGCACTAATTACCGCCGTCAGAGCGCATCAGCGGTGGGGGGGGCGACGGGAAGGGGCGGCCGGCGACAAGGAGCACTTCCTGTGCGGCCTGTTCCCGCAGACCACAGCCGGGCTGAGTCACGGTGGGGAGAGCCGCTGGTGTCGGAGGGGGTTCGAGCGTCAGACGCCTTATATTTAAAAGTGGGGAAGCGGAGGGAGGAGCCCCCTGAGGTGACTCAGAGAGCCCAAACGCAACACGGGCTGGAGAACGCTGCCGAGCGCTCTCAGGAATCTGATCCAACGCAATTATTTTCTAAGGTCACGTTTCACGAGAAATGACGCACGAGCTGCCAACCTGCCTGGCGTCAGAGAAATGAGCGGGTGTGTGTGAAGGGCTGGAAATTACACTCTGTCCATCACAATCTCTTCCAAAGATTGGACGCTCATTTACATTTAAAAACGTGCAATAATGCGTCAAAGTAGCGCGGTTTAGAGGAGGCTCCTGCGGTGACACGGCTCCGCCACTAGAGGGCAGGCGACGACCTTCATTACAGTAGAAGAACCTCCAACACCAAAAAGGTCAAAGTTCTGCATCTGAGGCATGTTTTCCAGCTGAAAACATACACAAAAAACTCAATTACAGATGGAAGACAACCAACACGGTCCGGCCAGTCACAAATATGTGGATAAGCTGACTGTTTTTCCCCTTACACGGAACAAAAAGAGATGTAAGACGAAGATGAATAGAGAAGAGGATAAATAAAGAGTGCTAATCTGATTATCACCAACACAGACACACACAACTGTTGTAAGCTGCTGTAATCCCCCAACTCCTCAGACACTTTTTTTTTTTCTCACATAATTAGGTCAAAATGCTGGAGCACAAATTCCGTGAGGCTCCCGGCTCATCCAGGGAGACGTAAATCCACATTTAAAAGCAGATTTCTCTTGGAAGTTCTCGCTACAGCGCCAGACCTCCTTTATTCACAGTTAGCCTCCACGCTAACGGCCCCTCGTAGCGCTGCGCTAACAACGACGCAGGAACGCGATCGCTCAAAGTTTACGGCGAGCGTTTGTCCGAGCCGTCGCATCCGACGGACCCGGACGTGACCGGACCTGCAGGGAGGAGCCAGTCTCCAGCTGGCGGCGTCCATCAGCTCGCCGTCCTCGTCCATGTAAGGTGCCGTCCAGCTCCGAGCTGTTGCTGGGTCTCTGTTCGCTGACCCCGACAGTTCCAGGCAGGAAGTGAAGACCACAGAAGGAGACGGCGGCGTGGGCTGAGCCTGAGGTGGCGGCGGGTGAACCCGGACCTGACGGGGGGGGGGGGGCCTGCAACAGTTACCCAAAACACACACAGACGTGTGTGTGTGTGTGTGTGTGTGTGTGTGGGGCGACAATAACTCAAAGTGTTGATCCTCCAGCGTTGCCGAGGGTTGCTGAACGTGGTCTGGAACGAAGCAAGGGCCTGCGGGTGTGTGTGAAGGGCTGGAAATGACACTCTGTCAATCACAATCTCTTCCAAAGAATGTAAATAAAGCCGCTCCTCTGCGTGTGGACTTGTATATTTGCCCCTCCGGTTGCCCCAGACCTACATAAACACACTCGTGCGGGTGCAACGATAGCACCGCGGCTTCATAAATCATCAGTGTAGCAGCAACCATTTCAACAACACCTGATAAAAGTAGATTTTTCAAGCCGATGGAATGCACGGGCCTCGCAAAGCCTCAGCTCGCGTCTGACAAACGCTCAGACTTTCTGCAGGAAGATGGAGCCCGTCTGAACTTCCAGGATTCTCCAGAACCAGAAACTCTCTGCAGAAGCTACGGCAGCCGTTTGCGTCTCGCTTACTACGAAGGGGCTCTTCGGTTCGGGCGCGAGTGGAGCGTCTGTCCGCTTCAGAGATCCTCTCTGTGTCACTGCAGCGGCGTTTAGGGGAAAGTTGTCATCTTGATCTGATTAGGAGGGGAGGAGAGGGGAGGAGAGGGGAGGAGAGTGAGGGGAGGTGCACGGGAGGGGGGGCCGGCCTGGAATAAATGAGGTCATCCGCAATATTCGCTCGGGGAGCTCACAGGGGCGGAGGAAGGGGACGAATGGGTGTGGACGGATGAAAGACGAGACTGACCTACAAGAGGGCTGCAGAGAACGACAGGAAAGGAAATGAGGCGCGCAGACTTCAGACTTCAGGGGGTTTCTGGGTAAAATGTAGCCCCCTTTGGTTTAGTCAGGTGATTTTCTGGCGTTTGGCTCCAGGAATCAGTGTAATAAGGAAACGAACCTGTAGAATCCTGGACCTCCTGTACCCCAACGGCCCCTTTTAACGGCCACATGGTCTGGCTGAGCCACCCTCCATCCCAGTCAGCCTGTTGGAGGAGTTCCACCAGGCACTGGGCCAGGGCCACACTGTTCTGACAGCAGGTCTTTGGCCCTGGATGGGTCTTTTCCTTCCCTCCACCAGGTGGAGCGGAGGGGGTCAAACCTCTGCTTTCAGATCAAAGGATCGGATCTTTGGAAATAATCTGAACACGCAGGTTCTCAACATAATCCCTCCAGGTTTAATCGATGAGGATTGTGTCTTTATGTCCTGTGATACATAAAACCCTCAAAAACAGTCATTGTGACGTCAAGAAAAGCAAACGTGAGCGATTAAAAGAGCCGAGACTGAAGCACCTCCATGTTTCTGCAACCAGAAGATCAATACCAGAGGAGGAGGAGGAGGGTGACGCACTGGTAACACCCTGAACATGCTGGGAGACGTCCAACCTGGTGGAACTAGTGAATAACAGAATAATATAAACGTGTGCAAAGGTTTGACGCCCCCCCGTGAAGGTCAAAGGGTCAAATCCTTCACCACGTCAAACGTCTTCTTCTGCCCTGCAGCGTTTAGTTCAGGGGTGGGCAATGATTTAGCCTGAAGGGCCACAGTGGGCTTGAGATCTTGATGAAGGGGCCGGTCAGGTGGGGCAGGAAGCTAACCCCCAGATGAGGATCAGAGGTTAGCTAAAGATCCTGCTGGATGGACTATTGACAGAGAAAAAGAGCCTAAAACTGCTCCAACTAGAGATGGATGATGAAGCTCCAAATGATGTTTGGCCCCACCTTTTTGAGAGGAGATGTTAGCATGCTAGCTGAAGGGGGGGTCTGGACCTTTTTCTAACCAATCCAGCTGACAAACGTCTTCATTTGGCTTTTGGAGGAATGATTGTGAAGGCTCTGAGGGCCGGATTAGATAGTTCACCGGGCCACATGTGGCCCCCGGGCTTTAGTTTGAACAACTCTGGGTTAGAAAAAGCTGCCCTGACATCAGCGTCTGCTGAGAGGAACCGACAGGAGAGTCCCTGTCTGTCCATATGGAGGGGGTCCTTCTAAGAAACTCCTCTGGTTTATCTGCCCTCCTGGCCTCTTCCCGCCCCTCTGTCAGCCTGTTTTCCCGCCCCTCTGTCAGCCTGTTTTCTCATCTCCAGCATCTATATTCAGGACGCCTCCACATCCATCACCCGTCGTTTGTTACCTGCTACTTCCTCCTGTCCGGGGTCACGAGGGGTCAAGGCATTTGCAAACAAACTAGCTTAATCCTGGAACAATCAAGTTAACTGAGTTTTAGCTGCTTTCAGTAAAGGACACACAAGTGTTGTGATGTGTTCAATGATGGTTGCGACACCGCTGCAGGAGTGTGTACGTGTGTGTGTGTGTGTGTGTGTGTGTGTGTGTGTGTAGCGAGACAGAAGGCGTGCACGTCTGCTACAGCACACCAGTCGCACCAGTACCCTTGGACTTGATAACACGGGAATAAAGTTCAGGCTATTAAAAGGATAATAAACACAAGTATGTACTTGCTTTTCAAAATAAAAGACTTGACACTGAGGCAGTGTGAAGTCAGCATTCCAAACAGGAAGTTGAAGGTGTCCAGGAACCTGTTTCTGTCCGACACCTGCCTGCATGTCAGGGCGCTGAGGCCACGGAAAACCGTGTGGTCACCAGCAGAAGCAAAGAGGAGAAAAAGGAAGCAACAGACGGAAAGATGCAGCCTGGAAAAGACATTAAGTCAGGAAACGAGCAGGCCATCACTTTTCCAGGAAATCCAACCATGACGGACACAGATGAGTTTTAGCTGCCACACACACACACACACACTCGCAGCACTGAAAGGTTTACAGTAAACACTCGCAGTCCCGAACGCAGAGCAACACACACACACACACACTCCAGGGCCTGTAAAAGTGTCCTTGAGTGATGTGCCAGCCATTCCTTCCAGGCTTTAAAAAGCTCCTGTGGAATGACTCACAGCTGCCAGCACAGCACCAGTCACGTTCACTGGGACACACACACACACACACACACACACACACACACACACACACACACACACAACACACAACACACACACACACACACACACACACACACACACACACACACACACACACACAGCCGTCAGACCCCTCTCTTCTCCGGCCAAGTCGGGGCTAAACGAAAAGGAGGAAAGGATGAAGACGAGCGTGCGCTGCCTCTTCCAGACTTCCAGACTGATTAATGATCATTAGCCGCTACGTAAATAACAAAGTGTAAATTGTTCAAATGCTTCCGAAGAATAAAGCTTTAGAAGCTATTAAGCTGCAGTTTTTTTGGATCATTTTATAAAGGTTCTCATCTTTCCCTTTTATTCTTTCTTCTCGTTTTATTGTGGAATTTTCATGGCATTAGCTCGGCTCGTATCGGCGACAGCCAGGTCCACCTTCGTTTACTCCACCGCAGCAGCTGCGCTCAGCCACCCCAAACCACAGAGACCTCGCTGAGGTCAAAGGTGTCTGCGGCCCAGGAGCTGGACTCCCTTCCCGAGCCGGACGCAGCTGCGCTCCCAGCAGGCGCTCACACGGGCGGAGTCGCTGCCACGTGGACGGAGGCTGCACTGCTGGAGTCAAATGTCTGACTGGACTCATCAGAATCTCTCCAGATGGTTCCTAAGTTAGCTTCAGCTTTACCTCATCCGTGCTGCTCAAACCAGGAAGCTAGCAAAGGACTGAAACCGTTATTCCAATAATTCCAGATCGCAAAGAATTTAACATTAAAAAGAAGAGAAAACACAGAGCAACGTGTCTACTGGAAGAGGCAGTTAGCTTAGCATAATAGCACAACGCTGCTGTTTGCAGCACCTCCAAAGCAAAACATCCGGTCTCTGCTAAAAGTCTGCAGAGCGGACCGGAAACAGCGAGCTAAGCTAACGATAATTAGCAGCAATCAACAGAAGCCAGTGTGATCATGACTGAGAGGAGTCTGCTAGCTAACACACGTTGTTTACAGCTCTGTGGAAACGCTGAGTCACTACTTTAATCAACGCGGCGGCTAATCTGCTAGCTAGCACGTTCCCCCAACTCAGCTAAGTTTGTGCTTAAGATAATTATAATCCACGGAGAATAAAGTGCTGTAGTGAGTTTGTTAAAGCCTAAACTTTACTAAATTGTAAAAGTCAGTTTAATTAACGCCTAAGTTTCTAAGTTTCATAGTATTTTGAGCAGGTTCAACGGAACAGATGAGGTGGCTCGGGCACCTAGTAAGGATGCCTCCCGGACGCCTCCCTGGTGAGGTGTTCAGGGCACGTCCTTCCGGTAGGAGGCCCCCGGGAAGACCCAGGACACGCTGGAGGGACTATGTCTCTCGGCTGGCCTGGGAACGTCTCGGGATCCCCCCGGAAGAGCTGGATGAAGTAGCTGGGGAGAGGGAAGTCTGGGCTTCCCTGCTTAGGCTGCTGCCCCCGTGACCCGACCCCGGATAAGCGGAAGAAGATGGATGGATGGATGGATGGATGGATGGATGGATGGATCAACGGAACAGGACCGTTACGGAGGCTTTACAATAAAGTTAGAGTGACGTAAAAAAAAGGTTGCGGTGTGCGCAGTACAGTTCGTACGAGCAGAACGTAGACGGATCCTCAGAGGGGCTCCGTGTCAGAGCTCAACGGGTGAGTTGGCGAGGCTGAACCCTCACCGGGGGGGCGGCTCGTCCAAAGGCCCACACACCCAGAGGCGCGGCGAGCCTGCGCAGCTCAGAGCCTCACAAGTCGGGAATGTTTCCACAGCAAACTTGAACTTTCAAATGTGACTCAACTTTCTGTTTAGTCTCAGTTACGCTTCAAAAGCCTCAGAGGCCAAACCACAAGTGTGATTTCAGGAATTCTGTGTGCGCGGTGAGAAAACAAACGCGTCGCGCTGGAGTGAAAGGGTTTTCCCTGCTGCCGAGCTCGGCTTTCACTACAAACAATTATCATCTTCTGTTAACAGACAAGCAAGCTCAGGTTGATTAAACGCCGCTGTATAATTACAGTAAAGAAGCAAGGCAGCAGCGGCGTGCCAGGGCCAGACACGACACAATTTTAGGCTCCGGGGCCCAATTTAGTGGTTCTGCTCTAGAGCAGTCGCGAATATTACAACATTTCTCAATCAGGATTCTTTTTCGTATTTGCGATTACCGTCGATGATTTTATCCACAATGTTGCATAAAATATCTATGAATCTGAGTCTGATTCAGCATCAGGAGTATCAGGAGTGTCACCGTGGCAACCACACATCGTTTACCTATCGTCTTGATCGGATCAGCAGCGAGCTATGGCTAGGATAATATGCTATAGCTAAGATAATATGCTGTGGCTAGGATAATATGCTATGGCTAGGATAATATGCTGTGGCTAGGATAAACTGCTGTGGCTAGAATAATATGCTGTGGCTAGGATAATATGCTAAGGCTAAGATAATATGCTAAGGCCAGAATAATATGCTGTGGCTAGGATAATATGCTATAGCTAAGAAAATATGCTGTGGCTAGGATAATATGCTAAGGCTAAGATAATATGCTAAGGCCAGGATAATATGCTGTGGCTAGGATAATATGCTAAGGCCAGGATAATATGATAAGGCTAGGATAATCTGCTAAAGCCCAGTAACACCCAGTAACCTGGTGGAAGTCATCTGTAAAATTTTCCATAAAATAGTTCCCGACAAAAGCGCTAACGCAACAAATGTGAACCAGCGTCTCCAGACCCACCAATCACAGCAACACGCCAACTAGTTCTGGTGTAAGTCAGTAAATCACTTCTATTCATTAAGGTACAGGACAGAAGGCGTGTTATTAAAGCTCGTCAGGCTATGACAGCAGAATATAAAAAAGAAAAAAACAGACAATATAATCGTCGTAGAACTCGGGGTGTGGGTCCAGTGACTCTGACTGATGCGTGTTTGTCAGGGCAGGACCGTACAGAAAGGGAACAGGAATTTAGCTACAGTGTGAAAGCGTTTGACCAGAAGAGGGAGCGCGACCCTGCGACCTTCTCCACAGACAGACGTCAACGTCAAGTTCCAAAGAACCTCGACTCGGGATGCAAAAGCAACTTAAAGTTCAGGTTTGCTGCTTCTAGTCAGAGCTGCAGCTCGGTTTCGAGTTGGAAATGCACAGAAATGCGAAGAATGAGGAAGAACCCGTTTCTCCAGCAGGTAAAGGTGAACCTCCCTTTACCTACAGTCCAATAAAAGCCGCTGACAGAGCCGACTGGACGGCAGAATCAAAGGCTTAGAAAAGCAACGCCACAGAGAGATTTATGGCTAGCATCGACTTGGAAAGGCCCTGACAGATCAAAGAGGTGGTAAAGCCAAAGGGGACAGCAGAAAGTCTCTCAGAAGCACTTGGACGTCAGGAGGAAGAGGAGTTTAAAGACCGTTCTTCAGGCACCCCTGGGTGCTCTCTTACCCTGTCTTTGTCATCAGCAACATCACAGAGGACGTCGTCCAGGTCCAGGATGCCTCCGTCGCTGTGCTCCAGGCGGTGGACCTGCAGCCAGTAGCTAGCATCCTGAGGGAGGAGCAGAGACAGGCGTGAGTTTGGATGCTGGACACAGACAGCACCAACAAAAACCACAAAAACACATTACTCTGGCACGTGCTGGTGCAACGGAAACCAAGGTACCAAATATTTAGAAGAGCCTGTAAACTGGTCCAACTAGAGATGGAAGATGAAGCTCCAAATGATGTTTGGCCCCGCCTTCTTGAGGGTTAGGGTAAGGGTTAGGCTGGGTTAAGTGGTTAAGCTGACAACCCTCTTCGTTTGGCTTTTGGAGAGATGATTGTGGAGGCTCTGCGGGCCGATTCAATAGTTCACCGGGCCACATGTGGCCCCCGTGCCTGAGTTTGAACGCCTCTGGCCTAAACACATAAAACTTTGATTGATTTCACTTTATTAGTAACAGCAACGCCCTGACAGCCATCAGGGCAACCCCTGCCCCAGCTACTGGGTAACCCAGGGCAAATTCCTGACTGGCTGGCTGACAGGGAAAATAGGAGGAAAAGGTGGAGGCGGATTAGGAGACGTGGGAGGGATGAAATAAAATTACAGGGGAAGGACGGCAAATCATAAACTGTGATCAAGCGTGAATTACTGACAAAAAGGGAGAGTAAAACGCAGATTTTCCTTCAAGAAACGGTTCCAAGGCTACGACTCTGATGTCTCTCTCACACACTCACACACACACTCACACACACCGTCAGGCTGCTGTGACAGGCGCCCTCGTTTGTGACAGCCCGTGACACTGACACAGAGACTCCGGGGATCCAGAGTGGAAACCCTGGTTCTGCAAAGACTGTTGGCTAGCAGCTTCCTCGCAGCCACACGCTGCCCTTTCCAAACTGTTTTACAGCCTGCAAATCAGCACGGGTGAAAAACATCCTCGCTGGCTGGGATCTAGGTGAAAGCAAAGCCTTTTAGAGCAGTTTGGGACGCTGTAGCCTCATATCTGCCCCAAACAGGAAGTAGCAGATTAGCATCTGTCAACAGAGGAGCGCAGGTTTGCATCCCTCGTTCCTAGTTCTCACGCAGCTATTTAAAGAACAATTAGGAGCGTTCTGCAGGCCCTGCCACCCTGAACGCAGCGCAAGAGCGCCTGCATCTCTTCAACATCTGAAGAAGGCTCGCTCCATCCTCTTCACCCACCGGAGAATCAAGGTCACTCAAGCTTTGCGCGTTAGCGCAGGTGTGCTAACATGGTGGGTTCATGATCCACAACCTGGGTGGGAGCTGGGCCTCCAGAACACGCGTGAGGACCTCCACCAACCTCGTACGTGACTCCATCATCTGACTCGTTTTCCTCCAATCGGGCCTTCATCTGAAGCCTCGGGCTCTCCCAGATTCCCACGATGCTTTCCTGACAGCTCTATCTGTAGTTATTCCATAAAGAAAAAGACCTGCAGGGAAGTTGGAGTGGGATCAAACCACCGCGTCACCAACTGGTCTGATGCACAGCGGCAGAGCTGGAGGTGGGCCACGGGAGGAACCTTTCCCTGCTAGAGAGGCAGGAATGATCCATAAAGAGGTCCACATTTAGCAAGGACATACGGATTATCCTAAAGCAGTGTTCCTCAAACCTTTTCAGACCAAGGACCACTGAACCCATAAATAAACACTCACGGACCCCCTGACTTTAAATGGCCCCCAAAACAATAACAACAATCAGGTGCATCAGGAAATATACAAGAAACACTGAAATACAAGAAACACTGATTTTACACTGAATTTTAAATAATAAAATTTGAAATTTTGTGTCACCTCGTGGACCACTAGAGGTCACCTCGCGAACCACTGGTGGTCCGCGGACCACTCTTTGAGAAACACTGTCCTAAAAGATCTCCCTCATCAACCACACTAACAAAAAAAGGATGTTTTTGGTAACACAAATGCTGCGGTAGCTCGTGTTTCAGACGCTTCGCTAATGAGAAAACGAACCTGTGGAGACAGACAAAGCGTGCGTCTCTTCCCAGCGCGGCAGAAAAGTTCTAACCTGGAGCTGGAGTTAAAAATCAACCACAGCTGCTCCAGACCAGAGATTCTGCTGCTTCCGGCTGTGGTGAAAACAAGCGCTGGTTTTCATGGAATGCTGGGGATACGATACGAGACGGAGTAAATCTGTAACCCAGGGTCAGCTTTAATGTCCAACGTCCTGCTGAAAGGCAGCAGGTAAACAGGCCCTGTGCTGGAAGCCGGGCTTTCGCTCCTTTACGACGCCATCAAATAGTCATCTTTCTCTTTCTTGCTTAATCTCCATCCCACACTAACCCCCCCACCCCCGCCTTCCTGTCCCTCGCTACCATGTAAATCTGTAACAGTCATTTGTCCTACGCTCGCCACGCATTAAGACTCCTTAGATCCAGACCCGCCAGGCCTCCTGGGGACCCCTCATCCCGCCATCCCACTCACTGATACAATCAAATGGTGCTTGATGGAAGACTTAAGACCAAAAAGGGGTTTTTCTTCCAACTAAAGACAGATGGAGATGGAGGGGGGGCAATTAGAGGCAATGAGATAAAGAAATCTGCTAAAATCAAGAACAAAAGCCAAAGACAATCTGACAGAATCCTCACAGCAGGAAACGGTAATCAATGGTAACTAAGCATCCAGCAGGTTTAGTGTGGGTGTGTGTGTGTGTGTGTGTGTGTGTGTGTGTGGCTGGCTGGTCCTCACAACTTTGGTTTATGGTTGGGGGGGTGTTTATTATTGTCCAACAAATTATATTTACATTGCGGTAAAGCGACAATTGCTCCTACAAGACAAGAGCTGAGCCTGTCAGAAGTGTGTCCGGTGACTGGGAGGACTGGTTTTTGCTCTGCTGAGTGTGTTGCTGTGATTTACAGGACTGTGCAGACGCCGTCGCGTTTGGCTGCCAGCGCAGCCGCGGGACAGGGTCGCCGGCCTGCACGTGACCTCCACAGCGGGGTCGATTCAAGGTTGAGGTTGGAAACAAAAGAGCCTTTCATATCAGTGGCTGTGAGGAGGGGCTGGACTGGAAAACGCCACCGAGGTAAACCACACACAGGTTTCGTTACAAAGGCACAGTGTCGATCTGGTGCGACGAGGGCCCCGCCCCCTGGAATATTTATACGTGTGTGTGTGTGTGTGAGGAAAGTGTGAACTCAGTTTGCGGGGGCTGTCCTGTATCTGCTGCAGTGCTACTGGAAACCTCACGGGGCAGTGTTCTGCACCGTGACGCGAAATATGGAGGAGCTGAATGGAGCTGGAGATAAGAAAGAAGCACGACTGCTTCACTCCAGCACGCAAAACATCGACGATCACGGGAATAACCGTCTGCGCAACGTCCAAGTAAGCGCGGAAGTATAAAATCACTTCTGCCAACACTATCCCGATCACAGCACCGGTTAATTTAAATTCCCTTGTTCAAATGTTAAAAACCATATTGTATTTACCGATGCCTACGAACACATGAGACTTTTCTGATAAGCTGTTACCGTATTTGAACAGCTGACTGTTAATCCTGCAGAGCTGTGATACGATCTGCCATCGCTGTACGACCGGGTACACGTGGAAGTCTTTGCAAGGCCTGGGCAAATATGAAGAGGGAACGCCAAAGAAATGTAAATACTGGCCACACAAAGTCTGCGCTTGAGTCACTGTAACGTCTGCTTGTGTGGGCGGTGCAACATGAGCTACGAAACACGCTACAGTGGGCATGGAACTTATTAACAACAATAAAACGCTGCTGGCTCATTTATTTATTTTCTCCACATGTATGTGCTCGTTGCTCTGCCTCTCTGGGGGAGCAGAGGTGGGCAAACTAAGGCTCGGGGGCCTCATGTGGCCCGGTGAACTATTTAATCCGGCCCGCAGAGCATTCACAATCATTTCTCCAAAAGCCAAATGAAGAGGGCTGTCATACCTTGCACCGTCTCCATCCATGCTGGTTTCAGGTCCAACCACTTAGTCCTAAACGTCAGACTCGGGGTTCTTCCACTCAACCGCACCAAACTAGCAGCCTTTGTTTCAAGGGAACAAACGCACAAACAGACCAGAGCAGAACCAAAACGGCAAAGAAAGCGCCTCAATGGCGGACAGACACAAGAAAGATTTTATGTGAGGTTTCAGATCTTCTGATCGAATAGCAAAAAATAAGGAGAATCACAGCGAGGCAGGCACGCTTCAGCAGCGCATCCCGTCCTCAACGGAGCAAACACAACATCGCTTGAGCCTGTGTTGGGATTACGGAGCCGCCGTTCATATAAATTACTGATTTGATGAAGGGAACTGGAATAATTCAGGGAAGAAAGCCATTCTTCACTTCATTCCTTCACATTCAGCTTAATCGTGTCGAAGGTCACCGGTCCAGCTGTACTGACTGGAAAACGCTGCGAGAGACGATAAAAGATGATGAATGTTTTGGTTCTAATGTTAAATACGCTTTATTCCCTAGAATGGAGCCGAGGAACAAAGATAAACATCCAAAAAACGTCTGACGCGCGACTCTGGCACGCAGAGGTTCGTGGTAGCTAAAGTCTCGACTGGTTTGAGAGCACTGGCCTTTGATTCAGAGCGCGATCACACAACTGATCATCAGGGAACAGCCCAACTTTCCCTCCTACGGACCGAAGAGCTGCTGTTTGAGCGCCGCCTGACGGGGAGGAGGGCCAGATGCATCCAAAACACGGTTAGGGCTACACATTGAGAGTTTTAGTTGTCCAACAAATTCTGGAGAGACATCTTCAAACCAGCACCAGGGAGGGCAAATCCAGTCCGAGCAACACAAAGGGCAGAAAAGGCGAGATGCTAGCCGCCATTTCACAGTACAGGAGGCCGAGTTTGGCCCCTCCTGGAGGTCGGTGAGGAAAATCTCAGACACAACAGGCTGGCGTCTACGGTTTCAGCAGCTGACTGGCTGCCAGCGTTCAGCCCTGACCCGACCACTCTCCATCCTGCACCGAGAGAGAGAGCTGAAATCAAATCCAAGAGGAGGAGAAAAAACAAGCCAGAACTCTGAAGGCAGCTTTCCAGACAGCAAAGCTGAGGTCTGACGCGGGCAGACGTCCACGTGTGCTCGCGCTGATAACAAAGGGGCCCCAGATTCAGTCAGCAAAGCTACGGGTTTTAAACCGAGAGGTTCCTTTCACCGCACGATCGAATTACTTTAGTTCTGATTCAGGCTGGAAGCACATTTCCCTTCTGACAACAACATGCAGCGTCAGACAGGAAGCAAGACATCCGAGGCTGGAAACAAAGCGAAGAAAACCAAACACAGATAATAAAAGCTTATTCTTCACACCTGAATAAAGGAAGAGGACTGGGAAGTGTGGAGAAAAGAGAAACAAGCGGAGGGAAATCTGCTACCACAGCCTTCCTGAAACAGGCCTTCGGGACAGACGGGACACTTCAGAGGGAGTCAGACGTGTCTTGCCGATGCCCCTCCAGGAGGAATTAGAGACCTCGGCGCTTGTGTGTGACGTTTGGAAGAGCCCCGATAAAGCATAAAACAATTACCCTCATCCTGGTGATCCAGCGTGGTTTTTTGGCTTAGGCGTAATTCTGGCTTTTCCCAGGTGAACCCGACAACGGGTTGGAGTTTTGTTGCTGATAAAACAGATTTGTCCTGATGTGAAGTCGGGATTCTCAAGGGAAAAGTGCTGCAACCTGCACTGCTATTTCCTGTGTACATTCCAAAGCAGTGAAGAGCTGGATTTTAGAGTAAAACAAATCTACGATCAAAGCAACAAAGACATCAGGCTGGACAGATGAAAGGGCAGCGCGGCAAATATTCTATCCACCGGAGCTGGATCCACCGGAGCTGGATCCAGCGCTCCAGCTCCAGCGGCATGCTAGGCCTGGCACGTGTATAAATATCACAGACTTCATTTTATACCGAATTAAAGAAACACAGGATTTCTTTGTCGTTTTAAATTGCACTGAATTCCCCACAAGGGTGGAGGCGTTTGGTCCATACCCAAACACACACTTTCACAGGCTGCACAAACAACCCTTAAAATGGAAACAATCATAAGATGCAGCCAAAATTATTGAGACACATACTAGCTTGTAATCATGTCACCTAAATTAAAACTCATCCTTAATTGGACATTAAACCAGGGGAAATGTGAAACAGCTGTGTCAGCCTGAATTTGCAGAAACTCCCAGCACTTAAACCTTTTAATCTCTCTTAACGCGGCCTCAAACCTGGCTTTGTTCTGACCAGGCACCAATAGAACCTCAGCCAAGCACAGCTTCGTTCCTCCCTAACACCGACACGACCCAGGCTGTCCCCTCCGGATGACAAACACAAGGCTCCTCCATGGCAACCAGCTGACAACACTCCCAGGGCTGCCGATAAGCTGCAGACCTCAGCCAATCAGGGGATGGGAAGGGGACCATGTGGAGGAAACTGTTGTTCCCAGCGTGTGTGTGTGTGTGTGTGTGTGTGTGTGTGTCAGCCACACAGCCCTACGCTGGCCTGACAATTAACACAGTCTTACTGAAAGGCACAAAAACGTTTCACACACATATCCAAAGTTAGATCTCTGTGTCAACTGGACTGGGAGGTCTCCTTGAAGACGTTTCGCCTTCTCTCCAGAAGGCTTCTTCAGTTCTAACTCGCTGGAAAATACAGCCCTTACGGACCATTAGCACGCTAATGACCCGGGTGGTCACCTGAGAGTCGCTGGCAGGGTCGTTGGCCTAGTTTCAGTTTGGGTGCTTCCCGTTTGTCTGTTGGGTCACATGGTGATGAGTCACCAGGTCTCGTCAAACGGTGCAGCCCTCACCCGGATCGCGCGTACAATCCAGTCCTCCGCTCTCTTCGTCAACAATCCAAACGTTCACACCGTTTGACGAGACCTGGTGACTCATCACCATGTGACCCAACAGACAAAGGGGAAGCACCCAAACTGAAACTAGGTGAACGGCCCAACCCTGAGCAACCCTTGAATTAACACGCCAATGGTCCACAGGGCTATATTTCCAAGCTCTGCCACCAGCAGGTTTAGAAGCCTCCTGGAGAGAAGGCGAAATGTCTTCAAGGAACCAATCACAGTCCAGCTGCACACAGAGATCCAGCTTTGGAGAACTATGACCTGGATGAGGGAGAATCTACAGACGTTTCACACACATCTTTTCCTGGAGGCCAGAGGTGCTGTTAGCATCTCACATTCCACCCGGCCTAAACATGCAGCAGCAAAAGCCCAACACACCTCCACCCGCCTCCAGAAAGGAAGACGAGACACCAAACCCCCGGAGTCACAAGTCCAAACTGACGGATGCGCTGCTGCTGGTTTTCTAGCGACCCCGAGTTTGTCGGGTGACATTGTACAAGAGGATTAGCGGTAGAAGTAGTATTTGGTGAATGGGCAGACAGCAGTAGCCTGGATTACCCACAAATGCTCCAGCAGAGCCAAAAACGCAGTTTCTGAATGCCGGCAACACGTGACGGCTTGATGGCTCAGAGGAATATCTGCCAGTGGCCTGGATCATATCAGATTACAGCAAATGGAAAGAGGCACAAAATAAGAGGGCTTGTTTGCAGCGGCGCTGGCTGCAACAGAGGAGCAGAGCACACCTTCACATTATCAACAGGGCGACTGTTTAAAAAGTTACACTGATGCAACCTGACGGAGGAGATCCCCGATAACAAGCGGGCACCAGGCCGGAGACCAGACCGGAGCAGACCGGAGGTGAGTAAGTAAAGTCAGGAGAACGGACTGGCTCCATAGTGTAGCCAAGCACCAACATCTTGGAGCTACGTAGAGAACATCTGTGTAGCGTACGGTCGTTTTTGGTACATTTCCATCTTCAGGCAAATATTTTCACCATAATTATGTGTACACTTTTCAAGATTTAGTGCTTCAAGTATCCCCAAGTGCACCGCTCATTTCAAGGTGTGGACCTGATGTGACTTCAGGAACAGTGGAGGCCTGTCCCAACAGCGAACGGGACAGACAGGCCCGGACAGGCAGAACCGAGATGCTGACGTCTCGCAGAGATGTTGTGTAACGTTTATGGGGACTTCAAACAGAGGCTATTCTGACAGCGACTCCTTTTAACTGGAAAGGGGAAGGAGAGACATGAAAGGGGGAGAGAGAGGGCGGGAATCCGTGTGAGAGCTGCACAATGCTATCAGAAAGCAAAGTGTCAAACATGGAATCCTCACAGCAGCTGGTGTGTGTCCTCCGAGAGCCACAAGTTCATGAACAATCAGCCATCGTCCTATTTCTGTGTTCAGGCTGCTGAGACATTCAAGGAGCCAAAAATAAAGCGAGAAAACAAGCATAACAATGACAAAAACCTGGGTAAAGTGACATTTCCTGAGCAAAAGCTATATTTTTGTTTTCCAGGAAAGGTCGTGGGCGGTTCCAACGAGAAGATGTCTTCTTCGGAGCTCAAACACGGACGTGCATCAAAGCCGTGAGAGAAGCCCACTTGTGAGGACAGTGGGGGAGGTAGTCAAGATGAATGTAATCAGAAGGGAGTTTGAAGGCCAAGGAGACAGACAAGCAGATTACAGCCGCGTCCTCCTCTGCAGGCCAGGGGCTCAGCCGCTCCAGCAGGAGATGAGATCGCGTCCTCCGGCGAAGACGTCATTTTAGACACATCCCAGAAGCACCCAGCCGGAGCTAGGGGCAAATTAGCAACACGTCTCCAATAAAGCCCAGGTCCTGTGGCGTGGAGAGCTCAAACACGCACGTGCACGCAGTCCGTGCACCGACACGGGTCACGTAAGAGGATAAACCGAAGGGTCACCACACCGTCTGGTCACATGAGACGACAGACATGGATACACGGGACGGCAAAACAAGCGGAAGAAAATCAGGAAATAAAGGCAAAATAAAGAGTTAATGGGAGGCGGAGGATTCCAGCAAGTGTTGGTGGATGTGCACAAAGGCCAGACACCAGACTTCTAATTTCAGAGCACTTTGGGTCTCTGCAGCGGTATGCGCGCTAAAGAGTGGCATTTTTGTTTTAGAAGTCATTAAGAAGGTAAATTGTTCCCTGTTCAGCCGCCCAGACCTGAACTCTGGTACAAGCCTTTGCAATTCTTGGCAAAGTTTACATTTTCCGCCCATCAGGAGTGAATAGAGGCTAAGAAATTCCAAGATTTCACAAAAAGGCATATTGGAACAGGAAGCTCAGCGCACCAATCATCAAAAAAAAAAAAGGCAGCAAATTCTGCACACAAAGGCAGGTTTTGTGTGCGGGGACCATCTCAAGTTTGAGAGCGGCCCCTCCTGCCACTGGTCCCACCTGTGGGAGAGCCTGAGGGATGTCCTGCTGGGACACAGCAGACCAGACTACGGCTGCAGGCCAGAATCAGGGAAGTAAATAGAGCATGCAGCTCCGAGCCTTGAAATGTTAATCAAACACAAGCTCTACCGTCCTTCTACCCATCGACTGTCTGCACAGATGAGGCCCTCTGAAGGGGAAACGCGGGACGTTAGAACCGTCTCCACTTCTGTCCCAGGAGAAGTGGAGAAACCCAGCAGCTGATAAAGAGATGAAGGTAACATCCCCGCCATCCTTCCCTGGCTCACTCAGCCTCAGTGTGCCAGAGGCCTTTGTTTGGGTGGACGTCAACAGTTTGGTTCTTGTAGGTTCTGGGTACTGTTGAATATGTGGATCAGGGAGGTCTAAAAGGCCCACTTGTTCCCAACAAACGGCCGCTCTTTGACATGCCAGACATGTTGGGTTTAGTGGGCCTAATTCATGGGTACAAGAGGGCAAACACAGGGGCCTGAACACGTGCACAGTCCTGTGAGGTCACGTCAGAAGAGGCAGCAGTCGTGGTTGGTTCACACAGCTAGCTTCTGTCCAGCCAAGGCCTTTGCTCACCCTCCCCATTTCCAGCAAAAGCAGCTTCGGCTCGTCCTTCTTCCAGCCTTCCGAGTCGACTCGGCGATGGCAAACACCTTCCAAACGGGAGAGCGCCTTTCCAGATCAAAGCTCCAATCCTTTGGTCCTGTGTGAAGACGGGACCCTGCACACACGAAGCCACCTCAGCAATCTCAAAGTCCTTCAACCACAAGCACATATGTGGCGTTCAAGTCACCTTTAAAGCTTATCTGTCTTCCTGAGCTCGTCCCTGGAGGGTGCTTCTCTAAAATAACCTGTAATATTTGTCTTTTCTTGCATTTCCTTCATCACCGCTTCAGTTCTTCCTGTTTTTTTTTCCCACTTATGTGCTGTCAAATGTGCGTTTAAGAGCTTTAAAAGTGTGGACTCTCTCTGATGGACGCTTTTAAACCCGTCCCAGCTGCTCCGCGTCCTCCGCAGCCTCCCTGCATACTGATCCTGAAGGAAGGAAGCTGCCGCGAGCGACTGCGGCCAGGACAATCTTCCTTCAGCAAGAACTGGTTTTAAACACATCACCAAGGAGAGCTGCACCGAGACGAACCTGCATTTCGGTTTGTAAATGTATAATAAATGCGACTTCATCGTGCGTGCACGTCCCCTCTGATGACGTCTGATGCACCCATCCGTCACGCTAACACTACGGGATGTGAAAAGGAGCGAAAAGGAAGTGGCGGTGTCTGCATGAGAGCAAGAATAAAGAGAAATTAAAAGTACCCTAAACCAAGCCCTGATGGATTGAGCATTGTTCCTGTCAGTTCAAACGTGGCGGCGTGGCAGCGTTGCATCAGCAGGTCAGCGAGACGGCGGTTTTTCCTGTTGCGCAGCCTGACCGAAACTGGGAAACTGGTCTGTAGGCTTCAACGGTGCTTTATGATTTAAATTCATGGAGGCGTTAGCGTTTAAAACCCAGTTTCCACGAGGGTACGGACACATCCGAGTGGAAGACGCAGCGGGTAATCACCGATGTCGGGTTATTTCACAGCCCGTCGTCGTGCGAGGTGAAAATGGAATCACGGAACATTGTGACAGGTGCAGGCCGGCCGCGTCGGAAACACACCCGCACCGCTACAGGCCGGGCTAGCGAGGAGGGAATGAACCCGCTGTATCAGCCAAAGCAGCAGCAAACCAGTGGAAAAGCCTCACGCGGTCTCCAGCGCGAATCAGGCTGATGGTGGAGGCTGCTACATCGCCGCGCCGCCCGGAGGCTAAAGACCATCTATCCGTCAGCGCCAGAGCCTTGACTGAGCTCGGCCTATTTTTAGCAGACAATGGCTCATCAGCCAGAGTAGCAAATTCAATTTCAGGGGCCGTCATTAATCTACCAGTGTTTCTCAAAGAGTGGTCCGCGGACCACCAGTGGTCCGCAGGCCACTCCTAGTGGTCCGCGAGGTGACACGTAACAAATCACCTTTTAAAATGTAAAATTTCAATACTTAAAATTCAGTGTAAATCAGTTTCTTGAACTCCCATGATTTAAAGAATTCCCTTTATTGTATATTTCCTGATGCATCTGTCACACCAGCACCTGATCATTACTTAGCATCTTGTTTTGGGGGCTATTTACAGTCAGGTGGTCGGTGAGTGTTTATTCATGGGTTCAGTGGTCCTTGGTCTGGCAGTCGGTTTCCATGGAGACGCCCGAGCTTTGGACCCGCGTTTGGTAAAGGGGCAACTTTCTCATTTAGCTGCTGGCAATTAACATCTGGGCGAGAGTGGCGGGTGGGGGGTCTGCGACGAGAGCGGAGGGTGAATCTGAACGTTGTCACTCGGCAGGAAGAACCTCACAGAGGAAACGGAGGCAGTTTCGGGGATCAGGGACATCAGACAATCCCCCCCTGTGCTCGGGACACAGCCAGCCTTGACATTTCAGCCGGTGTCTGTCCGCTGGTGGACGAGCCACTGTGGTGAATGTGAACAAGGCCGCTCGGCGCGCCGCAAACAAGGCAACATTCATTTACTCTCTGATGGCTGGACAGCTCGCGTCCGCCGAGACGATTGCAAAGACCAGCACAGACAAAAGGGGAAAGTCTGGTTTAGGCCCAGCTGGAGCAGCGCAACCATCAGATGAGGCTCTTTAAACGCAGCGCAAACCTGGACCTGAGCGGATGCGCCGCAGTGTTCTGGGAGCACTCAGCAAAGCTGCTTTCAACTCCAGTAACGCGGACTGGAGAGTTTTTGCTCCACGCCAGGCGGTTTTTACGGGGACACGCTTCAGCAGCGCCGCTGTCGAACGCCTCAGGCCCGCGACTCCTTTTTGGGTCAAACTATGCTAAACTCAAACTCGCGCTCAGCTTCGATAACCGCCTTCTCCTGAAAACGCAGAGTCGCTCTGTGTGGGCGTCTGACGCTGACGGTCCCCAAACACCCGTCTGGGCGTCTGGCTGGGAGGTCTGGGAGCGCGAAGGAGGACAGAACAAACACCAGCAGAGATCATAAAAGCACCCGGAGCTTCCTGATCTCCTCTGCACACCAGCTGACGCTCAGAAGCGCCCTCTGTTTACGGACGGTTAAAGGCCTGGGGGTGGGACCAACACACCGCCCTGCAGGCCTTGGTGGACAGAGCCTCCACTGTCTGCGATGGTTTCCGAAGCATTCATCATCTAGAACCTAAAAGAACACAACTCTTCTGCTTGTTCTCGAAGGTCTCCACCACCTTGCTTTCTCCAACTCCCTCCGCTTCCCTCCATCCCATCCTTGACTGGCTTCTTTAGGGATCTAACACTCGGCCGGGTCACGTCATGGGACATTTTTCCCAGCAGGTTGGTGCAGGCTGAATTCAGCGGGCGGAGATTATGGCCGCGGCTTTAAATCCTCTGCCCATTTTGGAAACGGCAACCTCTGGCTGCTCCAGCCGGGGATCAACCAGACCAAGTGGAAAATGATGCGGCGTCACGACCCGATGCGGGGCGGAACCTCTGCTCCTGGCGTCATCGCAAACTGCTTGAGGACGCGGGGAAAAAACACCAGTCCGGAAGCAGCCGGATGATAAAGAGCAGCTTTGGAGAACCAGCAACAATCAGCAGGTCTGGGGCTCCGCTCCACGTCATGTGGCGTTCTGCAGGCAGCGAAAGCCGTGTGAAACGTCCATCTTTAGCTGCATCGCGCTGTTAGGAAGCACGCATTCCTATTTTGGAGTAAAACGGCTTCGGAGAAGCATGCCGCTCATTCCATCAGCATGATCGCTCCACTTCCTTCAAGCCCGTCTGCTCTAGGAAACTCCAGCGCCGCCTTTCACCACCAGAACGAGCTCCACGCCACACTCCTGCACGCTTTTCACAGAAAATGGGGCCAACATCAGAAGGGACGTCTTGCTTTGAAGCTGTGAAGCGTTTCCAGCGGTGCACATCACCACAACAACCCACACCGCAGTCGTCTCCGGGCCCGCTCCGCCATCAAACAAGCCCCAACAGCCATTATTCCAGAGATTTAGTCGCTGTCTTGGCACAATGCACTGACCTCAAACAAGATGAATGTCACCCCAGCTCATCTCGCCACTTTAAAACACTTACTTTGCCAGACAAGGAACAGCAATTCTTACTCTTAGCTAATGCTAACATGCTAGAATTGCAATGCATGAGCATTTAGCTACCTCACAAGCATTACAGTCCACCTTTTCATGAATAAAATAGTGTTGTTATTACAGGTAAATGTCATTTCCTACTACATTTCTATTGTTCGGGTAGCTCTTGTCGAACTCAGACGGTCCCTCAACACTTTCAGACTCCGCTTCGTGGCTCAGCGTTACGATTTCCTTCTCTGCGAAGCTCCAGAAGAGAAAAGCGCTTATTCCAGCAGACAAACAGCGAGTCCGAGTCAGGATAAACGCGTCTGGCTCAACGGCTGAGCCGCCTCCGGCAGCCTGGAGTCCCCCAGAGGAGCGTGCAGCAGCGTGAAGCTGTGAATTAGCTCTGCCGTTTGCAACCCTCAGACCCCCCAGCAGGGATCAAACCAGCCAAACACGACCCATCTCCTCCTCCTGGTGTCCAACCCCTGATGTCACTCGAGGGTTTCGGAACATTCAACTACCACTTTTCCAGCCAAGGGTGTAATTTCACACGCCAGCCAGCCTTAACCAGCCTTAACCGTCCACCCTGAGAGCCGGGGAAGGAAAATAAGGCTAGAAGATAGCGTCGCTAACGACGGCAGCGCCACTGACGGCGGAGGGATTCTCCTTCAGCCCGAGAATCCAAACAGAGCCGTATCGAGAGCCCGCATCACTCCAGGATGGCCAAAGGTCCCTCATACCGCCGCTTTCCATCCGGACGCATTCCTGACTAATGACAGGGGACGTTATAAAAAAGTCTCTACAAACGTTCAAGCAGGAAGAGCCGCCCAATTATGGGCTCTTATTAAAGCGAGAGAAAGAAGCCGCCATCATCTGCACGACCACGGTGACCAAAGAAACGCCTGCAGACACAGCAGAGGGCGGGGAGGCAAAAAACAAAACACATGGCAGTAAATGCCATGTTTTTCTCTGGGTAATGATTTCACAAGAACGGATGGATGGACGGAGGGACGGAGGGAGGGTTGATTAGGGGTTTATTTTAGGCCCAGGAATCTGAATAACAGGTAACGCTAGAGGAAGGTTACATCACTGTCCCAGGTCACCTTCCAGGTCACTCTCTGCCCACTATTCTTTTGTAGTTACAACTGTGAACTCCTCACGTGCAGAAGGAAGCTGCAGGGGAAGAGTAGCGGCGGGGCGCGCCTGCCTGCTCACAGCCCATTACTGAAGAGGGAACAGGACCACGCGGGGCGTGTGGGTCCGAGTCCGCCGCTGCGACGGACGCTTGACTGACAGCAGCTGTGAATCTAGAACATGGGCCAGACCTCAGAGGTCATCTGCTTCCAGCCCAGCATCAGTCTCCCGACTTTCATCTGCAGGACTTATGAGGCAGCTCCTCCGGCGGTGGGCTGCAGTTTCCCCCCGATCCTGCAGGGAAGGCCTGCCTGGACGAAAGCATGCGTCCGAGGACAACTTTCCTCCGTCACTGTGCGGACAAAGAGTCCATCACAACTTCTGAGAAGAGCCAAAGTTCCTCCTCCGTTTGCACCTGGAGCATCTTTGTTGCTCCAACTCAGCCTGACACTACAACCGTCACAGCGCGCCTCGTCTCGGTAGCTTTTGTCCGTTGTTGCTGTTAGGACAACAACTAACACGGTGATTTTAGCTAACAGACTGTCTCTTTCTGGCTTGGAGGATCTCGGACAGTTTGTGCTCCGGAAACTCCGAAGCTAACGCAGCAGAAGGCTAATCTCTGCTGGCGGGGGAACCTGTGCGCAACTCCTGGACGCGTGTTCGTGCAAAAGTGGCAGGTAATGCCCGGGGCTGTGGTGGAATAACGGGATACTTCCCTGGGATCCGCAGCGGGGAAGTTTGGGGGCTTTCACAACACAGGAGCCACAATGGCGCTGCGTCTTTCTTCCGCGAAAGCGACAAACAAGGCAAACAAAGCCGCAAACGCAGCTGCTTCCCAGCGCAAACACTGTGCACGAACCGTGCAGAAGCCGACAGAAGCCAGCAGAAGCCAGCAGAAGCCAGGCACCGCGTCCCCACCAAACTCCGCTCTGCGGTCGCTCTCAACTTAGCGCCATGTTGAGTTGGCCCGGGCCGAAGGCTGCTTCCAGGAACGCAGCGCCGAAGCGGGAGGTCGAGGCGCGGGGCTCTTACCTTGGCGATGGCCTTCTTGTACCGCATGACAGCCTGCTGGATGAGTGTGTGGACTTGAATGTTTCCGTCCCCGCACGGCACCACCACCCGGGTCCGGCCGAAGCACACGGTGACTTTCATGGCCGGAGGATCCCAGACTGGCGCCCGCTGGCGTCGGAGCAAAAGCGCGGAGAGCAGCGAGAGGAGCGATCCGCCAGGGGGGAAGGAAGGAGCATGGGTTACAAGTTGGGCTGCCCCGCTAGTCCTTCACAAAAGAGGGACTAAACGTGTTTCCGCTGATCCCCGCAGGACGACATTGTTCTCTGACCACCTGTTTGGGCTCTCTCGCTCTCTCTCTCTCTCGCTCTCTGTTGCTCTCTCGCTCTCTCTCTCTCTCTCTCTCTCTCTCTCTGTTGAGTTAATGCTCGATGTTGCGTTCACGCACAGGCTGGAAAGTTGGAAAAAACTCACATACCTGTTTGGAGTTCGGTTCGCTTAAGATAAAGATAAGATAAGAAGTAATTTATTTTATCCCAGACATGGGATATTAACTTGTTAAGCACAGTTTGTTTTCCCAAAACAGATGGGAAATTGCAACATTATTATTATTATTATTATTATTATTATTAATATTAATAATAATAATAATAATAATAATAATAATAATAATAATAATAATAATAATAGTTTTATTAAAATGCAAACACATTTTCTTGATAGGGAAATGGAAAGCAGACTCTTGGATACGCTACATTATAAATGTTATCTTACTTTTATTTCAGTTTTATTTGAGGTGCAGTTTTGTTTGATTATTAGTAAATATTTTCCACTTCCTCTCTCTTTCACATTTAACAATAAATGAACTAAAATCTGGAAGGAACATTCATCCTGACTCAATCAAATCAACTATCCTGTTGAAACTGATGAACCTGGGTTTTACACACTGGCCCTGAAGGCATCCAAGGACGGTGTGTGGGGGGAGCGGTGGAACTGACGTAACAGCTCATTAATAACTTTAATATTTTTAATATCAGGAGTATATTTAATGGCAAGTACTTCAAGACTTTTGGGATACGTTTTTAACAAAGCTCTTATTTTACACAATTGATGCCAGCGTGTGTTTTTACAGACAAATATACACACTTAATGGACTCTGGCAGAAAGTTGAGAGGCTTCTTGAGCAGCTGCTCTTTTCCTATTTCAGTCCATCATTTAATCCGAGACTGGAACAGACCTTCCTGGAGGACAGGAAGTCTGTGGGCTGCTGTTGCATGGACCAGTGGACACGAGCTCCCATCACCCTGATCCTCTTGGGCTCCTCACAAGGAACCTGCCTGGTCGTCCTTCTTTTCCTCAAAACAAGAGAATTTCTCTGTTCATTTTCACATTTGTGCCCCTGAGATTGAGCAGGGGGGTGGCTCCTCCACTTCATGCCAGCTTCATGCCAGCCTGCAGCTGTGGGACTATTTTAACTCTTAAAACAGCTGGAGAGCTCTCAGGCCACCAAGCGCAGCCTCCCCAGCTGTCACTGCGGATTACACGGCTTCTACTTCTGGGAACACGAGGACTCGCGCATCTTTACCAGAGGTAACCAGAGGAAATGTGGCGTCACACGGGCGGGATTAAAGTCACAAACTGCCTGGTTTTAGTAGAGGAGGACGGATATCCCATTTTACACAGGGTCATTTTACATCAGGTCAGAGGTCAAAGCCATCTTGCGGAATAGCACTGTGGGGTTCTGCAGGGTTCTATTCTTGCCCCTGTGTTCTTTTCTTGTAGCTAGTTATTCTTTTAGGTCAACTATTTTAAAAATAAAACACACCACACAGAAGGAAATGGACACGGCCGGCGTGAGAGTGCTCTAAAAGTGAGCGCCTGTTTGGATGTTTGGCAGAAGTTTCAACCACACGTTCCTGTTGGGAAAGGCGACTCTCTCAGCTCCTCTCGGATGCTCAGGTTGACTCTTTCCTCCCCCATGACTAGTTATGCGATACCAGTGATTCACGGTGGAGTTAACCAGTCTCTCCTGTCTCTAATTAGTTTAAAACGCTGCCACACACCTTCTAATTAACACATGAAAAAAGAACATGAAACTCCCACTCTGAGAGAGTTTCATAACAGATTTTAATGGTGTCATTATTATTATTATGATTATTATTATTATGGGATATTTTTTTCTTTATTGTGATAGATGACAGATTTTCGTCACAACCCAAATCATACAAAGACTTTTAAAACAAATGTTTTAACAAAAATTGTATTTTTTTTATCCGTTTATCTTCATGAATTTTGAACATACCTGGTTCTTTCTGGAAAAGCCTCACGTTTGTGAGGCAGTAGTGACCTCTTGTGGTCAATAGTAGATATGACAAAACGTGAACGCAGACGAAAAACGTCAAATTCCAAAAGACTTTTTACACATAAACATGTACATATCAGATTTGATGATCTTTTGAGAAAATCCAGATTAATTCTGTACATGCCCTGAAGATCCTGACTGCAGTCACTCATCATTTTAAATAATTTGTACAGATGCAGTTAAGAGGAGCCATATGGTCTTCTGCTTTTCAAATGATAATAAGAAGGGAAAACATCTCATGAAGGCCTGTGAATTGATCAGTTTAAGATGGAAATTTGGTGGGTTTTAGCAGTGTGTTAGCTCTTTTCATCCCAGGGTAAGTTGTGCTAAAGAGCTGTCCGGTCCAGGTCTCTCTAGGTGTCCTGCTGTCAGGACTACGTGTGCCACCCAGGGTCAACCTTCTGCTGCTGGTCCTGGACCATCTGGAGCCCCCCATCCCTGACACAGGTCTAGCTGAGGACATGAAGGAGGAAGGGTAAACAGAGGGTGGGGGTAGGACACAGGATTGTCTTATATTATTAATAGTAGTGGAAAAGTCAAGAAGCGGCCAAAAAAAACCCCAACACATTTAAATTAATAAAGGTATGGGGAGAACGTGCAATAAAAAGCCCCCTGAACTAACCTTACTATGGACTCACTGTGCTAATACTGGACCACGGGCGTTTATTCTGCAAGAATAAGAATAGTTATATTAAAGATTGAATTTCAAATCAGGGTAGGTACACCAACACTTACATTTTCATGGTAGCTGAATGAATACATTGCTAATATTGTATTAAACTTAGATTTATGTAACTTTAGTATTTTTCTTTATTTTTCTTGTTTGTGGATTGAAACATATCATGTAGTTGTTACATTATAAACCAGTAGATGGCAGCACGTTATCGTACTGATATAGTTCCAAAAAAAGGCTATCCGTTTGGATTGAAATAATTTTGTTATCGTTGGATTTATAATAAATTAGATCATTATATGTAACAAGAAATCTTCAACAAAGGATTATATGTCGCGGAAAATGTTTTATTCGTGATCTAATATGGTGGAAAAAGTCAAACATATCAGGCACCGGTTGAGTCACCTCGTTTGGAGCGAATCCGGAAGTGAGGAGAAGTGAATCCTCTTGCGGGACACGCAGACGTTTCTTCGGTTGGTGTCTTCGGACCCGCGTCATCAGCTCTGACGTTAGCGGCGACTCAAACTACGTTGAACTCTGGTGCGTACTTTTTAAAAATGTCTCCATTTTGATCAACTTAAACAGATTGTTGTCAAAACACGGTTGCAAAACAGGCTGAAGCGGAAGATTAAGATAAGATAAGAGCTTTATTGATCCCACAGTGGGGAAATGTAACTGTTACAGTAGCTCAAAAACAATTTAAAATAGTAAAGAAAATAAACACACAGAAAGGAAAACAGTATTTACAGTATTTACATCCACAGCCTCACCCATTTAGATGTCCAGTGGTGAGGTGTTACTGCACAGGTAAATATGGATGTATAGCAGCAATGAATTAACTGTATATGAATGGAATGAAAAAAGGCCACACAGTGCCTAGGCAGGACATCAGTAAACATCGGTCCAGCTGTGATATGGGAGTGTTGGTTACACATTTATAGAGCAGCATTGGACAATCTGACGCTGTCTGGGATGGAGGACCTGCGGAAGCGCTCCTTCTTACACCTCAGGTGTCTGAGTCTTCCACTGAAGGAGCTGCAAGTACCCAGGTACTTGTACGTCCTCACTCTCTCCATGTCGAGTCCTGCTGAAGTCGACTGTCCGCGGAGAATGTGAAGTCCGGTGTGTATTGGAAAGGTGAGAGGACGGTGTCCTGGGGGGCACCTGCGCTGCAGACCACCACATGGGACGGGACACCCAGTCCTGCAGCCTCACAAACTGGGGCCTGTCAGTGAGGCAGCTGGCTGGTCACTGGCCCCGTCAGCATCACCCAGCGCCAAAAACTCACTCAGTTGGTGGAGGTTTCTCCTAAAGTTGCAAAAAAAAAAAAAAAAAACTTAGCTCGCTAGCTAATAAAGCACTAGATTAATATCTCACCAGTGCAAATAAATCACAAATAAAACCTTTAAATGATCCATTAGCGTATAAATATACATTAAAGGAGAATTTCAACATCCTCTGTTTAAGGTCGGAAAAAAAAGTCGGAATTAAGAGTTTTCAAAAAGAAAACAATCTACAACATTTGTAGATGTTCAAAAGCCTCTTGCGTCTGTATTGTGTGTAATCCTACTGCCTTCCGACCGACACACACACACACACACACACACACACACACAAATACATCTGCGTGTTTGACAGTTTGCACGACAACCAATCGGGACACAATATCCTCTTGTTTGCTGAGCGTCTCTCCAGTTGCGTCACCGGGGCTAAAAATACAACCGCTTCGTTACCCCCCATCCCGGCTCCCCCTGTGTGATCCTCAGCGCGGAGGGGAGGGAGGAGGGACCGTAATCCAGGGTGTTTCACTGACTTCAGCCGGGCGGTGACGTCACGCTGACGTCAGCGGTCGGGGTTGTCATCGCGCTGCAGAGTTGTGGGAGAGCACTCGGACCCAGACAGGAGAACCGAGAGCAGGACGAGACGAGTGTTTCTGCCCCGCTGAGGTGATTCTGCTGCCGCGGTGCTGGATTATTGGACCGAAGACATGGCCGTGACCGGGGACGAGACCGAGTCAGGTACCGCCTCCGTCCGAACTTTGGTTCTGCGTCGGTGTCCGGACAGGCGTTAAGATCCATCAGCGCTTTGTCGCTGTTATTTATTAAACACGGGGGAACCGAACTGAGCCGAATGAATAATAATAATAATAATAATAATGTGACGGGGGAGCAACAGTTGGGTCAGTCTGTGCCACATCCGCTCAGCTTGACCCAACTGTTGCTTGTTGTTGCGAGAAATTTGCTCGCAAATGTAAATTAGTTTGTCCGTTTGCACTTAAGATTCGACAGAGTTGAACTTTTACTGTGTGAGAAGGTTAAAAACACCGAGACATCTCAGAAAATCTGGTAAAATTAGGGGAGGAAAAACAGTTCTGTTATTCCTTAACACACACACACACACACACACACACACACACACACACACACACACACACACCGATATTCCAACTGTTCTGAACAGTCTGTAGTTGTCAGGCGGGGGGGGGGGGGGGCAGGGTGTGGGTGGAAGGGCAGATAGTCGTCACTTTGACGTCACTCCGGTTTCCTGGAATGGAGGTCAGGCAGGGAGGAGAGAATGCAGAAAGGACGGGTGAGACGCACACACTGACGTCAGCTGTGGTGTGTGTGTGTGTGTGTGTGTGTAGAGAGAGAGAGAGAGAGCGAGAGAGAGAGAGAGAGAACGCTGGGTGTCGGAAAGAGAAACTGAAACGTGAGAAACAGCAGGTAGTTTAAGGTTGACTCATCCGTTTGTTGACTCATCAGGAGCGTTTGTACAGAATCGTGGTTCCAAACTTAGCAGAAGTGCAGAGAACCAGCTCAGCTCTGCCATCGATTGGTTTTCCTGCAGCACACCGCCTGCTGACACAGAGCTGTTGCTCGGAGACAAGTGAAAAGCTAACAGGGCGACTGGTGGAATGCCGCCAACATGGCGGAGCTGAGCCACAACAGGACCCAAACAACCAGATAAGTTTTAACTAAAGTCCAAAACAAAAAAAAAACAACCGTTTTTAAAAGTCAACAAGTGCAACACTTATGGAAGAAGAGTTTAGCTACCCTCTGCTGGTCACTATAGGTACTGCAGCAGACGTTTCGCTTGCCTATCGTACTTGGCCTTCAAACATCTCTGAGGAAGGCTGTTTGTTGATTTCAAAGAGACGTGACAATGACCTAACCGAGCTGGGATCTTCTGTCCACCAGCTGCTACAGGAGACATGCCCACTTACCAGCTGCGGAGCCCAAACTCAGGCCTGCCCCACAGCATTGTGATGGCCACGTCCCAGGGCGCCATGGAGACCTCCACCTCCCACCAAGCTGAAGAGATCACCCGGAAGAGGGAGGTCCGGCTGATGAAAAACAGGTATGCAGAGAAGAAGGTTGACAGTAAAAGTTTATTTGAACCAGTTAGCCAACATATTTCCTTCTTCTTCAGGGAGGCAGCTCGAGAATGTCGCAGGAAAAAGAAAGAGTACGTCAGGTGTCTGGAGAACCGCGTGGCTGTGTTGGAGAACCAAAACAAGACCCTGATCGAGGAGCTGAAAGCACTGAAAGACCTTTACTGCCACAAGGCCGAGTAGCAGCGGCGCTGGGTGGCGGCGGGCTCGAGATGGCGCCGGTACCAGCACAGAAAGAGACTCCAGAACAAAAACTGCTTCGACCGTCTTTGTTTTTCTGCTCACTCAAGCCTGGCGCGCCCCGGTGAACCCAAACACCCGAAGCTCTCGTTCTTATCTCGTTGTCTTTGCATGTCGAGACTCAAGTGTCCTACGCACTCTGCCTGCGCTTTTGTGCACGGAGAGAAGTCGGCCAATGAGAAGAGGAGGAAGAGGAAGTGCAGGCGCTTCCCGAGGACGCACCGCTCCGGTGCAGAGTCGGGGAATCCGGCCAGGTTTGGCCTCCCAGCAGGTTCCTCCGAGGTCAGACGCACAAACCCACGCAGGTCCACCAGCAGCTGCAACGTGGCAACGCAACCGTGTTTACCTGGCGACGCCTCCGGGGTCATTTATACTGCAGGTCTGGTTCCTTCAAGCCTTCCTCAGAGTTTGTCCTGCTCTCCTGTTTATAAAGACCTTCCTGCTTTAGTCGATTTTGTTGCGGGAACTCAGAGATTTATCAGTGGGTGCACAGAACTCCAGGTCTATCTAAATATTTATATTTATAGCCAGTTTTTGTGGACTCAGAAGTCCGGAGGAGCCTCGAATCGTGGCCACTGAAGTGGGGTGAATGTCGGAGGAGACGCTGCCACGAGAAGAACCAAAGCGCCAGCGTGCTTATCACGTTTCGAAGCTTCGGTTTGGGTCCTCGCAACGTTGGGCGGATGCTTTCCCTCCGTGTTTACGCTGAAGCAACAGTCGGAGCAGCTTCGCAGCGGCGTCAGGCAGGCGTGCGCGGCGTTTTTTCAGTGTCGTGGTTGATTCAGCTTCACGGCGAACGCTGCCTTTAAAGGCTGACGCGGGTCGCTTTCCTTCTCCTTTTGACGATGACTCATCCTGCTCTAAGGTTTCTGCTTTGCTTTCTGTCGATGTGGTGGAGCCGTGGCTGTTCTGAGGAAATGAGCACGGTTGAGGTCGCAGGCCGCGTCCTGGCCGGGCAGCCGCTTGGAACCCTGGATTTCTTTTCCCTTTATTTCTACGTCACTTTTTTTGATCAGCTTACTTCAATGTTTTGGTTGTTGAACCACAATCTACTTTTCATTTCTGTAATAAAACGCTGAACCAGTCGTGTCTGTGGTGAAGTCTGTTCTTGCAAACGTCTGCAGTTGTGCAACTTCCTGTTTTTAATCAGCAGCGCAGGATCATCTTCAGCTACTGCCTTCTGTCTGCGTTCCTGCAGAAATCAACGGCTCTTCGGTCTCCATGGCTGCTTTTGGGGCCGTCTGGCGTTCAAACGCAGCCTTGATGGAAAATCATTTCCCAGCAATGCTAATTAGCCGCGCGAGTTCAGCTTTACTTCCATAGATTTTTTTTTGGGGGGGGATTTGAAACCTAATTTTCCAGTCATTTGGAGTCAGAGTGATTATGAGAAGGGATAAGCAGAAGGGTGATGACTTGTTTCCATAGCAACTGTTGGCAATGCAGCATTGACCTCAGAGGCATCGTTGGTGGTAAAAGATGAGCTGTTGATCTGCTCCAGTATGGAGACAAACTGAGTAAACAGTCACGCAGATATGTGGTATCACACACACACACACACACACACAGGGAATATAAAAAGCTAAAAAACGCCAGGTTTTTTAACCCCATTTAAAAGGGGAAATAAAAACCTAAAACAACCTGGTTGCTTAAATATGCACACCTTTAAACTAACACTTGGTTGCAGCACCTTTGGCTTTTATTACAGCACTCAGTCTTTCCGTGTAGGAGTCTCAGCGTGGCACATCTTGATGTGGCAGTATTTGCCCACTCTTCTTTGCGAGACTGCACCAAATCTGGCAGGTTGCGAGAGCATCTCCTGTGCACAGCCCTCTTCAGATCATCCCACAGATGTTGGATCGGATTCAGGTCTGGACTCTGGGCCATTCCAAAACCTCCATCGTATTCTGGTGAAGACGTCCTTTTGTGTGCTTTGGGTCACCGTCGTGCTGAAAGATGGAATTCCTCTTCCTAACAGAAGCCCAGAGGTTTTGTGCCAGCTCTGACTGGTATTTGGAACGGTTCGTAACTGCCTCCACCCTGACTAAGGCCCCAGTTCCAGCTGAAGAAAGACAGCCCCAGAGCATGATACATTTGGACCAGAACACATTTCCCCACGTGCCTTTGGAACATCTCTTTGCATAATGAAGCCTCCTTGGATGCGTTTTTGCCAGCCTACTCCGTAGCCCAGACATACGAAGGAGACAGGAGATTGCTGTCACGTGTACTACAGCCAGTACCTGCCAGTAATTCCTGCAGCTCCTTCAGCGTTGCTGCTGGCCTGCTGGCAGCCTCTCGGACCAGTTTTCTTCTCATCTTATCAATTTTGGACGGCCGTCCTGTTCTTGGTAATGTCACTGCTGTGCCATATTTTCTCCACTTGTTGATGACCGTCTTCACTGTGCTCCATGGTGTGTTTCATTCCTTGGAAACTCTTTTGTACCCATCACCTGACTGATGTCTTTGAACAGTGAGATCCCTCTGAACTGTCAGGAAAAGCCTCCTAGAACAGCTGAGCTATATTTGGGCTTAATCAGAGGCATTTAAATGGTGACAGGTGTGTGCTGACTCCAGCTTAACATGAGTTTGAATCTAACCGGTTAAATCCGATCGCAGCCACATCCCCAGTTATAAGAGAGCGTGCGCTCTTGTGCAACCTCATTATCTCAGTTGTTTATTTTTACTTAACCTCTGATAGATTTCAGTGTGTTTATCAATTGTGTTGTACAGGTTATAGGTCAAATTAAAGGTGGAAAAAATTGTGAAATTATTTATCTTGGTGTCATTTTTTTATGTAGACTTTTTATATCCACTATATATATATATATATATATAAATAATTAAAAAAAAATTCCCTTCTCACCCCCGCGGGTGGTTCCTCCTCTATTCTAAGCTCGGGGCCCCTACCAGAGGCCTGGGAGCTTGAGGGTCCTGCGCAGTATCTTTGCTGTTCCTAGTCCTGCACTTTTCTGGACTGAGATGTCTGACGTTGTTCCAGGGATCTGCTGTAGCCACTCCTCCAGTTTGGGGGTCACTGCCCCGAGTGCTCCGATCACCACGGGCACTACTGTCACCTTCACCTTCCAAGCCTTCTCCAGCTCCTCTCTGAGCCCCTGGTATTTCTCAAGTTTCTCATGTTCCTTCCGCCTGATGTTGCTGTCACTGGTTATTGCCACATCCACCACAATGACTCTCCTCCGCCCTTTATCCACCACCACGATATCTGGCTGGTTCGCCATCACCATCCTGTCTGTCTGTATCTGGAAGTCCTACAGGATCTTCACTCAGTCATTCTCCACCACCTTTGGAGGTGTTTCCCATTTTGACCTTGGGGTTTCCAGCCCATACTCCGCACAGATGTTCCTGTAGACTATGCCAGCCACTTGGTTATGGCGTTCCATGTATGCGTTCCCTGCCAGCATCTTACACCCTGCAGTTATGTGTTGGATTGTCTCAGGTGCCTCTTTGCACAGCCTACACCTTGGGTCTTGTCTGGTGTTGTATATCTGGGCCTCTATTGCTCTGGTGCTCAGGGCTTGCTCCTGTGCAGCCAGGATGAGCGCCTCTGTGCTGTCCTGTAGGCCAGCCCTCTCTAGCCATTGGTAGGACTTCTTGAGATCAGCCACTTCAGCTATGTTCCGGTGGTACATCCCGTGTAGGGGCTTGTCCTCCCATGCTGGTCCCTCCTCCAGCACCTCCTGATCTTGCCATTGTCTGAGACATTCACTGAGCACGTCATCCGTTTGGGCCTTGTCCTTGATGTACTCACGGAGCTTGGCTGTTTCGTCCTGGATAGTGGCTCTCACGCTCACTAGTCCTCGGCCTCCTTCCTTACGGCTTGTGTACAGTCTCAGGATACTGGATTTGGGATGGAACCCGCCATGCATGGTGAGGAGCTTTCGTGTCTTAACATCTGTGGTCTGTATCTCTTCCTTTGGCCACCTTATTATTCCTGCAGGGTATCTGATCACTGGCAGGGCGTAGCTGTTTATTGCCCGGGACTTGTTCTTGCCATTGAGCTGGCTTCGAAGGACTTGTCTTACTCGCTGGAGGTATTTGGCTGTTGCCACTTTCCTTGTTGCCTGTTCAAGGTTGCCGTTTGCCTGTGGTATTCCAAGATACTTGTAACTGTCCTCAATGTCTGCCATTGTTCCTTCTGGGAGCGAGACCCCTTCAGTGTGGACTACCTTGCCTCTCTTTGTCACCATCCTACTACATTTCTCAAGCCCGAATGACATCCCAATGTTGTTGCTGTAGATCCTGGTAGTGTGGATCAGGGAGTCTATGTCCCGTTCGCTCTTAGCGTACAGCTTGATGTCATCCATGTAGAGGAGGTGACTGATCGTGGCCCCGTTCCTGAGGCGGTATCCATAGCCAGTCTTGTTGATTATCTGGCTCAGGGGGTTCAGGCCTATGCAGAACAGCAGTGGGGACAGAGCATCTCCTTGGTATATGCCACATTTGATGGACACTTGTGCAAGTGGCTTGCCATTGGCCTCAAGGGTGGTTTTCCACAACCTCATCGAGTTCGCCACGAACGCTCTTAGAGTCCTGTTGATGCTGTACAGCTTCAGACATTCAGTGATCCATGTGTGTGGCATCGAGTCATAGGCTTTCTTGTAATCAATCCAGGCAGTGCACAGGTTGGTCTTTCAGGACTTGCAGTCTTGGGCAATTGTTCTATCAACCAGGAGCTGGTGTTTGGCTCCTCTGGTATCTCTACCAATGCCTTTCTGTGCTTTGCTCATGTACTGATCCATGTGCCTGCTTATCTTAACCACAATGATGCCTGACATGAGCTTCCATGTTGTGGAGAGACAGGTTATTGGCCGGTAGTTGGGTGGGACTCACCCTTTTCGGGATCCTTCTGGATTAGGATCGTTCGCCCCTTGGTTAGCCATTCTGGATGAGTCCCATCTCTTAGCAGCTGGTTCATTTGTGCTGCCAGACGCTCATGGGGTGAGGTGAGTTTCTTTAGCCAGTAGGCATAGATCATGTCAGGGCCTGGTGCTGCCCAGTTTTTCATACCTGATACTCTTTCCTGGATGTCTGCCACTGTGATGGTAACTGGTTTCTGTTCAGGGAGGTTGCTGTGCTCCTCTCAATCACTGAAACCAACGAGCTGATATATATATACGTATATATATAAACAAGTGTTTTAGTTTGATGTACAGCTCTTCTCATTTCTCAGGAAAAATGAAGGCTTGTGATTAAAACCTGTCTTTCCTCTTTGGCATTCTTGTTCTGATTAAATATTTCACATTTTCAAGTCACATTTAAAACAAGTTCCACCAGCAGGGACTGCAGGAACGTCATCAAATAGGAAACACAGATCCAAGGATACCAAACCCGTGTGAGAATCATCTATAAATGTCAGTTCCAAACCAAAACTATAAACACTGAATTTAAAAAACATGAAACTCCTTCCTGCTTCTCAGAAATGTTGGTGGTGTTTGGTTCAGGGCAGCTAAAGTGGAAAATTCCACCTGGGAATGTCACCAAAACATTACACTGTTTACGTAACTGAGGCGGCTACAGCACGACCTCACCTGGTCAATACCAGTACTGCAGCAAGACGTCTTCAACTGGTGTCGAACCAACCCCTCAAACACAGCCCATAATAATAATAATAATAATAATAATAATAATAATAATAATAATAATAATAATAATAATAATAATAATAATAATAATAATAATTTGGTTATTAACATAACGTTCAATCATTTAAAATTTGCGTCTTTCTAACCATTCTCTGGAGTTTAAAGGAGGTTATTTGTCGTTAACTATTTTACTATCCAACAAACATACAACGATATATGATGATGTAATGCGCTGTAATTTTCAGAATTTCAAAATGAAAGAACCACCACTCGGAAAATTTACGGATTAGAAGATAATGTCACCTGAGTGTACACAAACATAGGAGCATTTTTGCCTGTTCTGTGTGGTTGATTTGTTTTTTAATTGCCACTCATCACTATGTGTATTTGTCATTTTGATGTTTTTTTTTAATATATTTAACGTCCAACAAGCAGACCAACCATCTGATCAGCCGCTTGAACCGGAACCGTTTCCTGGCATTTGTCGTGCCCCTCTCGCCCCCCCTCCCTGCCGGTCTTTCGCCCTGACAGCAGCCGCAGCGCCGATCCAGGAGGATCCGGGATCCAGTCGGCAGCGGAAGCCGACACCGCTCATGTGCGCCGGGCGCAGGATGCGTCGCGCACTGCCATGTCTGCCGTAGCGGACCCAGCAGGGGCCGGCACACATCGACCGGACCACCGGTGGAAGTGACACAGTCCATCCCGGGAGACAGCCCCACAGCCTCCCCGTGGACACAGAAGGCCGGCGGGGTCCAGGAGGACGCTGCTATGCGGACGCGCCTCCTGCGCTCCGGGGATCGTTGACACCGGCGGCTTCTCGTCGGTGGGATCGGGTGACCCGTCGGTTCCAGAGCCTGGTTTCAGCCTCCCCCCTCCTCCAGCCCTCCAGCCGACGGCAGGGCAGGGATGGGGAACACCGCCTCCTGCTGCGTCTCTGCCAGCCCCAAGCTGCGCAGAAATGCGCACAGCCGGCTGGACTCGTACCAGCAGGAGTCCGACCTGAGCAGGGAGGAGACGGGCTGCAACCTGCAGCACATCAGCGACCGAGAGAACGTGGACGGTAAAGCCAGCTCTGGGTTCTGTTCTTTACTTCAGAGCCTTTCAGAAAACCTCCAAACCCCCGATTTATCACATTTCCTTAATAACGTGGTGAGAAGTCAGACGTTTAGGGTTTGCTTTCTGTTTTATAGAGGAAAAAACAACTTTGTTTTCTAAACAAGGAGAAACCAAAGTAAAACACAGCCTTGAAAATCAAAAATGTGGTAACAAATCTGCTGTGATTCTGGGTAGCTGAAGTCAGATCGTCCTCCCTCCCTGGGCCGAGGGACTCCTCCTGTGCAGCTCTTTGTGTTCAGCCTGTGCATGAAATTGAATGGTGTTTGCGTCACACACACACACGTTAATATGCATCACAATTGAGCCATTCACACTGGGAAATTCAACCTGGAAGGAAGGAGCTGTGAGGGAACAGCAGCAGAATTGGATGTTAAAACAAAGATATTAGAAGCGTCACGTAGCTGAGAACAGCTGAGGAACAGTCACACGGTTTCGGAAGGTGTTGTCACACATTACAAAAGGGGTTTGGAGCTTTCAAGGACCTGTTTGGAAGGCCTGGAAGGAAATAGCTTGAGTTATTTAGCTGCAAACGTCAGCGTTCTCCTCGGGTGGAAACAGGTTTAGTCGCCTTCGGCTGTCTGCAGCTTCATCGGTGCAAACTTGACCCAACGTTCTCTCAGTAACGTTGTTTCCTGGTGTTTTATTCTCAGTCGACTGAGTGTTAAACTGGAGTGTGTTTACGCTGAGTGTGAGAGTGAATTCACTGCTCCAGCCTGGGTGGAGACAGATGGAGGCAGATCCAAAGTCATCTGATCTTCCTCCTCTTCCACAAAGATCACCGTGTTCTCTCCAGGCCTCAGCTGATCCCTCTGCAGTGAGCAGTTACAAAAGTTGCCATTGTTGATCCTGCAGCTGTAACATCTGAATCAGCAGCGTCAGGGTCATTAGAGCAGGCAGCCAAAGCCAAACGTGGACGGCTGAGGTGCGGGTCTCCGCAGGCTCGCTTTATTTATGGCAACAAGGATCTGCTGATTAGTTGTTGATAGTTAAAACAACTACAGACGGAACAGTTACAAACTGTTTATGAGCAGCATCAGCATTCCCACAGACACCCAGAATACGTCTAAACTGGGAATCCTGGTAGCTTACATGATATTCCAGCAGCGACAAGAGACAAAAACATGCATGATATCATTAGTTAATGTTAAAAAACACAAACACAGAAGACGTCTGTGCCTGATTTATTGACAAGGGGGACTAGTTTACTGCCTGATCCACAGACCATCTCATTATCACTTCAGAAAGACACGTTTACTTTGAGCTGTGCAGAAATAAACACTTGAAACACTCGGATTTGCATCAACAGGACAGATGACAGAGTTTTATTACAAACGCACGCACACGTTTAATGCAGGTTTAACACCGGGAAGAATTACCTGATATAACCAATCAGCAGAACGGTGAAACAGCGACAGCTGCTGGCGACGCAGAGGTACCGCAGGCTCAAGGGAGGAAGATGGGCCGTTGTCGAGTTGCTGATGCTGTTGGGATGTGGACACTGGATATGTGTGTGCGTGTGTGGAAACAGTGTAGGGCTTGAATGACATCCTGCTGTTGTCTGAGTGACATAAGGTAGATGAAACCCACCCAACACCACCGTTGTAGACTTTTGTTTAATTTGATGGTTAAATCTGTATTTTTTGGCTTTTTCTGTTGATCTATTTCAGTTTTCTGAGGAAAACATTTGTCAGGTCATGTGTACATTCTGACAAATCTTTCAGGACACTTGAAAACAAAAATGATTAATTACTCCAGGCTAATGTAGCGCCGGGACCTCCTGTTGCTGACTGGTTTTGAAGCGCAGGCAGCGGGTCGGCCGTTCTGGGCCAGCCCACCGTCTCCGGTTGCAGCGTGCAGATGCTGATTGCGAGGCGAGCCTTCGTTTAAAGTTGACTTCAGCTGCTGAATATCACATGTCAACACTCGACACCAGCTGCAGTGCACGTGGTGGCCTCATCAGTCAGATTGATTACAAACCTTCAGCCTAGTGATGGAGAGGTTGGACAGTCGGAAATGCTCTTCCTCCTGCTGTGTATACACATTCCTCACAGTTGCTAATATGAAATAAACAGCGTGTATTTTAATGTGTAGACACTAAAGTTTACTGTCAGTGTGCAGCACAAGAGGCCGTATACACACATTAACAGCTGTTAAAACATAAAATGACGTCACTGAGACTATCAGACCGTGAAACCCTGTAGGTCAGGTCAGTTTTCGGGCTGATCTGAACTATTTTCACCAGCGGATCACTAACGGTTGAAACTTTCCAGACTGCGCTGATGCTGTTTGTCCACTGGGGGCAGCCTAGAGGTCATGAGCTCAGACATCGCTTAACGGAAACGCTGAGTCTAGTTACTTGATTCACACACTCTGAAGAATAATTTCAAGCTGAACTAAATGACTGTGTGTGTGCTGACAGAGGTGAATCTGGAGTGCAATCCCTCAGACCACCCTCAGGCCACCACCATGTTTCTCAGCAAGTCCCAGAATGATGGTGAGTCTCTGGTTCATGCATCCATCACTTCCAAACGCTGACACGGGAGTTTTGACTCGCTGTGTCATCAGAAATCAACAGATTCTGCACAGAGCAGCTCTGATCATACGCTAAAGTCACGCTAACGCTAAAGTTCAGTAAACAGGGAAGATGCTTCTTTGTAACTTTATGTACAAATAGGAAAAAAAGTTTGTTGCTTTCCTGTTTCAAACACTTCAAGCTTTGCGTTAACGCCGGAAAGCTCGTTAATCTTCCTTTTTCTGCTGCTGAGGAATGTGAAAGATTTGTTTCTTTTCTACAGTGAGAGAGAAACGGAAAAGTGTCTTCATCAATAATGTGAGTCTTGACTTTACATTGAAATATTCTTTATATTTGTTTTATTCACATCATTCTGTGTGTGTGTGTGTGTGTGTGTGTGTGTGTGCAGAACGGGATGCCGCGGAGGAAATACAGCTCATGTTCCACTATTTTCCTGGACGACAGCACTGTCAGCCAGCCTCACCTCAAACACACCATCAAATGGTAAATGAGGGAAGAACAGAGGAAAAAAAGAGGAAAAGAGGCGACTCGTCTGTGACTTTAACCTGTTTTTACCGTTTCCTTTCCACAGCGTAGCCTTGGCGATTTACTATCATATAAAAAACAGGTGAATATGCAGATTAAACTCTTGGTTACTGGATAACATTAACACACACACACACACACACGATGGGAGATGTGTGAGTGTTTTTGTAATATCTGTCACCAAATATGAGGATTATTTAATCCTTTACGCATAGAGAATTCAAACTTTTTTCCCATCCTGTCTTTTTTCTAACCCAGATGAAACATGTTTCTTTCCCTCAGGGACAGAGATGGAGGGATGCTGCTGGACATATTTGATGAGAAGCTTCACCCTCTCTCGGTAAGACTCTGGTTCTGGCTTCAAACCTGTGAATCTTTATCTGGATTTCCGTCCTCGTCCGTCTGCTTCTGGCAGAAGTCTGCGGTGCCGCCGGACTACGACCAGCACGACCCCGAGCAGAGGCAGATTTACCGCTTCATCAGGACGCTGTTCAGCGCCGCTCAGCTCACGTCTGAGTGTGCCATCGTCACGCTGGTAGTTCCCCACAGCTGCCTCCACACACACACACACACACACACACACACACACACACACACACACACACACACAGAGGCTTCTTCTGATGGAAACCTTCCTTTGGACCAGGTCTACCTGGAGAGGCTCCTCACCTACGCAGAGATCTGCATCTGTCCAGGGAACTGGAGGAGAATCGTCCTGGGCTCCGTCCTGCTGGCCTCCAAAGTCTGGGACGATCAGGCCGTGTGGAACGTCGACTACTGCCAGATCCTGAAGGACATGACCGTCGAGGACATGTGAGTTTAATTCCCGCTGGGGAATGAGAGCTGGATTAATTCTGACTGTAAATTAGATGGAAGATGAATCCGTCCTCCTCCGTCAGGAACGAACTGGAGCGCCAGTTTCTGGAGCTGCTGCAGTTCAACATCAACGTGCCGTCCAGTGTCTACGCCAAGTATTACTTTGACCTGCGCTCGCTGTCAGAGTCCAACAATCTGAACGTTCCACTGGAGCTGCT
Source organism: Pao palembangensis (assembly GCA_015343265.1). Lineage (NCBI taxonomy): Eukaryota > Metazoa > Chordata > Actinopteri > Tetraodontiformes > Tetraodontidae > Pao > Pao palembangensis. The sequence goes on along the minus strand of CM027093.1, from coordinate 949,826 downwards.
CAGCAGGGACAAAGCCCAAAGACTGGAGGTGCAGCGCTCCTCCGTCTGTCTGTCTGTCTTCTGTTCCCATTAGCGCCCTCTGGTGGGACACTAAAGGAATAGCCGGGGCGGTTGAGCCTCCTGCTGAACTCTCCACTGACCGTGAAGCGTCTGTGTGCACAACCTGATCTTCTTCTTGTCCTTCTTACAGGCTATTTCCAGACTGTGTGATGACAAGTTCAAGGACATCAGGAGAGCTGCAAGGAAGCGCTCAGGCAGCGTGGACAATCTCTGCGTGATCCGATGGGTTCCCGCCATCCTTTCCTAACCTCGCTGGTGCTGAAAACGTGGAAGCCTGTTGCAGCAGTGGACTCCAGAACTGAAGACTGCAACCGAGGACAGAAATACTGAACTTTGGGCTGAAAACCTCTGATTTTTCTGGTTTCCCCCAGACTGACCAAGTTCACGACCACGAACAAGTTTACGGTATTTCTAGTGTCGACACTCAGGTAATCAGCTGATCTCCTGACGTAACGTGATGCTGGTCACCCCAAGAGCAGGTGGCCAATCACAGCGGCCCAGACTGCAACGCAAACATCACCACACCTTCCTGTTTCTGGGACGATTAAAATAACACGCGAATGGACGTTTCCCACTGAAGGATTTTAGTTTTATCTGAACAAAGCTCTTCAAAATCCCTGGTTTTAGAAGCACACTCTGTTTTTTTATTGCAATTTATTGATTTTTTCATCATGGAACAACACCTGGCATCTCGTATGTTTGTAGATTCACAAATAAAAAAGTCACATGACCAGCAGCTGTGATTTCTGTCCATTTTCCTTTGATACATCTGGTGAAAATGAATCTAAAAACCAGGCGGCTCCTGACAAATTTCTCGGGGGGCAACTGTTGCGAACATGGACAAGATGACCTATTCAATGGTATAATAATAATAATAATAATGATAATAATAATAATAATAATTCAAGTCAGTTAGCAAACTTAAAGTGTTACAAATTAAACATTGAATTGTTTAATTTGATTTCCTCTTCAACCACAATATGGTAACACCAGAGCATGTCAAATGTCTAAAATACAAAAATTTGGTTCAACAACAATAAAACGCGTTCACCGTGGCCATCAACAACACTGTTAACACAGTATCTACATTCATGAATGCCTACACTATCATCAGAGTTGTAGTTGATCAAATCTTTCCAGAGCATAGTCATAGCATATAATATGCAATCAATACAACTATTTACCATTGAACATTTGGAGAGAACAACAGAACAAAACTCACTATTTAATACAGTAAGTGTGTTGAGTGTGCTACACACTCACGCTCGTCTTGTCTCTCGTCACTATTGGAATTTGCTTCACGTTTCTTCACCTTTTCCGAGAGATGGTGCATATCAGCGACACCTGTCCTTGTCCAGGCGGTGTCCAGGCGGTGTCCGTGCCGGCGTCGGGGTGAATTAGCACACAGGGCTAGCAGAAGAGAGCGTTAGCTAGCCACCTTTTCCGCTACTACCAGCTCCGGTTAAATCCGTGACTGTATGTTTTCCCCGCTTTTGCTGACGTCTGTTTAATATTTAAATTTAGTCTGGGGGAGTCCCAATTCTATTATAGCCAATTTATCCGCATTATTTCTACGACTGAACAGTAATTCTTTCAGAGAAACGACGGAGTAGCTTGAGTCGGCAGCTGATGACGTTGCAGTTTCTTCACGCGCGCATCCGGCACCAGTACATATGACGTAATCGCGTTGGGGCAAGCCCTCCCGGAAGCCATAGAAATTCATCGTAGGGTCGAAATTTTGAAAAAAAAAACAAAAAAAAAAAAAACAAACAAACAAAAAAAAAAAACCTCATAATGTAAATCTATTAGAGCGCCTGGGATGCTTTTGAATCTGACTAAAATGGCCCCAAGGGGGCGGGGCTTCTGGTCTGAAAGTGATATTCAGGCTGCTGATGGGACAATACTATTAAGACTAAACTGCAAAATAAACTCCTTTTTTCTCTATTTTTTTCCATGTGGCTTAGGGAGGGCGGTGCACTTTCACCCACTATGGGCCATTTTTTTTTTTTAGTAAAAACACATGAAAACAATAATTTTGACACTGTGGCCACTCTTTTATGATTGACATGTCAAAAACGATTGGTGAACGTGTGATGGATCATTTCTGCCAGGTTGACTCTACTCCAACATCCCAACAATGCTTTGATGGCCGCCTGGTAAGAATAGCTCGCTCTCTCCAAAAGCCGCCGCCGCTGCGAGCCGCGGTCACTCTCGGAGCAGCTTGAGGAGACGATGAGCCTGAGCTGCGTTTGACACCGGCTGGATCCGAAGGTCTGAGGAAGATGGGGCTGACCGCTCTGCTCTTCATCGCACTCAGTCGCAGCGTCCCGTTCGTGGGTGAGAACAAATTGGTTAAATTCACGTTGAGGTCAGCTCGTTGGTTTACGTGTTCCAGCGGAGGTCCTGCGTCAGGAAGCAGCTGCTGAATCAGCTTTGGGAATATTTATTACAGTTTCTGGACGTAGTGATCGCTTTGATCTGCGTGTGGATCAATCCGCCAAGGTCAAAGGTCAAGGATTGCGATACTCGCTGCAGAACCAGCCAAATCTGTGTTGTTCTCCACAGTTGGATTCATGGTTTACCCTGACTAAAGTCTGTAAATGATCCATTTCTGAGTTGTAACGGCGGTTTTCCCTCTCAGGTAAGACCTGGTGGACTCTGATGCTGGGTTTGCGCCTGACCGTGCTCCTGCTGCTGGGCTTCACCCTGTTCAGTGACGAGCAGGAGCGCTTTGTCTGCAACACCATCCAGCCGGGCTGCTCCAACGTGTGCTTCGACGTGTTTGCTCCCGTGTCCGTCTTCCGCCTCTGGCTCTTCCACCTCCTCCTCCTGGCTCTTCCCCATCTGCTCTTTGCCGCCTACGTGATGCACGAGCTTTTAACACATCCAGGTCCCGGAGGTTCCGACTGCGAGCGGAGCCGCGGCGGTTCACCTTTCAGCCTGGAGAACTCCGGCTCGCCGAGGGAACTGTCCCTGCACAAGAGTCAGCTCCAGGAGGCCGGAGGAGCACGCTTCTACTGCACGTACGTCCTGGTGGTGGTTGTCAGGATCCTTCTAGAAGCTGTTTTCGGGGCAGGCCAGTTTCTCCTCTTTGGTTTGTCCTTTCCAAAGAGCTTCCTGTGCTACGAGGCCCCCTGCACCTCGGGGGTGGAATGCTACATCTCCAGACGCACCGAGAAGTCTCTCATGCTCAGTTTCATGTTGGGCGTCGCCTCGCTGTCCATCCTGCTGAGTTTGTTTGATCTGCTCAGCTCCGTGAAGGCGATGGCGAGTAGGAGGAGGAGGAGGGAGATGCTCGCCGAGGAGCTGATCAAAGGAGAACAAAGCAGCATGTTTACAGCGACGACCACGGCTGGAGACGGCGATAAAAGCCCAGAATCGAACAACAGTCCTCAGGGGGACACGCCTCCCACTCCCACGAGCACTCCAGCACCTTCTCGGTTAGTGCTCCACAGCCGGGTCGGACCCCCGCTGTCCCCTCGCCCTGACAGAGAACCACCGTCAACCCTGAGGGCACCAGCACCGGTGGGGGGGAGGAACACGGGCCACTACGGTCCAGCCAGGACAAACTCAGGCCAACAGTCTGACAGTGACTCTCAAGACAGGCGGGCCTGGGTGTGACCGACGGGAGCGTTAAACACTGAAAACTGGCCCCTCCCCTTTCAATACATCTGCCCTAACGAGCACATAAGCATGGATTCTTTCCTGTTTTTGTTTATGAACACAGGCCTTCGGGCTGCATGTAAAGTGTTCAGAATCCTTTATTCCATCTTTGGTTTTTGGATGTGTATTTTCTCCTGCAGCACGCTGTTTTCCTGTCCTCACACTTTCTTTCTTAAAATAAAAACTCTGATTGTTGAAGACTTTGCTTGTGTTTAAGTTGCGTCGGCTAAGAGTTGAAAAACTCAGAAACCGGGCGGTGACCTTGACGGAGGAAGAGTTACAGCGCTCAGCTGTTCTCTAGGGCTGGCTGCTACAACAGACACGTCTGCGTGACCTCTGACCCCCACACGTCTTCCCTGTGACCCAGACCCCACCCAGCTCAAAGGAACCACTGCTGGATGACAGCAGGTTGTTCATCTTCTCGCCAGACTTCCAGACTGTCTCTGCTGGTCAACAGGCTGCAGCTTTGTGTCCATTTTAACCCAACATGGAAATAACCAGGCGGTCCGGCCCGGGTGGGCTTTAGACCAGCTGAAAACAGAGGCTCCTCTCTGGTGGTGACCGTGTCAGGAACTTCACCACGAGCAGCCCCTCAGATTCACAACCTCCAGAGCAGCCGTGACCCCGGCGCATGCCTCAAAGCCTCGTCGTTCTTCTTCAGCTGTGGTATTTGGAGCAGCTAAGCCGCGCAGAAACATTAGCAACCCGGCCGCCCCCGTGGTCCTTCAGGAGCTCAGGAGCCTGGAGAAAGGGCTGCACCGTCACCGGTCGAGGACGGAGGTCGCGCAAGCGAACCTGTCGACCTCTCGCACCTACGTCAGCCCAAAACCACACCAGTGTGTATCTGTGGAAGCTGACCTTCCAGCAGCTCTTCAAACGGTCACAAAACAGTCCGGCCAGCTGCGCCCTTGGCTCCGCTCCCGCTGGCGTATCTGTGTGTCACACAGAGCTGCACTCGTCATACATCCACTCGACACGACGGATGAGGGAGAACGTGGCCAAAAGCATGTGGACCCCTGAGCGCAACACTGGATGGTCATCAGGTTTGACTGACTGATTCACTGAATTATTGTTGTGCTTTGTGGCAAAACCCTTCACAGGATGATGTGGCAGCCCGTAAAATCAGCAGCACCATCCCCACGCTGACGGTGGATGGGCGACCAGACCACTGAACGCGGCTGAGATTTATCAGCTCCTGAAGCTCCTCAGGTGCGTTTTGATCACGTTTTAGCTCCACCTGTGTAAAACCCACACCTGAATAAAGTCTGCCGTTAATTAGACCTGACCTGAGACCATCCAATTTATCTAACACTGGGCTGTCCTACAACAATTTTACCACCAGTGCTTGACTGGATTTGAGCTGACTGATCCTCCTGGTGCCATTAATCCATTCAATCCTGACCGTAGAGTCGCGTTTACTCCCCTCTAGTGGACACATGGTGAATAACAACTGTCACTCAAAAGGAATTAATAATTATTAATTAATCAATTTAGATTTATAGGAAAAAATAAGCCCTCATAAAATAATACGCACTGTTTCCAAACTACAATAAAATGAAAACACAAAAATAGACAGACAGCTGTGTTCAGGTCAGTCCACAGAGGAATCTTCAGAGCTGGAGCATAACTTCTGTAACTTCTGTCTTCATCGATCTCCCGCAGCCTCAGCTGCAGCACTCGGGCCTTCTGGGTGACAGACGGAGCAGATTGAGAAGTTTGGAGAGAAAACTCAACATTGGGCACAACAGCACATCAGAGTCTGAGGCATCAAAAATATCGATCAGGCCGCATCCTCTTCAGCTCCAAGGCTGCAGTTTAGATGAAGGGGGTGGGGGCTCCACAACAAAATCCATTCCGGCCTCCTTTGATGTGGATGATGGATGTGAGTGCGTCGGCTTAATGGCTGCAAGGCTTCATCTTTGTATTCCAGCCGACCAAACATGCACCGGTCTTCAATGTGCACGCAGAAAACAGTAAAATCAAATTATGACGACCAGAAATTGCTAATGCAGGTAAAAAAAAACGTCAGATAAACGAATGGATGAAAAATCATGAAAAAAGAGAAAAGCGCGATGAAGTCTGGCAATCAGAAGCATCGATGTGCAATTTCCCCAGTGGCCACCAGAGGGAGACAGAAGCTCTGGTGCTCCTAATATAGTTCAACCTACAGATACAATAAACTAACGCGAGAAGAGAATATTGTACATTTCATCCAACTGATCATTTCAATTTCTGTTAAGTTTGTTGATTACATGTTGTGTCAACCAACATCAAAATCAGACGCTCTTATGTTTACAGATTAGATTTAATTATCAAGAAGACACCTAATATCTTACAGGCTGAGGTTGAAATAGAACACTGGTGTGAAACGGAGACTGAGGCCGTTCCTGAGCTTCCTCATATCTATGCTGCAGAGCACGTCCGAACGGGCAAACATGACCTTTGACCTTTGACCTCTAGTCCTCTCACCCTGCGTGACTTCTGACACGTACATGTAAAGTATTTCATTGTTTTAAAATGTGCGGCCGAGCCGCAGCTTTGCCTCAGTGCTGCTCTGAGCTTTAAATACATTCACGCTTGGTCCAGCACATTATTACATTTCTAAATGTTTTATTGTTTCCTGGCAGGTGAAGGTATCAGTGTAATAAACATTAAGTAAGAAAAGTGTGTTTATACGTGTGAATATTTATATTTACTTTCACTAAAAGCACAAGTATCGACTGACAGTAGTATTTGTTTATATCGATGAACTATGAGATACTTGAAAATATGCAACAAATAAGTTCCCCAGGCCTCTTTATTTCCTCACCAGAATAAGTTTAGTCTGCTTTTAACAGCTCGGCTCTGTTTCAGAGCGGTAGTTCCCAGCGTGCTTCAGGGCAGCAAACAGTCAGCTCGTCTGTCTCTCATGAGTCGTATGTGTCAGGCAGAAGAAATGTTTGTTTTGGGTTGACAATAGTTGTTATTGAAATGAAAATACTTCCCGCTCTGCTCTGAAATGAGAGGTCTCAGCTGTGTGACCTTTAGCGGCCACATGCGGCCCACGCAGACTTCCTAACCCAATTACTCTGAAACAATCTGTGTAGGGCGGCTAATTAGGCCGTTTGACAAAAATGCATTCATGAGCATCCAAAAGGGAGCCGATGGAGAAGAGCCGGGTTTTCGGAATCTGACCGATCAGACGTCTGTGTGAAGAGCTCGTCCTGGAGGAGACGGATGGAGCTTGACCTCTCAACCCATTTGCTCATTTTGAAAGCTTGAGGGTTCATGCTCACCCCCCTCTGACACAGCACACACACACACACACACACACACACACACACAGGACGTTGCCCTGTCACATGGCTGACAAGCAGCTGCAGAGTAATTTGTTTCCATTTGATTGAGCAAACAGGAGCTTCTGTCTCCTAAATTTGATGGATGCAATCATTGAGTTGACACACGTCAAACCTTCGACGCTGTGAGATATCAACAGCAGCAATTCATCTGACAGAATTTAAATAAACACCAGAAACAGTTTCAGTCTGACAATTTAAACATTTTACTCGTAAATGTGTGAAAAAGTATTGTACTCTAGTGCGATCTCTCTGCAAAAAATAGTGTACTTTGTTCTTTTTGGTATATTAAATTAAAGCGACGTGTATGTGTAAAACGGCAGAAAGAAAAAAAATAGCTGCATGGTTAGCTGCCCAACGATTTTTGGTAAACACATTAAGAAACGTAAACACGTTAAATTAGGTTTTTTGGAGACCTTGTTAACTGTTGCATGATTTCTGAAGAAAGACGACTGTCCCGGCATTGACCGCTAGATGGCAGCACAGCTCATCTTTACAGGCGCTGGTTTGTTATTGACCCAGAAATATCCCGCAGATTTAAGTCACACGTGTCAGCGCTCCGGAGCAGTGATTTAAGGTGACACTGACAGGTGTGAGGAGGACACACGCTGCACTCCTGTAATTACGCACGCCAGAGAGGGAGTCCGCCTGAGCCTGCAGGAACACCCACCACTCCCTCGGCGATGACGTCTGCGCTGCAGCCCCGAGGCTGTTTTGCATTGTTTGGAATTAATAAACATGCTAAACAGGATGAGGTTAAAGTTCCACGATTAGCCCAACGGTGGGTTTGACCGTGGACAAAAGTCAAGAGTTAATGCGGGGAATTCAGTGCGGGGGGCGTTACACTGAGGGGACCACCTGTAGCGGCCCTTTGCCATTCTGATGTCGCTCCCCGAGAGTCGCAGCGTGTGACAGCTGCAGCGCCGAGGAGGTTTAGTAAAGCTTACACTTCCCTGGAGATGCCAAAGCTCCATCTCACCGCTAAATCCAGCACTTAGGCGGAGTTTCAGCGAGAAAGATCAGGACGCACGAAGAAAAGTTCCATAAAAACTGTTTTATTCTCAAAATAAAATCTTCTATAGGTGAAAATTATACATATATACAATCTGGTAAAATTTGATATACAAATATACAGCGAATGTACACAAATAATTATATAAATACACTTTACGCGGACCCGTATGAGACAGTTTTAAGGCATTGATTACTGTTAAGTCCATCTCGTACAGAACAAAGTTTCAGTCCCTCATTGTGACTCAGAAGACACAGCAGTTCTTTCCAGTGAGGAGGGGGCCTCGGCTATAGCGTGTAACCTATCGACGGGGGGGATCTTGTCAGCTGTACGCATTCAATTAAGCTCAGATAAGACTCTGCATTCTTCGCGCCAGGTGCATTGTTCTGCTGCTGACAGTCTCATTATTTAAATAGACGCCATTAGGCGCTCATTAATGTGCTAATTACAACATGCTGATGGACAATTCCAGCACAATTAGCCCCCCCTCCCTCCCCAGACTAATTCTACTGAAACTCGTGCACGTCATTTGGATAAGGCAAGAAGGAATCGTTTAACTCAAAGTTCACATTAGGGGAGTGCTCGGAACCAAAGCGCACAGTTTGGGGACTCACTTTGAACCCACCTAAAACATTAGAAGCAGACTCTTTCGTTGTCCCAAAGAGCTGACGTGCGCGGATTCTTTAGTGTCAAATGACATAAGAAACACTTGAGACCCCCTCGGGCCCTGCGTTCACACCCGGGACAGTGGCATCTGTTTGGGGCAGGAGACGGAGCTGGCCGTCCCGGACCGCCAGGTGAGTCCCGTGCTTACGTCACTGTACATGGAGCCCGCGGAGGCTTTGCTCCCCCAGCAGCACCGCGTGCAAAAAGTCCTCCAAGAGTCCAGCGTTTTCCCCGACCAGATCCAGACCCCCGACGTGATCCCCACCAGGAGGCACATGAAGTATTTCAGCATGAACACGGCATAGTCCGGCCTGGGCCGGTTCGGCTCTGTCAGGCACGTGCAGTTGTGCGCAATTTCCCACGTCTCCCTGTTGTGCTGCTCGTAAAAGTAACAGGCCACGATGACAGTCGCCGGGACGGTGTAGAGGACGGTGAAAACACCGATTCTGATCATGAGCCGCTCCAGCTTGTCGGTCTTGGTGCCCCCCTGCTTGATCACGCTCCGGATTCGGAAGAGCGAGACGAAGCCAGCCAGCAGGAACATTGTGCCGATGAACAGGTAGATCACCAGCGGCGCCAGCACGAACCCGCGGAGGTTGTCCAGGTTCTGGTTTCCCACGTAACAAATCCCGGCCACGGAGTCCCCGTCCACCGAACTCAGGGCTAACACTGCTATGGACTTCAAGCTGGGGATGAGCCAGGCGGCCAGGTGGAAGTACTGTGCGTAACTGGCGATGGCCTCGTTGCCCCACTTCATGCCGGCGGCGAGGAACCAGGTGAGCGACAGAATCACCCACCAGATCGAGCTGGCCATGCCGAAGAAGTAAATGAGCAGGAAGACGATGGTGCAGAGCGCCGGACCCGTGGTTTCATAGTGGATGTGCTCCGCGCCATTGTGGCGGCTGCACGCCACCTCCTCGTGCCCCGCGATCAGCCTGACGATGTAGCCGATGGACACAAACATGTAGCAGGCAGAGAGGAAGATGATGGGCCGCTCCGGGTACTTGAACCTCTCCATGTCGATTAAAAACGTCGCCACGGTCGCGAAGGTGGAGATGAAACACAGGATGGACCAGAGCCCGATCCAGAAGGCGGTGAAAGTTCTCTCTTCCTGGGTGAAGTAGGGACTGTGGCACGGTATGGCGCAGTTCAGGATCTGTCCCGTCTTGACGCGGTTGTGCAGCTGGTGCCCGTCGCTGCTCAGCGCCACCATCGGGCTGCGACAGAAGCAGCCCGGCTCGCAGGGGGGCGTTGCTGGCTTGTGTTTACCCGGGATGACGCGGCCACTGCCGGGCTTCTTGCGGGGGTTATACGGCTTCAGGGGCCGGTTGGTCGGCTTCGCCACCACTGGCGCAGCTGTGGTGGTCTGACTTCGGTTGTAGTCCATGCACAGCGTGTCCTGGTTGCCTTGCTCGGGCAGCAGCTCGCACCTCATGCGGTCCGGCCACGGGAAGCCGTACTGCCTCATGAGCGGAGCACAGCCAGCTTTGGCCCGCTCGCACACGCTCCTGCACGGCGGCAGAGGCTTCTTGTAGTCCTCCAGGCAGATCGGCGTGTACATGCTGCACAGGAGGAAACGCAGATCAGGCGAGCACTTGATCTCCACCAGCGGCCAGAACTGATGCACCTCCAGGCCGGCTTCGTCCTGAGTGTCGTGGTTGAACTGGTTGGGCATGTAGGTGTGATTGTAGCCGATTCCTTTGCAAAGAGGCACGGTGATCTCTTGGCACTGCCGCTCCTTGGCCGCCATGCAGCCCGCTGCGTACAGGACGAGGATCAGCAGCACGCACAGCCCCGGGATGCTCCTCTCCATCGTTGCTGCCTGTGCGTGATTCTTCCTCGGAAAAGTGCCAGCGAACTTGCGCTTTGCAAGTCGGCTGCAGCTCTGATTAATCCAGGGATGCTGCTGAACTCATGCTAGACAGCCTCAGAGCTCTGCGGCTGGCAGGCAGCGAAAAATGAACCAAAAGAAACGAACAACAACAAGCGAAAATCAAGCGCTTTATCTCCGCTCAGCTGGGATCCTGGCAGTCTCTGCGCGCCCCCTTTGTGTCGCTGCAGCACCGAGTCTGCTTGTGCACGCTGCCGGGCACGCTGGCTTTTATACCCGAGGAGCGAGGCCACGCCCCCAGCAGGGGCGGGAAGAGAGAAAAAGTCAACGGGGCCCTTCTGCAGCTATTTGTTTAAAGCGCTCACCGTGGAGGAAGGGCTACAACCACGCCGTCTCGCACACGCACGGATGCGGCACACAGACACAAACACTGGCAAGAAATGGTATCAGAGACGCAAGCGGCAACGAATGACTGCGAATGTTGTCTTCACTGACTGATGCAAGACGGTTCTGAATGAAAATCAGTGATGCAAACTTCTTCTTCCCCTGAAAATTACCTTTTTTTTTCCATTCTTTGGAGCTTTAGCTCATCAAACACAGGTATTAGCGTCTGCAGGGACCGCAGGGCTCCGGCTGCGCTCGCAACAGTGTCCTGATGTTGACGAGTGTGTGGAAACCAGGCGTTTGTGTGTGTGGATGTTGTGTGTCTGCATGACTGTTTACAACCCGGAGGAGGCAGAATGTGCGTGCGTGTTAAAGGAGGTTAATGTGGTCTTGTTAGCCCACAGCAGGGGGTTGTCTTAGTCTGCAGGGAGGGAGGGGGGGCTTGTCTTAATGGTGGTGCCAATGTATTACTCAGAGCCTGCTGGGCCAGTGATTAATGTGACACACCACTGGGCCAAACACACAGGCCACTATGTGTGTGTGTGTGTGTGTTTTTGTGGGCAAACATTTTCCAAGCTTAGCCTAAAGAAAATAAGCTAACACGGGCAGACACACCAATACAAATGCACTAATTAAACTCATTCACACTTCTTATTGGATTCAGCAGCTTCAAATGGAGCCGAGGCGGGACGGCAGACAGGCAGCCCGGTTCCAGCCGCCGGTTTTCATCTCAGCCAATTAGCCTCAAACGCCAATATTTGCTGAAGGATGCTTAATTTGACCTGGATGGCCGCTTGTTCCTGTTCCTCTGTCTGGCAAACAATTCCCACTTTACGGGGAAACTGGATGTAATAAGAAAGCTGAGAGATTTAGAACGACGTTTGCTCCAGAACTTAGCTGGCGTGCCCGGGGTCGCGGGGTCAGCGTACTTGCACACAACTTCCAGAAAGATCTGTCATCTACCGTCGTTGCGGCAGCTGCAGAAATACACACATGCTGCAAACACACGTGTTGTGTCTGCAAGGACCAGAATCTGTCCCAGTCTGCTGGGATTCGTCCCTTTTGCTTTGTTTGAATGGAGAGTTTCTTCCATCCAAACGGCTCCAAACTCCACCGAGCTGCATTTATCGTCAGCCGCATTTTACAGGACTGTAATTTGGGTGACGGTCTCATCACTTTGCTCTTTTATTTACTTTTGAGGGGTTTCCAAACGGTCCTCCGGGGACGTCTGTCGGAGCGACTGGTCCAGCTATGAGACGCAGGTGAAGGTGACAGGAAACAGGAGCCTGGCTCCTCCCGCCAGGGCCCACAGAACGGCATCAGTTCCAGCCAGCGCCGCCTAGCAGAGCGGAACCAGTATTGATTAACGCGGCTGATAGTCTGGCCCCGCCTTCGGCGGTGGAGACAGCAGGGTTGGGGTTTCGCGCTGACCCCCTGCATACCACATTTAAAGGAGTGGAAATGGAATTACAGCATCTGTTTAGAGGTCCGAGTCTGCGTTCTCCGCCCCACCACTCCTCCATCTAACCTCCCTTCTTCCTGCTGGTTCTCCCAGAGGTCTCAAAGTTCATGACGCACAACAATAAGCTGATTTTGAGAGGAGGGGGGTGTTCTCACAGAGTCACTGAGGCATGCACTGAAACTTTGTTTGTCTTAATAACGTCCTCATGGGAAGTTCTGCCTCGTTCTCCTCTCAAACTCGGCTATTGTTCTGGCGATGCCTCGATTTCAGGAGCTCTGCTGCTACGAAGACACAACCTTCACCAGTGAACCAGTTGAACTTCTCACTGGAAGAGGATTGAACCAATAAACCCAGACTTAAATTGCTTCTAGAGGTTCTGCTCATGAAGCCAGTCTGGGGTTTCTGGTAGCCGTTGACCCAGTTGACCCTGCCGAACGCACCAGCGGCTTTATATGTCAGGATGGGACAACGTCACGGTTGGACGACCTGCACGAAGGAAGACATGAATCTTTGCGCGATTTGATCAGCAGCAACAAACCTAAGGACTTTGTCCTCTTCTGAACAAACATGACGCCTTTGTGTTCCGTACTGCTGGAACCAATAACCAGCCTGACCCAGTTTCACCCAAGCAAACACCTCCTCGCTATCTTTATGAAGCGGGAATTAAATAAATAAAATGTTCCTTTGCTCCCCGGGGCCATTGACTTCATTTAAAACACCATGAGTGTAATTAGATCTGACGTATGACTTCAAGATAAGACGTGGAGACGCTGTTGACTTTTGAAGATGTTGACGTTCCTCACGTTTGGACGCCGTCTGTCAGACGCCACCCCCGATCTCGGGGGCAATGTGGCTCTTACTTCACTGTTACAGGCTGGAGGAGAAAGTTTTAACAATCAGACGAAGAACAAAGGCCTGAAAAGGGAGAAAACGTTGAGACATACATCCTGTTTAATGCTGCCTGACCATGTTTGAGCTGAGACTGATGGACAGACTCACGTTATTGGGTGGAAGTCGGTGATTTTCGGGGCATGAGGACGGCAAATGAGTGTGTTAGTGTGTGTGGATGTGGCTCCGCTGGTCACTGATGGATGGAGAACTCCCTCCTTCCTTCCTTCCTTCCTTCCACAGGTTAGATTCCTACACAGCTTGTTGACTTTAAAACTGACCACTAATCAGCGACACACACACACACACACACACACACACACCTGACAGTGGTTGTGTTGACAGGCTTTATTGTATTGGCTCACCTTCCTTCCGCTCATTAACCAGAGCAAACACTCACACGGAACCCTCCCCTTAATCAGTCTGCTGATAATGACAGCCCCCCCCAACACACACAAACACACACACACACACACACACACACACACACACACACACACACAGGTCAGGGCACTCACTGAACACATTCTCCGGCTCCTCCATCATCCTAAGCGTCACTCAGTGTAAACTAAACACGTCCGAACCCTCAAATACCCCTCGAGTGCTCTGAAAGTCGCTTTACATGGTGACGGAACCACAGAGAAAACCGGAGACAAAACAATAAGATTTTCCTTTAATTACAATAAAAGCGACAAGAAAGATTGCTTTTTGATTTGCTACAGTGGTTCTGCGCTCTGCTAAAGGAGGCGCCGTCTGCTGCCATCAGCAAGGCAGACGAATCGCTACCCGATAGCCCCAAGAACACGTCCGAGTCCTGTCCAGGGCCTTGTGCAACAGGAAGATCATTTTCACTTCTGGACGGATTAAAGCAGCTGCCAGAATCTGAACATTTGTCTCCGCTCGTCTTTGCAGCCCTCCCTAATCCATCCACGCCGCAGTTTACATTTGGAAGGTGCCAGATCTGTCCCGAGGGCGCTGCAGAGAACCCTTCTAAACCGCCACTTGTTCGCTGGCGTCATTAAGACCACGGGCCGACAGGACGCCTGTTCTGAAGGGCTGCAACTGGAAACAGCGGCGGCACGTTTATAATTACGGCCTTTCTGCAGCGGCGGTGACGTCGTCCGCGCGGTAAACACGCTCCTCTGCTAAGCTCCGCTCCAGCACAGACCCGAGGATTCATTAGCGGCCGTGACGCCAGCCTCGGAGCTCGGCTAGCTCGGACTTGTTGCTGGTTTTACGAGCAGTTTCACCTCAGAAGGGAGCGTGTTGCTGTGGCTGTTTCTGGAGGGAGAAACGGTGACGAGGGGCGAAGTGCGTCCACGCTGAAAGCCATTAGTGTTCCATTAATGTTTGGCTTGTGTGGAGCGAACCATGCCAACCAGAGGTGACACCTGCAGCTTTGTCCGTCCGACTGCTGCCCCACGTGTGTCGCAAGCCTTTACAACAAATTAACTCTGTTTCTAATTCAGTACAAGTCAGTCTCTGGCTGGTTAACACACTCTAAACAACAACCTGCTCCTTCAAGGACGCCGGCAGTAACGTGCTTTAAATTTGAAGTTCTTCTTAAATTTGATTTAAGACGATAAAGGCGTGTGTGGCTCTCACCTGCAGGATCCTGATAAACAGGAAGCTTTAAAAATGGATTAAACTTGGTGTGTTTTCAGTTCCTTCAGGAGCAATGAACTGTGGGTAAGTGACAGGAAACACCTGCACAAACTGTATAACGAATTTAGCAAATTTCAAAATAAAACGCGATATAAGCAGGAAATTGTAGATTTATATAGGCTGCTCACTCATTAGGGGCCGGAAAACGCACTGAAATCTGTGTGTGTGTGTGTGTCTAGAGGAAATCTTGGTTAATATGTTCTCATGCTGTGCCAGAAGGTTCAGACTGTCACGTGTGTCTCTTACCTCCATCTTCACAGTGAGCTAATACTGTTTTTCGCCGTTGTTGCATCACCACGCTTTCGCCCCAGGTCGGCTCTACGGCGGGCGTAGGTGACGCACCTGGCACGTGTGTGTATGTGTGTGTGTGTGTGTGTGTGCGGTTCTGACGTTTTTACAGGATTTTGGTTGAATCATCCGTGAACCTGCTCCCCGTGCGGGATTCCAACGAAGGCTTCATCCGACACGGATCCGAAGCTGCTGAACCTAAATTCCTTCCTCCGACACCTCTGGCAGTGGTTTGCGACGGCGCCATTGAGAAGCACCACATTTATCTGAACAAGTCTTCCAGTATTTACACGGAAAACCTCCCATTAACCGCCGCTCAAACGGAGTCTTTAACATTTGGGATCAGCTTCCCTAAAAGCACTAAAGCTGGAAGTGTAAATGTTTTAAAAAGAGATAAGTAGCACCCAATCCCCCCGCCCCCCCCCGCACCTTGTTCTGTCCTTCTTGGGGAATTGAGGATTTGGCAGCGCTCCCTCCTCTTAGTCAGGTCGGCCTTGTCTTTCTTCCTTCTTTTCTTCATGCTGCTGGTAAACCTGTTGGCCCCTGTCTACCGCCGGCCTTCTCCCCATTGAATCCTTGGAGCGGTTAGCCTGGAAAAGCCATTTAGGACGGATATCAGATGATGTGTAATTTGGGCTTAAAATAACATGTTCGCAGCGCGCGAGTCCGAAGGCCTCTGGTATTTACTTGAGGGTTTAAGTGGCCTCGTTTTCCTCATTTTGGTAAAAAGCCGACTAGCGTACACATTTGCACAGACGGGTTAATAAACACGCAGCCACACACGTTCAGGAAGACGCTTGCAGAGATGTCCCACACAAACACACACATCTGCAGGGAGGTAAACACAGCCAAGCTCACGCGCTCACACACACATGTACAAGTGTTCCCTGCTAATATTGACTCATGTTAGCCCCTTAAGTAAAAGCTTTTTACACATTTACCCAGACTCAGAGCATGCCCGTGCATGATAAACGACTCATCGGAGCCATGTTGGAGGAAAACCTCTCGGATGGTAGTAACCATCTGTGTTTTGTAGCCTTGTGCTACTATCCTATCCTATCCTGTCAGACATCTTTGAGCTCCCAGACGGCCTCGATCATGTGCTCCCAGGTCAGGGTGTTGGCTGCCGTCTGGACAGAACGTACTCATTCGCCTCTGGGGGGTCGATACATTCCTCATGAAGGTGATGAGTCGACCTTGACCCAGGCCAAACTTGGCAACAGCCTCAACCTGCCGACCCAACAACGCCCACTTTCAGCCGCCAATCCTTTGTTTGTTTGTCTACGCGTGTGTGCGCACAGTTACAGTCGCTGATCGATGCGCGTGCAGACTGATCTGTTTGGAAGATTAAATAATTTATTGAGCTGGACAAGAAAAGCTAACGCAGAGACACACAATCGCACGTTTCCTGTCTGAGCTGTTGCTGCAGATTAAACCCTCAGCTCATTAAACTCTCAGCTCAGCCTAAACTGAAAACACAAAAACCCCCTAATGTGTGTTCGGAGGATAACGGCGGCGTTAAGCTAAACGGCTACACACCGCTAACATTTCCTCTTTATTACCGTTGTCACAAATGCTGCTGGCATGATGGATTTATTGAAGTAAATAAAGTAATTCAGAAAAATAAAGTAATTCCATATATTTAGCCGATGATTGGTGGTAGATAAACAGCAACGGCTTAGCTAACGACTAGTGGCTTCCAGTAAATGATTATATCACAAGTGCAGGCAGAGCACGTTTTTACGACAGTCTGGTTATCTCCCGAGGAGTGCTATCTACGGAATGGCATTCCTGAAGCCCTGGAACCGCAGCCCCTGTGCAAACTCTAGCTATGTCACTCAGAAATGATAAAGCGCCCACTGCAGCATAATTAACCTTATCGCGCCTCAAATAATTCCGACAACAGGTGTGTTCAGCACGGCGGCCCACGAGCTTGGCGGCAGTAACAGCGCTCGTTTGTGCGATAGCGCTGTCAAAGGCTAACCGATCCAACGAGCGATGGCTGCGAATGTTCAGATACACACAGACAAGCCCGTCTACCAACGAGGGTTGTTTTTAGGGCTTTTTTTTGCGATTATAAGACACAAAAGTTGCTTGTAGTTGTGAAAAATGTACATTTCTGTCGACTGACTCGTCATGAACCTGCAAGCCTAATGGATTAATTTCAAAGCATGAAAAACCTCGAAAAGCCTTTCTTTGAGCCCTGAACTTGGCTCCAGAGGTCACAGACGTTGGCTCACAGAGACACTCCTACCCTTTCTCTCGCAGCTCCTATGGCACAGACGCTCCAAATTTAGAGACACAACCCTAAATACATAAAGCCTTTTATGCCGTATGGTGTGCAAACATCTGGTCCTGCCCAGACAACAACCCACTAATCTGGACGGGCCGAAGGTAGCTGTGGTAACGCTGCGTGTTGTGGCGCTGCTCCGATGGCTGCGTGAAGACTTGGAGGACTTAAATCACTGTTTGCAGAGCAGGAAATAGATAAATAGTATTTGAAAGGCTCATTAAAGAGACGTAGACACAGAGCTTTGTTGGCCCGTGATGGATGTCAGGCTTGGCAGAAGCGTTCTGAGGGGAAACTAACCAGTGCTCTCGTGGTCTCGTGGTCACAGACCACGGCGGCGAGGGATCAGCCATTGTCGGCATTGACTCTTTTACTTACTCTTTTACTTCCACGTTTAGATGTTTCTTCTTCTTCTTGGAAGAAGATCTTTGGAGTGAAGGTGAAGCAGGAGGCCTCAGATTTGCAAATGTCCCCTAAAACGCCCCAAATATTAGCAGAATGTGGGGCTGTTTACGATAATGTGGGCTTGTCTAAGCTGTTAAAGATCCGGTCACATTTATCATTATGTGTTGTTGATACGAGGGCCGCTTCCATGGCAACCAACCACAGTGATTCTCAGTTTCCCTGAAGCTGAAATGTAGATCAGAACAGCAGACAGCGGCTGGGCTTCGGGGGACGACCTCATCGCTGCCTGCAGAGGTCTTTCCACGCAGGTCTCGGGGAGGTGATGAGCAAACCATGCTGGAGCAGCAGACGGAGTTTACAGGCGCACGCCGGCCGTGCCGCCTGCGACACGGGGACAGGAGAACAGAGGAGACGAAGCCGATGTCAGACATGAGGATGTAGCGCGGAGCGACGCAGCCAGAGGCGTGGAACCAGCCACCTCGTAGATGCGGGATCGCCGGCCAAAGGCTGAGCCTGCAGCCCGCCGGCCTTGAGCTGCCAGGGTTGGGTTTCGCTGGCGGGTCTCCTTGAGCCGGCTCACAGGGGATGAGCGGAGGTCCTGAGTGCTGCAGAGGCACTTATGAAGGACGCACATTGTTGCCAGCCCTGGGGAGAAAACCGAGCACTCTGGCAACACCGGCGGAATTTCCTACAGCGATGTTATCTCACACAAGACATTTAGCCCCAGCCAAATGAGGGGTGGGGCGGGGGTGGGGCGGGGGGAGGGGAGGGAGGGAGGGAGGGGGATGTGGTCGGGGGGAAGCTGGGATCTAACTTTATTGTGCTCATTTCTTCCTTGACGAAATCAAGCTGAATTGTTGTCATTTAAATCTCCTCCCAGTTCCCGATAATGTCGTCATGACGATGATTCAGAATTTCTCTCCGCGCCCGCAGGACAGAAACAGAGCCAGAAGCTGTTCCGAAATGGAACTTCTCTCTCTAATCCTCGTCTGGATTCTGTGGGGTTTTTTTCTTGCTCTTCCCTGAAGAACCGGACAGACTGTAAACACTGATATAAACAGATACGACACCCATCCAACCTAAATCCCAACTGTAAAACTGGACTCATGACTGATAAGACGAGAAACACAAGTGTCGTGCGCTCACACAGACATCCTGAACCTTTGGTCTGAAGCTTTGGACTTTGTCCAGGTGAGGAGATCAATAAATGTCCATTCCCAGACGTCCTCTCCAGTTCAGAGCTCTGGCACATCCGCTGGGCCATCAAACTGAATGGTAAAGAGGTAACGGCGTGGACCTTTGCACCGCTTTGTTCTCCTGACCTTTGAATTCCAAGATGTCATCCAGCCAGTCTGTTTGAATCCTGCTATAAATCATGGCAGCGCCGCCGCCGCCGCCGCCGAACGTGTTTGCACTCCAGGTGAGAAAATCACTTGTTTACAGGTGAAAACCCCCTTTAAATGATTAGAAACCGCATTTTTGAACAGTTTTGAACTGGCCTGGAGAAGGAGAAAATGTTAATATCAACAGCGCCTGTGAATTCTCATGCAGTATAAAAGTGATGATGATAAAACAAGAAGCTCATAAAGGAAACGGGAACATAAACTTTACCACCTGTCTTATCTGGGAAGCGAGCTGCGAGGTGGCAGAAGCGTCTGATCACGTAATGAGTGACAGGAATCACCTGGATTAAAAGGCTGAGTGGATCAACCGGTAAATGTTTTACTCTGGGCAGAAAAGGAATTTATAGGTCTAAAATGCGGGATAATGATTAGCAAAGAGCCGCCTGCCCCCAAGTCTCTGGGTTTAAAGAAAACTTTAACATTAATGCGCGTGCAGCCGCTCTCGCCGCGTTCACCTGCTGGAGGAAGTGACAGTGAGGCGTGACAGTGATGCCTGATGTCTGCCGACGAGCCGATTTTTAAAAAGGATCCACACAGTCGGAGGCTGATGCTCCGAGTGGCTCCGGGCTCGTTTCCCTGCTGTCACATCCAAAGTTTTCTGGGAAAAACTCAGCTTTGAGATCGAGTTTTAAGGAAAACGCTGATGGTAGTAATGGCCTGATTCACCTCAGATAAATGTACAGTCTGGCGGCAAAAGGCTCTCACCCCAGTGCTCCCAGTTATATACTGGGCCACGCCCGCTTCTATTACATCCTGTGCCAGGTGACCATCGATTATACGGAACAATCAGGTCTAATTTTCTTCATAATAATAATAAACAAAAAACAAACAAAAAACCAAAAACAAACAAACAAACAAACAAAAAAAAAAATCCGCGTTTTAGCGCCCCCTATAGCAGCAGGTGCTAATTACAGATTACAGAGACGGACCAAGGACCGAAATCCCTGAAGGGTTTCTGAAGCTGAGTTAAAACCAACCACCTACGCTTGCCAGACCTCAGGTTTACTTTGATTTCTACTGTTTCATTAAAATCTGAATGAAACTAAATCATTATTTCAAAGAGATGATATTTAAGGGCATCTGGTCCACGAGACTGGAGTAACCTGTTTATACAGCAAAGTTCAAAAGTGGCCAGTTTGTGTCTGAACCTAGCAGGAAAACGTGAAATAAAGTTATGAAACATCAGAGTAACAGTAATTTAGGGCGTGACAAAGGTCTCAGTTACTCATTAATAGATTTTCTTTCTATTATTTCACGCTTGGCAGCAGAATCGTCCATGAACGTTCACTTGACTGTGAAGTTTGCTCAGTGCAACTAAGAAAGAAAAAAAGAAAGAAAGAAAGACAGGAAGAAAGAAATATTTCAGACAGATGTGCAAATAGAAGTGCAAATATATAACTTTAAAAGAATAAAACAAGAGAAAATATTCCACAAATAGGAAACATACAAACAAAACAGGAGGAGACAACTGAAGGAATTTTGAAAAAAAAGTACAAAGGTGTATTAAAAAGAAATCAAACTCCAGGAAATGTGAGCGGCGTGACACGTCTGCCTCTGACACATGACACGGCTGGCACTGACGGAGCCAACAGAGAGGCTCTGGAGACTGACACACTCCACTTTGTACACTGTCAGTGAAATGAAGGCAGAAAAACGCAGATCTAAAAATAAACCGCCGTCGCCGCTACTGTTCACTTACCGGCGCAAAAGACAAAGTGACTGCGACACGTTTAGCTGTTCCGACGCCAACGACGTTTCCCATAAACATCTGCACATTTCAACATCTGGTTAGCTTCGACTCCAGGACCTTCCAGGACCTTCCAGGACCCGCGTGATCCTTGCTAGGTTCAAGCAGGATTGAAGCATTGTTCCTAAACATTCTATTTTCCCCAGGATGCATCCTGTTATGTATGTTTCAAAGGTTACACAGACTTTATTATACGTCACAGCACGATTAAAGATGCCCAGATGAAAACGACATAAATGTTTACGTGTCGTTAGATGGTGAAAGAACAGTCGGCCTCTCGGGAGGCGGAGCGACTTTCAGAAGGTCACCGAGCAAAAGTCTAATATTTGGATAAGATGTGAATAAACAGTGAAGAAAAACAACATGCAAAGTTTCAGCAAATCAAACAAAGCACTTTCTTCACCTCAGTATTTACCCTGGTTGGATGTAATATGTAAAACTGTGAGATATGCAGAGAATACAAAGGCAGTTAGCGTTAGCGGTGTAACAATTCACTGATTTACATGAGAAAATGTCACTTTGTTGACCAAATTTCATCCATTAGAACCACAAAAAAAGTTGTAAAAATAATACACTATGTAAATTATTAGCAGTTAGCTGTTAGCATTTAACGATGTGCTTGATGTGCTTTTGCAGGAGCTCAGAAACACTGAACTCCAAACTGATTTTTATTTGTGTAAACGACGCTGCAGCTCTCTTCTTGCTCCTGTTCCGAGTGCTTCTGCTGCGGCGTTCTTTGAGAATCTGCTGATGAGAATGGGTGCTTGTTGCTACCGCGTCTGAGTGAAGAGGCCCAGTCCTGGTCGACCTCGCCGTGTGACACGCGATAGGGTCCAAATCCAACGTGGAATGGCTGCAGGCTTCAACCTGCGCTTAAGAGGGTCACTGCCAAACAAAGGGGGTTCAGTTAGAGGCTGAGAGGCTGCACACACTGAAAAGGCCCCAAGGCCGGCTGTGTGTGTGTGTGTGTGTGTGTGTGTGTGCGCTGGTGAGTGTGTGTTTCAATCAGCAAACATTTCTAGGAGACAAATAGGCCCCATTTGTTTAAAATAGCTTATTTTCCAGTTTCTTGGATGCATAATCCATCTGAAAACATGAGAAGAATCCAGCTAATAAAAGGATCCATCAGTGCTGCTGGGGGCCGTGAATCATGTGATCCACAGACCAAAGAGCAGCTACTGTTAGCGCAGACGCCGCGGCCTCCTCTCTTCACGGCGCAGAGATTCCACTTTCTTTCCCGCAGCAGCAGCAGCAGCAGCGTCATGAGGACGCAAACGTCTTTTTGACAGGAGACGTCCTGCGGACAACAGCCAACCCCTGTGGTCTGTTACCCTGACGATGCGGCTGGAGTATTTACACAGGGTGCACAAACACACACTGGATGTGCGTGTCAACCAGCCTGCTAAACATGCCCCACAGTCTATTCCCCTGACCCCCGGACTTCCTTCTATCCACTCACTGCGCAATATCCATTAATGTGCAACAACCCATGTTTCCTTCAACTGTGTATATATTTTCAACATATCTGCACTAAACCTATTTAATTTAATTTTATTCTATTCTATGTTGTACTGTATATATGTATATATTGTTTATATTTACACACGTACACAGACGTTTGCACTGAAGAAGGAGTTGCTTTTCATCTCGTACAAGAAAAAGATGTATAATGACAATAAGAGGCATTCTATTCTATTCTATTCTATTCTATTCTATTCTATTCTATTCTATTCTATTCTATTCTATTCCACGCTGGCATACGTCTCTCCTGTGGATCACACGGTCGCATCTCTTCAGCCGATCACCTGAAGCTAGCTCATGGCTCCTGCACAAGACATTCCTGGATGGATGAAGGAATGAGTGAATGAAGGCGGTAATAAAGGAGCGTTTCAGGCTGGGCATGTTTGTTTCTTCAGCCCAGAGCAACAACTGTGGCCGTGGCTGGTTCAATTCCTGCTCCCACACAAAGATCTTCCAGTTCTGCTCTTCAGAAACCTGACGACGCTCCTGAATTCCTCTCTGTGTCTCTGAGTTCTTCCCACATGTGAATGTCATCGGACTAAATTTGGCACCTCGATTGGGAATGAGCACAAAAAAAGAGTGACTGACTCTAGGGGCGTGTGTGTGTGTGTGTGTGTGTGTGTGTTAGCGCAGTAACGCTCAGGCTGCTGGCGGAGGTGTGTGCTCTGCTGGAACTTTTGTCCCCTCACACCTGCCACCTCTCCTGCTGGGAGGCCATTGTTGCCAGCGCTGCACTTCCCTGGAAAACTCTTCTTTTATGAAAGTTTTGGGTGAAAAGCGCTCGGCTAGCAGAAGGAGCGCCTCTCTGAATGCTCCCATCGCGTCTCCGTCCAAGTCCAGACTCTTGTAGTCCCAGTTAAAACACCTCCCAGACCATTTTGGCTGAAGTTCTCCTCAAATCAAGGAATAATTCACCTCTTGAGCCAAATGTGAAGCGCCAGACCTGTGAAGGAACACAGGCTCCGGCTTTTCAGCGCGGCTGGCACGCATCACTCAATGTCAGGCCGTTTCCCACGCCAAGCAGGCTCAGAAAGTTGAAAAAGTTTCCAGTTTTGTTCTCTTTTTCTGCCTCTGTGTTTTTTCACCTCTGTATCTATTTGTCTGCACTTCTTTTCTCCTCCTGCCTGCCCTCCTCCACCTCCTTCTCCACACGTATAACGTGTCATTCTTCATCTTTTGTACCTACGGGCCTTTTTTCCCCATTGAACTCCCCGCCCTCTCCACTCCTTTGGCTCTCCTTTTCCCTCTCAGGGGCCTAATTATAAGCCGGCATTAAATAAAAACATTTATATTTCTCCCAAAAAAAAAAAAAAAGGCTTCTCTCTGTGCTCTCTCTGGACAATGAAAGCTTGTGATTCTCCCCTCCCTGCTGCTCCCTCTTTCTGTCTCTTTTTCCGCTGAGTGGCCATTCACTGGGGGTCTTTGTGTCTCTTTGTGATTGGCGCGCTGCAGGACTCCTAGGGGGCAGTAATTGTGTCTCATTAAGTCTTACAGTAGTCGTGAGGAGAGTGTAGCGGGGTGGGAAATGAGGGGGAGTTTGCTGCACAAGGCCTCGCAATTAGAAATCCCAGAGAGCTTGAATGGGAGTCCTAATCAGGCCACAATGGTTGGGGCTCCCTGCCTATTAGGCCAAAAAGGAAGTGTTGCCATTGTCCAAACAAGGCACACACACACACACTGGCAGAGACGCACACACACCTAGCCGGAATGTGTGCGGCACGGTGGGGATGGATGTAAGTGTGGTGGCGTCATCCTGGAGGCCAATTTGGAAAGATTGGGGGACTTAAGAGAGCTCTTCACTGCCCCCCCTCCACTCACACACACACACACACACACACACACACACACACACACTTCCATCCAAATTTCATGTGAAAGGCTTCTCATTAGCGCCGTTCCGGACGGACTTTTTTTGTTTGCTCATTTGTCGCTGGGACTCCGTCTGCAGCCCGACGGAGGAAACCAGAGATTTCACCGCTTCCGCATTTTTCAGCGTCTCCGCGAAGCTCTGTGGAAGCGTGTACAGAAACACGCGCCTGCCGTGTGTGTGTGGCAGATACATAAATAACCCACGCACCTCTCCTCTGAGGAAATTCACAAAAATTTCTGCTCCAGCACACAAATAATGATATTCCGCCGACGTCTGTCTACAAAAGGGGAGATGCACTGGAAAGTGAAAACTTTGCGAGCCTTCTTCTCTTTTTTATCTCATAATAGGAGCAGAAAGTGGGTCTCTTTTCCTCCGTTTATCTGTGTAGCATTCCCAGGAGAAACAGTGGCTACCCCTCCTTATCTTTGTTAGCGCCGAGTGCTGCAGTGGATTATGAAGTGGATTATGCAAATGGCTGACAATATATTCATATTAACAAAGGTTGGGGTTCACGTGCCCGTGCCTGGAATTTATGAATACGCAAGCTTGTATATTAGAAACGGACCTGGCTGGAATGTGCTATCATTTAACGGGAATTAACTCGGTTGTGTTGTGGCACATTTGTTAAATTAGCTGCATTTCTACAGCACAGTGATATCTAATTAGCCCAGCGCGTGTTTGTATTTTGGGTTTTTAGCAGTGGAATGGTGATAGAACTGCAGGTACTACTGTGCAGGTCCTTGGCCTCCCCTTTGGGCGTCTCTGTACCTTCAGATCCGTTCACACGCGGCTGTTTCGCTGCTGCCATCACGCAGTCCGGCAACGCCGTCTGCTGGTTCTCTCTGTTAAATTAAATTTGTCATTCCTGAAGGCTGAAGGTCACCCAACAGGTTCCCTCCTTTACATTCAGCATATGCAGACTGAGTTTGCAGAGCAGCCTCTGGTTGGATTAACTGGAAATGTTAGCTAGAGGAGAGAAGAACCAAACAGTTTTAACTTTGCAAGTCAAAGGACGAGCTTTAACCTTGAAACGTGAAGCTTTTAAACAACACTTACAGTCCTTTTTCACTTCAGGGTGATAATAAAAGAATGAGCAAATCATTATTTACTTTGGGTCAGAATTTAGGAAAGATCTCATTTGGTCTTTCGTAGAAAAACGAATGAATCTGAAGCAGAACCGACTAAATCTAGCGTGCATATGTTTGCTCATAATTAGCCTCCCAGCTCTGTGACAGTGTGTGTGTACGTGCGTTCGTGTGTGTGTGTCTCCCTGTGATTACACAACATTTGCTGGTGCTTAACGAACATTTTGGCCGTAACAAGCAGCTGATATGACCTGATGCATCTGCAAGCGTTATCGACACGTCTTAATCTGCGCCTTAATAACGACACGAAGGTTACGGGTCAAAGTCACAAGTTCAAGCCTGCAGGCCGGTTGGGAAAGCCTGGGCGTGGAGCGTCAACAGGAAGCGGCATCTCTTCCCTGGACGGAGCGGTGGAGCGTCCTCCAGCATTCCAGAGGCGGCCAAGCAAAACAGGGGAAGGTTAAAGCTGCAGAAATATCAGCGGAGAGGACGCACAGCTGCCATATTCATTTTGATGTGAACAATGGATCCAGCGGCTCTGAGTGCTGTTCCTCATTAATCAGGATTAAACTTTGGCCCTGCTGAGCAGTCTCACCTTCTGTCAGCTCCTTCTGGCTGGTCTAGTAGCTGCTCTGGGCTCCCATCAGGCTTTATTTCTGCTTTTCAAGTTCAATAAAAGCTCCATACGGACCAAACTTTAACTGTTAGCGACACAGGATTGTCTGATTTAAAGATTCAAAACAGAATCTGATTTCTATTCCTATATTCCTGCAAAAACTTCCAGGTTCCGGACAGAAGTTACACTGGTGTCCTCTGCTCTGGGCCCCGTCCACCAGGTCATCCCGTGGAATTCACTTCTACGCGTGTAGCGTGAAATCGTCAGTAACTGTGAGTGTGTGAAGTGATTTTCTGGGAAAATCAGCTTGTGTCACAGTTTGTTACAGCGTGGCCGTTGTACTGGCAGCCCCGCCGGGAGGGTGATGAATCAGGGTGAACGTGCACGCTTATCTGCTGTCACGCTCTGCAACTTTATTATCACCTCATGGAGGACAGGGAGGGCTACACCATTCCTCAGATGTTGCATTTCTATCTGCACCTGCTGTTGCTAAAACCCACGACTGTGTGTGTGTGTGTGTGTGTGTGTGTGTGTGTGTGTGTGTGTCTTATCTGAGCAACTAAAGTGTTGCCATGTCCACTCAAGGTCACGTCAGTGGGACGTCTGGATGCAGAAGAACACACGCAGACCCTCCAAATGCTTCTCCTTTCACTTTCCCAGCATGTTGGCCAGTTTGTCTGTCCCTGCGCGTCTCTGAGTGTCTCTGTGCGTCTCTGAATGTCTCTGTGCATCTCTAAGCGTCTCTGTGCGTCTCTGAGCATCTCTGAGTGTCTCTGTGCGTCTCTGTGCGTCTCTGAGCATCTCTGAGTGTCTCTGTGCGTCTCTGTGCGTCTCTGTGCGTCTCTGAGTGTCTCTGAGTGTCTCTGTGCATCTCTGAGTGTCTCTACATCTCTAAGCGTCTCTGAGTGTCTCTGTGCGTCTCTGTCCGTCTCTGAGCGTCTCTGTGCGTCTCTAAGCATCTCTGTGCGTGTCTGAGTGTCTCTGAGTGTCTCTAAGCGTGTCTGTGCGTCTCTGTGTGTCCACCCTCAATGCACGAGCCGTCAGACGGGGCTGAGGGGGCCATAATGACGGGTTTCCTCAGTGGGAGTCTCAGGGTGGCCGCTGGGACAAACGTAGCAGCTAATTGGAGTTGTCAGCGCATTTAAACACAATCAGCGGCGGCTCCTTCTCCCCTTCACCTGACCTAATTGCGGGCAGTAATTACTCTCTGGGTCCCTGTTTAGACAAATAATTAACAGATGTTTGCTGACAAACAGGCAGAGTTGATTCCTTGCGAATCCCGGCACCATTGTATTGTTAATTGGACCAACCGTAAGCAGATACCCTGACGTGTCGTCCCCCCACCCCTTTCTCTGAATACAATCCTAAACTCCTGAATAAACAGCCTGGACTTCAGGAGGTGTGTTTGCGCCTAAGCCTGGATTAAGTTTCACATTGTTAGCTGAAGCTAACGCTCAAAAGTTTGCATCAATAGTTTGCTTATTGGATCCCTCATTTGGGAAATTTCAGTGGAAAAGCCTGAAGCAGGAAACGCTCAGTGTTGCTCACGTTTATTGACTCATTCATCATGACATTTATAACCGCTTTATCTACCTGTTTTTCCTGACCCAACAGTCGTCTGGCTGGCTGATGTCTCCGATCGCGTTTCCACTGATCCCAAAGTCGCGTTAAGGACACGAATCATGCGAGCAACGGCTATTTGTAAGGGGTTTCCCACCCTGCCACACAAAGGGGGCTTAGCTGAGTGGCAGCGTGTTCGGAGGCATTGTCTCCTGCCCGGGACCACCCGTCCCCCCCTTGCTGTCCCACTGTCAGTCAAACAATACAATGCAACAACTCCAGCTTTGCCCCCCAACCCCCACCCTATTGACACTCCCCACCACCCACACGCTGGACACAGGGAGTGGTGACATGTTTTTTTTCTGTGAATGCGGACTATTAGTCAGCGGCTGAGGCCGCAATTCATTCAGGAGGGAAGTCAAGTCGAGACAAGACACGGCGGCTTGGCTCAAGCAGGCTGCAACAAAGACACGAACACAGACGAGTCTGGGAGAGAGCGCGAGATCGCTGAGTAAATATCTTTAAAAGCGCGACCCTGGACGGGGGAGACGAGCGTAGCAGCTAATGGCTTTTTGAGTTTTCCAGCCTTGTTTCTGTCAGCGCTGACAGATTTAACGCGCACATTGCCACATATTTCATTTGAACTCATCACAACGATCTCATGACACACAATGTTTTGCTTTGAGGCGTTTTTAGAGTGTGCAAAAGGGGAGGAGCTAACGGTCTGTTTTATAACCTTCCACCAGGGGGGAATCACGAGCACTTTTGGAGAGCGGTGTGTCGACAGCGGGGGGTCGGCCTGCTGTTCAAGGCTGATTGGTCAGCCTGAAGGGGACCTGGGCTGTCACTCACGGTGTTTCACTCTTTCTGAGGGGTAAAAGTTGAAGGAGGGGTGATCAACATGCGTCGGATCCATCTATGAAGATTCATCGTTTTGCATGCAGGGTCTATAAACTGCGGCCTAAATGAGGAACAGGTTGGAGCTGATTCTGTGTCCACGCGCTCAAGCAGACAAATATCCGTCTTTGCATCGTTCAAGGACCGCAGCAGTGCACTAAAGTCACTCTACATGTCTGATTTCAGTCTCTTTTATCGTGTTTTTCCACTGATTAAAGAGCAAAGCTAAAGGCTCGTGTGTATTTTTGTATATTATGTATGTTTGAGTCTTTAGGTCTGCAGCTCCTGAGCTAATCAATATGAAAATCAGCATTCAGAAACCAGCAGTGGGGTTACTGGGATCACGAGTGAGGCGCAACAACACGGCCTTGCGACTCCCCGGGGACCGTGCCTGAGTTTTTGGCCCCGGCCTGGTCCAATCAGAAGTGAGCCTGGCTGGGTTGACTGATGTCTCTGTGCGGGCTCGGGCACGAGCCGGCATGAACAGTGCCTGCGGCCATGTTGACCGCTAGTCAGGCAGGAGTCAATATGGCTCCAGGCTAAAGCATCTGTGCGTACAGCTAGCAGTCTAGATTTTGCATGTGAAGAATTAAGCAGGCACTCTCTTCCAGAATAATGAGTGAGTCTGATGCCAGATCGCTCTCTAATGAAGCTAGCACGCTGTGTCAGGAGGATCTCCATGAAGCTCACACTCATTTTCTGACCACGTACGGTCGAAAATGCTGCCGTTTACTCTTAAAGCATCAACTATCCCATGAAAGACCGTTTCCACGTCTTTTGCTGATTTGTCCCCATTCTGTTAAAAGAAGACGTAATTGATGTGACACAGGAGAAGGTTCTGCTGAGGACGTCTGCCTCTCCCTCGGTGGATGTCTGCGCGTGCCGAGGGAAAAAGAAAACACACCTTTTATTCTCATCACCTCATCTGTGATCCATCTAAATATGGAAAGCTGCACCCTTCAGTCCAGAACCAAAATATCTGCAGCGTGACAGGATGGCAGCTGCTGGGGCCCGTTTCTCTGCCTCTCCAACCCAGCAGAGGCGCCCCTGAATGAAAATACAAGCCAGAGGAAGTATAGAAAGGTTTGCAGCTTACTGAACATCAACTAGGGGAAACTTTAGCTCGTATCCTGCTCTCTCTGCCTGCAGCTTCTCCCCCTCAGCTGGAACTTGTCTGTCAGCTCACAAAGCCTAGACTCATTCAGAAAAAACCTCCTGGGCTCCAGATCCAGGACGGATGATGCGGCTATTTCCCCTAGCTTCTGCTGAAGGTAGCGACGGAGGAAAAGGCCTTTGTGAAGCCGACGACCTCGTCTTAATTGAGCAGTTGGAAACGGAGACGCGGTGGCTGCTCCTCGCTCTCGTGCTTGTGGTTTGTTATGGTGGAATGCTAATGGCGCTGGAACGCACGTCTCCTGTCCGTCCTCTGCTGGAGGGAGCGAGGAAGTCGGGAGACCACCCAGATCTCTTCCCCCGTCTCCCCCTGAAACACTTAGCGGTGTAATTATATGGGAGTGACGTGAAAAAGGCTGTCTGTGCAAATACAGATTAAATCCTAGACGGGCGCAGCGTGCACGCTCAAACCACCGTGTCTTACTTTCCTTTAATCATCACCTGAAGGGAAAATTGGGATGATAGCTGCAATCCTGTCTGGAGCGACCGAGCCATTTGTCAGAGCCGAGGTTTGGGGTCAGCTACAGAGATAACGACCACATCCTGCATGAAAAACACCCACAAGTTCGTTTCCTGTCACCACACGACTCTTCCAAAAGTCACGAGGCAAAGCATCATTTGGAAATGGAAAACAGTGATCCTGACATACTTAAAAACTGATCTCAAGCCTGAGTCGTGGTTGGGAAAGGTCACTTCCTGTCACCTGTCAAAGCCCTGTAGGTGGCTGCAGATTTATTCCGGAAGAATCTCCTTCAGCTGAGTCCAGAACGAGGAGCTCTGCAGCGCCGTCTCGCTGCGCGTCCGTCTTGGAAACCCCAGATTTGTGTTTATCCGATCAGATAACCACGCGTACGCGCAGCGGTGCAGATCCCACAGCCTCTCGGACCGCTCCGCTTCCTTCCTTGAGAAGCTCCAGTGTTTTTGGTTTATAGAAAACACAATTGAAAACAAACACGGCGTTCAGACGTATGGACAATGTTGGGGCAGCTCGGGAGGGAGCACATTCCTCCCATTTCAGCTAATATTCTGGGAGATTCTGTGCTTAATATAATTACGGGGAAATAACAGTTTCCCATGTGCGGAAGGGAGTTGGTGACTGACTGCACGGATGAGTTGGAATATTCCAAAATGCTTTCTGTGGGAGCGCGGCTAAATGCGTTTCCCAGAATTCCGAGGCTCAGGTTTGACTGAAGTTTCCAGTCACCTCGGTGGGGACTCGGCCCTGGCTCGGCCCTGCCTCCCTGAGCAAAACCAACCTGCGCTGGGACGATATTAATTTATGAATTTTCCAGGGACGAGCTATTAAACAAGCGGCCTGGTGGCTTCCTCAGCGGTTAAACAGATGTGGGGAACGCCGTTCCTGCAGCGAGGAAGTGTCCTCAGTCTGGATTTGGAGGGAAGCTATGATACATGATACCGCTCGAGCAAAAGTGACTGTTTGGAATGAAAATGAGGACAGAAACGACACTGATCTGTTGACATTATGTCTGCACTGCTCAGTCTGAATTCACTGAATCTAGCTTCAGGCCCATGGACGTCCCTGACTAATGAGTCGCAGAGAACCCGGGACCGTGCTTGACCTGCAGACTTTTATTGTGTGGTGAGAACTGAAAGGTGGAGAAATCTGGACCGAAGCCACGGCGACGGCAGCAGGAGCCAAGAAAAGAGAGAAAGAAGAGCTATATCCCAGCCTGTCAACATGCATAAACGCTAGGACATTTCTTCTCTCTCAGGACGGCTGATGCACCAGTCGGCGCACTGCTAATATTAGACATCACGACTTCTTTATTGCAGCCAGGAAGAAGAAAAAACACTTGCTGTGGGCCGTAATTAAAGGATTCGCTCTCACAGTTGAGCCTGAAAATAAACACTGATAAAATGGTCAGAAAGCAGGAAACGATCAGAGCGCCATCAGCAGTCGGTCACGGAGCAGACGAGGCAACCCTGCAATCGCCCCGCGGGGAGGTCCTCCACACGGTTCGAGCACTTTATTACTGGGGCAGAAGGAGAAAGTAGCAAAGGTTTATTTTAGATTTGAAGAACATGCAGAACACGCTGACGTCTTCCCAGCTGATTTTGTGAGCCGCTCCTGTAATCCAGAAATCCATTTTCTAGCCATAACCCTTTTTCAGCTTATTATCGTCACAAAAATCTTATCGTGCGCCATAATTAGCACAAACCATTGTGTTCTGAAGCGGAGGGTTTCCTGCTCAGATGTATGAGCCAGACCAACACGTCAGCAGGCCCCACGAGAAAATCCTGCATCACGGAAGCGGGAGAGCACGAGGTGCAGCTGCGAGCTTCCGTCTACGGCAGAGACAGATCACACGTCGTCAGCTTTAATTTAACCTTGAATCCCAGATAGGAAAGCGCATTTTTGATCAAACTTTTAATGTGTAACAAAAAGCTTTTCATGCTCTGATGCTGTCGCCTCCTTTCATAAGGTGTCCTTCACCTGCACATGCTGGGACCCTCCTCCGCAGACGGGAACTGAGGCGTCGCGTCTTCGCCGATACAAATGTTCGCTCCCTTGATGAGTGATGGAAGGAAAGTAGCAGAGACGTGTAGCTGTGATGTGGGTGGGGTGCAGGAATCCAACAGAGACTCCCTGCTTCAGGTTCAGAGGCACAATCTGGATTAACCCTGCATTTACAACATCTCCTAACAGAGACTGAACCAGCAGAAGATCCCAGTAATCCACCAGTCTGGGGCCCAGAGTGAGTCATCACTCCAATAAAAGAGATTTAAGGTCAATTTTTTTTTAATTTGATCTGACTTCCTGCCTGTGATCAACATTGAGGCTAGCTGTTAGCTTCACTGAGATGTTAAAATCGCTTTAAACTTGATTTACTACTGAGAGGGAAAACCTCATAAAGTGTGTCTGAGACTGCAGCCATGTTTGTTTTCAATATCGGCACATCAAAAGAGTTCTGGCAGACTTGGGTTTACGAGGGTTATATTTGCATTTTAAGAGGAATGGCAGCAGTTTCTCAGCACCAAAAGACTGATGTAACAATACCCACAAATGAAGGGTTTACTGCTAATATTAGACATCACGACTTCCCTAATCCAGCCAGGAAGAAGAAAAAACTTCCTGTGTACCCTAATTAAAGGATTCACTGGTAGTGTTCAGTCTAAAAATAAATGCTAACAGACTGATAAAACGGATTTCCTCGGAGAACAAAAGTGGTTTTACACTTGTGGTCTGACATGTTTGGAACTAGTCTGCTACCAGAACTGCAGGAACCTTTGGAGGAACCGTTTCCCTACAGGAACTAGAAGCCAAATCCACAAATGGAGAAATCCACAGTCTTTGTAGTTCCAGTGCGCTGCAGCTGGAGGCTTGTTTTTAAAGGCCAGATGGATCGAAATGTGCACGCAAGAAAGCAAAGCGGGACCTTGTTGAGCGTACACGTGGAGCGTTGCATCCTGGGGTAACTGGAAGTGGTGGCTCAAAACCACAATGTTTATGCAGGGATATCAGCAGAGCTGGGCCAGCTGGAAGTTTGGAGTTCAGCTAAACAAGCCTGGAAGAAGCTGAGCGAGCTAAAGCAGGCTATAAAAAATTTAAGACCATAATAATCACAGTAGCTCCAGCCAGAGGCAAATACCACCGCCCGGTAGTTCCAGGGAGCAAAAGCCTGATCCATCCAGACACACACAGATCCTCACACCTTCCCCCGAACGTGCAATCACTGGTCTCTCCAGGACCTGGAAAAGGCCTTGCAGAGCCTGGAAGAACGAGCAGACTGAGGAATAAATATCTGCTCCTCCGATAACGCAGCGTCCACCCGCAGCAGCAGCCTGGAGCCCAGGACACGCGGCGCAGATCCTTTAAAAACAGGAACTAAAACGCTTCGGCTCCTGTTCTCCTGTTATTGCTGATGTGATTAGCACAGTGTTGATGTCACGTCGTAAAATCCATTTGCTGCCTGCCGACAGGTAGTCGTCCGTCCTGCCTTGACAGGTAGAGTTTCCACACCTATGATGACGACCACAGCGCTGGCACGTCAGGCACCCAAACAGCACCCTGAGCACCTGAACGCCTCTTTTCCCGCTGTTTCGCCTTTGCTAAGCTAAACTCTGCCGCGCGTCTCTGCGCTCGGGAGCGTTTCTGTCAACAGTTTACACCTAGAAGCAGACCCAGAGTCATGGGAAATAAAACACGCTCACGCTTCCGTCTCAGCAGATGTGCAAGTACCAACACACATCTGCTGACTTCCATATACAAATATAGTGTCATTAAACAGGTATTGCACAAGTTACTGCAAGTAGTCCAAATACAGGATGGAGTATGTTGCTTGTTTAGTGTTGTGTTGCTACAATAACGGCAGAAGTTGCTGGAAAACGACCTCCAACTGAGTATTTATGTTACCTAAAAACCACGTTATCATCCCGGCTGTGATTATAGATGTAAACGGATGAAGGGATGAAACTTTTCCTCTGATTTTTGGGAAGAGAAGGTCAGAATGTTACTCTGATCCAGTGATTCTACTCAGATTTTAGCTTTAGCTGCTTCATTTTTACTGTTATAAGATTAGAAAAGTAATATTCAGAGAGGGTTAGGGTTAGGGTTAGGGTTAGGGTTAGGGAGGGACGCAGTCGCCGTGACAACCTCAATAATGGCATCAAATCGGTGAGTAGGAGTGATGGATGCGAGCTGTGAAACGGAGAAAAAAAGTTAAAAGAAAAAAAGTCCCAGAAAATCTCCATTCAGTCTGTGTGAAGGCAGAGTTGAGCAACTGCAGCGTGTTGGGCAAACACGCACGTTTGTAACGGCGTGTGGTGATGATGTACCAAGGGCGAGGCCACCGCGTTGCAGAAGACCTGCTTGTGAAACGCAAACACCCCTTTGGATCCGAGGATCAACACACACTTTAAAGGCAACAATAAAAAACTAAAATCACACACACACACACGCGCGCGCGTGTGATTCTGCAGCCAGGAGGGAAGGCCCTGAGCCGAAACCCGCGACCACGGGAGGAGCTCCAGGGGCCGACGGTCTGAATCTGCTTTCATTTCACAGGTTACCTCCACAACTCCTGTCATTATCCCCCCGAAAGCAGGATCAAGGTCAAGGCGGGAAAACAGCAGCAACGTGGCGGCCTGAGCCAAAGGAAAGCACGCCATCAAACGCCAGGAGACCTGGCGCTGCGCTCTAATTATTTGAAAGATCACAGGAACTTTTTCCCTTCACTTCCTGTCATTTTCAGGTTTTGAACACTGTAGTTTAATTTTTAATGTTAACTTTTCCTCGGTGAAGTTTTTCCGAGGCAAAGCTTTGTTCCGCATGAACAGGCGACCCCTGGTGTCATCTCGCGGACTGATGTGGCGGCAACGTGTGTCTGTTTGTGCTGCGGATGACTGATTACTGTGATTGGAAGACTGTTAGCGCTCAGTGTGTTCATAGATTACAGCCGGTCTAATCACCAGCTGCGTTTAAAGGCACCGCCACCGTTTTACTGGCTTGTTAGCCTTCAGACGCGCTTCATCCTGAGGTTTCCAACTCCAGACCTGGAAGATGTGAGATCTGTTGACCAACCTCTGATCGCATGCAGCCGTCGAGCTGGTTTCATCTTGCTGGACTGATGTTTTTTAGCTGCCATCAGCCTCAGCAAACATGATTGTTATTGGGTCAAATTTAATTTGATTAAAATGATTGAAACATAAAAGTTCAGGGTCAGGTTCAGGTGATCACAAGCTGAGCCCAGAGTCTGATTTGTTTTCTGTTTGGATTGAGGATAATTGTGTTTTTGTACACAAACGCCAAAACTGCCTCAGAAATTCTGCGTGCGGCTCATCCAAGTAATTGAATCTTTTTGCCAACGTGGAAATTGCCGTTTTCCCGCTCAGACAGCCTCATACTGTGTATTTGTGCTCACGGTTCTCTGAGAACGACACCGTGTCCTTTAGAGAAAGGAACTCTCAAAGACTGCAAAAGTATTTTCACGTGTTGGCTGTGACTCTTCACCCAGAACCGTCGGAAAATCAGGAATTGTGGAATTTTCCCCACTAAAACCAGCATTTTACTGAAATCTGACTGAGTATTGTGACGGTGTGAACTCTGTGAGAAAGACAAGACAGTGTAAGGGACGGCAAGAGGAGAGAGAGGGAGACGACGCTGCTGAGAGGTCAGAGGTCAGGGTGTGTTATAGCTCCACTGCGCGCTTCGGATGGAAATCCCACCGAAAGGCTGCCGACCTTGAAGGAGGACAGAAGAGAGAGGTGAGTCAGCTGATAACGAAAAACAAAGGAGACAGAGTGAAAGGAAAACCTGATGAGGTGACAGTGAAGCGGTCATCTTTTCATCACCTGGAAGAGTAAAAGAAACATCCTGACTCGACTTGGCGGCGGGTGAAAATCAGGCAGAAAAAGTCAAGAAAACAGCTGATGACCTCTCCTTTGGGACGAAGGTCGTCGCGTGCGTGAACATCATTCTGACCCGTGTAAATGAAGGGAAATGCTTCTTTTTATCGTTATCGTTACACCCTCAACTCCACTGAGCCGGAAAGGTTAGCGCCACCCAGTGGAGACGGGACTGCTTTGGTCAATAAATCATCTCATTTACTAGGACAAAGGGAGCGCATGTGACTACACCGTCTGTCCACAGCTTGATTGTTCATCTTTAAGAACAACAATCGAGTTCCTGAAGCCTCGGAAAGTCCCGTTCCTCCTCAGCAGGGGCTTTTCTGGGGCAAAACAGCCCAGAAGTGCATTTATCACCCATTTCCTGTGGTAGAAAACAAAGAAAAATGACAAGGCTTCTTTATGGTGAAAGGGGAAGAGAAGGATAAATAATTTCATTTTATTACAAATATACACTCAAGCCTCAGCATCTGTTTGAGAAAATTCACTCCAGCTCCTGAATTTGCGGATGACAGCAAAATTAAAAGTGCTTAACAGAGACTTCAGCTTCTGTTGTACACGTTTGGCTGGAGGCTGCAATCTTGTTCAAAGTGAAGGATGTTAAATCAAAATGTTGAAGGCCTCTCTCGGCTACACAGCACCTTACTTCAGCGTCTTTGTTTGGTTTGGTACAGCAGAAAAGAGTGCAGGCCTGTTTCAGTCACAGCAAATTAGACCCAGCATCTCATCATCAACACAAACATGCTAGTGTGTGTGTGCGCACAGACACAGGCAGGGTGTGTGTTCCTTTACTTTCTGGTGCATGTTGTGCCATCTGACTAATTCACCCTCTTGTCTACGGCTCGTTAGAACTGAAAAGGGCTGCGCTAAATGCAGCTTTGTGGGGGGGAGCATGGAAGCAAATTAGGGATTATTAGTCCATTTGCTGATTTGGGAAGTTAGCTGTAGTTTCACTAAAGGTAGACAAGGAGATTAGTGGCTGCTGTGGCTGGAGACATAATGGGCAGCACACGTGAGCTTAAACCACAGCAGCCAGGAAGAGGAACCATCAGGATTCTCTGGTCAGAAATCCAGCCCTGCTTTTGTTAATTTCAAATACGCCGGTAAAAGTGTACGACAACGAGGTGTTTAAGCGAGAGCTCCATTTGGAGCTCCCGCTAACAGTCTTCCAGTCACTCAACTAAGATTCCAGTATCAGTGGTTTGATTTCACACCAGGAGGAGTCAGTTTTACTTTCCCTCTTTGTTCCCTCAGTTGTCTGTTTATGTGATTCACCTGTGCCTTGTGTACTGTATCTAAACCTGCCCACCAGGATTGTCTGTGCATCCCTGCTTCTCTCTTGTTTGGCTGGTTTGTTCTTTGTTGTTGTATTTTTTTTGCCTGCTTGAATCTGCTTTCCACTGTCAGATGAAAGACTGGACTTTGCTCTTCTGACTGGCTTCGTCTTTGCATCTGGGCCCACGCTTACCAGCCTTCACCCGCCGAGGACTTCGCCTCCAGCCCCGAGAGGAAAGGTTCCCCCAGGACCCACCGAGAATCATCTGTGCTGAAGATTTGCTCAGTCAGAGAAAAATAAACTGTAAAACTGACACTCAGATACAAAATATAGTCCTGCAGGGTTCAGGGGGAGGTTGGGGATTCCCTCACTGCAGCGTGTGCAGCTCTTCTGAGGCTAATCTTTCTTTCCATATTCTTCAGTGTTTCTCCTTTTGTTTGCGCACACACACACACGCACACACACACACTGGAGTCCACATGAGGTTAAGAAGCTATCCCTGCTCGGTGCAGCTGAGCCCTCGGGGCAGCGGCGTCTAATGAGCCGTGGGCCGCTCGTCCTGTCAGTGTAGAGAAAACGACCTCGCTGCTCACGCCGCAGCCACGTTACCGCCGCAGGGGAATGCGAGCTGGAGCTGCAGTGTCTTTAAAAGGATTCAGTGCAGCTGAGTGTGAAATCCCGATCTCTCATGGTGGATATCCGTCTTTAAACAGATGCTAAACCCGCATACACCTGAAAGCGAGGGTGTGTTGTCACCTGAGGGCTGAAGCGCCTGTACTTTTATTATTGAACACTGATTCCAGGCACAGTCGGGGGTATTGTTTTAACATCTGCATTCATGCTGAAACTGTTCAGGAATATTTCTAAATGCCACAAGCTCCAACGGTCTAAGAGCAACACTAGCGCAGAGTCGCTGCACCCGTTTGCTTCAGCGTGTCCTCTTCAGGGCAAAGGTTATGGCTGCAGTTTTGGGAGGTGTTAGCTTACGGCACACGGTCCGAGCTTAGAGCACATTTCACAAACGTGAATCTGGCTGCAGCAGGAAGTGAAGGCAACCTTGAGGAAGCTGCTGCAGATGTCTGATGGTGACCGGACGCAGACAGCAGCACGGTTCGTCCGTCTGCTGCCTTTCTGGTTCCGACCTCCAGCTGCAGCTGGTCCACTTTGCCTGAACACCATCTGTCTTTTTGGATAGAAAAAAAAAACATACATTTTGCTTTAAAAATAAACCCCAGCCGGCTGACGACCCGCATCTCCAATGAGCTTCAGATAAAAGCGACGATTTTCACGTCCTTCAGATGTCATATATTTCCACACGGGGAAAGAAGGAAGAGCTCCTTCACTCTCCTCATCTTCGTCGCCTCTTCCCTCTCGTCCTCCCTGACTTCCTGTGTCTGCCTCATGCTTCCTGTCACAGCTGAATGAAGGTCAAGCATGTGCACACTTATCTGAGCTGTACAGGACATTGCATAATCTTCTCCAGCTTATCAATCTTCCCCACTTTTCTTATCTCGGTGCTTGATCAGAATTCCGGCTTCCAGGGTGCCGCTGCCTGTCTGATGCAATCTAGATTGCTCCATCTGGGTGGGAGAGCGGCGCCTCGGCAGGTTACGGCAGAAACCAGCCTTCACAAATCATTTGTCATTTGTCACCCTCGCCAAGGAGGTCACGTGACCGCCGGCGTTTATCTGTTTGTTTTTGAAGAAAACAACTGGAAAAGTTCTGCATGGATTTGAATGAATGTGGAAGAGAAAGTAACAGATGTTTTCAAGGCCAAGGGGCCTGTAGATACTACAGGTGTGAGTCACGTGGTGAAATGAGCTGCTTGGTGGAGGTCTGCGCCCTCCCAGGGCTTTTCTGTATCTGCTCTTCCTCCTGCGCGTCCTCGTCACTCTTCTCCCTCATCCTTCTTCCACTGTGCAGCTCACGACCTTCACTTTGTCTCCACTTCATCACTCCTGCTGCAGAAATGTCGCCAAATACCCCAAATGAGATTTCCAAATCCTGCTGGAGGAGGAAAGTAACCCTGTTATCTCCCATCAGCTTGTTTAGCTCCACTTTAAACTCTTAATGAGCAGTTTTATCTTCACAACACCTATATTCTCTCTATCTGTCAAACATCAGCCATGACAGGAGGAGGAAGAAGCAGAGGAGACTCCAGGAACTCATATTCATATCTCTGTGTCACAGTGCTGATTCCTTAGCTGTAATTGAATGGGAAAATGACAAAGCCCTTTTGGGTTAATTAGGGACTTGACCCCATGGAGAACAGGCGACCTGCTTTATCTGCTGTGCTAACAAGTGTGCGGCTAACAGCCCTTTAAAACGCCACTTATTTACATTTAGAGTGAATCTTACGGCCTGGGCAACCCTTAACGGGAACTTTACAACCCGCGCTGACAAAGAAACAAGTGCCAGCTTTTCAAAACGACAATTAACCCGTTTGTTTGAATGTCACGGTTCTGGGATTTTCCCCGTTTCCATTCAGAGCAAAGATTTGATTAGACGCGGCGTGGCTCTGCCATCCCCTTGGGCCTGGTTTGCTAACGGCGGCAGAGCTCCTCTCCTGCGAGGCTGCCAGGTGGGGAATCTCAGCTCTAACAGCAAGTCGAGCCCATCTGACCTGTTTTTAGCATGTAAAACTCTTTCCACCCCTTGTAAATCATTTATTAGAGACAGTGAAATACATCCGGCTGTGATCACGTTATCATGGCCATTGTCCGCTTGGAGCTAAAAATTCGGACTGGAAGGAAACCTTTCGCCCGCTCTGGGCGTGCAGCTGTGCATCACTGACACGATGGCAGCGACTCTCCCACAGGCCGACCACTGTGGCCGCGCTGAGCCGAGCCAACAGCTGGACCACACGCCGGTTATCCCGGTGTCCCGACCCGGCCGCGATGACAGAATCAGCTTTGAGCGAAAGCTGCCGTATCCACGACGACATGATGGATGGATGAACGCGCCGACAGAGCAGACAGCTACAACTGGGTGGCATTTACAGGCTTTGATCTTGACCCCGAGGCTTTCAGATGTGGGATTTAATCTGGAGATATTTGGCTTGTTTTTCCGGGATTGATCTGTTTCGGTTTGGTGCGGCTGGATTCTCCGGAACGTTCCTGCCAGAGCTGACTGACGTGAGACATTTCTGCTGCATGAAGAAATCAGGGATAATTGAATTTTTGGCTTTAACTTCTCTGACTCTGCCAGAAGGAAAACAGAGAAACGGAAGAAGCCTGAGCGGCGCTGATCACTCACACGCTCGGATGTCTAAATTTAAACTCTGTTGACCTCCGAACTTTTGCAGCAACTGTACAAAACACAATAGCGCAGGACAGACCGACGCGGTAAAGAAGAGACCGAATTCGAGGCGAATGAAAGTAAATGGGAAGAAAATTCTGCAGGTGAACCGAGCTGATAAAAAAGGACCAAATGTTTCATCCTCTCGTGCTGAAAAAGAAATGATCGTGTTCAGAATGATGCTGGTAGATCAAGTCAGAACTGTTTCCCAGACAACAGCGGATGTTTCACTCACTGAGGTCGGGACCCAAAAGCTCGTGCACACGTCTGAGGTATGCGTCCATCATCGAGGGTGTATATTTATGAGAGGATTATGGTCGGACCTCTGCCTCCGGCAACCTCTGACCCAGGAATATCCCACATGTTACTGGCTCACGAGTGATGTGGCCGAACTCGGCGAGCCAACGGCGTGGAGGAGTGACGGACGGTTTGTTTTTCACCACAGCAGGAACACGCTTTCTCCACTGCTGCTCAGCAGGAAGTCCAGCGCGGGGAAGGAGAAAGGGCTCCTCCTGCGCTCGTGGAGGAGTGACGCGACGGCTGCAGAGCAGAGCTGGAGCTGACGCCCAGCGCCTGAAATACTGACAGTGAGCTCTTCCTCTCACCCATGCAGTGTTGCTAAATTCACCCAGGATCTAAGACGATTTCTTCAGGTTTTTTTCATGTTTTTGTTTTTATGGAGGCCCGTTTTTTTCTTCCTGGAACTGATGTATTAAAATATTCAGACACCATATTGTTTGCAGGGATTTAAAATAATCTCTCTGGATGTCAGAGAGATTATTTTATATATGTCCAGAGGAGGTTTGGGTCTGGGCGGTGCTGGCGAACTTTTTAAATGAGCAGATTATACGAAGAAATAAACTAGCTGCAGAATATCTATTTATGTGGAAAATACAGATGATCTTTCATGGGCAGCAGAGAGCGGCACAAACACGGTAAACACAGGTAGAAACGGCGCCGTGCAAGACGTGGACGTGCACGGGAGAACCATGTTTAATAGATGAACAGCTGAGTTGCTGGAAGATGAAGAAAAGTAGATGTTTTCTTTTTTTTTTGACGTATCACATGATAGAATTTCATGCATATTTTATTGAGTGTCTGCTGGTAGTGGAGGTGGGGGGTGGGGGGGAGAGGGCACAGGGGAACCAGGCAGATGTTGCAGAGCCCGTGTGTGTGTGTGTGTGTGTGTGTGTGTGTGTGTGTGTGTGTGTTTAGACCGACCAGGCATTACAACTGTGTGTGTGAGTGTGAGGTAAAGAACTGCTCTCAGTTCTGGTTTCAGCGATGCCCCTTTAGCCACGCCCCCAACGCTACCTCCAAACTTATTCTCCGAGCATCCTCTCGTCTTCCTACCTCTCATGCATGATGCATGGACACAGTTTGTTGACATTTTCAGTTCACCACGTTCATTCCTTGTGGCAGTGCTCTTCATCAAACCTTCCTGCATTATCAATTATTATTAATGAACTCTTCAGACTCAAAAAACAAAAAAAAAGGCTTCCGTGGCTTCTGACAGCCGCTGTGCTACTTATTCCTCCTAAAAAATGAAATGTGCTTTAGGAGCTGTGGGTGAAATCATCTTCATCATCTTCCAGTAAGCTAAGTTGCAGAGTGGAAATCTGTGCATATTTGAGATTGTCCAGGTTGCCGCTCAGGTTTCGCCCCAGAAGTATCTCTGCCTGTCAGTCCCTGAACAAGCTGAACACGTTTTCACAAACCAAACTTTGACACCTTTTGTACGCTCTTAAACAAATTGCTCATTTTAATTGTTTCCACTGGAGGCAGGCCAAGATTTCCTAGTGGCCGTGTTGCTTTTGG
The DNA here is from genome assembly GCA_015343265.1 of Pao palembangensis. Lineage (NCBI taxonomy): Eukaryota > Metazoa > Chordata > Actinopteri > Tetraodontiformes > Tetraodontidae > Pao > Pao palembangensis. The sequence continues at coordinate 907,248 of CM027093.1, read as the reverse complement.
CTGTTCACAGTTCTCGGGGAATTGTTTTTCCAGACTTGGATACCACCCCTCCACCTCCTTTCTGGAGTCCGAGCCAGGCCGAGAATGGAGCCCTGGGGTACTCCTGGTTTCCTGTGAGCGCAGGCAGCCAGCTTGGACACGCCGTACACACCAGTTTGCCCATGAAGCAGCCATTTAGTAGAATTACGTACCTGCGTAGGTATTCTGCGTGAGGGAGGTGCTGCTTCAGCAGGTGGGGGTCAGGAACGGAACGTCTGGAGGCGTCGTTGCTCTTCTATAGGTTATCATCCCGGCGCACACGTTTTCCATGAACTTTTATTGACAAGCCAGGTTTATCTTCTAGATAACATCATGATTTGTCATAAAAATGGATTTTTCAGGAATGAATTGATACAGTTTTGTTAAGATTCCAATCACACAAATTTCAACGAGTTTGTTTTAGCATCATCGTTTCTCAGCCTGTCGGGTCTGAAAACTGAGACGATTCTTCTTTGACCTCCTGTCGACTGACGACTTTAGTGGTGTTCAATGCACTCTGGACTGATGCGCCTATTATAGAGGTCACACACACACACACACACACACACACACACACACACACACACACACACACACACACACACCTTGATCATCCCATCCTTGTCCTATAACTCACATGATCCCTCTGCACAAGTTCCAGATTACATGCATGTCAGTCAGAATGTGCGTGTGTGTGTGTGTGTTGGGGGTAGAAGTGCAGAAAATGCTGCAGTAATCAAGTTAAGCAGCACACACAGCAGTGTTGTAACAGAGGACTTAGCCTGTATTATCTGTATTTCAGATTTATTCAGCCCTGAAATATTTCTGACGTGGTCGGAACTCGGAAATTGGTTTTCGTTCACTCCCTCAATGACCGTTATGTTATGTTATTAAGGCCACACATCTTCCCATATGATGGACATTACCCCATGATCAAAACTCTGGGCATATTTCGGTGATAGCATTAAGCTAAAGCTCTCTGTGACTACGTTATTAGCATTCCTGTCATATCCGAACCCTCAACACCGATGCCAAACGTTGAGGGAGAAAAACTTATTCGACCAATACTGAACAGCTTCAAAGCACCTGAAAAGCATAACCCAGACAAACGGAGCCAAATACAAATGCTTGAAAAGAAAACGACGATGCGGAAGCCAAAACGGCGTCTCGTAGCGTCTGTGACAGGAGGCGGCCCGGCGAGTTTTGAAGAGGCCTGCTGAGCTGTTGGCGGTGCCGACACTGGAGCCACGACACGGCTCTCCGGGATGCGGTTTCGAGCGTGTTCTCCCACTTTCCAAATGACGGCACTTCTGAAAGGTGAAAATAGACACTTCTGCCTTCTCGCTGAGTTCACACGCACGCTTTATTTTTGCTTCTGAATCATTAAAAAAGGGGTTTTTCTTTGGAGCTGTGTGACATTTTAAGCTCAGTTTGGTTACAAACATTCCACAACTCATTAAAAGTTGAAAAGCAGAGATGTGGAGAGGACTTGAGCACAATATGAAAAACATAATAGTAATGAGGTACTTGGAGAAAACATCCAACCAGAGGATTCCTGACAAAATGATTCCCTGTAATTTCACCAGTTGCAACCCTCTGAGGTACGGTACCCCTTAAAAAAGGTGAAATTACTGACATTCAGCACAACGAAAACTACTTAAGTAGTGTAATTTGTTATTTTTAAGCTAGTTCAAAGTAAATGTTTGCTCTATAAAAAGGGAGAATGTTTACGCTACCACTGCAGAACGATATTTCAGCTCAGCTAAACTCACTTTTTTATTAAAAATGTTTTATGATATGAGCTCAACTTGACCTAGTTGAGGCCATGAAGGAAAATATTATCAGAAGAAAGTCCTGCAGGCCGTCAGAGCTCAAGCCTCTGCCCTCAACTGAACTTGTCCATCACTGTCAGCATCCCATCACATCTAAATGTGGGTTAGCGGGAAAGCTGAGACAGTTAATCAGCTATCGGGATCTGCACCGATGTCCCAGGAACGTACCAGTAACCCAGTTTCAGCTCGTGCTTTGCTCTCCAGATCCTCATTTTCATTGATTATGCTGCATGTGACCTCATGCTAGAGGCTCTCACAGAGGAATTTGTGCAAACTTTTAAAGGAAAACAAGCTGGGCTCCAGTCATGAACTGTCACAGATTCATGGGAAAAGTCCCGTTTCCACGGCGACCCGGGACCTTTAAATTAAAACACACTGGAGAAATGAAGACACAAAGTGTTGACACAGACCTCAATATAACTGAGAAAACAAAGCGTTGAATTTAGATCCAGTGTAGCCTTTAAACACAAATAAATACGCCGTGGAGACGTGAGCGGCGACTTCCTCCGGTTTCCTCCGAATGTCTGTGTGCACCGCCAGAACCTGATCTTATTTATCTGAAGTTCTGCATCTGCCCTCCTCTAAACTTACATGGCAACGACGCTGGAGGGGATTGGGTTTCTTCTGCACAGCGCTTTCTCTCACGAGTCCGTTTTTAACGGAAGACGAGAGCAGAAGTGTACCTGCTCCGCCCAAACATGCCTGACGTATTCAGGATTCAGGCTGATCCTTTCCTTCTGGGAACGTTCTAAAAGGTCCATACTGACTCTTTTAATGTGCAGTTTTCTCGGAGTTTCTGGCCTAAACGTCGTGTGAAGGTCTCCTGCGCCGGCCCCGGCTTTGATATTTATCTGTTTATTTAGCCGCGGGAGTTAAATGGCTTAGTGACAAATTAGAGTGTAACGATAATGACCGCGGTAGTTAACAACGCACGCTACTCGCCGAACAGAGGAGGGAATTTCCAGCGCTCCTTTCTCTCTTGACATATTTCACACCGTCTCAGTGTGAGTGACAATTACTGCCCCCCAACCTGAAAGGGACCTCTGAACTTTCTTTTCTTTTTTTTTGCTCTTTTGAATCTAATGTGGCGGTAGTGGGGATGGGGACTGAAGCCCCCTAAATGGGCGGAGGTGGTCCTTTTCTTTCTTTTTTCTTCTGGAGAAGCAAAAGGCTGTTTGGGAAAAAAGGGTCAAGAATCAAAATGGGAATGACATTTGCCATCAGCGGAGGCCTGCTTTGTGCCAGCCATTCACGCTCCGAGGGGGGAGATCTGCATTGCAAATTGGCAGAGCACTGGCCTCTTTCACAAGTGGACAGGCGGGTCGGGGCACGGTTCCCACACACAAGCCATCCGTCATTCCGCCCCCGATAAACGCCCAACCCCCCCACGCTCCCGTCTAACCGGCCCTCAATAGCAGCCTGGGTGGAGGGCAGCCTAACGTTGTCCCGGGCTGACTCCCCAGAGCAGGCGCGCACAGTGGGGGCTTTGTTCCAGCAGCAAGGCCTGGGGAGGGTCTGGGTCCGGGTCCGGGTCAGGGGGAGGAGACCAACAGCTCAGACAAGCTGGAAGTAAAGGTGAACTCTGTAGAGCGCCAGCTCCCCGGGCGGTTTGTTTGTTTGTTTGTTCTCGGGCATCTGATGCGTTTTTGTGTGGAGACGCTTGGAGGTCTTCAGGTGCATGAATGTGCCTTAAAGTGGCGGAACAAACTGGGAGAACTGGTTTTCACGTGAAATCACAGCCAGCAATGTGGAAATTAGACCAATTATGGCCACACCAGCAACTTCTCTCACCGGTTTTTTATTTATGTGAAGCAAATTCCAAGATGGTCCCGGTGGCTCTCACAGGTGGTTTCATTTACGCCGCCTGATTAGAACTTTGCCAAACGCTGACGGGGGGAGGAGGCTCTGATCTTGATTGACAGGCCCATTTAGAGGAAGTTTTACATTTTAAAACAAATAGTGAAAATCCTGAGAGAAAGAGGAAACCCTTCGCCTTCGGAGGGTGATGATTGTCTGCATGTGAGGGGAGCAGATGAGGTCTGAGCTCACGCCAGGAGGAAGCTTTTCTCAGCATGTTGAAACAAGTGAGCTCAATGAGCTCCTGTTGCTGGGGTCAAGAATGTGTAGGTGGCCCACGAGGCCACGCGAAGAACACGCACATTTATCCATCGTGCTCGCGTCTGTAGCTGCTTTAAGACATGTTTTCATGAGACCTTTTACAGCAAACTACTCAGGAACAACAGAAGGGGAGAAAGTTAAAGATTTGCTCCAGCTGGCACAGAAGAAACAGGCTTAAATAAACAAGGAAGGGGGTGGAGCCAGTCACACACAGGTGAGGGACATGAAGGTAATGAGAGGAGGGGAGGAACCGATCCAGAGGCAGTGGCGAGGAGATAAAAAGCAGCTGAACACAAGCTGACGTTTACTCTTCTGGGACCTCGGAGTTGTTGCCGCTGTTACAGCAGGAAGCCAAACTAGGAAAAGAGTCAGAACGCATCAATCTTTTGTGTTTTCAGCACAATGTCTGATCTGAGGTTTAGCTAAACGGCTAAAATGCGGCTGTGGAAGCACTCAAACGCTGCAGCGGCCGCTGCCTTAATCCTGCCTGTGTCACACACATTAATTTCACATTTCCTTCCCCGCGTGGCTGAAATCTGACATCTGCTTCTGACATTTGTCTTGAAAAGTTGCTCCAAAAACAGCAGAGCGGCCGTCAGTCAGCTGTGGAGGAAACCAGAGGGGACGCCACAGTTCAGATCGCTTTCACAAATATCAGGCTGCTTTCCAGAAAAACACCTTGTCGCTGGGTTTAGCCAACAGCAGCTTTACTTCACTGATTATCGTTGACAAACACGGTCACTAGCGCTGGGAACCGTCGTCTCCCCCCAGATGTTGTGTTTGTGTTTTCATTGAACTGGCTGCTGAGCCAGGAAGTTGGCCTACGTCAACGCTGTGTTCCAGCAGCAACGAGGAGCGCTGTCTCCAAACACAGGCGTAAATCCTGAGCCTGGGTTTTACTGCTGACCTCGGCGTGAGGCTGCTCAGCTGAGGGTTAGCCACGAGAAGAGCCCCGCCTCCTCGAGGTTGGCGTAAAGCGGCCCCTCCCCCAACCAGAGACGCTCGGCTCGTTTTTCCCATTTGGGCAGCTGATTGTCTGGTTTGAGGAGAGAATTTTGACTCTGCAGAAACACCCGAGTGACTGGTTAACACAGCCAGGTGTCCCCACGGTTCCAGGACAGGCAGAAGCTGGGACCGTCTTAGTTCCTGATGCTCTTTATAATAACCACTGAAGGCACAGATACTTTTGTCATTTGGGTTTATTCTGGGCAGACAAAACTAAGGCGTGAGGTGAAAAGGTGCAGTCTTTATTACTTCCCCTCGGTGCACCGGGAACCTGGAGCGTTTATCCTGGCCTGCATGCGAGGGGAGGCTGCTCCGGGGCGCCTCTGTTGGCGCGCCCGTCTCCCTGTCTCCTCCTTTAGGTTTGGATGCCTTTGAGACGGGACGTGAAGGTATGTGGCCCACAGAGCGCAGGCTCGGGGAAGAATGGCTCCGCGTTGAAGTTGTTTTTACAGTACAGGCTTGGTTTCGCCCCGGCGTGTCCTCCCCTGAAGGATGGCTGGAAGCAGAAGCGCTGCTGACTGAGGCTGCGCAGATGGAATTACTGCAGTAGAGACAGCGTTACTGAGCACAGGCGGGACGTTCGGGTGTCAAAGGGAAACTGATTCACACCTCTGACTTCTGCTGGGTACATGACAGGCTGAGGGATTTATTAGACAGCCGGTACCAGGGCGGTAAATGACTGTGTAAACTACGGGCCCATGTGGCCACATCGGGACACAAAACAACAACAACAACAACAACAACAATAACGCAAACGACGTCTTAGATTTCTTCATTTGTGGAAGCTGAATTTGTGGTTTGGTTCAACCTGAGAGAATCAGTCGGCAGTAAAACCGACCTTGAAGCTGCAATAAGAAGGTGAAAACGAGATTTCAGCACTTGGCCAGAGCGAGCTTTGGTGCTGGCGCTCAGAGCCTGTGGGCGCTGCCCTCCCCAGGCCTTCCTCAGACAGCTATTAACCACTGGCTGCCTTCAAAGGGCCCTCTGGGTTGGAGAGGCTGCCTGCTCGGGCATCTGTGGAAGAAAAGAAGTCCCATACTGCACCCTCGCTCGCTCGCTCGCTCGCTCAGCGCCTCCTCTCTCTCCCTTTGAGAACCGACAGACGCTTCGACAGTGGCAGTAAATTCACTTTGCAGACCTGCTGGGAGGCAGAGGAGCGCTGCCACGGGGAGGCCTTTCTGCACTTCAAGGGCCCAGAGCGTCTGCCGGAGCGCCTGTCACAAATACTGAGGCTGATACTGTAAATTTGCTTTTTGCACAGCTGTGGCTGTGCAACGAGCGCCGAGGCCCCGGGCTCCAGGCGAGGGCCGGAGGAGAAGCTCCTCAGAGAGGGAATTGGCTGGCCTCACTTTTACAGAGAGAGCCATTGTTCAAACTACCCAAAATCATCACTCCGACGCACTTAGTCTGAAATAAAGAGGCTTTTCTGTCATTTGAGCGATCATTCATAATCAGAGACGTGTCTGAAATGTGTCATTTCATAACTCCGAACGATCACAAGCAACATGGCGACAGGTGGTCAAGCCCCAGTTTGAGCTCGTCCGGATGCTCCGTCGCTTTGAAACAAGCACTTTTTTGACTCTCTTCACGTAGGAAAGTGCTAATGCTCAGCCGGGTTGTGGAGGAGGTTATCCGGAGTACATTTCAAGCCTCCTCACATCCTCGCGACAGCTGCCTCTCATTCCCTTTGCTCTGTTCTTCCTGTGATCCGCCTCTCACCACGTAAAGGAAGGTGATACGCGTCCCTTTGCAATTCCCCTCATCTGAAGCTGTTATTTCCTTTATCGCACAAATGCAGGAGATCAGTGAGGATGTGCTCTCCTGGTATCTGGCCCCTCTCCTTTTCCCCGTCTCCCCCTCGCCCACTCGCTCCCCCCCGCTCCCCCAGCGCTCCCCCTTGTGTGGCGCCGGGTTCGCTTTGAGCCACTTTGCATTAATGTTGGAATCTGAGTTATGTATGAATGTGCTCAGAGTGGCCCCACCCTGCAGATCAGGCAGGCCTGCAGTGTCCAGGACCTCCTCCTGGAGCCTCCCCAGGGAGGATTCCTGCTGTTTGAAGCCATCTGCCTTGGTATTAAAAACACAGAGAGGCGGAGCCATCTGAAGAAGTGGCTTTATATTTCCAGTTAAATAAATATATTGCAAAGGAGATGCCTGAAGTGGCCCAGGTGACATGTTTACAATGACAACTTCCTGCTGTTTTAACACGATCTTTTTTTTTTCTTTGTCAGCGAGACAGCACTCCTGTGAGGTATGTTTCGAAAGGAAGCGTAATCCTAATAAATGCGCGTGTACCATTCACACGCTGCCTGTGAGGCATCAATAAAGCCATTTCCAGTCTGCACGGGCTCATGCACCAGCGGCTCTTTAATGTAATCCGAAATGTCTTCACTTGAAGTGGTTTGGCAGCTTTGAATACAGATCAAAAACGCTCGACGCGCCCAGATAAGAAAGCGCCGATCCGTGTTCATCCGGCGGGCTCACGCCGCCAGTCTGGCACTCCTCTGTTGATTCTGTGCTCTCGCTATCGCGACGCATTTTTGCCTCTGAACTCTGCAGAATTCAAAGAGGAGAGAATGTTTGAATTAGGATCATCGCTAAAAGGCCTCAACAAAGACTTATTTTCACTGCGGTCTGGCAGTGAAAATAGAGCTAGCACATGTAGCGACGATGTTGCAGCAATTGTTTGCTAATTGCTGGCAAATTCGACCACAAAGGAATTCCCCTCGTCTGCCGAACCGGTGAAGCTGAAACAGGAAGAGACGGTAAAGCTGCTAAATTTTCACTCTCATGTGCAGGGAAATCGATGCGGCGCGCTGCCCCTAGTGGCTGCTGCAGGCACTTTTCCTGTGAATTTGGGCTCTTTTTGGGAAGCGAAGGACGGACGAGATGTCAGTTCCGTCAGCTGAGTTGCAGCTCAGTCATGCGAAAACTGCACACTGACTCACACAGATCTCTGAATGTGGATTCTCACTCCGTTTGTTCCATTTGTTTAATAACAAGCTTAGAGAAATAAGACATTTGATTCGATTCGTGCTTTAACTCGCCCATATGCTGCACCATCTGTGCTCCACATCGCTGTTCTGTTGGCTATTGGACCACCGCTCAAGCTGGCACCCAGACAGATCCAAACCCAAAAAAATGGACCGAAATCGAGTCATTTCAAGTCCACACGGCCCTATCCCAACCCGTCTTCAGACCTAAACGTCCAAAGTTTGTCTTGGCTGCACACGCTCCGGCTAAGCATGCTAGCAGGAGGGCAGCGTGCAGCCAGAGCATGGGGGCCGTCTGCTGAGGGACGTCTTGGTAATCGGGGTCCTGGAGGAAGAGGCTCTTTGCTTATTTTGGCTCAGGGTGCGATTCAACAGACGTGACCTTTTCCAGACCATTTCATCAACAAACTGCGAGGACACCCAAGGAGAGCCCAAACCCAGAGACCACTGATCAAAGAGGAAGTCTGGATTTCCCTCCTGTGTGGAGGAGCCCCCAGACTCATCCGGCCAGACACATTTGGATGTGGATTCCTTGGGATAAATAGAAATAAATAAAAAAGAAAATTAGATTTCACATGTTGAAAAGGACCCACATCCCAAAAGTTCCCGACTCTTTGTTGAGTCTAGTGTTTCTGAAGAGGTTATGGGATGTCGGTAATCACTCACTCCAGCGTCAGCGGATGCTTTAAATGGAGCATGAATGGACAGCTAGCATGTGTGCAGCTAGCGTGTGTGTGTGCAGTTAGCATGTGTGTAGGTAGTCTGGGTAGCTTTACATGATGAAATCTATCGTATCGTTGAGATCTGGAGGTGATTTTCAGCCGACAGGTCATGTTTTAATAATGAAATATTTTAATAATACGCCCTCTTGAAGCTCTGAGATCGCTACCGAACACCTTTCTGCCTTCATTACACTTTAATATCTGTCTCAAAGAATTGTCTGAAATTCCAAAATTAAATAATATAGCAGCATGTTTAAGAGAGTAGCTGGAGATGCTGAATCATTTGTAGCAGTTTTAATTGCACTGGGGTGAACGATGGAGGCTAATCTTCTCCCTTCTGCTGTTTGCACATCCTGAGTGTGTTTGCGGCTGCAGCAGCCTCGACTGCAGCTCCGCTGTGGGTTCCATCCTGTGGAGGAGGAGAGTGACTGACTGCTGTCACAGCTGACAGTGAAGATGCTCTTTCTCTCTCTAATCTTTGACACGCTTAAGCTTTGTGTGAGGGATTCACCGAAGCGTCTGAGGAAAATATTCTGAGCCAGCGCCTCTATCCGACTATAATTGTCTCAGTCTATTGTCCTTACAAAACGATCTCGGCTAACAAATCACTTCAGGCATGCAGACAGTTTACAGCCGCTGGCCAGCCTCTGCTCCTCTGGGTGTAACCGTGGAACCTGAGCCCGGATCTGATCTAAATGCCAAATGCAGCAAGCTAACGGTGCTGCAACGTGACAGTTATCGTGCAGGCCCCGAATCCGTCTCCTCCATCATGAGGGATGAAATTTACAGCGCATGATGACGTCTTTATGTGCTGCTGAGGATCTTCCTGTTGGCTCCACATGAAGATGTCAGGAGCATCTGTGTGCTGCAACGGTCCCCACTGGTTCAGTAACTCACAGCATTGCCGTCCGTCAGCTGTTTTGAATTTCTGAGGCGATTGTCTCGGCTTCCAGGACGTCTCTGCTGGATTTTATAATTAGGCCTCCGCGCCAGCGATAAAAATGGTCCAGATGCTGGGAAAATAGTATCCCGGCCACACTTGTTCATGTTTTAGTTCGTCCTCTCAGGATAAGCTGATCACATTTTAAAATGCAGCGCCTCATGTTTAGCTAATCATATTTACCTACAAACCTCCACCTGAAGCCGTTTACTCCACATTTGAGGGCACCAAGAAGAAGAAGCTTTATTATTTGGGCTTCGTGAGTCGTCTCCACGTTAAAAGTGTCGTTTTGTATTTGCTGCTTTCACATATTCATGGAAAAAGTCTGACAAACCCTGAAATTAGCGCTTCAATAAAACAAAAGAGGGAAATGAATGAGCATGCGTAAGCCGTTTAACGAGGACAATGCACGGCGCGTCAGTCATCGCCACGTCGGGTATTCGCGAGGGAAACTTTGCTCTCTCAAGTGATCTGAAGTAGTCTGAAGTGTTTTCCCGGGACGGCGGCCAGAGGGGACGCGGGGGTGGGAGGGGACCAGTGAGGGGGGCAGGGGTTGTGTGAGTGGACGTGTGGATAGAGGAGGGGCTTTCAGGATGCTGGGGGGGCTCCATTAGGCCACGAAATTAAAAAGAAAATGCAACTGGAGACAAGGAAAATAAACAGATTACACAGCCGCTTTAGTCCTGGGTGATTATTGAACTCTGTTGATTGCTTCCTGCCCCCCCCACCAACGTAGCAACACACGAACATCAGAGCAAACAGCTGCCCGTGACCCCGGAAGGAGAAAGAATGTGACGCGCGTTGCTCACAAAACCTTTTTGTCTGCTTCAGCGCTGGTTTATGTTGAAGCAGAAACGGAATGAAAGCGTCTCTGAGCCTGAAGTTGTCGTTTTAGGAAACATGCAAGTAGCGCCGAGAAGCTATTCTGTAAGTGACCAGAACACAGTAATGATGTCACCTTATTGGGTATTTCCTGTTCAACTTGCGCGGTGACCTTTGACCCCCCCGTACTCATTCCCATGCTCCCTGTGGCTGAGAGTCGTATTTGCACTCTTTAATGTCGACATGAAAGATAACATTTCAGTTTTCCATCTGAAGATGGAGCCTCGGTGAAACAGACGCTGCAGCGTGTAAAGATCTCCAGATCCTCCACAGACCCTCAGCTCCTCTTCGGCAGAGATCTGACGGCTCAGAGTTAAAGCGACGGGTGTCATTTTCAACACTCGCACCGTTCAGGTTCGAGTCTCAGGGACCAGAAGAATCCGTGTTTGCATCCTGGCAGGGAAACGTCAAACCTGGAGACACTTTGAGAGCAGCGAGAGCATGTTTGGGAGAGCTCCTGGAGCTGAAAGTAAAGACGTGAAACTGTTCCAGAAAGCGTCCTTTCAAGGTTAGAATTAAGGACAAAAGTTTGTCTTTTCCCCACCAACGAGGCCGCTTGTCCCTGTGTTTTAACGTGCACGTTTGTAATTCGTGGTTTCTGGAGTAAATTAGAGCCCTGAACGGTTCCTGTTGCTAAAGTTTTCTACTTCCTGTGACGCAAACGCGCCGAGTTTGGTAACAAGTCTTAGAAGTGAAACAAAAAGCGGCCTCAGCGCTCTAGCGTAGCACCGCGCTCGCATTGGTTCGCACATGTGCGTGAGAAGACTCCGCAGGGCTTCATCTTTACTCAAACAGGCACCACGACACAAGAATTTACACTCTGAGCGCCGCCATCGACAGCTGCGCTTTTAACAAGAGCGCTGAGATTCAATTACTGGGCCGTTCCTGCGCCGGGACCTGCTCGGCTGAGCCGGCAGGAAATTGCCTCTCGCGGTGTGAAGGTGGTAACGGGGCTGCGGCGCTGGGAGGAAAGCGCACACGTTGTTCTTCTGGCTGCTTGCGTAACGGCTGGAAACAGGCCGCTCCGCTGGGGGCCGTTGCTGCGATCGCTGCACACTTCTGTCACTGTTTCACATCCTCTGACAGCCGGAATATCGGAGCTCCGGCTCGGAATCACAGCGACTGGAACAATATTTTTCCTGCTGCTGTTTTGGACACGTGTTCCACCTAATTTTCGTCTTTTCCTGCAGTCTGCTGTCCCAGCTTGTGTACTGGGACACACACACACGCACACACTCGCCAACAATACTGAAATTAGCTGTAAAACATGCGTGTTTTCCTTTCTGAGTCCCATACATCGCTCCTTTCCTCAAGTTCCCACTTCTTGCGTTGCCTTTGCGAGGCTGTCATTCAGAAATGTAAATATAAAAATGTGGCGGTAATTTGTAGGTAAAATATTTTGCCGGGGAAGCAGAAGTCGGGTCTGTGTTAAAACAGCCTTTTGACGTTTTGTTGGCAGCCGGAGGCTCAGCGGGCCTTTGGACGCACGCTCCGGTTTTCCATGAGAGGGAAGTGCATCAGGTTATTAGCTTCCTTTTCCACACTCACCTCACACACAGTTTGGCCGCGTCGCTCATGAGACGAGCGGAAAAGTTGCATCCAGGCTTCGTTTCTTCGTAGCTTCCTGCAGCAGCCTGATGCTTTTTCCACAAATTCATCTTTATTTGCCAAAGCTGCAGTTTGTATGAGTCCAGCAGATGAAAAGAGACGTTTCAGAACGCGTCGCTGCCATTTTGAAGTGCTAAACCTCTGACATGCGCAGGTAACTGCGTCAGTGACCACCGCTGGGGGACACAGAGGACACGTCCACCTCCTCTGAACCTTCCTGTGGACCGTTCCCGTGCTCCTTCCTGAAAACACCTCCTCCCGGCTAACGATAATGAGACTTTGTGTCGTCTGATCTGGGATCAGTGCAGCCGGAGAGTCGAGGTGAAGACGTCGTCTTCTGTCCGTCTCAGTCTGTCGGTTCCAGTGAAAGAACCGATCACGCGACATTGGTTAGCGTCAGCCAGAGCTACGTGTGTCCAGTCCTCACGCAGGCTAAGGCTGATCCAGAATCAGCCCCCCCGTACGTGCGCGCTGGCTGCTGGCAGTCGGCTCTGCCAAGTAGAGGTTGCAGGAAAACACGACCTTCTTTTACGTTGTAGACTTTGGCTTCGTACCAAGTCTCCTTTTCTCAGCTTTTACCGTAAACCTGTCTCCATCCTTTTGCGTCTTTTGTGCACAATTCTAACAGACTGAGAACAGTCCGGAGGGCCCGCAGGGGTCAGGACTCGATCTGCATGTTGCATGCATATTTCTTTTAATGCGCACGTTGCATTGTTTCTACATCTGCAGTCGGTAACGAGCGAACGAAGAAGGGAAAGGGAGTAACGTGTCCTGAGCAGCAGGACTGAATCTTAAAAAAAGAGCACACATAAATCAAATCACCGCTCTGACACATTTGGCAGACGTGATATCTGACTGTGCCTGGAGGTGCTTTCAAGGTTGAGTTAAAGAAGAAAATTCCGTATTTGGGCTCCTTCCTGCGTTTCCCAGTAAACGTCAGCCTGGGCCTGTTGCTTTAAAGGCAGAGTGCTTCATTTTTTAGACTCGTATCTGCGTCCTGTACACATCCAAAGTAAACAATCTGCGAGTCTTTTACTGGCGTATTACCTCGAGTTCTGTTCCTGTCTGTTAACGTGCGGCTGCCGCGGCAACAGGAGGAAAATGCAAGCGTGGGTTTTCCAGTAAAAGCCGCCCCAGTTACTGGCTGGGAAGGAACCGGCTACTCTGGGAGAATGAATGGAGCGTTGATTGGTTTAACTGGATACTTGAGGTCCAGTAAACGATGAGTCGTCTGGAGGGGAACCAAGAACGACACGCTGGAGACACGTGATCCATGATGATTAGCGCCCACACCAGACGAACGCCCGCTTTAGCCACATTAATGTGGGTTATTGTTGGACAGTGTTCATCACCATTCATTCACCAGGATGTGGAGGCTGCTTAAAAAACACAGGCTGGACGTGCACGTGCACGTGCGGGAGTCTTTTACTGACTTCTGCATAGTCAAGGAAAATTCAAGGACGGTCTGGACATAAGTGGCTCAGTTATTGCGATAAACATGGGCGCTGCTAATTTCTGCAGAGCAGCAGATTCTCAGAGTGCGACATCTAAATCTGGGCTCCAAAGCCGGAAAACAGAGCGCCCAAAGCGGCTGGTGTGTGCCATACTGGGCTGGTTTGAACCACATAATGGTTTTCAGCGGTAAATCTGCGAGGACAGAGCCTCCGGAGGCACACGGACGTCTTCACCGTCAAGCGTCTCTCGTTCCTGCTGGATGGCGTCACGGTGAAGGATGGCGGACTGGACTTTGACAGCCTTGCCACAGGCGCTGAGAAACGGCAGGCCTGCCTCCAGTATCTACTGCAGGTCCACCAGGATAAAGATGTGCAATTAGTGGATGCTCCTGACAGCCGGAGGTCGTTTCCAGGACCACCTGGGATATTTCACAGAGCCACAACAGCCAGAATTCTCAGATTATCTCAATTTAGCCTCAGAGGGCACAATCAAAAATTCCGTTTTCTTCATAAAAACCTGGCCCTGAACATCTCCGTCCATCACACTCCCGCGTAAACAGCCTCATTTCAGCAGAAGAGAAGATGATGCCTTCAGGAACACAGCTGGGCCGATGGCCGCTGCTGCTCCAGATGGTGCGTGACCCGACAAATAGGGGTCAGCGGGAGTCAGAAGGGCAACGGCGGGGTAGTGGGCCGATGTGGGTGGCAGAGACAGGACGTGATTCCGAATTTCAGGAAATAAACTCTGGTATTGTCTTTTTAAACTGGTCATCAGGTGGTCGGAGCGGGTCGTAATTACATTATTCCCCATTGTGAGGAGTTTCTAGCCGCGCCCCTGGATCCCCCACCCTTTCTTCATGTGGTGAAGGTTCTCAGACGGAGGTCTATATCATCTATTTATATAAAACATGTTTACATAGTTGACAGGGAACCGCGTAAACGGCTCAGTCTCACACAGATCATGTTGGTCAATAGCAAAGCAGAAATAATAAACCCAGCGGAAATGCAGTCGGTTCCATTCCGCCCAGGTTTATTTGTCTTGTATCATATGTATTATTTATCAGCACAGCTGACAGTAGATATGATGATACTGTCCCACAAACACAGGCCACCCACCAAAAGCCACCTTGAAACACTGAATTAATAAATGGGAAACAAAGATGTTTATTTCACACCACTTTAGAGCTAGCTAGCTGTTTGGGATGCAACATTTTTGTATCGTTTCATTAAAGTTGAAACCTTTGTGTCGTTTCTTCGACCTCGTTGATTGTTGAGCGACTATTTTGCATGAAAAACCCTCAAACTTTTATCGTTTCAGCAAAGCTAATCTGTATAATCGCTGTAGTAGCCGGCCACTGTGCATTAGCATAAGATAAAAGTTTTAGCTCTGAATACCAACTTTTATCATCCTCTTCATGGAGTTTGAGTTAGATGCTTTTAGGGGCGGCTGGCAAGCTCTCGACCAGCACTTGTCTTCCATTTACACTCAAGAATGTCCCGTTCTTGGCGTCCATTTAGGTGCGCTTGTGCAAACAGACGCTATCAGCCCTTCACAGTGTTTTGTCTAGCTTCCATTAGCCGTAGCACACGACGGACAACGCATCACGGGCTGAAACACACTGGAGAGGGAGTGGGGGGGGGATTCTTCTGAACCTGAAAACCAGCAGAGAGGCAGAAGCACCAGGCGTCCAAATCAGACCCGCTTTCATCGTTTCTGCGCTCCACACGGAGCCGCAACAGGAGACAATCTGACCGCCATCAATCGCCGCTGTCACAGGCCTGTTAGCACTGCGCTAAAAACCCTGTTCAACAGCCTCCTCTTAGACTTTACAGTCTGTGATAAATTAATTGGAAACAGTTTGGTAGAAGTAAAATGCCAGAAGAACATATTTGGCTAAAAAATAGGAATTCCTTAGGCCGTGTTAAAGGAAAACAGGAATTAGCGTCGAAGACGACCTTGACCTTAACTGTTGGACAGAGTTTCCGCAAGTCTTGAATCAGCCTATTGTGTTTTAATTCAGTTTACCACACACACACACACACACACACACACACACACACACATACACATCCTTGTACTTCTATCTCTGTGAGGACCTAAAAAGACAAACTGAAATTATATTCCTGGGTTAACTGCAGACAGCAGCAGCAAATCTGTCTATTTCGAGGCCATCCAATACAACCTGAGGACAATGACCAGCTCCAGCCCCTTCATCTCCGCGTTCACCCTCCAGTTTTTTCTCTTGTGTTTATCGTTGTTTTTTTTTTTGCACATGCAGCTCCTCCATCCGCCCTGCGGCTCTGGATGTTTCCTCAGCTGTTTGCGTCCCCTCCTGGTTTTAATCACTGCGCAACTATGAGATCAATCTGCTGAAGAATGCATTAACAATATTCTCTTTGTCGACTGTTAAACAGCTGGGATGAGCCAGGCGACTCTGCGCTGGTATTTGCTGAGGATGGATTAACTTGGAAACGGCGTTTGACTGAAACTGTAAGCTGGGGGGCCCCTTATTATTAGATCAGCCTATTTTTCCGGGGCCAGGACAGACAAGGAGGAGTTTGCAGCGGATCTAGTGTGGAGGGAGAAGAAGAGTGGAGCGGGCCGATGGCAGGTGGTCCCCAGCTCTGGGAGCAGTAACAAGCTGCATCTGTTCTGCTGACGGCTCACAGTTTAATGTTTTTAGGGAGTAGAAGCCGGGAGCAGCATCACCGGGGGAATAAACACTTAAAACTTAAATCAACTATATGGATAAAAGATTCAGAATGTGCTCAGTTATTACTGAAGCGTAAAGAAAACGGTCTGGAGTGAAAACAGAGGAAGGAAGCGGCGTGCAGAGAATTTCTCCAGCGGACAAACTTTGCCAACCGTTTCAACTCTCATATGATAGCTGGAGCCCGCGCCAGCTGAAACGGGAGACGTGCACATTTAAATAGCTTCTGCGAGCGCTCCCCAGGTTCAGCTGGTACCCCTGAATCCTGCTGCAGTCACGCAGGACATTAGCCAGTATTAACACCAGCAGTTAGCCGGCGCGGAAAACCGCTTCGCATCAGCACCCGGGACTATTACTGGTGCACTATAACTGGTTCCACTGGCTGGACGGACCGCACCAAATGCTTCTGCAAACTGATCCATGCGGGAAGACGCGTGACCCCCAGAGCTGAAGCGCTCTTTAAATATACGATCAAGCAATGAAAAATGAAGAACAACTGCAAAATACCAAAAGAAATCAAAGCAACTGAAAACAGCTGATTTGTAAGACGGTACACCAGTGAATCAGCGTCCGTCGCTCGGCTGTGAGCTCTTGGACGGTCGCGCACATCAGCAGCCGCCGCTCAGCGAGACGGGGAAATGAGGAATGTGCGGTTGGTGGCGAAGCGTTCCCGTTTTTGGTGGAGGCCCAGTCGAACCGGAGCTACAACCTGGACCCGCCTGGGGCGACGCGTCGCACACACACGTCTGATTTAGGTCTCTGGCACCGACTGTAATCTCTCCGTTTTCAGCCTTAATGCTCACACTTGTTTTCTCATCAACATTCCAGAGTTGACAAGCTGTTTCTCCTCAGACTGGAAATGCGTCTTCCATGTGTCTTTCCCACGCTACCTTTCCTTTTCACGCCGTCCTACCGGCGTGCACCGTAAAACCCACCAGTGCGGACATTTTTCACACGTATGTATTTTCAGCAGCTTTGTGCCATCTCCGCCACGACGCGGAGTGAAAAACACACACCCGGTTGCTACGAGCCGGCCCGCCGGGCGGTTTTTGACTGTGTAACACGAACTGAAATGTGACACACAACTGCGAAATGTCTGCACGCAGCAGGTCCTGGCAGCGGTTCTGCACACAAACACACTCCGCAAGCAGGACAATGTCTCATTATTGACCTTTCAGGACCTTCACAAGCCTTTTCTTGAACTCCAAGCTTAGCTTATGAACAATGTCATTGTTTTTTGACTAAACTTCAGGCTAAACTGGATTTTTGGACTATTTACATCAAAAGTTAAACAAATAAAAGAGCTTTTATAATGCAGATGAATAGCAGCAGGTGTGTGATGAGGACAGGTGATGGCCACGCCCACTGGAAACAGAAGCCTTGTCCGTCTTTGTGCAGATCTGCGCGGAGTAAAGAGAAGCACAATAACAGAGGAATGATGCATGCTGGGTAGAAAACCCTGCCTGGGTTCAGATGGAGCCGCCTCATTGGTGGTGTCACATGACCGTAAAAGAAGCCAAGTCTGATGAAGACCTCTGTGTGTGTCAGATGTTCCAGAACCCCAGCTTCCGTTTACTGGGCAGGAAGGTCTCCTGGAGAGCATCCTCTACGACACCGACGCCTGCGCACTTTCTGTATGCGCACGTGGTTCACAAAGACGCGAAGAGTTGGCCGTCAATCATGTTGTGGATCTCCTGGTCCCTCAGCGAGAGGCGTCACTCTGCAAACAGGAGCTGCTGACGGCAGGAAGAGCGAGACAAACAGCCTGGAGATTGGCATCTAGCTCGCCCCCCCAAGGCGCTCTGCTCGCAGACGCCCAGAAGACAAGCCTTGCGTGATCTTCCTCCTAAAGCCCTGTTCTGTCTTCTGACTGGAAGCCTGCCAGACTGTTGAGACTGTTGTCATCCCGGGCCTGTTTGCAGGTGAACAGACGTGCACGAGGAGAACCTGTCTGGAACAGCAGGCTCGTTCCTGCAGCGGCTGAGTAAACGGCGCGAACATGCGAGATTCTTCTTCCTCCTGCAGCCAAAACTATTTGCAGACGTTTGAAGCCCCTCCCTCTCACACACACGTACACACACAAATGTGAAAGTTGAGCTGAAGATTCTTTTCACGACCGACAGACCTGCTGGAGATCAAGCAGATGGCAAGTGCTTCGCATAAAAGGCCATGAAACTAAATCTGAGGGGCACCTGCGCCGCTGAACCCAGGCCTGCACTGAAAACCAATACTGTCTCTTCAAATGTGAGCAGGAAACTGGACCACTAATACACCCCTGACAATGGGCGAACTGGGAGAGAGTGTCAGGCCTTTCCTGTCTCCTGGACTCTGCATCAATGAAGCCTTTATGGGTTTGGGTGTTTGGAGGGGAAACATCTGCGAGGGCACCAGCTGATGGAGCAGCAGGAGCATCTAAAGGAACCTTCCCCCCGTTTTCCTTCCATCACTGATTTGAAAAATATGGACAGGAACCATTTGTGACATCTGCCTCCAGATCTCCTCGTCCGCAAACTGAATCTTCTTCTTCACCATCATTAGACTGACATGGCGCCGCTTCCTCCTAATTCTGATATTTGTCTTGTTAAATATCACTGCCACCGGGGTGGTGAGCTCCTGATCGCTGGGGTCTAAAACCAGAGACTCCAGCACGCACTGGGAATGGCCAGAGATGCTGAGAGAGGACGTGGCTGCACGTTTGAGCTCATCGGGACGGCTTCCGCTCACAGGCAGCGCGTCATTTAAGCTTTTAATCACACAGATGAGTTGCAGCTCTCTCTGCAAGGATTTTCTAACTAGTACCTGGAGCAACTCAACCACAGCCTCAGGGCTTTTTTAGGCATCGCTGCCTCAGACAAACAGGACTTAATGGCTTTTTAAAGTCCTTCTTTCAGCTGCGGTTTCAGCTAAACGCTACCATTAGCGCCATCACATGTTGACAGTCAAACAACCGTTTCTACCGGAAAGCTGCATTTAAGACAAATAGATGGTTGAACTGAAAAAAATCTTCCTGTAGGTCGAGCGTTTCCTTAACCAAACCGTAATTAATGAATCCGTCTTCGCTCCGAGAGGAAGGCGGCGCATCAATTATACGCGGAGGCTCTCAGGCCGCTCCAGCCCTCCAGAATAAGCCCCCTCAGTGGGGCTTTAGTGCGTTTTCTGTCCTCAAATCTGCAAAAGACACAGTCCCATGTGCCTCATTGTGCGCTGGATTAGACCCGCCTCCATTCAGCTGAGCCCGCAGACGAACCCCTCGGCTGCTTCTCCGCCACTGGAAGCAAACCAATTAGAATCAATTGGCTGTATTCTCTGGGGTGATTAGCATACACGCTGCCCTGGTGGGGCCGTGACAGCCGTTGAAGCTGCAGGGTCGGAGCGTGGCGTGCGTGGCGTGCGTGGCGTGCGTGGCTGCTTCATCACCTGGCTAACCGTGGCCGATAATAACAAAGGCTAACGAGGAGGACTGGAATGGGGAACGCAGGGAAAGGCCACAGATGTGTCTGTGAGCTGAAAACAACGCACTATAGAAGAGGTTCAACGATGGTCGGGGAAGTTCAGATCAGGGAATTAAAGTTTATACCCCCCCGGAAATGTAATATATAGAATATGAAGAAGGTAGAACAAAACAATCGCACCAATATGCAGAAATAATGACTTCATCTTACGTCAGCGGGCAAATTCAACAGCTTAAGCATTTGAAAAGCTGAAATGAGATATTTCCTCCACACGATTCACACAAAGGCTGATGTGGAATTTGGAAGAAAGTGTAATTTGCAAACAAAGCAAACTTGTTTTGAACCAGTAAATGCAAACGTTATGATTTTAGATGCAGGAAAGATAACAAATATTTAAAATTCAAATGCAACATTTTATTTCAGCTCGTTCGGTAGGTTTGCGAAGAATAACGACACAGTCTTCCCCCAGACTTTTAGATACGTTTGCTGAGAGATTTCTTTCCGTCCAACTCTGGAAATGAAGCCTCTTTGTGTCTTCAGGCAGTCGATGAGTCTCATTAAAACTCGCCAAAGGGTTCGAAGTGGAAAACCAATAAGACCAGTGAATGGCTAATTTGCTTCCACTGCATCCAAAACGTGTCAATAACAAACTAATCATATAAATGAGGAGCCTTCAGCTCGTTGCGTGGCTAAGCCTCTGAATTTACCCGGATCTGTGCCGGCTGATAAGGCTGATCCGGAGGCATAAATGCACTCCTAATGAAGCCGGGAGCCCTCCAGAGGAGCCAGCCAAGGGTGTTTTCTAGCTGATCTTCATTAGCCGCCATCCAGCTGAAACATCTGTCACTCGAGAGCTTGGCACCATCACACGGCAATTAGTGAGCCGCCGCAACAGGTTTTGCTGGGAGATAAACAGGATGCGAGCGGAGCTGAAGGCGCGCAGCATCGCAGCTCTGGGCGCTGCGGAGCGCATGGAAGCCGCCACTGGCAGCGTGGCCATGTGTGCAGGGAGGCTCGTGGAGCATTTACATGCTTCCAGGAGCACTAGAACCCCCCCAAACAAGACTGAGCTGCTGTACATGTGCAGCTATGCCCAAACAGGAAGTTCAGTAAGTTTTCAGAAGAGTATTTACATTCTGATCCTCACAATGATAATAAACCTGTTACAGACGGTCAGAATGGGGCTCCGATGTTCTTTAAAACTGAATAATGAGAAATCAGAGGATTCCATTCCAGGAGGATGAAACATTTCCCTTTATTTGGTGCAGTTATCCGACAGGAACCTTGTTGTCTTGCTTGCTGAACCTTGCTAACACATCCCATCACCTGTGTCCACTGCTGCTTCCCTCCCAGTTCACAGCAGGCAAAGAAGAGCAGCAGAGCGGGACCGGAGGGTAAACCCCTACCGCACACACACACACACACACACACACACACACACACACACACTGACGCACATACCTGAGCTGAAAGCAAAATGGGACTCAGGAGACGTCAAATCTGAGAGGACGTCTGACAGGAATCGCTGTCAGGTCAAAAACGTGAAGAAACGCGAGAAAATTTGGATTTTTTGCAAGTTTTCCAGCAGAAGTCGCAGATGCTGTCAGCTGTGTTCAACTAAAAGAAAAGCACATGTAAACTGTGCACATTTTGTGGACTAAATACTTAATGAACCCATGAAAATCATCATTTTGTCAGGTCTTATTCACACCTTTGTCAGTGAGAAGCTCCCACGGATGATTTCCAGATGCACCAACTGCAGGTTTAAAGACCTAAAATAACCTGAAACAGGTTTAAAGCATCGGCGATGTCATCCCGTAGATTCCCAATCTTCCAGTCTGACTTTGGAACACATAGAGCTGAGGAGGCGGAGCTGCCAGAACCATCAGCAACAGCCTTCATCTCCAAATGTCTCATCTGCAAACCAAAACATCTCAAAGGTGCCCAAGAAAGCTGCCATCAGTCCTTCATCCCAAATAAACACGGAATGACGGGAGATCCTTATCCAGACGGACAAAAGGGAAGAAACAAAAGCAGACTGGGCTGAGGCAGACAGGCAGACACACGCTCGGACCTCCATCAGCTCTGGCATCTGCCAGACAAACGGAAGCTCTTCAGCGGCAGCAGGAGAGACGTGAACGCCGGTCAAACCTCAATGAAGACAGGCAGCAGTCAGAGATGCAGGGGATAATCCTGAACATCTGCCATTCAGTGGTGTTGATGTGTGGAAGCAGGTAGGAGATCTTATCAGGTGACCTCAGCAGCAGGAATGTGTTCAAATATTCCTGTTTGGACAGAAAAACCTGAATGAAGCTGGAAAAGAGGAGATTTTTCCTTAATGTCGTAATGTGGTGATAATGAGCGGCTTTGTGCGCTGGTTTGTTATTGCTCAGAGGCTCGCTCCTGCAGGAGTTTAGTCTAGACCTTCTCCCAGCGCTGCAGCAGGCAGACACCCAGATCTGCTGATTAGCAGGGACACAGGAAGCCAGCATGTAAACACGGAGCCAGACAAGGACGCTACTGTCGGGGCTCCAGATCCGGTTCGCGCTGCACCTTCTGCTGCTGCCGCTGCGCCATTGTTTAACCCGGAACCAGTATCAGACGCTCCAGTGGAACTGGACACAATGGTCATCACCGGTTGGATACGCTGGGGGGGTGGAAGAATGGTGGCACATCAGCGCGGTTGATGTCTGCGAGTCCATCAGGGAAGAGCGCTCTGGTTCTCTGGGGTCACCATAAAGGGGCGGTAAACGATGCCTCTCCACGGCCGATCTGACAGCCTGTTTACAGACTGATACAGCTACTCTGAGCCTCACTTACGTGATGTGGAGGCCGAGTTGGAAAGAGCCCCCAGGAGACGCCGAGAGGACCAGGGCTCAGCTGACCACCACCTCTCCATCCGCCTTCTGTTCTTCTCCATCTCCCTGAGTCAGGAGAACAAATGCATCCCTATGGTGTGTTTGTGTCTTAGTCAGTAATTTGCTCTCTGCTCCCCTTCCTGAGTCTCTCTCTCTCACACACACACACACACACACACACACACACACAAAACATAGTATATTCACACATGAAGGAAACACTAACCACGGCCGTATTTACACATGTGAGGGAGAACCTGAAGGAAATCCTTCAACACAAGATGAACGTTCACATCTACAGGAAACACGTGACCACAAGCCGCCGGACAGACACACACACACACACACACACACACACACACACACACACACACACAGAGTCTGGACCTCTGAGATGAGCGTTCAGTCAGGTTCGATGCGGGTGCTATGTCGGCG
The DNA here is from genome assembly GCA_015343265.1 of Pao palembangensis. Lineage (NCBI taxonomy): Eukaryota > Metazoa > Chordata > Actinopteri > Tetraodontiformes > Tetraodontidae > Pao > Pao palembangensis. Next base: position 884,220 of record CM027093.1, on the reverse strand, counting down.
GGACGCAGCCAAACACGGAGACATCCAGCATGTGTGATCTCTCTCTCTCTCTCACACACACACACACACACACACACACACACACACACACACACACACACACACACTGTTGGGGGGATCCCAGAGGAGCCTGGACAGATGAGTTTATCATTGACGGCGCTGACAGATCCTACTGATGTGTGACCACAATCCAAACAGCCATTAATCTCCCGCCTGCCGGAGATGCAGGACTGAAGACTTCTGCATGTGAAGGTCTAAACACTCAGGAGGATTCATCCCGTCTCGGGCTCGGTGTGTGCGGAGGCGTGCACGCGCGCGCACGCTGAGCAGAGTGCTGCTATTCATCAGAGCAGCTGTGGGGTTTAGCGTGAGGACAAAGTGAGAAAGGAAATTCGTCTCCTTCAGCTGAGATGGGAGTTAATCTGCTCTTTCGCTGTTTGGGCTCATGAGATAAATGTGATTCTTAAAACAGCAACAGTTTGTAAACTGCCCACTGATATTTACTGACCTGTCAGCACTTAAACCGAAGACTCCGAAACGTCAGTCCAGCTGTCTCTTTTGGCTCTTATTTAGTTCCTGTTTGTCACTTGTTCCACTGAAGGTCACTCAGACGGTTTAAATACTGAAGCACTTTCCAGCTGGAGCGCTAAATAAAAGCTAACGTCGCGCTACCGCTGATGTACACGTGTGATTTAATGAACTTTTGAAGGTCAGAGTTTAGTTCTGTCAGCAGTTTCTCCTCTTTGTTCTTGTGCATTTGCAAATATTTGATAGTTTAATAGAAAACCTGCTCAGGATTCATGATTCATATGTATTTATGGATGTGGACGTTCCTCTTCACCCACTCGGCTTTCTTTGTTAGCGTCATTAGCATGCCCCCACGCTCCAGCCCTTCCACCTCTCTAACCTCCATCCTGCGCCTCGTTTTCCTCACCTGAGTGTCTCCCACCGCTCTCCTTCTCCTCTGTGTGACCAAAATAAGCGATACTGGATGATGAAGGTCACCTGATACATGCAGATAGAAAACTAACATTTCATTAAATTAATATTCCAAGAGTTGAAATGTGAAATCAGACTGAGGAGCGCGAAGGGTTACCATTCGGAGGCTCTTCTCTGCCTGCAGTTTTACATTTTTATTTCTTTTGACCGGTTGCGGCTTCAAACATGTAAAACCTGGCCTTTCAGGTCTTTGACTTAAAGCAACCACACATGAAAATTCATTTATGTTTTCCCTTTTTATGCAAAGCATCTCTTTCTACCCTGTTAATCCTTTTGAAATATTCATATTTTGTGTAACCCTGAAATAAACTGCACCCCTGCTGCTGCAGGGTGAACGCCACTGCTGCCGTTTGCTCTTCCTCGTGTTCCACCACGACGCCTTGGTGGAATTTCAACATGCGGAATGAAGAAATTCCTGCTTGATGTGTATGACGGATCCATTCTGGGATGTGATTATTGCCCAAAATCTCCTCTCCTCCAGTGAAATAGAGTTTAAACAGTTGCGCCTGTCAGCACAAACCATGAAGGGTCACAGTGGATCAGCTGTTCTCGCCTGTGAGGGTCCAAACTAGTGTTTGCAGATTTGACTGTCGTTCTGGTGTAAAACCTTCTGACCCCTCCTCCACCGGCGCTCCTCGCTGACCTGACACGGGCCTCCGAGCGCGCAGGAATCTGTTCTTCTGCAGCCACGAAGACGATATCCTTCTGACGTCTCGGGGTGTAATTTTAGATGCCTGCTAGCAGCTAATAATCAGCAGCTCCCGCTGTCCGCACCTCTCAGGGGACTAAAAAAGAAATCGGGTTCTTGCCACAGGCGAAGCAGGACGGCCAGAGACCCGGCTCGCTCGGGAGCCTCAGCTCTGGGCTGATGGTGTCAGACCTGAAGCTCTGGAGGAGGCTGCGGTGCTAATGATAAAGAGAGAATTTGAGCTTTTAATCTATACATGCCAGTCCTGTGAGGAGCATATGTCAGCATGTGCCTGGATTCCTGCATGTTCTCCTGTGTGTGTGTGTGTGTGTGTGTGTGTGTGTGTGTGCATATCCATGCACAGCAACAGACGGCTTAATATTACGAGAACAGACCAAGAGGAAGGAGCAGCCCCCCGACACGTCGGCGTGCTGAAAGCACCTCTTCAGCAAACAGCAGCTGTTCACATTTCCTGCGTATTGGATGTCGAGCGGCGGCGATCGCTCATTTGCTGAGTGCATTATTAACAGATGGACTTTCCGCTCGGCGCTAATATTGGGAAATGGGAGAAATGTGGAGTGTAGCGTGGACACACACACACACACAAAATATATCATCCCAGCAGCTGCTGCTGCTGCTCAAGTGTGTGTGTGTGCTGCTGGATGTGTGTGACCGTCTTTTTTCCAGGGAGATACCAATGCTGCCTGTGTGGGCTGTCCGCGTGACCTTTGACCTTATCTGGGTTTCATCGATTTGCATCGACTGATTCGATTAGCGGTGAGAACTCGACTGTCGGCGCCGGACGTTTTGCTGGATCACACCGTTGACACCACCCTGGTGGATTTTGCCAGGGTAAAAACCCAGTCTGACCAGGATGAGTCAATAATAGTTTCCAGGATGACTCACACACATTCTTCATCTACCTTCATGTCCCCGAGCCATCTCCTCTCCATTAGTTACCAGAGTTAACATAAACTAAGCCCTCCGTGGACGACTGTTCCCAAACATAAACCAGGCTACCGACTGTTTCCCTCACATAAAAACACAGGAATCTTTGTCCTCCTGCCTCCCGGACTGATTGAACTCCGCTGTAGCAGAGGTTCATCAAAACCTAAAACTTCAATAAAACAATAATGTCAGCTGACTGCCGCGTGTTAGCGAGCGTGCTAACTGCTAACGCCCTCCTTTATCAACACTCCGACTGGATGATCTGTGGTGGCACTGAACCAAGGGATCTTGTCCAGAAGTGGCTCCTCAAACATGTAGAAGGTCTGAGACAATGTTCAGGATGATAAGCAACTGGGACAGCACCAGCTTCCCCATCACCACCTCCAGCGGATCCAGCTGGACTGCAGCTCCAGTCCTGGTGCCAACTGGTGACTAACTGGTGATTCTCACTGCCAGACTGTGTCAGAAGGACCGGCCATGTTCAGGCTGATTTTAGAGCACTTGCACTTTCATTTGGGTTTAGATTTCCAGTTTGGATCTTAGAATATATCAACAAAAAGCTGGTTCTGACCTTTGCTTTGACCTTTGTTAAATGATTCAGGCTATTTTAGGGAAAAACTGCAGTTTTTTTTTGTGTTTCAGTAAAAAAGTTTGAAGTTGAGGAGTCAAACACCATTTCAAGATGTTCCAGCCACTGGTTAAACTGGTTCTGCCCTGAACCATCAGTGGTGAACCAGCTGACAATCATAGTTCTTGTCAGCATGTTCTGGATTCAGAACTGACCCGGGTTCCTCAGCTTGACTGAAATTAGACATTTACTCATTTCAAAAATGAGCATTTTTAATATCATTTTCTATTGACGCGGCGCCCTCTAGTGGACAGGATTTTCATATTCAAAATGTTGTGCACAGTTTAATAAAGTTTAAATATCAGGCATGATCCATAATTGCAAGGAGAAAATAAAGATCACATCATAAATGATTACCAACACCACATCATGAAGGTTTATAGCCGGTGAAATCAATTTAGCTTCCCCTGCTCCGAGCTCCGCTTGTATCCAGGCCGACATCTCAGTTCCAGATTTATACCATAATAAACAAGTATGCGTGAGTTAATGAAAGCCAGATTGCTCTGTGGAACACATTAAACATGAGGGGGAATGATGCGATCGGTGCCCGTGAGTGTTCTGGGCCCAGGAGGGAAACGCTTTATGGTGATGCCTTTCACAGCCTGAGAACTGCAGCCTCCATTATCGCCTCCTGGATTAAGCTGTGGCTGCTGACAGGCACACAGGGTGCGTAAATGTCAGAGCGGCCGGCTACACTGAGGGTCAGGTTGAGGCTTCGCAAAATGCTGACTGAAAAGTGACACGTTTACGAGCAGAGGGGCCAGGTCTCGAGCTTTATATCGCTCACAGATATTTCCAGTCATCAGCAACTATGATGGAGTTTCACTTGTTTCTTTAGTAATCAGGTGACCTATTTAGACCAAACTCTGCTTATAAAGATAAGAGGTCACATCTGCATCGCCCTCTGGTGGTGGGCTACAGGAGGTCCTAAACCCCTCCTCATTCCTTTCAAGTGACAGAAATAAAGAATCCAACTACCTGACGGGGTCCAAATATTCTTAAATGTTCATTTTTCTGATCAGGTTCTTGACCTTTTCCTGCTGTGTAAAAGAGAAATGTCACAAATCCCCGAAGCTTCACAGACTCATAATTACACAACGGTTTGGGGTGGAGCGCTCGGTCTCAGCGCATTTTAGGATGCAACCAGCACGAGGATCTGTGTCAGCGTGCACATCTGCAGCCTTGTACACTCTTGTGTAGCTGCAGCTGTGCTGGAGACGCTTTATCGGCCACATGCACAACTGTGCAGTGACCTTTGACCTCTGCGTTGCGGTCGCGGGTACTAATGTTGGAGAAACCAAGTAAAACCAAGAAAACGTCCGTTCTGGTCCGAGCTTGTCAGATTCTCCAGGTTCCTGTTGTGGATCTGCTGTTCCCAACAGGTTTGGCAACCTGCTACGTCCAACCCGTTCATATTTAAGGGAAACAGAGAAGATGGTGTCATCTCAGGTGACATTTGTCATGCGACCGTTACTGAGCAACCACGGCGTGTTGATAGGATCTTCAAACGTAGCCTGTGTAATTTATTCTTTGACCTTTAAAAGACACAATCTCTGTAATTACTCTGCTTGACATCACTCGAGCTTTGAGTCAGTCTGCTGCAAGTTTGTGTTATTTTTCTTATTAATTTGTGGAAAATGACTTTCCTGGGCATTTATACAAGTGGCGTTTGCTGAATTTGCCATGAGAGCATCCGAACTCCGCTGAACCCTGTCAAGGGAGCGCTAATCCTCAGGCTAACAGTTCGGTCGAGCCTTCCAGTGTCGTCCGCAGCAGCTGCGCAGCCAAAGCAAACAAATACCACATGGGAGCCATTTCAGGGGCACAAACAGGCAAAATGAGTCTTTAATAACACTCTGCAGAGGGCAGAGCCATCACCAGCGACTGGAACATTTTCTAATTATACCTGCTCACAGGCACATACTCATTTCTTGCGCCTTCTGTAGCCTAGCGTGGCGCAGTAGCCAGCGGCTAGCTGCGCGTCTGAAACCACATGAGATGTGGAATATTGCAGGCTGGCAGAGGTTGCTTTGCCAAGCTTTGGTTTTACCGTCAGGGTTGGTTAGCTGAGTAAACACTATATGAAATGGGCTGGGAAATGTACAGCGAGACTGTAAACAAAATCAAGGAAAGTACAAATTTCCTTAGTGTTTGGCAGACGTTTGAAGGCTTGTTACCGGGCAGCAATTACAGGACACCACTGTCAACGTAATTATAACTTCTTAATTGTGGTCGGTCGCTTCCAAGTTGGATCTGTGTTGGGAAAACATCGAGAAGTTACTTTGGAAGCAAAAGGTTATGTATATCAAATTATATCAAACTCTAATGAGGAGTAAACACTCACAAATCAAGTTAAAGGTAAATGGTCCCATCAAAGCACCTGGATAGACTTTATTTACCCGTTTTCTCAGCCAGAAGCTGCACGTAAGCCCCGCAGGGTTGTTGTCCATCACTTGGGAATGATGCTAATCATTAGAGGTCTATCTCCAGACAGGATCACAGACACCAGCACAAGCCTCACACAGGCTTTGATACGTGCACTGAGCCCCGACCATGCAAAGAATTCAGATTAGTCCTCCAACGCTCAGGAATTACAACTCTGCAGCTCATCTTTGAAAAGGATGAGGGAAAAAAGGAATAGTTACACACAGTCACACAAAGACTGTTGGGAAACTCGCTCCTTCCTCATGTGGACCGAACCAAGAACAGAGCCAGGGTCCAGGAGGGCAGAGAGGACAGAGAGGCAGGGAGAGAGAGAGAGGCAGAAGATGAATGGAGCTGCACCACTGCGATACTACCACTGACAGGATGAAGATTGATGATGGAAAATGATCATCAACAGCAGGGGGATGGAGAGGAGAGAGAAGCTGAGTTCATGATGTCCCTCAGCTGTCTGAATGTGAATCAGAACCACAGACCAGACCAGCCGCTTTTCACATGGAGAGTCTGGAGAACCAGATGAACTTTGATAACTGAGCTCATTTGATCTTCTTGGTTTCTTTCAATTCAAACCAACAGTAAACTGAGTTTGATCCAACACCAGTAGGTGTGTAACTGTGTGAGGAGTGTGATCGTTCCGGAGACACGAGAACCTGCAAAGATGGAAAACTGAAGTAACAAGCTGAAGAAGCAAATCTGTGCCCCACAGAAACTTCATTTGGTTCCAGCAGCTGATGTTCATGAAGAACCAGGAGCTCTAACGTGTCTACAGACTGGTTGGAGCTCTGAATCACTCATTTCATCGCCCTGTAGCTCTTCCAGAGACCTGAGCCCTGGAGGTCAGCTGGTGTTTCATCACTGATGACTCCTCCTAAATGAGAGCAGCGGTCTTCTCCTCTCTCTCTGCAGCTCCAGCAGACGATCACGCTGACCTCTCGCTCCGCAGCGATGCTGTAATTATCAGCCAGACCACAGCAGCAACTGGACGGAGGCCCAAGACAAAACACCGGGACAAAAGCAACCGGGGAACGACGGCCGCTGGCCACAGCGGCGTAACACAACAGGCGCGCTGGACGTGCACCAAGGCTAGCTTTTAATCATGCAACAAACGTTTGGTCGTCTGAAACACCACAAGTGCAGCTCCTGCAGCTCCACCTTCTCTGCAGTCCCTGAGGGACAGATCGGCAGGGTGGTTCGTAGGGTCAGAGCAGAGTTATGTGAGACGCACAGGCATCAAACTCAGAAAGTAAAGAGCAACACGAAGGCCACTCATGCACATCTGCACCAGCTACGGCTGGATGTCTTCTCAAAATATCCACACTGGGCATCTGCTGGAGTGGTGCACACATGCACACACACACACACACACACAGGGCTTCTTTGGTTGCACCCCAGTATGTAGACGACTGTTAAGTTTAGCAGCTGCCATCAGGACTCTGGACTTTTCTCCATCCTCTGTTTTATGTCCATCTTCTCCTCCTGCTCTGACACCCTCCTGACCTGCAAGGGTGAGGTGATCATCAACACTGCTCACTGCACGTTTGCTGCATTTTAATTCCAAGCATTGTGTCATTTTTTGAGAATCTGTGTCATCACTTTTACTGGGAGTTCAAATTCCACATTTTAACCCAAAAGCAATGGTAACGGATATTTTTAATCTCACTACCGTTTAAATGTTGATTCATAAACACATTGAGCATTTACTTCCAAAATAGTTTGAAGATTAAAAAAAAAAAAAAAAACTTCATGACTCCACGAGTTATGGTTTCGTGCTGCCCTCTGCTGGCCATTATGTAGTACTGCCAAGTCTGATGTAACGCGTTTGTAAGACTGTTGACATGAAATCAGACCAAAAACTGTCTCAAGTCTTTTAGCTTCATTAGCTCTGAATAAAACAAACCAACTAAATGACAGATTTTGCTTAACTGTCCAGTCAGCTCTGCAAGCGAGTGATCCAGAATGATGTAGTACCACCGCACCGCCGACAGGGGGTAGTGTTAAACTACTTTAGAACTTTTTTTTTTTTTTGCGCGGTCCTTTCAGGTCTTTTCATATTTCCTGGGTTGTTAGACCACAGCCATGTTCTAAAATGATGCCCAGTCCTCCCACTGGCTGCTCCTCTTTGTACCGGTAAATGAACTCTACTGAATAATGACGCACCTTAAATGGAGCACCAGCTTCAGATAAATGAATGGTTTCTGAGGAGGTGCAGCCGGTGCAGACCTCACATGACTTCATTTGCTTTTCTTTTTCAGTAAAAGACATTTTTGTGACCAGTTGGATTCTTGGGGACTGTACTGTGACCTAAAACACTCACTGTTTTGAGGAGCACCAGCGCCGGAAACGCGTCCAGCTCAGAGTAGAAGACCTCAAAACCAAACGTAAAACCTAAACCCGCACCAAAGAACCACACACACCCCAGCCAAACACTCCACCCACTGCTGCTGGCAAGCATCAGCTTCTCTGTACAAGCTCACTCCGCAGGTGAAAGGGATCGCGTCTGATTGGCCACGCCCCCAAAGCCAGCTGAGCCGGAGGCCAACCATTAACACAGGAACTGGTCTGACACCCTGGGGTCACAAACACCTGACAATCTGGTCAGCTGTGTTTAATCAAACTGATTTCAGGTGTTTCGTGGCAGTTTGAGCCCTGTGGAATATGTTAAATTTTAGAAGAAATATTTAATATGGACATAAAATAAAGTTGTAATGAGCAGAGATATTTCCTTAAACCCAAATATTAATTCAGAACTGCTGCTAAAAAAAAAAACGACATAATTGCAAAGCTCCAGCAGGGGGCGCCCTGAGACAATGATTGCCTCAGGCTATGCAATAACGTTTGCAACGTCTCCACAGTCTGAGGCCTCTCAGATTACCCTCAAACCTTAAATTACTGCAGCAGCAGTGATTTTTTTTCTTTCCTTGGGAAACTTTAACACGCAAGCTTTTATTTAACTGCATATTAACACCGACTGTGGAGGTTCTGGACATCATCCGGCGTCCCACTGTGGCTGGAATGAAACTCTCTGAATATGTGCATGAATTTTTAGTGTTTCTCTCTTTTTTCTGTGTCAGATGGTGTCTGAACAGTGCCTCCGTGCACAGACTCGCTGAATGTTATCAGCCTGCAGACCGAGGCTGAACAGCAACAATGGCTGCACGTTCAGAGCCATTCAAACATGAAAATATTTCCTTTCTGCCTGGTTTTTATAGGTTCATAATGTCGCTCGGCGCAGATAACAGTGTCCATAATGAACTCAAATGTTTCCACTCACTCTCACTGCAATATAATTTAATAGCCGTGCTGGTAATTGAACCACTCTGCTAGGTGTCACATGCTAATGTGTCTTAATTACACATGAGAATTGAGATTTTAGGCTTTTACGTGTTTAAAAATGGATGTAAATGAAAGAGGCTAATCCAAACATATTAATCTTATTTATGACAGAATGAGAATATGCTGGATTAGCACTCAGCAATGCTCCCTTTTACCGAGAAAAACAGAATTCCAGTTAATGTTTCTGTAATGAACGTCGTTAATGTCTTTCCGTCCACACAAAAGACCGATAAAAATCCTCATCTTTGATTACAACTCACTGCTCTCCTCATTAACACGCTCGCTAGAGTATTACGGTTTCTGCCATGGCGGCGTTCCGGGCCAGGCCACAGGAACGCCGCTTGTATCTGCGCCGTTTGTCCCCGATGACTCAGAGCGACGAGTTCAAACTCAGCCGACACTTTATGGCTCCGATATCTGGAAAATCACATCCGAAGGTGCCGCGGAGATGAAAAGAGGGAGCTGCGCTTTGAGGGAGAGCGATAAATAAAAAAGATATACATTTCTGACCTTTTGCAGGAAGACGCTGACCTATGGAGAAGTGAAGGATTTCTCCCAGCAACCCTCTGACAGCCGTGCTGGACCCGCCCCTCTCGGCTGACCTTTCCAACCTCTCCTCCTCACTCAGGTATCGGAGTCGCTTGCTTGGACAATTTGATGTAAATACTATAACAAAACGCTTCTGCTGCGAACATCTGCTGAGTTCATTCCGGCTTTTAGGTTTTGCGGCATTTAGCTTCAAAAGAAGCGCCGTGTTTATGCTAACGCGGTGCCTCTGAGATCCCTCTGCACCCCAGACTCTGCATTCTGGGAGATTTTACCTGCAACCGTGATGAAAACAGGACTTGGGAACAGTTCTGGAGCCCGCCACCAGGGGCGGCGGAGGCGCTTCTGTCTCAGAATCTCACGTTTTTATCTTCAAACAGCGTTTACAGAAGCCAAAGAGTTTCTGAAACATTAATCTGCACATTTGACATTTCAGAGGCTCGTGACATTTCCAACAGCTTCGGAAGCCACGGTCACCCAGGATTTGCCTGCATCTGGAGAGAAACCTGTCAGTCCAACACACGCACGCACGCACGCACGCACGCACGCACGCACGCACATGCAGCATCAAACTTTTGCCTGTTTTCTATCCCGAAATGATCCCTGATCACGTGATTCTCCGCTCAGTCTGACAGCAGAAGCCGAGAACAAAAGCAGAGTTCCGGATGTTCGTCCGTCTCCTGACACAGTTTCTGACTTCTGGACCCGTTCGTGATCGTCTTCTCCATCTCTGCTTCACGTCGGCTCATTCTCCACTTAGCATCTTCCTCGTCCTCCTGTGCACGGTGTTCCTGGAGGGAAGAGCATAATTCAGTGTACTAATAAAGTATCCAGCTGCTATGGGCTAATATAATAAGCTGTTCTCACTGTGGGCTGCAGCATCTCTAATGAAATCAGGGCGCACGTGACTCGCCGCAACCCTCATTAAGGAACTTGTTCTTTTATGGTGTTTGGTGTGGACAAATATATATTAACTGGAGCTCACCCTCCTCATCACCATCATCCTCACAGCCTCCTCATCATTATGCACACACTGAAGTCCCATCAGTCAGCACAGGGAACATACACACTACCTCTCTCACTTACACACACACACACACACACACACTCATGCTGGGTTTCATTTCAGCTCTCACAGCAGGTGTGAGAACAGCGTCCCAGTTTAATGCTGGGCTCATTTCCCAGGTCGAGACTTTATTGATTGATATAAGGTACAATTACATAAGCCGCTATGCATATCCTCATGCTAGTTATTACTGTAATTTCCTCTATTCTGCCCTCCGTGAACCCTGCTGGAGCTCCGGAGGGAGGCTGGCCTTTCTTCTGCCTGCGAAGTATTAAAGTCCTGACCTGTGATTTGGACGCGTCAGAGCTGCCAGAGTCGCTTAGCTGTGACAGTCCCAGAGACAGCAGGACTCTCCGCCGCTCCTGAAGCCGCGCCATCGACTTTTATCGAGCAAAATAAGCTCGGCGTGGAGAAATATCGATATCAGGTCAATACGTACGTCTCTTGGGTGCTTTTCTGCCCACGAAGAGATCATTTGAGGATTTACGTCATGAATTGTTTGGGAATGAACCTCACAGGAGGTTGATGCAGAAATCTCCTCATTTATGGTTTCAATCCTCTGCTGCCGTTTGAGACGAGCTTTACTTTTATTACTGAAATGGAAGACGTCTCTTCTATGATCAAATGGCGGCTGCGGCAGGAAGTAGCGGCAGGAAGTAGCAGCAGGAAGTAGCAGCAGGAAGTAGCGCTCTCTGAGGCGTTTCTGTGCATTAACCGAAACATCCCAACAGCAGCAACGGTCCACATCACAGATTTGGAGCGTTGCGTCTCATTTAGCCACTGTGAGTGTTTCAAACCGCCGACTTTGACGCAACTCACTGAAACACATGTGGGGAAAGAGCCAAACCAAAGAGGCAGGGATGGAAATGACTCAAAGACAAAATGTTTCCACGCAGTGGAAATGACTCAGGCAGAAAGTGCGATCCAACACTGAGGTCCAAGTTTGATGGTTTGAGGGGGGCTTCATAAATTAGGGCTCCGTGTCTGGTGTCAGGCTAACGTTTCATGACAGGATGAGGCAGAAGTCAGAGCCTAATCCAGTAAATATGTCAGTGGAACTCTGACAAATTCACTCATGGATGCAGAGTCTGACTCAGAGGCTGCCAGAACCAGAACCAGTTTGGTTTGGGACAAAGGAACGTGCACGTATTTCCCCTGTTAGCACTTCCTGATCTCCAGCATCAGTGCACACACTGGTACCTGCGTTAGCCTGAAGCCGGCACACAGAGGACGGTGGTCCTAAGTCGTGCAGATGACGGCCAAAGTCGCGCCCCTCGGCGGAGGTGAGATGACTCAGACTGGCGGCTGTGGTGGAGGAATGCTGACTTTTTTGAGGCGAAGCTAAACTGCAGCGATCAGCTGGTGGGATGATCCGAAAGCTTAAACACCACTCAGACGTTCTATTCAGTTTATCTCAACAAAAGTGCCGCAGCCAACATTAAATCCACAAGTGCAACTGTGCAAAACACTGAAAAGATATTAAAATCTGGCTCCTGGGGAGAGAAGTGAAAGAATAAATTCTTCTCTGCTGCCATTCTTTCCGTTTATTCTGCAGTTTAAAAACAAATGAGCTCATTTCAACATGGATTTTCCTCAGGGTAAAAGAAAAAAAAACAAACCTTTTCTTTGTGCCTTTTTTATATTTAGATTCCCACACAAAGACTGTTGATTTGCAGGTTAATCTCATACCTGTGATCAGATTAGCGTGGGAGTGCAGGGCAGGGATTAGCCTGTGCCGCATGCATGTCTGCGCAGCCATCACTCTGTAAACACTGGTCAGGACGGATGGGCTTGGGCCTGAGGCCTCTGGCCGCTGAGCTTTGTCTTATTGTCCTGCATGAACTGGATCGCTCACACACTCCAAACACTCACACACTCCAAACACTCACACACCCTGATGAGTCACCGTTTGGTTACTGGGCTTTCTGCTGTACTGGGAGAAAGTCCGGCCTGAGTCAGGCAGACGTGCCCAAAAAGGCACGTGAGGCAACATGTGCGCTTGCAGACTGGTTCATGTCGGGATTCACCCACTTGCAACAGGAGGCGTAATTTTAGTTCTGCCAGCGTCAGCATGGCGAGTGTGAACGCGCGCACAATCACCGAGGCCAGAGGAAATAAACAGATGCATCCGATAATTACCCGCTGAAAATAACACGGAAGCAAAATCTCTGAGGTTCCGCACAAAACAAACAACTGTAAAAACCAGTTCAAGACCTGAATAAAACAGCTCGTGAATAAATGAAGACGTTAAATGACCCTAAAACCAACAATCTGAGCTTTGAAAAAGAACCTGAGGAGGAGGATTTCCATTTCTGCCGGTCAACCCTGCACATCCAGGACCGAAACATTACCCCCTCCACACGGTCATGAAGCACAATTAACTTCACTCCCTCTTATGAATATTCATTAGCACAGGCGGTTGTCATTCAATTCTAGATGATTTCAACTGAATTAGCATAATTAAACATTATCCATGGTAAAGGCGGTGGACGAGCCTCCCCGCCGAGACTCCGCAGCCATGTTTCCGTGTGTGTCAGCGCGCCAGAGAAAGCATGATGGATAATATAATTATGTTGGGAAGACAATGGGAGCCCTGCGGTATTGTTATTAATGTGCTCTGTTAATAATGACGCGGCCTACGTGAGCAGGCACGTCTGCAGGAGGTGAGAGAGGGAGACAGAAACCAAAAAACCCGCGCAAATGTATATTCTGGGTGTGTGTTTTAATGTATGTTTCAGTGTGTTTAACCAGCATTTCCATTCGGCACTGTACAAATAATCCATTAAAAAATCAATCCCTGCAATCGAAGCTACCCATCACACAGCTGCTGTAATTAAGTCGTGCCTTCTTTGTTACTCTGCTGCTTTTATCTGCTTAGATCCTGTGTTTTCTGCAGGTGATTGAGAAGCTGTTTGTTAAATAAATAGTAGACATAAATAATAAAAATACAGCTTATTTTACAGCACTTGTACGCCATCATTTCTCCTCTAAAAAGAAGCCAGTAGTGACAATGACGGACCAGAGGGGGCGACAAAGGGGAGCTGCTGGAATTTGACTGGCACGCAGGAAGCTCAAAACCAAAACCAGCCCTGGTTCTGAAGAACAGATATGGAGAAATGGCCCTGTGACATCAGCTGCTGCAGGAGCTGAAGTCACCACTGCAAACGTTAAACTCTGCTGTTAGCTGTCGGCTAACCACAGGACGCTAAAGCTGTCAATCAAACAGAAACTACGCTTCTTTGAAATAACACTTCTGAATTAGTGCATATTTATTGTCATTTGCAATGTAGTTGATAGTTCTACTAAAATAAAGATCCTTCACTACCTTTTTCCTGATTAAAATTTGGGCTCATAGTGATCACTGAAGGCTAATGTTGTCTAAATGAAAGAGTGTGTCAGAGCTAAAGCAGCACTGACGCTTTAATTCCAGTCAAACCTAATTAATCCTGGTGGAAAACAAAAACAGCCCAGTCAGCAGAAGATGTTGGCCGGCCTCGGATCTGATCTGCAGTCTCACTCCTATACGGATGGCGGACGCCACCTCCGTCCTCCACGTCTCCTCTTTTTCTTCCTTAAACTGCACAGAAGCGGGTGCGTGCGTGTGAGCGTGTGTCTCTTTGGAGATATAAGCGACGGCTTAAATTTCACACGGATCATTTCTCACTGTCAGTAGTGCACAGAACCCCAGCACTCGGGCCTGATGGGTAACATGATTACTTATTATGCCTTTCCATGAGGCAGGAAATGAGATTAAAAGTTGCCCTTTTACATTTTATAAAACGGCAGGCGGGCGAATGGCGGCCGTGGTGGCCACTGGCAGCTTTCTGCAGAGAGGAGCTCATAATCCATCTTGATCTCATTAGGACAGCATGTCTGTTTTTCTGTTTTTCTTTCTTTCTTTTTTTTTTTTTTTACTAAAATCTTCCTTTGGAGATGCTGCCACAGGAATGCAGGGAGGGTTTTTTTTTTTTTTTGTTCAGACGACGCATCCGCACTTTGAGCTGAGTAAGCACAGAGTGGCCGAGCATTAGCTGGAGTTAGCGGGAGGGATGGAGGGATGGGGAAAGATGGTAGACTGGCACACGGAACACCAGCTTAGAAGAGCCAGTGGAAATAATCTAAAATAAGATCCTTTATTTATAAACTCTCTGTAAACTTGTTGGAGGCAGTTTGGCAAGAACAGGAGACAAGTGAGTGCAGAGGAAAGAATGAACGGGGGGGAAAGATGAGAAAAGGAGGTGAAGAGGGGAGACCGAGGCCATGTATAAGTGGAGAGATACCGCAGCCCGATAGTGAGATGAAGAACGATGGTGAGATAGAGACGCAGGCTTTTACATTCCAGGACTAAGCCGGAGGGATCCGACCTGAAGACCTGTCTCCGGAGTCTCCATTCGTGCGGCGTCTCTGCTGTTGCGTAATCTGTGAGTGCACGCCACGGCCACAGCCGTGACAGAGTGGAGGTTGCACACTGGGGGGCACCACAGTCCTGGAGAGGTCTCCTGAGCTCCCTCCTCACAGCACAGCCCTCTCTTACCTCTGCAGACAGTCAGGATAAATGTGAGCGTCTGAGTCCGAACTCCCGTCGAGTCTCCTCTGGCTTCACCAAACCTGACAGTCAAGTCGGGTTCATTAACTGTACAGCCCGTTTGAGCAAGGTTTATTGGTTTCTATGGCAACATCATCTCTGCTCATCCTCCCCAAGGTCTGACAGCCATCGATCTTCCTCGCCTTGAAAGAGAGGGTGGGCCGTCGCTGAGCAGCACGTTGATTTCCTCCTTTTTAAAGTTGTTAAACATGCTGCTCTTCAGCAGTTTGAATGTTTACCTGCAGTTTACCTGAGTGTTTACCTGCAGTTTACCTGAGTGTTTACCTGCAGTTTACCTGAGTGTTTACCTGAATGTTTACCTCTCTCATCAGCAGCAGATAAAGATGAAGGGTGCATCTACTGCTCCAGCATCATAGATGACTCTGTCCCGTCTCGTCTCCTCATCAAAGTGGAGTCCAGAAGATTGTTGAATGTCAAAGTGGAAGCCGCGGTCGACTTTCAAACTTTCTTCCTTTATACGCCGATAAAGGAGAAGCGCAAGAGCTGGCTCAGCGTCCCGGAGCCGTGACGATGGAACGCTGGAGCCACATGCGACCGGCTCCTCTCTGCTCTCCAAGGACGGAATCCTGCCTGCTTCTGCACAGGAACTGGAAACGGAATCATCTCTGCTGCGTGCGGGGACAGACCAGATCTGACTCATCCTGAGGGGACCATCATTAACCACTTCCCTTTTAACAGAAGCCTTTCCTGAAACCTTTATTCACTCATTCAATAATGTGGTGACAGGAATAAATATTTACAGTTAGACAATAAAGTCCTTTGTTTCCGATACTTAAAACTCCAAAGCAGGAAACAAACTGACTCGTTTTAAAGGTCGATCAAGCGTGACTGTTCAGACTGATGGATCACAAGAAGCAGATTGGGTTCAGGGTTAGCGGTTTAGTTGGGAGGCTTCTGGTTGAGTTAACTCTTAATCCTCAGTCACAGGCGGCTCTGCCAGACCTAAAATAATTATTGTACGTCTGCGATAAGTTTACCCTCCGTGCGATCAAAAGTCCCCAAATGTAGCATCATGTCACCGATTGAACACGCTCAGGGTCCTCCTTTTTCCATTAAAAAAAGCTTTACTTAAATGTGGTCTGGATACAGATCCTGTGTTTCTGTCCAGCTTTAAGTGAGTTCGGATGCTTTTTTACAACCTGTTCTAAAAAGCTGGTTTTTCAACCTTTGCTTTAATATAAGGTAAAACTATATCCTGAACCTGTGGTCACCATTTGACCCAAACCAGACTGGAAATTTGATCATTTTCCTCAAATTACAGTAACTTTAAGCTGCTGGTACAAAAAGAAGAAGCAGCCGGACGGGTCGAGTCCTCTCCTGAGCTGAAGCAGACGGAGCTGACTGTTTTCTGTCAGGCTGCTTTCTAAATATAGTCTGAGATCAATGCAATCAGGAACAATCTCTCCATTATGACAAGCAGTTTGGAGACAGATACACCAGGCTGTCAGATATTTCTGCGCTACGGCCGAGCCGAGACCGTCTGCAACAGGAGCCGCAGCAGCCAGACGCTTTGGCAGGATCTCTGCTGCGACCACGCTCGTGCCAGTAAAGGCGATTACATTTGGGGAGAGACAGAAGAAGAGAGGCGAGCGGAGCAGAAAGAGGAGGGGGAAGCAGTTCTGGCCAGAGAAGAGGAACATTTCTCAAGCTGAAGTCATTTCAAAAGCACAGTTTGCAGACATGGGTGGAAACTGCAGCTTCATCCCTTCACATCTTTGTTTCTCCAGCAGCAGAACAGCTGCCTCTGCACTCCTCCCCCTCCTCCCTCCGCTTTAGCTGATCTCTCACGCTTCAGTCTTTTACTAAATCACCTGAGCTGATTTGGTGATGGTGTTCTTCATCTCCCAGTTTGGAGTGAAAGCCCCCTCGTCTCCATCCTCCCCCCTGCTGACGGACAAAGGGAGGGGAGAAGATGGAGCAAGAGAAAGGGTGTGGGATAATGAAAAGATCATTGTATGGGTGGAGAGCTGATCTAATCACTGAGGAAATGAGGCCTGTGAATGTCCAGTCGTTCGGTCTCATTTACACATGTCCTTTAATGCTGCTCAAACATTGATTAACCACTAAGGTCTCAGCAGACGTCCGCGCTCTCCCAGCTCAGCGTTTAAAGGTAAAAAACAAAAAAACTCCCGGCTGTAGTCTCAAGCGTTTCAGCCTAAACTCCAGCAAAGCAAAACTGGAGTTTAGGCTGTATTATTTTTAACACATTGTTGGGAACGTAATTAACCTGTAATTCAGAGTTTATTACCTCTGAAAAGCTTTACTGGCAGCTCTTGACGCTCTGTTGCGCCACCAAATTCTGACTCATCCAGGATGCAGAAATAAGCTCTAATTTTCTCTGGATTTTTCTGGAATATTTCCAATGTTTACCAGCGTTTCTTTCTTTTTTTTTTTTGCAAACATGCCAGAAAATATCCGTAATATTTGCCCTGTAACAGGTGCTTTTTAGAGATTACGGACAAGTTGTCTGTGTGTGAGTGTCTTTGAGAATCAGGATTATATAAACCTCCTGTCTGAGCCTGCCTTAAGCTGATTCAAGCAATTTGCAAGTAAAAAGATGTCTCGGTGCTTAAAAACGGGGCCAAATGTGGATGAAACGGTTTTAAAGAGAAGTGTCCGACCCGGCAGAACTTTGGCCAACGTGGCGTTAATACAGGACCGAATGTGAGCGCCGAGGTGGCCCACACGCTCGCCACAGGTGCAGGTGGAACGCAGGATGAGTCAGTTAACCTCTGCTCTGTGAAAACGCACGGCGGTGAGTCAGAACTTTGCACTGAGGCATTCTGGGAACCTTTTGGCAGACAGAACACCGATAAACACAAGTTGCAGCAAACAGAATTTGTCTTGTGCGGTGCCGACATCTAATAAACAGCCTGCAGACGGTCCAGGCTGCAGTTTGCTCTGGCTTCATTTCGCTCCTGCAGGTGCTTGTGTGGGGCCGCAGGGCAACAGATGTGGACTAATAGCATTAGAATATTTCACTTTCAGGTCATCTGCTTTCTTGGCCTGGACCCTCCTCACCCCTAATGAGCCCTCTTCACCTGAAACCAGCCTCAGAAGCACATGTCCATGTGTGAGGGTGACAGCCACTGGTCAAAGGGGCCCTGGGGTGGGAGACGCCGCAGGTTATAGGAGATGACTGCGAATGTTCCAGCAGGCTCAGATTCTGCTCCAGGTTCTTCTTCACCTCCGCTTATCTCAGTCCCAAACACAAGATCCCAACCTTTCCTCAAATCTCACATGACGCAGCACGAATTATCTCAGCTCCGACGTAAGACCTTTCCCAGATAGTCTTCAGATCCTCTTATACTCTTATCCCCCCCAACCCACACACACACACACACACACACACAGGACATGAACTCAGAGGAGTGTTGAGCTGCCACCCACGGGACTCCATGGAGATATGGATTTGAAAAGACAGTGGTGCCAATATGAAGCTCCTGCATGGCTGGTCCACACAGAGGCCTGTAAAGACCTGCCAAGACCTGGGGGGAGAGGTGGGGGGTGGTCCTACGTGCTGAAACCCAGATTTGTCATTAAGAAGGAACTGCAGCCAGCACACAAACACCCGCATACCGGACCTGCAAACATACTGGGAGGCTGGAAATAAACATACTGGAGTACAGGGGGCCCGAACGGGACGGCCCAGCTCAGCCTCCGACTTTCCATTCAGGCTCGTGGAAGAGCGCAAACATTCAAACGTTAATGGATGAAAGCGTTTGTGAAAGTCTGCCACATATATCGCGTGCGATATCACATGACTGGATGGTTGCTCTGCGCTCGTGAAAACACACGACGAGTGTGAAAAGTCAGCAGCTCTCAGCAGTGATGGAGAATCCTGCTGGGACCTGAAAATGGAAAACATTTCACAGGGGCTCCTACAGACGATTGGCTTCATATGTTATCCTGTCATCTCTCAGAGCTGCTCCGAAGACGTGATTAAAAGAAGGAGTAAAAGCTCTGAAACGAGAGAGAAGAAGACAAGATGGGGAGCGCTTGAATAAAGAAAACCCCGTATCTGAATAAAAATAAATCACTAAATCTGCTCCTCTGTTGTCCTGCTAGCTTGTCCTCATCTTCGGCCCCCCTCAAACTTTTACCACAATCTCACGCCTGGTTTTCTTTTTCAACCAGAGTTGAAAAAGTCGGGAACATTTGGAATTTTGCGGTCAAAAACATTGAGACTGAAGATGTCTGTGTTGGGTAGCATGCCACTGAAACACTGCTGGTGGGGGAGAACCCGGTCCAGGAGGAGTGGGAGATGATTCCAAAAGGAACTAGCAGAGATGAATCAGGTGGGAGGAGGACAAGAAGGTTGAGGTTAGATCACGTCCGGAGTGGAAGTGACGGACAAAGTGCCTCAAAGTGACGATCTGGACGGAGATGTTGGCAAGTAAGACAGCAGATCAAATCAATTCAGTCTCCGGGAGAAGCCGAGCAGCAAATGTGATGAGAACATCCAATAAACCCCTGCGGACGGAACTTTCCTCCTCCACCCCATCTGTTTTGAGTCTCCAGCTGCAGGAGGGGGAGCTCCAGGCCTGGCCCACCACCCCTACTGGACGTGCACCCACGTACGCAGCCTTGAGAGCACGGGCTCGCTGCCAGGACTGAACTAGAAGCAGCTGTTGTTCTGCTGGGTGGAACTGGACCCCTCGTTACATAACACAGCGAGTGGGAAGGAGGAGCTCAGAGCGAGACTGTTGCGAAGGCTGCCAGGATTTGACCCAGTGGCCCAGCTTTACCTCCTCTGGCCAGATGAGCTCTTCAGAGCCTGCTGGACCTGCTCCAGGAGGGAAGAAACAAAAGCGAACCTTCCGCTTGTTACTGTCATTGAAGCCAGAGGAGGGAAATGAAGGGTGAGCTCTGCTCCTCTGGACGAGCAGAACCACATCTTTACTGTGGATCAGAACAGGGAGGTTCTGGAGACGTGAGCCACGCCCACTTTACTGAGGAGCCACGAGAGGTCGTCCTGCAGGAGAACATTTGGCTTTGAATCAAAGATTACAACCTCTTCATTTTCTTATAGAAATGCTTTGCTCTTATAAACACGGTCTAAAAGTCTCGCCAGGATTTTACAACATCATCACAGAAACAAAAAGATCTTTAAGAGGGAAGAGAGTAAAGATTGAGCGACGGCGTCCAGCTCACTCGTCAGCTTGTCTTGTGAAAACACACGACCTGGCGGCCTGTTGATGACAGGCACGCTCTTTACTCCTCTGGAAAGGTCGGAGCATTCTCCCGCCAGCTGGGCTCCGCTGACACGGGCTTGGTTTTTGCAGAGACGTGGAAACGGCTGCGCGACACTTCGCCAAACAGCGCTGAGCGCGAACCCTTAAAGTCTGAACAGTTCAGACTAGCTAGGAAGCAGCTGCAATAGAAGAGGGACTGACCAGGAACATCCAGGAACATAAGCTGAGACCTGGTCCTCAGCTGTGCACCGATGGACCACTCCTATCATGTAGCTCATTTTTGGTCATTTGAACGTTTTTTTTCCTTCTTTGTTCTTTCATCTGTTTTGTCGGTGGGGGGCAAAACCTCAGCTTTTTATGGCCCTGACTACGTGCTGACCCCGGGTCCCCAGGCAGGGTCGTGACAAACAGGAGCATCCTTAAATTAAATGGTCAAGCTGTTAATTTCAGGGATTTCCTCTTTGATTCTCACAATCAGAGTCTCTGTGGTCCTGGTCCTGGTCCTCCCGGGTTCAGGTTCTGCTTTAACACCACAAAACCAACATTGGCCAGCTGGATTTGACAGATTCTGTAAATGGGGGAACATAAAGTTTCAAACAGCTGTGTGATAATTACAAGAGAACCGAACTCAGCGTTTACAGATGCGACATCTGTGCGTCCGCGTTTCATTCTGAATAACAATTCATCCCAATGGCTTGGGAGATCAGGGAAAGTGAATGTATAATAAGGTTTAGTTGTGCTTAAACCTTAAATGTAGCAGTCTTTACCTTTACTAAATGCGCAGTTGGCCTTCATTCATAAGCAAATTATTTTCATCTGAGACGTGATTGGAAGAGACGAGCACACAGGACTCAGAGCAGAGCGGAACCCGGAGCAGAGACGCTCTTGTCCTTTTCCGTGTAATCAAATCGTCCCTGTGGTTTATGTGCATCTCCTGCCTGTTCAGTCTTGTATCTTGATGGTTGTTTCCTCTGGCTTTTATTGCTATTATGCCCCGATTCGGTCTTTGGCAATGAACTCGGTTAAAACGGAAAAAAATGGAATGTCAGAGACCATGAGGTTCATGTAGACACAGAGCAGAACACGCCGGTTTAACGGTGCCGACCCAGCTCTCTGTGCCTGCACGTGGGAAAGCAAATGCAATTAGACATGTGCTCTTGAACCTTGCACTCGTGTTTGGCTCTGTAAAGTATTTAAAACATCTAAAAAAGAGCAAAAAGAGAATTTCTGTTGACTGATCACTGAACAAACTTTATTTGGATGAAAATTAGAATAAAAAAAAAAAAAGATTGGTTAGGAAACATTTGTGCTCTGCCCAAACACCGTTTTCCATCCAAACGAGCTGCTGAGCTCTTCCATCATGATTGAGGTTTGGTTTGCATGACAGAAAAGTCACATGACGACTGTGACTTTCAGGCTGTTGAACAGGTTCTGATCACGTGGGATTCTGTTGCTGTTCCCTCTGCGGGCCACTTCAAAGAGTCTGTGATGGCAAAAATGGAAAGTAAAATCCATTCTGCTAGGTTTGCTTTAAAAAACCGGTAGGAGGAAACATCTCACTGCTCGTTTGAACGTCCACGTTCGATGGTTAATTGGCAGAGTCGCCTCCTCCCAGCGGTAATTGTCTGTGTGGCCACGCCGAAGCACAAAACCGCTTATTCACACTTCTGCTGGCTGCAGAAGCAACTCACACTCCTCCCCCAGCGATGTGTTTTTAACCTCTCAAGGTTGGTTTTGCATCACAGCAGTCGTTCTCACACTACACGACATATTTTGGTACAAGTTTTTGGAACACAAATGGCCTTCAAACCATAAAGTTTGTGTTTGGAGAAGAATCGTTTGGTGGAGGATGGACTCGGGTCAGTGCTGCTGCCCTAAGCATGGGGGGCCTACTGACCTGGGCTCAGCTCAGACACAGAACCTCTGGATCCAGGAGCAGCAAACCTTCCTCTGGATCACAGCACAAGGAGGAGAACCTGATCCTGGTCTCCTCCTGGGGCTTCTCTCTTTGTCTGTCTGGCTATTCTGTTTTCTTCACATTGATTGGAGACTCTGGCTGAGAGTGTGTGAGTGACTGGTGTGTGTGTGTGTGTGTGTGTGTGTGTGCGTGTGTGTGTGCCCTGGGCCGGTGCTGCTGACTGGCGCGTCACCGTCGCCGGGATCGGCTCCTGGACCCCGGTGATCCTGGTGGCATTGAAGAGAAGGTGAATGAATCAGTGAATAATGGAATGATTTTGTTGCTGCTCCAGAACCGAAGACAAGCGCCGCTTGGCCCAGTCTGATGAAGCGGGACAGTGACTGTGGACTCAGAGCGCCGCTTGGCCCAGTCTGATGAAGCGGGACAGTGACTGTGGACTCAGAAACCACGCCGCAGAGAACTACATCCAACAGAGTCTGCAGACACAAAGTTCTCCGGTTTTTAATCCCATCCTGTCTGGGACCTGTCCCGGCTGTTGGCTCGGCTCTGTCTTTTAATGGAATTATTTTAGCCTCAGAGTGCTCTCAGCTTCGGGCTCTTCTGGAGCGATCCAGCCTGATCGATAACTCAGGCTCAGCTCGTGCTGGAACAAACAAGGCAGCTTTACGGCCTCCATCCATATGTTAATGTCCCATCGTGGTTCCAGTGTTACTAAATTACATCCGCGTCAAGACCTTCGATCCTGAGGACCTTTTTTTTAATTAAAATGTGTTATTAATGTCGTCTGCGTTCACCTGAACCTGCTGCAGGACTGAAACGAAACTAAAGTTGATGAGTGGAGGTGGCTCACGTCTTCATCTCATCTCTGTCAAATATCAGCCGCTCTGCTCGTCCGGCCTCAGATGTCAGCGCCGTCTCTGCGCAGCACCGAGATTCACTTCCACCAGCCAGGACCTTCCTCTCTCCCTAAATCCAATATTCCCAGCTGACACGCAGAGCGGCTCTCACCGTGGCCCCTATGAAAGCTTCCTGCGGAGCCCTGAAACTGGTGGCTTATGAGAGCTGCGGTTGCTCATCACAGCTGGGCTCCCCCACTGAGCTCCACTTAACCTCCCCGGTCTGCGAGTCTGAGGCATTGCGCTACACAACGCCGGCTGTGTGTGTGTGTGTGTGTGTGTGTGTGTGTGTGTGAGCTTCACTCTCTAATATTATTATTTTTTTTACAAAATGTAGTTTTTGGTCGGATTCCAGAGTCGATATAATCAATGAAACAATCTTTAGAAAGCCAGAAATAACTCCGGTTTAAATACAAAACACTGTACTACAGACTTTTTATTATTTTACTGCTATATTATTGCCTACGATCAAGTTAATTTGTGATGAATTATTATTATTAAGTGTTGTAACTCTGAACTTGAATTGTGTTTTCTTACATAACCTATTTGCAGAGGTAAAAATGAAATTGGTGTTATTGTTTGGCAATATTGTTGACAGATTTTATACGCTTTTATTCTGGAAGTACCAAAGCTGACAGACTTTGAATTAGATTTGAGATTATTACTGAGTGAGAAAATATGACTTTTAATGGTATAATAGAGGTTTAAATGCTAATTACTGTTATAAATGTCTGTGTTCAGTTACTCAACTGAATAAGGCTGATTTTAATTGATAATAGTAAGAAAATATATTTAACTCATCTCAGCATGATAGTTGATAGCTTTTACTTAAATGAAACATGCTATTTGTTTACTGATAAATTAATCTTAGTCTCACATAAACGCTTGATAAAAAGGCATAAAAATAATTACACCACTTTCACGTCCATTAGATTTGGACAAAAAAAAAAAAACCCTGCACAATATTGAAAGGCTGTTTTAATGTCCCTCCAATGCCCCAGTGTGTTTTTGAGGGATGATAATGTTTTAAATAGAATTTGCAGAACATCTAAACTGTTTCATGCAGATGAGACAAACATGTCTGCAGTTATCTCTCGTCCACTTTGTCAAATGTCTTTTTACAGGACGATTAAAATGAAATAAATCCAACAACATTTGCTCTGCAGACGGCAGAAACCTGGCGGCTCGCTTTCGGTTTAGCATTGTGCTAGCTGATTGGCTGATGAAGGGCAGCCTGGGCCAAGCGCACTTAAAGACGCTTTTAAAATCATGGTTAGCCATTTCTGCTGAGACGCAGCCGGACAGAACCCAGCAGGTGTGGTTGGTTCTGAGTGGAATTCTAGGAGCCTGCTCACCAGTTTGATGGACCTTCGTAGACATTTGGATTTGCTCCAGCACACATCTGAGCCAACATTTCAACTTCGAGATCAAAAAGAGTCTCTAACCTGTCAGATTAAGAAGCTTGATCAGGTTCATGCAATGATGCAGCACTTCCATAATCAATAATTCCTGGAAAGCTGAGAGTGTATAATCGCACAAAATATCAGCATTAAAGTAGTCGTTTCCTTTGTTTCTCCTCTGCAAAAGAAAAGAGCTGCAGCCTCATCCTGTGAGTTGGCTCAGTGGTGAATTAATGATACTGCAGAAGCGACTTTTGCAGCCATTTATTTCATTACTGTTATTTAATCTTTTTTCCTCTAAGAATTGCAAAGAATTCTTCCATGTCGGAGGTGCAAACGTGTCAGAGCCAGCAGGCTGACGGCAGTTTCACAGTCAGATCCGCTGCCGTTCCTCATTACGTGAAGACAAACAGAGCCGATAAAGATCAGGATTTTATTATAGCTTTTCAATTATTTGGTATTTGTTTGACTTCGGTTTTATTATCAGTCTGCAGTCCGAAGAGATTACGCTTTTAACGCGAGTCGAGGAGGAAAGATGAACCTGAGATCCATCCATCCTGCAGGGTGAGTCACTGTCAGATGCACATATCTGCCATGTCGCAGCAACACATGGCAGAAAAGTTTGCTCAGAGTGAAGCCGGTCCTGCATACTTTATATTCCTCTCCGTGCGTCTGTATGTGGGTGTGGAACAGCTGTGATGAGACAAGCTCGGGTCCCGAGTGACAGAGCCGGCAGAATGCGTCCAGTTTTCACCCACGCCCCCTCATAGCTTTCATTCCCTGCGCAAACTGTAAAAAACACCCATCAAAGTCTCAGCTCTTCGCTTTCAGGCCAGTTTTAATGACGTTTATCAGCCTATTAGTGAAGCTACAGTTGCTACTAACTTGAACAGGTAGCCCGGGTGCTATCACCACTTCGCAATATTCCAGGGCCTCGGCCGAGTTGGGGGGTGGGTGGCGGAAGCACGTCCCAGACCGGTCACCACTTTAATTTAGATGCCATATTTTGCTCACATTTATATTTAGCAAGAAATGTGTGGTAACTACGTATTTTGGGTGCCTTTTAAGATCTGGCTCAGGACAACAGACGGAAACTAGCATTTGCAGCTAGCTAACCCTAATTTGTCTGAGAATCAATGAGCATTTTCCCCATCAGCTAAATTAATAAAATAAACTGTCTTAAGATGTAAAAATAATCTTTTTTTTTTTTTTTTTCAAAAGACCAAGTTCTGCCAGCGTATTCACCCTGGAGCCCCTTTGGCTCTCTTCCTAAGTGGAGAAATAATTGACCCGGCATCTTCCCTCCCCATCCATCCGCCACGAGAGGAAATAGGACATTCCTGCTGTTGGCTCTGGCCGCAGAGGAAATGGAACGACATACTTCAGAAATAACAAGAGCCGGCCGTCAGCGCGCTGGCTGTTATTGGTCCTGGCGTTGTTCAAACTGGGAGGGTGGAAGGTAGAAATGCCTTTTGGTCTCTGGGAAGCAAAGAATGGTCACAGCGCGCTAACGTGTTTGTGCTCGGAATTTACTGCGCAGGTCGCGCAGGAAGCATCTGATCGAGCAGGTTCTTCGGAGAGCCGGGCCACCCCCCCCACCCCCAGGAAACAGCCACATAAACAATCAGACTGACCCGAGTGTGTGTTCCAACCCAGCAGAAACTGACAGGAACGGAACAAAGTGCAGGAGAGCGCACGTCTGCTGCTGTTCAGGCTTTACTGAGCTGCTGCATCAGTATTCTCCGTCGCTGTTCTCCTTCCAAACACCGTATTCTTGCAAATTATATGAAGAAACGGCGACCGACCGAAGCGAGGGCGTCGGTTTAGACAGCCAATCAAAACAGGCTCTACGTGAGGTCGGAGCCGTCTGCGTTCCGTCGCACCCGCGGTCGCAGCGCTTTGACAGACGTTTGAAGCGGCGTGCGTGCCACCGTGTCACCGCGCCGAGTGTTGAGGATGTAAAAGGAAGGCGGCGATCCTTTGATTGTTTTTCCTCAAGGTCGACCAGCGAGCTGCCTGCTGCACCGTGGCTGGAAGCCTTCCAGCCCAGTCTGGGCGCGCAAACCAGCAATCTGCTCCGTCAAAAAAGCAGAAATTCACCCAAAATGAAAATTGAAATGAGATCGGTTGGTTGGGGGCGTTTACAGGGTGGAGGTGCAGCCTCCAGGAGGCAGCGGGCCGCGCGGCTGACTGCTCCCTGGCAAATGATCCGTTCTCTAAACTCATTTCAAATGAGGAGTTTAGCCTCACGAAGACAGAAGCAGCCTGACCTCTGATGAACGCGCTCTTGGAGCTGAGACGGCACCAATCTTCACGTCCAACCTCATCAGGGTGAGCAAAAACTACATGTTTAGGTTTAAAATGAGGCTTTTTTCTGGGGAACCAAAGATGCAGCTTTTGCTGTGTCAGCCTCCATTCAGCTCAGGTCACCCTCGGAACCAGTACTGGTTGGCTGGAAATGGGCGACAAACCAGTGGAATGGTGTCAGTCAACAACCTTTGGGCATCTATCACATGCTGCTGGTGCTATTTCCATCTGTAAATGTCTGATTTAACGACTCTTAGCTCTCCGTATTTAATCATTCAGGAACCATAACCCCTCCCGAGACCCCATCCATGACCTAATATTGACAGTTTGTGCATCTGGCCGTAACAGAATGTGAGTGATGGATAAAGCTGCTCAGAGGACAAAATGTTGGCAACTATCAGCACACACACACGTGTGTGTACACAGTATGTGCACCATGTGTGATCATGCCTGTCTGTACGTGTAGGCGCATCTGTGATGGATCAAGCTATCCCTGGAATGACATCCATGTGTGTGTGTGTGTGTGTGTGTGTGTGCATGATGGATCAACCTATCTCCACAGCGGCAGGATGACAGAGAGGAGCTGAAGACACTGAAAATGGGCGAATGTTCCGGAGCTGTGACCAGAGTTCAGATGTGTTTCGGCTCCTGAAGGAGGGAGCTGAAATGCAAACACTCGCGTTTCTTCTCTCTGATGGATTCCGCAGCCAAAGATGACTGAGATCATCACACATAAAACAAAGCCGGAGCCATCTGAACATTCAGACTTCCCAAGAAATTTCACAGCAAAGAGAATTAATGGAAAAGGTGTGTCGGACGTCTTCCAGGATGAGATAAAATGAAAAATGGCCCACGGATGTCGGAAAATATGACGCAAGGTTGGGAAACAATATTGTACAACGATAAATAAGTGAAACATGAAATCTTCTCATTGTCTCCAGAGAGCGAGCAGATTCCAGGTCAACTGCAGGTCATCATGGAGGATTTTATTATTATTTGATGTTATTTTACACGCTGACATCAAGGAATAAAGAGGAAGCTAAAAGAGCCACCAGAGTCGCAGGAAACCACTGTACTTTTGCTAATCTGACACTCATGTTCCAATGTTTGAGCTTCTCGGTTTCTGGTTTCTGCCTCTTTTAACCCCCAACTGCTCATGACGGGAGATATCTGATTAAGTGACCCAGTTGGGAGGAAAAGCAGAGTCCCAGCATGACACGGCTGGAGAGCAGGCCTGTGGATTACATCGAGAAGCCTGTTGGTGATTACTGGAAGGAGACGCTGATGACCACAGAACAAGAGCAATCAGGCCCCATTAAAGATGAAGATAAGCAGGAATCCTGACAAAAAACTGGGGGCATAACTAACACCGGAGGCCAACCGCGGTGCCTGAAAGTGGACCAAGCACATTTGAAAGTGAAGCCAAAAGCGCAGAGCTGGATGAAGACACGGGGGCCTCTTCCTCCTCCCCGGGGCGTCAGAACGAGGAGCTTCCCATCCGGAGAGCTTCCACGAAGCCCCATCAGGCCGCAGCTGGCGTCATTACAGAACGCCGGTTAATTGATGGGAGGGCACACCCGCTGCCCAGGAGGGGGTGGCAGAGCCAGTGGGGGATGGAGGGGGGTCGGATTGAAGGACAAGGGTGCAGCGAGGACGGGAAAACAAGCAGAAGAAGGATGATTCCTCCAGTGTGTGTGCTGGATCAGGCTACATGTCAGCGCTGCCGACACACACGCACACACACACACACACACACACACACACACACACACACACACACACACTCGCTCACTGGGAGCAGGATGTGCTCCAGACTGATCTGGGAGGGGCAAATATGTAAATCAAGACTGAGCATCAACACATCAGCAAAGAGCCACAAAGACTAAATAATTTATACAAATGATGGTTGGGCGTGAAGAGCGGATGTGTGAGCTGGGGCTCCATTAACCTGGTGGTTGTGTGTGTGTGTGTGTGTGTGTGTGTGTGTGGGGGGGGGGGGGGCGGGCACTGGAAAAAGCTCCTGACTTAACAACCTGAGTACAGCCGTTCCCTGTGATGGCGACGCCTCTAATTACCTCGCTGTGCTGTCTTCGCCAGCGGAGAGGACAGGGACTGGCTGTCCAATTAAAAGTGTTTTCAGACCTTTCTCCACTTCCATGTTTACACGTTTACCGGTCCGAAAGCTCTCTTCTTCCTTTTTACAACCGCTGATGTTGAAGACGTCGCTGCCGCTGTAAAACTTTAGTCATGTTTGCAACAATTAACACAGGCTTAATCAAACTCTGAGTTCTGTGCTTTGACGGGATGTTTAAACGTTACCAGTTGTCTTAAAAATCATGCCACATCTTCCCAAAAGCAGGTTTGGGCTGTTTGGTTCACAAATTAGCAACATTTGTCACCATGTGTCTGAACACAGGGACGTTCTCTCTGCTTCCTCCCAACAAACACGGAGTTTGCGCCTCAGAACCCACAACAGACTGAATCCGATGTTTCACAGAGACTGAGGAGCGACGCGGTTGGTCTTTGAGGTTTTCTTCGGTGCTGTTTTTCTTACGTGACTGAGTTTCTGCAGCTTGGCTTCAACATCTTGACAAATGTGCTTCTGCGGTGGTTAATCTGCTGGATTCTCCACGATCTCTCAGGGCTGCACACCTAATTTGAGCTTAATCAGGGACATGGGACACACCTGGGCCCTGTGTGTGTGTGTGTGTGTGTGTGTGTGTGTGTGCGTGTTCTTGTAATTGCTACATACTGAGTACCAAAAGAGTCATTCTACTAGTGAGGACATTCAAACTTCAAACTGTTTGAGGGTTAAGACGTGGTCTTAAGGTTTAGGTTTAGGTGATTCGGGATTTTTCCACCGGCTGTAGCATGAGGTGGTATCTGCAGGCCAGCAGGAGTAGATCCTTCACAGCAGCACATCCCTACGTGCTGGAGCCAGATGGTGGACCACCAGCACAGCGTCAGGAATGTGGACCCAGCACAATCCCTCCAGTCACTCGTTCATTTAGGAGTGTTTTTATTTCCTTCAGCATCTCCATTTTAACACACCTGAGACTTTTCTCAGTGCACGTTGCAGACACGTGTACTGTTGTTGAGGAGGCTGCGGAAGAGCCCCTTAAGTCCGGGTGTAGATCCACCCGCACAGATCCAGGGACTCTAACTGAAGCGATCTGCTGGGCCTTGCTGAGCCGTGCACGTCTGTGCACCTTTCTCATTTGTGTAATGGACTTTTTTCCCGTCCAAAGAGAATATTCTTTTTTCTCTTCGCCACTTTGTCCTGCTGCACTAGGAGGGTTTCTGTGCTGCACCTTTAGCCGCAGACACAAGCGTTCTGCTGCGACAGAAGGTTGTTTAAGCCAGACTGATGCTGCAGGTGGACAAACGCGAGGAAGTTTACTAGCACAATAACCTACTTTGACGTGAACATTCTTCTTCATTCCAGAGTTTGTTTTTGTTGTATTGTGCACACACTGTCCCGCTCTGGAGCCGTGACAGCTCCGCGTCTGAGCCAGCTGTGTAATTACAGAAGAGTGACAGAAGCGCTGCTGGTATCTGGTATGAATCAGAAAATGTCAGCAATGCAGATGTAAAACCTGGAGCTGCACAGTTGTTTTCTTTCTCCAGTCGAGGCCAAAACCAGAGTATTTAGTCAACAATCAGGAGATTCTGATCCCAGCTTCAAAAGGCCGCTTGACGCCTAATTATGGTCAAATTATGTAGTTTCCTTAGGGGTTGGCACGTAGCACGTGTGTGTGTGT
The DNA here is from genome assembly GCA_015343265.1 of Pao palembangensis. Lineage (NCBI taxonomy): Eukaryota > Metazoa > Chordata > Actinopteri > Tetraodontiformes > Tetraodontidae > Pao > Pao palembangensis. Next base: position 853,487 of record CM027093.1, on the reverse strand, counting down.
GTGTGTGTGTGTAAACATGTCCTTGCAGGTGCACATCTCCTGCACGCTGCATGTTCAGTGCATACCTGTTCCTGCAGAGAACCTCCTCCTCTGCAGGTATGTACCTGTTCTGCTTTTCCTGTTCCTCAAACCGGCCTCGACGCCTCCCGTCTTACACAAACTAACCTGCCCACAAACACGTTGCGCAAGCGAGCGTTGCTGCAGTGAGTGGGCGGTTCGATGGCACGGCGAGCTGCTCGGCAGCACAAAAACACGCCTGGCTTTTAACGACACCTCAGCAGGCTGATGAATAATCTATAGGGGAGCCGCAGGGTCATGAGGGGAGAAAACGTTAGACTGCGCTTTCAACAGACTGGGCTTTACGCTTACGGCCACGTGCACATTTTACCGCTAACAGCAGAGAGAATGTTATTGCACCGCACAAAAACGTCTTTTTCTGTGAACATACTCATCACTTGGCCACGCTAGCGTCAACGAGGACAGTGTAAAATCTGATAAATGTGTGTTTGCTGTCAGCTAATCCAGCTTCCACCCCGTCATCCATCCTTTCTAACCTCTTTTCTCCATCTCGTGCTTCACTCCAACCCTTAACAGGCATCTCACTGTCTCTTAAATGGCCCAGGCTGCCATTACTAAGGTCTGCGTCATCCTTTAGCCTCTTAATGACAGCTGCTTCCGCCATTAATTCTCAATCAATAATGCAAAAACACTGAGAGACGTCCATCCTGCCACAGCTTTATTTTCTAATGCTCTCCAGCAGCTAATGAGTCGGGCTAATTGGTCCGTCATCAACACCACTCAGGATCTGAGCGGAGGAAGTGAACTTTTACAGCAAATTAGTTTGACAACTGGTTCCCAGTGTCGAACAAACACATCCTACACCACTTTTGAAAGATTTGTGTTCATCTTCCTTCAGGCCAGTTTGATTCAATTTCGATTTTTGGCAAGAATTTGGCTCCATTTTCATGCTTCTTTTTTTGCCCTTTGCAGCCCAAAGTCTGGCGACGCGAGATCCAACTTTTAGAGGATGAAAAATAATAATAAAATTCTGTTTTTAACCTCTGCTGCTAAATGAAAGGATAAAATGAAATGCAGGAAGACAGAAAAGGGAGCGTTCAACCTTTAGCAGGTTCCTGATTTGTTGCCATGACAAACAACAACTCACAACACCATTCACTTGTACAAATTGAAGTCCTATATGTTGTTGATGGGAGTATAAATAATTTGCCATGTGAAACGGTTTCTGGGGGTGTATCCAGTGTCTTTCCTCTGAAATCAATTTTCTGTGTTTGCTAAACAGCTGTTTGCTTGGAATAGGAAAGCTTGTCTCTAAAAAGTGAACTGGTTTTAGCTTGTACAAAACCACTCATGTTCTTTTCTTCTGCTGGGCTATTGTAATTGTGGCTGTTTTATATCTGGTCTAAATTGCAAAGGGAACGATAGCACACGAGTCTGCCAGTGAAAAGTTGAATGGAACGTCTTGTAAAGGGAGACAATGGTGGCCGCTGTGGCTGTGGCTGGCCTGCTGATTTGATCTTTGTGATCTATATGTGTGTATGGGAGGCTGGTTTTTAATGGTACTTCCCCTCTTTTGGCAGAGAACGCTTCAGCCGACTTTCCTTTGTTTCTGCTCCAAAAAAATATGCTAAAAGGGGCTTGAAAATAAGCTTAAAAATGCAATAATTGCCACACGCATATTTCTCCCATGCACCCCCTGACCCCAAACACAAGTCTGGACCATCCAGAATCCAATATTTTCTCATAAAGTCATGTTTGCTGATGGATTATCAATAAATCACACATCTGCAATCCTGCCGGCTGATCAGCGTCATGCAATCGCCTCAATCATTCCAAACAAATAGTTTCCCCCGATCGATGGGCGTTCAGAGGCAGGCAGCACAAATGCTTTTTCTTCATGGATTTTGCAATCAACTACGGCCTCTCGGTACGACGGTGGCGGCATTTCTCAGTAATGACGGAGAGTCGGAGGTGACTAAGTGGCTGCAGTGTCGAATGCCTCCGAAAGAAAAGACCTGATTGTCTCCAATCTGAAAGGAAGCAGATGAAGATACTTTTGTGGCAGAAGATTTGTGGCTGGTGGTGACCTAAAGGTGACCACGGTCTGATTTATGACCCCCGAACTCGGGTCAGAGTTTAAGAGTGTGTCAAAAAAAAATCCGAGTGAAGACGTAATGGTCGTTGTTGGTCCTGCTTGCGGCTGTCGGGGAGTCTGGCTTCACGCTGATGCAAATAATAACAACAACAACAACAACAACAATAATAATAATGATAAGTGCACTTTAACAGTATGAACCATGTCCGTGTGCTTCTCATGTGATGGTAAAACATAACTATCAACAAAACTATAGAAGAAGAAGAATTTTGGTCTTCTGTCACTTTGGTGTTTTCCAAGAGGCAAAGATCCGAGTGTTCCTATCTAAAGCAGATCTTCGCTCCACACCGAGCAGCAACAACACAACCCCACAAATGGAAACCTCTTTTTTCCCCTCCATTGATGAATGAATCGATTTACACTGTGACATGACATCAGCAGAGTCGGGGCTGTTATGTTCGCTTAGTTATATTCTGCTGTGTCTAATATGATTTATATTAGCAAAATCAATCAGTCAGCGAGATGAGCTCCGGAGAAACGAGCTCGTGCAGAGGCTCAGAGACACAGAGTCTGTTTACGAACTGAGGAATGCATCATAAGACCAGGCTGTTTGTTAGCGTCTCATGTTCACCCATGTTCCTTAATTATATCGGGGAAGCTCTATAACTGAAAGCGTCTCTGCACGTGAGCTCCAGCCGGATCATCTGAGCAGCTCTGCAGGGACACCTCAGTCGGAGACCTTTTAGGAGAAACAAATGCTACAGCTAACACACACACACACACACACACCCTGTTCCCTTCTGACCATCATGGGACTCTACAGCTGTAGGGACACTGAAACTGGAATTCCCAGAGACAAAACCGAACACGTTTTTAAAGAAAACGTCCGTCTTTGCCTGCAAAGCAAAAGACTGTAACATGTGTCAGTGATACAACTCTGGCTGTTGACTGGATTGCTGTGGAATTTATAATTAGTGTCATCATGACGTCCTCAAGCACCAAATTCACTTGTTTACAGGAAAAGAGACCAAAAGAAGAGTTTTTATGGAAATCTTGTGCCTTGTTTCCTCTAACATCAGGCCTCGTCTCAGCACTGATGAACAGGTGAAGGCTCCTTTATCTTAAAGGTTGGGGTGGACGGGTTGTGGGCGCAACCGTGACCTTTGAAACGCTCCACCCGACTTTCTTTTCCTTAACTTTGTTTCATTTGCACCGTGTCTGATGAAAACAGATTTTAAAAGGGCAATTAAGCTTATCTTTTACACAGAAGGCTTTTTATTTAAAGACACAGACAAGAAAACCAGAGGTGTGTCTTTATCTCGGGATGTCCTCTCTAAAGGGACGTCAGACGGACTCTCTAATCGGTAAGGTAAACCTGGTATTCCTGTCCTTCTTCTCATTACCCAACTTTTAAGTAATTATTGTAATAACACATGGAGAACTTTTCTGCTTAATGTTCCTCTTCTTTTCTCAAGAATCTGCCCTAATTGTCAATTACCTGCAGTATAATTTCCTCTCCTCTTTAAGGCCTTTATTATATGTGAATGAATTCTTCATTGCAAAGAAAGCCTGAGGAAAATGGGCGAAGTGCTCCTGTGGCGCCGTTAGCCCCCTCCCCCTCAGCAGATGTGCTTCATTTCTCCATCATTGATCGCTGGCTGGCTGTGATTGGTCCCCTGCTGCTTCTGAATGGGACCGCTGGCTGAGAAATGTCATTCATGTGTTTGTCTTAAAGTCAGATTAAAGGTCCCATTATTGTCAGAGGGCCTGCTGGTAACGTCCCCGGGCACGTTTCCCTGCGGAGGTCACCGTCGTACACAAAGCTAGCTCATTAGCATTCAGGGTGCTGGCTGTGAAAGCGTTTTTAAATTATTATATACTTCAAATTCATATCTTTAAAGGCCCTAGATAGTATTTTCATCCTTTCAAACATTTTGTTGTTGGGAAAAAACTTTTTTTTTGAAATTGAAAGCGATTCAGTTATTAGCTGCTCGAAATTGACCATGTTGATGTGAACTTTAAACATCATAAAAGATGCAATATCCATGAATGTTGGCACGACCACAAATGCACATATTGGGCTGATTTTGGACATACTGGATTGAAACCAGTATGGAGGTCACCTGAGCGTCCTTAGAGCTGTTAAAGGACTGAAAGAACTAAAGAGGTTTTGGTTTGGAGAAACCAGTGCAGATGGGTTGTGACTAAGTTTCTGGTGATTTTGGGTCTTTTCGGGATAAAGGTTTGAATTAAATCCACATTTTCAGCCATTTTTTTGATATTTCCTCGTGTCTCGCATCCCACAGGATGGGACAGACTGAGTCATTCATTCCTTCACGGGGCTTGTCCCAGGGCTTGAGTGTGACATGGCTGAGAGATGATCCCAGCCTCTGCTCACATGTGATGTTTTCTTGAAGGAAGACCAGACACAGAAAAGCAGATTTTGTCCAGGAATCAGCACAAAGTTTCAGATTTGGAGAGACTGACAGGAACTAAGCAATTTAAACTGCAAAATAGTTAAAAGAATCAAGAGTCAGAATGAGTTTATTTTTGATGAAACTCTTCAACATGGAGGCCAGGTTTAACTCTGGCGGGAGGGAACCTTGATTGGACGCCACACACAAGACAAGAGATGCTGGAAACAGTGAGACACAGGTGACAAACGTCGGTGCAATCACCTGTGGAGAAGACGAGACCAGACGGGACGGAAGCTAAACGCCGAAACAATCGTTAAAGTAACCGAGCTGCACAGAAACGACCCAACTGAAAGAAGCACGTGCTTGGATTATCGTCCTAATCAACAGGCACCGAAGCCTAACTGTGATTCATTCCAGTTGGTGCATGTGAGCGTTTCCCCCCATCTGCTTATCTCCTCCCATATTTTCCAGCGAGAAGACTGGTTTCAGTGATCAAGCTAAATTGCCTGAGAGGCCATTAATAGTTTATAAGGCCGGGCTTGATGGAAGACATGCTGGAGGAAAGCTAATTAAATCAGTGTCAGGGGGTTGCTGGTGTCTCGGGTTGGCATGGTGGGATGTAAAGATTACCATTATCACTTTCATTACCCGGGCTGATTGTTTGGAGTTGGGGTGAGGTGGGGGTTGGAAGCACCAAATTAAACCATTCCACTAACCTGCAACACTTTCCATTATCACGAGAGGGCTTCCACGCCCTAATCGACCTCTGGCTCGTCTGGGTACGTCCCATGCGGCGGGGTTAGGCCAGCGTTTGGTTGTTTACAGCAGGAACGTGACCAGAACATAACAAACAGACCGGGTTGTTGTTGCACGCCGCTGGCATTCGTCTGTTGAACTACCAGCATCTGCTCCCGGTTTTAGGTTTCCCAAAAGAACCAGGCTGCAGGGGCTTGTCCCCAGAAGCCACCAGAACGTTGCTGAGGTCAAACACTGATGGTGGACGAGCGCCGGAGCTTCACCGCATCCGGGTGGAAAAGCGACTTCCGGGGACTGGGACACTTTGGTATGTCAACACGACAAAAATAACACCTTTGTAACCGCTTGCTCTCATCCTCTGACCAGGACTCGGCAACGTTTTACCGCATCAGACACCAAAATCATTTATAAGCTTGTAATATGAGTCTTGAAACATAACAGTTGAGTTTAAAGTTGTAAACTAGACTCAGAAGTGTTTGAGTTCCTGCTGCAGGTCAATGGCAGGACAGCAACTTCATGAGTTTACTGCTTTATTCTACTCGGCTCACCCGTTTCCATGGATTCTATATCAGAGATGTTTCGGTCTTTGGAGAGTGAAACAGATATAGATTCAATTACTTCTGTTACATAAACACCCCCATGGCGTGTGTATAATAAAAGTGAGTCTTATTAAAGTTTGAGATGTAAAAAGCACATATGTTCGACCGTGTTTTCAACCCCAGCCACTGTTCATTGTTTGTCCAATGAGGTAATAACAGCGATGACCTTGTTCCCATAACAATCTGCAGTTCATTATTGGATGGCGGTCCGGCCTGGGCCTGTAATTCTTCCATACTTTGCGTCCACCTTTTCTTTCAGCCCCTGCCATGCACGGACGTCTGCCAGCCTGGGCACTTTAACGCAGTCTGCCGCCACTGGGTCGGTTTATAAATATGCACTAATGAGCTGGAGGCTGATTGTGCTGTGGCATGCTTACTCATTACCCCAGATCACCATGGAGACGCTGTCTGCGGAGGCAGGACTGGATGCCATGGTACTCGCATATGGACGAGCATATATTCGAGGTTGCGACGCAGAGACGGTGGATTTAAAATAAAGACTTCCTAATGAGGAGCAAAAACATGAGGCAGGCTTAGAGGGTGATAACGATGAATTTAACTCAACATGTGACGTTTTGCTGACATTATCAGTCTCGAAAATATTAATAAGGAAGTTCTGAGCTATTATTGTTGGTGATAACAGTAAAAAAAAAACCCAAAAAACTTCAATATGGTGACTCATTTTTAAGATGGTGCTGATGTGTTGTTATGACCCATCAGCACCCCCTACTGGTCAGGAGGAGCAGACGGCGTCAGAACTTCGTGTTTGGTGCGAAATGTTCTGCAGGTCCGCCCTTGATAACTACTCCTTATTTACAGGTTCCAATATGAGTTATAACAACTGCTGTTTTTGCATGCAAATAAGCTATGAGGCGTCAGCAGCGTCTCAGACAAACAACCCATGATTGGAGGACAGTCTGGAGGACAAAGGAAACAGCAACAAAACAATCCCATTTCAGCTACTCCGTTAACAACGTTTGTCTGTGTCCCTTCTCTGTAATAGATGAAAACATACGACTAGATGGAGCAGGTGCTGAAACAGTCTGTGTCCCGGCTAATGTCCGTCTCTGTACTGTCTTCGCTTCTGCTGCCGGCGCTGGACAAATGCACTCTGATGTTGTTTGGACTCTGCAGTGGTACTTGTTGTTTCTGGCCTGGTCCTGAACCAAACTGGAGGAGATCACTGAGGCAGCCAGCCTGCTGGAACCCGGCCCTGCTCCTTAAAGTCGACTTTTAGGAGGCTTTAGTGTAAATTACCTATCAGCAGTGCCAGAACTGGTTATGCAACAGGACATAAATCACTGCTGTCTTCTCTCAGATACCTGCGCTGCTCTTCTCTGCCTCTTAGGTAACTAGAGATGGGATTGTAGATACGGCTGAGGTGGTCATATTCTTCTTTCACAAACATGTCTGAACTGTATTAGAACATTAAATAACCAGTGATGACAGCTTGTCTCCTGGAGCTGTCCTGATATACAGCCGTCATTTCCAAATGAGCCTGTTCTGGCTTTAAATCCTGGAGAATTCTGACCAAAATGAGAAGATCTATAATAGAAAAACAGAGAGAGAACTCTGTGCACGTGTGTGCGCACATGTGTGTGTGTGTGTATGTGTTCTGTACTTGCTACATGTCGAGTACCAAAATACTCATTCTCCTAGCAAAGCAAGTTCCTCACAACTTCAAAGGCTTGTTTGAGGCTCAGGACTTAGTTTAGGTTGTGTGTGTGTGTGTGTGTGTGTGTGTGTGTGTGTGTCTGTGTGTGTGCCTGTCCATGTGTACATGCATGCATCACAAATGGAAGATGGGACTTTATTTTTACTCGCGCATGTGTCAGCATGTGGGTGTGTGTATTCACGTTGTTTTGTACCAGTGGTGTGTGCACGGTGTCTGTGTGCGTTTGTAGTCAGAGTGTGTTTGTTTGTGTTCCAAAAGATGTCCAACACACACACACACACACACACACACACACACAGAGGAACTGTGTTCTTGTGTTCACATTTGGCCACTCTCCGTGTGAATGTGAGAAAGCCAGACTTGGTGGAGGAGACCTCTGGGAGTGGGTTTGGTTTGAGAGAGGATGACGGTTCTCCAACATCTGCAGGTCCACTCCCACATTCAGGGAATTCCATCAGCAACACTCACTGTTTGTTTCCATCAGTTGGAGCAGCGGGTTTGGGTCAGGGGTGGGCCGAGGGAGGGGTGGTGGGAGTAGACGGGCCCTCCTGGCTTTGACTCTGGTATTGTGTGTCTCTTTCCCACTGATAGGCCCTGTAGAGGAAATGAGTTTCGGTTGCAGAGAGACGAGAGCGACGGAGGGGCGGGGGGGATCAGGGGGTTGGAATGGTTTTCATTTGGCCCTCTTTTATGAGTCACGGCGAAGCTCTCCAGGTCAGAGAAGAACGGCGTGTGAGGGGAGAAGGGAGGTGACCTGTCTGCTTGATGTATGACAAATGGAGGTAAGACACAGGCGGCGGGGAATTCCATTTTCAGCCCGATGACAATGACTTTTCTCTCTCCTCCCTACAGGCGAAGAAGTTATGAATTTGGACAGGTGTGAAAATGATGAATGGTAATAATGTTAGCTTAAATGGAGCACCGAGATGGATGCAGTGAGCTCTGACTTTTGATTATGACGACTGCAAAGAAACAGCTTCCCTCCGAGGGTTTATGGGGAATTATCTGGAGCCAACGGCCAAATAAATGGCAAATAAATTCTGTAGTTTGTGCTTCAGATCTGCTCCAGTTACAAATAAAAGTGCACATAAACGCACATAGATGTGAACAATAAGCATAATAATGCCACGCAAAGGTATTCAGAACATTTATGCATAAACATAAAGCGGTGCAGCACGCTGAGATGTTAGCATGAAAAAGCAAAAGCTCACCAGCAGCGTCCGCAGGCGTCCAGCAGACACACAAATTGAACACGAGATCAAAAAGATTTACGGGCTCCAGGAAGCCATCCAGGTCCTCATTTTTCCCAAATCTCCCAGCGCCCAACACATCAACACAACTCTGGTAACTTTCCACTGACTCTGCTCCTCCACCGTCAGCAGATGGTGAACAGATTCCTCTAAATACGATCGATTCCGTCCGGGATATATCATAAACATTCCACCGTCGTCCGCGATACGCTGAGACCAGACTGCATATGAACCCACATTAGACTTTTCTAACTGCGAATATTCCTTTTTGAATATTTTGTCTACTTTTGGCTTGTTTCATAACATTAGCTTTGATGCTAACAGCTTCCCCGGTCGAGCTCGGGGAGCCTGATCTACCAGTTTGTACTGTTGTTGTTTCGACAAGCGGAGCTGATGATATCTCCGTTCTATATTTGATTCTGTGTCAAAGCGTAGAGCTGAGAACGTATTAGACTAGCCGGCACAGATGATAAAATGTTACCAGTGAAGAAAGTGACGGGTACAAATATTGATCACCTGTTTTCAGTAAGCGGTGGCAGAATTCAATTAGCGGACCTCCATCGTAGCGGCACCACCCAAGGTCAAAAGGAGGGGTGGGTGTGTTTATCCACCAGCTGATGAAGTGCGATACGCTCTTGTTAGGTCCCTTCCAAACAAACCCTCCCAAACTCCAACGCTCCACTGATGACCTTTGACCTTCAGCGTTCGGGCCGGCCAGCATCTGGTTGGAGGCACCCTGGCGCCACAGCCGGCGTGGAGGAGAGCGCGAGCAAGGCTGACGGGTGGTGCTGTTTCCCATAATTCACACCTCAGCAGATGCGGGCCGGCTTTGAAGCTGCCTTCTGAAAGAGCTGCTGCCGTTGGTCCATGCGGAGAGGTCAAAAGGTCACAGCGCTCAGAAAAGGATTCGTTTATCGCCGCTCTATCCAGCCCTCTCTGTCAACTGCTAAACGGGGTGGTGGAGGCTGGAGGGCGCAGGAATACAGCCCGGACGGGTCACCAGTCCGTCAGCGGACACACACACACTGGACCGTGCTAACCGCTTCACTCCAGTATCCCTCCGCCTTCATCCTAATCAGCAGCAGAAGCTTTCTCTGTGAGACAAACAGCCTTGAAACGCTTTTGTGCTGCAAACAAACACCACAGCTGTTGATTAAAATAATTTCATACTTGTCAAGGCTTCTGGAGGCGTAGCGACTGCAAGAAAAAAGAGAAAAAGATCCTGAAACAGCAAGTAAATAGATGAGTTCCACATAAAACTCATCATATGCTGGATAATAAAGTAGCAACTCTGAGTGAGCGCGGAGGCCTGCCAAGGCTGAAAATCTCTCCCACATGTAAATACCTCCACAAAACACAAGCGCAACACAGCCAGCGATGCTGTTTGGGTCTCAGTCTTCAGATTTAATATAATAAATTCCTGTTCCTGTCCCAGCTGTCCTTCCAGAGCTCCGTGGACATGTTTTTGCTCAAATCTGCTCTTGCTTCGGTGTCAGAGTGGACCGTCGCTCATCTCTTCACCTGCTGGAGGTGTTTTACACACCGTCCACACACACCCACACACAGATCCACATCTGACCCGGCTTGCTGCTCTCTGACTGGAACATTTCCATAATTTATTCCTCAGGTCTTTGGGGAAGAGCTGAGAGTGGAAGGCAATCTGTCGGGATAATTGGGCAAAGGGTGAGAAACAAATGAAAGGAAAGACTTGTAATCTTCTGGTTCTGGTGTCGTAAAGCCAATGAAATGATGTTTACATCTCCAAAATTAGTTCTGCTCAGGCTGCTTTGGGACGACTCTGGAGCCTGGGGAGCCGGAACCCTCCCAGCCGGATTCTGACATCCTCAACAACGCAGGTTTTATAATTATAGATGGACGTAAAGCTCAGATCCGCTCTCTTAGATAAGGTAGAAGGAATAAAAGCATCACCAGCGCTGCGGAATTCCCAGCTGCAGTATTGAAGAAACATCCAAAAACATAAAGTAAAGGAGCAGCGTAAGCCTCAGGAACTTGGTGATGCTGTTTTCAGCGTTTTTCAGAAGAAAGAAGGCAAAACAAATGAAAATAAAATGACTGTCAAAATCCAGGACAAGTAAAAAGTCCCATTTAGAGAGCTGTCTCAGAGTTTTGTTGTAGAAAAGCCATTTTCTGCCCGGAAGGTTTTGTCCAGCAGCAAATCTCTGGGACGTGCAGATCTGCTCCGGCTCTAACGTCCCTGCAGATGTTTCGGTCGGTCCGTTAATGGGAACCTCCTGCTGCGACGCCACCGACGGGCTCGGCTCGGCTCGGCTCACCCATATTCAGCCTTCCTCTGCGTTTGAGGCCTGATAACTTGAAGGATGACGAAGCCAAAGAATGACATAACATTTCCAGGCTGAAATTCCAGGAGATCTGCCCCCTGCAGTGATGATATCTTACGCCTGGCTGAAGGATCAGTTTCAGCCAGATTCAGCTGGTTGCGGAACTGCGATCCTCTCGGTGTCTCGGCTGTTATCTTCACCTTCCCTGCTGCAGCGCTGGTTTACACGGTCCTCTTTAATTTCTGCTCAGCACAGATGAGCTCCAGAGTCAGAGTTTCCAGCATCTTCTCAGGTCTTAGTTTAATCTAAAATCACTCATCCATTCAGTGTTTTCTCAGCAGAGACCTGCCAGAGAGACAAGAACAAACACAGCCTGGAGACGATAAAAGGAAAAAACATGTTTGCAGGGACCACCTGTCAGTGGAAACATAATTAGCGGTGCACAGGTTCATCACTGGCCTCGGGGGATTCCATCACGTCAATAAATGTTCCTTCAAAACGCTGAAAGGAGGAGACACGGCTTCACCTTCGCTGACCGAGTGAGAAAACATCTCAGACCCAAGAAAAAACGTGACACCTGAGCTGGTGCACATCTGGTTTGAGGAATGAACCTTCTCCCCGGGCCACACATGGGTTTCATCAGGCCTGTGTGCTGCAGGGCCGACCCCTGAGTAGCACCGACAACCTGAGGCAGCAGCCCACCTCCCACCTCTAACCCATCTGGAATCCCGCTGGGCCCCCTCCCTCAAGTCTCCACTCGACCCACTTTCAGCTCTGAGACTTGTTTTTTCCCCTTTTTTCACATCCACAGACTGACACGTCAAACAGGATCGAGGGTCTGGAATAATAGGCTTTCTGATTCTGAGCTAATTATCCAGCCGATGCTGTGTTCAATGAGCCGCAAGTGTTTGTGTTTAACACCTTTGTGAAAGGACGCGGTTATTTTTGAGCCCTGGACAGACCGCCACGGTGTCACACATTAACAGATTTCAGTCATCGTCACTTTCCTCGTCTGTTTTGAACCCGAGAGCTTTTCTGTTGTGTTTTTACACCTTTGGATGTCAATTAGGTCAAAGGAATTTGTAAATGATGTTAGGAATCTCAACAAAACGGGCTTTTCCCCCAGTGAAAATCCAGCCGAGAGGCCAAACGAAAACGTTGAGCCTTGAATCAGAAAATAGGAGCGCACACAACATCACTGGGTGGGCGTTATTATTGCAGAACATCGACTCTCCAGATGCCTCTGGGAGCGGAAAATGTCCGTTAACTTTGACTTTTGTTCCACCGATGGCTCATGCCGTGGTAGAAGAGTCATGCGCTCAGGTCATGTGACGGCAAAAAGAGACAGAAGTCACAGGAATGACTTTTATGGTGACTTATGACACAGCGTATTTCTTTGGGTGAACCTGTTCTGACAGATAGATGTTGGAAAAAGTGATTTGTGGTTTGTGGAAAAAATACATGTGGGAGCTGCTCCAGCTCCTCGGGGGCTTGCGAGAGTGGGTACATTTCTGAGGAAGGTTGCTAGGTAATTACATCTACTATCAGTGACTCGGCCAAATGCGCTGCGATGATGGATTAATTATTGTTCTAGAACACAAGCTTTACCTCCATTAGACCCAAGAGGAGGCCTTCCTCTTCTGCACCAGAATGGTTCTTTCTTTGGACTAAATGTATGTATTGTTGGAGCTGTGGAGTGTGTTTAATGTTAACGTCACCCTGAGGCCCCCGTCATGTGTGCAAAGTTCAGAAATCGCCCATAAGCTGGAGTTTGATGTGGACAGGCAGCTTTAGCATCAAAGGCCAGGCTGCCTCACTCCCCCGGCCTGCTCACAGGAACGTGGTCCATCAAGCACACGGGAAAACACCCGGTGAGGTGAGGTGGGGTGGGCTTGGGACGGGTCTCCCCCTGCAGGGCAGAATTTGTTTTTGCACAGCCCAGGACCTCCCTAACATCTGGGCACGCTCTCCTCTTGGTATGTGTGCTATGTTGTGGTACGTCACTGCTGCGGTCGTCTGGACCAGATGTGGATGGATTTGCATTACTTGCACATTAGGTCCGTATGTGTCTCTGGCAAACTTCCGGGCGGTGGGGACGGACACGTAACCAACCACGTTAGTTCCTTACAGAACCTCTGTGAGAAACCAAGCTTTTTGCAAGAACCACCATGACACAGAGGAACTAGGGTTAGAACCCAAATGACTGACTCGAGAAACAAAGTACAAATAAGAAATAATTTTCACAGTCACTCAGAAGAGGAAAACATCAAGGACACAAAAGTATGAAAAGAAAACCAGTCAAAAGAGAGAAAGTATCTATGAATTCAAAAACCTGACATGACTGGGCAAAGACCAGGACAAAGGCATGAACTGGGCTTGGAACGACCACAGAGGACAGGCCGATCTGAGCAAAGGGAAAGGAGGAAAGGCCAAGTTACCTGACACAAGAGGAGAGTAGGATTTCAAAATAAAACAGGAAGTCACAGAAAAGACAACACTAAACATGACCAACATGCAGGGCACGACACAGCTGAAGCGAAGGATCTTCTGAGGGTCACCAAACTAAGATGAACTGCCAGTGAAGACCCAATCACACACAAAGCTAAGCTCCAAACTAATCAGTGAAGACCAATGATCTAAAGCAGCACGCATGTAGTGGAGACGGGTGTATTCTGACAAATGTGCAAGAGGATAAATATTTGCCTTGTTGGACGAAGAAGAGAAGACAGAAAAATCAAGCTCTCTCTTTTCACAGCGCTCAAGATCTATGAGGATCTTGAGCCCCCCCCACCCACCGCTAATCTGAGAACCATCGTTGTGTGTCTGAAGCGCTGCATAAAATTACAGTTAATGTACGAGTCTAATTTGTCATAAGTGGTTTTGTGAGGTCCATCAGAGCTGCTTCAGCCAAAGATCTATGGTGCACAGCTGCAAATGCAGGTGACAGTGAGTAATCCACTCTCTCTATCACACACACACACACACACAAACACACACACAAACACACACGCTGACTGCTGAATCACATTAATAGGCCAAGTCTAATTTTTCATCTATTTGCCGTTTTGTGGCTTCTTGCACTGAGGTCGTTTATCAAAGGAGCGTGTCATCGCCGTTAACGCTGCTGCTAACCGGCTTCTAAACGTTTCCACATCGCATCAAGCCGGTTTCCAAACAGCAGAGGAGTCCAGATGTTGTGAAGTTTCCTTTGACACAGAAAAGCAGCTGTGTCCTGTTGCACACACGCACGGATCAACCAAAAGCGGGAACAACTTCATTCACTCAGCTGACAGGTTTTTAACGCTCTCCGTGTGGACGCTCAGTGCCGGATGATTCATCATTGCAGGGTGTCTCCATGGAAACTGTACTCAGATAAATGTAAATTACTCTTTGTAATTTCAAACCAACAACCAAAAACCTGCTCTCAGTCTGGGTTCCAGAGACCACACGGAGGAAACCTCTGGGCTCTGGAACAGCCAGTGACCAAGCCGCACTTTGTATTCCAACAGGTATCTGCGGCTCGTCAACTCCGGGGATGCCCCGCAGCGAGCCCGAGTGCCGCTCTGTTGCCGCGGAAACTTTGCTGAACTTGTGTCAGAGAAGGCCTTCAGGGGTCGATGGAGTGGAACGGTGGCGCAGATTTACCCGGAATGCAAAGTAACAGCTCAGCAGAGGTGCGAATGATCACGCTTTCTAAATCTACTGCCGGCTGAACGCGCAACAACGGCGGTAAGCCCAGAATTTGAAGACGATTTTCAAAGCATCTGGACTCTTCCTGCACCACAGGAAGCATCCGACGGCTGCAGGAAGTGACCGTGACCTGCAGAGGTTGCTAATAAGGTGAAGCTGCACTCGGCCGTGTGGGCAGCTACTTTCATTATCATTTCATCTCCGTTTTATGTCATAAAATCTGCTGCTCACCGCAGGACGGGTGCATCTAATTAGCTCTGCTTAACTGCAGCTATCAGCTACCAGCTAACGTCGCTACTGCAGCTGTTTCTGTTGAAATTTCAACTGTTCTGGGTTAAATAATTACCCCTGAGTGGCCACTTACGATAACAAGAGTATGACCTGAGCCCGTCGGTGCCCTGAAGCCATCGAATGCACACGTAATGGACACATGCACAGGAACGCCAGCTCCTGCAGCGCCTGTAAAAGCTGGAGCTAATTTTCACTTGCATTTTATGCTGTAAATCTTTTTTGTTCCACACGTACGCGTATAAATAGAAAGTCCTGTCGGGCTCTTTGCTCTGAGTGCATAGCAACAGTGTAATGGACAGCAGAGATTTGATGTAGAGCTGCAGCTGCTGCTGGATTTATACAAGCAATTTATGTCCTGGAAAATGCACCTTTTCCATTCTTTCCTACATGATAACGATGGTGGGGATTTAGTCTGTGAAACAGCGTGTTTGGATGGCTGTTCCTGTCTTTACTCTTTGTTTTGGGGTTAAATCACATGACAGTCCAGATAAATGCTTTAAAAAGCCCCACGTTTCAATCAAAACCTGAATCCAAATCAGGTACATGTGATATTTTGACAGAACATTTCAGACATGATCTGACAGCTGTGAAAGTGTTTAGATTTTCCTTCCCTTGCTCATCCACTCTCAGTCTTCCTCCCTCTTCCTCCTCCTCTGCTCTCCGTGGGAGCGAGCCCCTCTCCAGCCCGTCACTCCGGCTCTGCGCCAGCTACTATTTGGCTGCGGAGCGTTATTTGGAATTCACACACGCTGGAAGTGGACACAGCAGTGGCAATTTCTCAGCACTCCCAGGGTGCCTGGGGAGGCAGTTGCAAAGTGGCGGTGCTGGTGGCGGTGCTGGTGGCGGCGGCCCGGGAACTTTTGGCTCTGGCTCTGGCAGCTTTCAGAGGGAACGCTTTGGCAAATCAGAGATCTTAGTGCAAAGAAAGGCGGCGCAGCCATGTTTGTGAATGTTCTGATTGTTACTGACTCCCAACATGCCTCGCAGATCTTTGGAAAGGGCGGTCAGAGGACGGGGGAGGGCAGATTGGGCTTTTCTCTGTTCCTGTCTGTCTTCCTTATCTCTTTCTCTCTCTTCCTGGCAGAGAGCGGCGGTTTGCTGGGTCCCAGGCTGAGAGCAACAGAGTGATTTTCTTTAGGATGGTGGGGGCATTTTGCGGCCCGAGATCATACAGACCCCTGAGAGGAAAAGAGGAGTGTTGGTGAGGGGGTTGGGGGGGGGGACTACAATAGCTGCACAGTCTGACTGCCTCTCTCAGAAGATGTAACGTGTACGGGAGCTCCAAGGCGTGAATGAAAAGCCTGTGTCATGTGTCAGATGTGTTGCGGGAATGAAAATGGAAGTCATTAAAATTTCCGTGTCGGTTCATCTCAGATGGTGACGGGCAGCCTGGCTAAGTTAAATATTAAAAAAAAAAAATCACCGCTCGTAGCAGCCTGCAAATCAGTTCTTGGGATGTTTCCACTCATCCTGTTGTGATTAAAACAGCGTCTTGGGTGCGAGATTTCAGCAGCAGATCATCATTTTAGCTGTTCCACACAAAGGTGCATTCAGCGGGTGGCTGGAGCGCTGGAAGGATGGCTGCAGCCGCTCTGGAATGAATCAGCCTTACAGCTCCTGGCTCCAACTGTTGCAGAGCAGCACAAATTATCCCGCAGATCAGGGGACGCGGACATAAACCCGCTGCCATAACTACCTCACCCTGGCTCCCTCTTAACTTTGGTATTGATTTTAATTTTTTACTACTGACTTTTAAAGCTTGTGCTTAAATTCATGAATGACCCCTTTTGTGCGTCCGGAGCCGAAGGCAGAAATCAGCAGGACGGCGGCGAAGAAGCGGCTTGCAGCTCGTATTTCACAGTGATGCTTAACTGCGATCGTAAAATGAAGGCATAGCGAGTCGTTTGCTGAATTCTACAGGTGGAAATCTGCGTCTCGGCGGCATCCGTCATCATTCTGACAGACGAGCAAACAGAATCAAACCTGCAGAAACCCTTTGTGGATGGACAGAGATGTGGGAGCCTCACAGAGAAAACAGAGCCTCAAATGAAGCTGAGAATGACAGAATAACAGAAGGAGGGGTGAGGAAAGGCACGCGGGTGAGAAGGAGAAGAAAAGAAAATGTGTGAGGGGAATAAGAGGAGGAGGAGGAGGAGGAGGGTCCGTGTGAAGTCGCTCAGTGTCTTCCTGTAAGAATGCGCCCTCTGAACCAGATAACACGTACAGACAAAACAATGTGTGTGTGAGACACAAGGCGGCTCAGCAGACTGTCGCTGCAGCGAACGTCTGCGAGGCTGCTGCCAGCGTGTGTTTATCTGTACCTCACACTTGCTGCGCTGATGCAAACATGCTTCACCCCACAAAAGCAGCAACGACACAAACGACAAAGGCTGCTGGTTTGTTCTGAGGCTTGCGCCTGACTATCTTGACAAAAGCGGTCTGGCAGCGACAGCGGCGTAAAGCTCTGTTGTACAAATTCGTTTAAGAAATGAAAGTTTGGTAACCATGGCAACGTGGCATCTTTCACCGTTAGCGTGTCAGGATTGTGTCTCTTGGTCTATAAGAGTCCTCGGCTGTGCTCGACGATCGTTGAGTCTATACTTAGACGTAGCTCTGCCTTCAGCTAGCACGTCCTGGTTGGACGTGTTAGCGGGGCTAACGCTCGTTAATTAGCATCACCCACAAGAACAGAATGAAACTTTCTTCTCCTCTGATTTTAAAAAAGCAAAGGCCTGAGCTGAAGGCACAGGATTTCAGGAAATGTCTCTGACGGCCTGGTCTCTGTTGTCCTTCCGCTCAGGGAAGCGTCGCTGCTTTAAGAGCTCCAAGAGAGTTGATTTAATATGATTCCGTCTGATCAATAACAGACAGTGCAAGCACAACTTTAGATGAACACGGCTCGTTAACGGGTCGATTGCAGTCGTGACATTTCGCAGATCAACATGTGATCAGGACTGCGACGATACATCCGTCTGGAAAAGCTTCAGCCCTGATCTGAGCTGTTTATGTGCTCTTGTGACAGCGTAAGGTTTCCGTTCTTCAGCTGCAGCTTCTAACACCTGGTCGAGGTCACAGCGGACAGACGCTCCACGAAGTTCTTTCAAAGTAGAAACTGCAGATATAAAGAAAATGATTCAAGTTTCAGGGCTGCTTCCATAGAAAAGGATCCAGTAGAACCCTAACCCTAACCCTGGTGGGCTGAGGATCATCTGCGCTAACCTGGAGATTTCCTTCGGAAGTCTAACAATAAAGAGAGAAACGTGTCTGATTCCCGTTGGGGACTCGGGTCACCGCTGCAGCTAGACTGCAGACAAACACTTCTAGTCTGGACAAACAGGACCAGAGACCTTTAATAAGATCCCCAAATAAAGCAGACCCGGGTGCAGAAGCTGCGTCCGCACTTCAATATTGCAGCTATGCTATAGAAACACTGGCGGATAAGGTCCAGCCTTATTGAGGCCTCTCCCTCCGCCGGTCAGTCCACACGCTCAGCCAGTGTGGAGCAAATCCTCGCCAGCACGCCGTTCATTACTCGGCATTAAAAGTAACACTACACCTCGCCTTTAAACATGGCCATCGACCTGGGGGACGGTTAATGATGGGAAAATGATATCATTTGCTACCATGTTTCTTCGTAAGCTGACCCGGAAAACCAGACAGGGGTCTCTTCATCTTGACCGCGTCGGCTATCGATTTCCACTGTGGATAATGAGTTTTTATGTCTGTAATATATGAGGGGATCTTTGATATCGGCTGATCTGTTTGCTCACAGTGGCCCACTTCCACTGCCAGGGGAGCGGTGGAGGGAAAGAGAGAGCTCTCGCTCGTTCGCTCGCTCGTTCGCTCGTTCGCTTGCTCACACACTCGCTCACACACTCGCTCACACACTCGCTCACACACTCTCATCTCTGCAGCTACATCACTGCCGATTATCTCACCTTTCTTTGTTGAATTCATGACTAAAACTGGCCTGGAGATGTTTTTCATTAAGCTACATAATGAACTAGCATGTTTGTGCTCAGAGAAGCATTTAAGGTGTTTGATTACGTTTTTTCTGCAAACCTGAGCAACCTCATTTTTCTACAGAAGCGACCGTGAAGGAGAGATTACTGCAAATAAATATGAAAAACTCAAAGTCTTTGTTTGTTGGAAAACATTCAGCAGTGCTTGCTGGAATTCAGTAATAACTGAACAGATCTCTGATTATTTATTTATATAAGTAGTCGCTGCTTCCTGTAGCTCCTGGATCCCCCTCTGACGGCCTCCAAAAACAGCTCAGCTTTGCGTTCGCTCAGTTTGCTCATCCAGCCCAGTCTTTCCAACACCTTTTCCTGGTTTGGGCACCAAACCACCTGCAGGTGGAAAGGAGGCGTTGGGACTGCCCAGGCTATGTTTAGGGCATGACTGCTGAGGCCGGTTCCAGACGTGACTCACTCACGCTGTCCCGGTTTACACCGGTTTTGGTTTGAACGGGAAGTTTCTCCTTCATCTGCGTGCGCCTGGGACTGCTGAGGTAATAACACAACAGGTCAAAGGCTCTTGGACTCTGACCTGCCACACGGCTCAGAATGGGTGGACGCTGGCGTAACGACCCTGCAGTCTGGCTCTGCGGCCCCCTCTAACAAGAAAACAAAAGAATCCAAAAAAAAAAATCAAATAATCGTCTCCCCTCCTTCTCGAGGTTAATGGACGCATAGATTTTTTTTTTCTTTGCCTTCCAATTTATCTGGCTCTTATTGGCATTACCCTTTTTGCTTGTGCGCTCCAGCGGGGAGGGGGTGTAGCTGAGCGAAACAGGAGACAGTAATGAGATTTCGCAGACGTTGCAGCATGTAGAATTTCTGATGATCATATTACACTTTGTCGATAACCAACAGAACGTATTAAATCAAACCTTCTTGGTGGAGCGCCGGATCAAGAGCCACGATTACGTGACCCACTTTTTTGATATAACTGCGCTTTGTTAAAGTGGAGATATAAGCATTTAGCCCCCCCTTTTTTCTCTAATCAAGTCATGAGATTAGATTGTCAGTGAAGCTTCACTCAATGATATCATCTAATCTATAACGATAATGCAGTGCAGATGGAGAGGAATGGCACAAAACATTTGAATCAAGGGGATTTAACGAAGCTTTTAAAACATATTTTCTGGCTTTAAATTTTCATTAGCTGACGCTAAAACAATCTCTGCTAGTAATGCTATTAAAACCTGTTTTGATATACGTGGAGACGCCTCAACAAATACCTGGAATATTTTCATAATAGGTTTGTAAATAGATATTAGCTTCCAAAATAACTTATTAGCCATACATTTTTTTTTTTAAAAGCTCATTTCTCCTGTGCCGGAGCTTCATAACTGTTAGCATAACGGCTAGCTGTCTCCATCTCAGCTATTCATGAATTAATTTAAACCATTTTAAGTCATCTTTAAGAAGCGGTCCTCCCAGTGCTCCCAGGCTTCTGTAGATCAGCCGGTAATATCCAGCGGCTTTTTCCGGGGACTTTCCTGTAATCACTGTGGAGTGGCAGATATTGTTTAGTGGAGTGTTGTTCTGCTCATATTGCTCCCTGCTCCAATTTGACAAAGCCACTTAGGCTCCTCCATGTTCGCAGTCATTTCCACTTTGCCTGGAGTGCATTTAACACCAGTGGAAATGGAGTGTGCAGGGTGACATCATCCGTGTGCACTTCGCCTCGCGTGTGCGGATTTTATAGTGACCTCTGTAGTGTGTGTACTTGTGTCTCCTTCTTCTTCTGCGCGCGCGCGCGTGCGTGCAGTCGGCAGGTTTTTATAGAGCTCGGGCTCTCGAGGTGTGTAATTTCTGCGGCCACCTCCATGACATCATGACGGATGAGTTAATCATATCAAAGTTTCATTGGATGAGTCACATGAGTGCAAAAACACTGCTGGCGTTCTCCCTCCGATGGTGGAACACTGGAATTCATTTGGTCCGTTCTCAGACTAAAGACAGAAAAAAGCTTTGCTTTTCCCTTTTTTTTTTGCAGCCGGTGGACGATAACAAACTGCCCGTCGGTCGTCTGCATGCAGCAGGCGACATAAAACCTCGTTCATTAGCGGGACAGACTGGGGGATGGAAAGTCATTACTCAGCTGCTGCTGTCAGATCGCCTCTGGTCTCTGAACACATTAGTCCATGTAGTCACCGTGAGGGTCGTTCAGTCATAATTGCAGAGAGAATGTACAGAAACAGGTACTGTTACTAGCAGAGCTGCTCATGGAGCTCACTGACATAGGTAAACCGGAATCAGCCTCAGTGTTTATGTTTTTTGTAATAACAAGTCGTTTGGTTAAAGAAATAATACCACGACGCGGCGAGATCAGCCTTTGGAACGCGGCTGCTGTTTATCAGTCCTCACAAACGCTGTTTTCCTCTCTCAGATTTTAAGGGAGATGAATTTTACGAACTCTCGCAGATTTAAGAAATAAGATAATTCATCCATCAGCCGGAGTCGGGGACACAAGTGGTATTTGATGTCCGTCTCTGCAAACGCTGAACAGATGAGATGTGACCCCACCGTCCAGTTTTCCGTTTGCATCAGAACATCATTTCATTCCGTCTCAGGAGGAAGTTCCGAACACGGTTTTCTCCCGAACAGGCTCGACAGTGCGTTTTGTGTAGAACGCAGCTTGGGCGCTGGTCACATGGTCCTGACCCAAGCATCCAGCAGACAGAGGCGCCTGAAGCCAGAATCTGCTGATGGGTGAGTCAGCTTCCGACTCACTCCGGCATCCAGGAAAGAGTGTTGGGCAAAGATCCCTCTGAGCCGAGCAGGAACTGCTGATGTCATTCAGCTGCACTTTGGTTTCCAGTAAAAAGTTGAGATAGCGTGCTTCAGTTGTCCCGGGTGACAGCGCGCGCGCGTGTCTGTGTGTGTGTGAGTGTGTGTGTGTGTGTGTGTGTGTGTGTGTGTGTGTGTGTGCTGTTGATAGTGGGAGTGAAGATAAGCTTCCACAGAAGACTGTGAGTAATTTCTTTTGTTGTCTCTAGAATCTGCTCACCTGGCCGACTCTGCTTGTGCTGCTAAATTCAGTTTTATTTAAAGACAAAATGACTCTGTTAAACAAACATCCCACTGACCTGGAAGGCTGCTAGCCGGCTGGTTGTGACGTGGTTATGACACCATCCAACTGTCTCGTGTCTTTTTTTAGCTCATGAAGAAGAAAACTGACCATTTAGAAGACAATTTCCCATCAGTTGAACACACCTCGGCGTCATGTCTCATCCTCCAGTTTAGCCACATCTGAGCTCGCTCCTGATTGGCTCCGCCACGGTTGCTACGGCGGCAGCGTCTACTTCCCGTCACAGGCTCAGATCAAACAACAAATGAGTCTAAGCGCGGCCATTTGAGCGAAGCTCTGCGTCGTTGGCTTGAGAGTATTCTCACCCACACAACGGTGCTTTTTAGCCATCTTCCTGAAAGGCCAAATTGAGCGCAGCCTTGCAGGGCTGAGGGAGAAGGTGCACGCTTTGTAAAAGGCTGAAAAGCCAGAGTAGCCAACAGTTTCAAGGCTTTCAGACGCCACAAAAGATGGAACAGCAGCGTGAAAGACACAAGTTCATTCCAGGAGGAGCTTTCATGAAACGTGTTGCGTGGAATGCCGCTCTTACCTGGACCTGATCACGTCCAGCAGTCGTCTCCATATATGATGTCGGCGTAGATGTTTATGCTACAGGCCCTTTTTTAGACATGGTGGAAATGAGCTGCGAGGTAGCGCCAGGCTACCACGTCCCAAATAGGAATTGTTTAAAAAAGCTCCAGAGTGGTGATGCAAGGCAGGCGTGCGTCTCTCCCGCTGCCAGGTGAGAGAGAGAAACAGCGGACAGACTTCTGCTGCATCGGACGCATGTGCAGTCCCTTCAGAGGACGTTTGCGTACCCTGCAGACGCGAGGAGACCAACACTGGTCTGCTGTCGCTACAGCCTGGAATAGCATTCACAAACGCAGTCTGATCAGGAAAAAGTGCTTTCAAACGTCCATCAGTATGACAATAATACCTAAAGCGGCAAAACTGCCTTCAGAACAATGTATTTAGTCTTCAAATCTCCCACCGTAAATCAAAATATGGTATCAATTCTGTGGAAAGGAGCCCAAAACTATCATTCAAACATGAATAGGTTGAAAATATCAAGTAGTTTGAGAGTCAAAGAAGCAGAAAGTCATTAATATTATTAAAAGCACAAATGAGAGTGACCTGATACGTTTACTTACATGTTACGCTGCTGGTGTTTGTTACGTCATTGTGATTCAGTCGTGTTACCGGGGAAACCAGCCTCGTGCTTCGAGCTGCTCCAACTCGGCTAGTCAACAAGTTTGAAGGCGCGTTCCTCCACCGGCGGCAGCCACAGTCTGGGTCACTGCATCTCCACCAAATTGTATCTGTAAGCACCACTAACTCCCAGTCAGAGAGATACCACCAGTGATTTTCCCCCAGCAGGAAGAATTCCCCGAAGCCTCATAGACTTGTCGCCGTGGGCCTCTGACACATGTAATTAGGTACAAAATACAGCTGTGTGGCGCTGCTGGAGCGGCGGCGCTCAGGGCTGCAGCGCCTGTGCTGCCGGAGCAAAGAGACAATTTGGTCCAAATGAAAAATTGATTTCCACTCCTACTGAATGGATGTTAAAACAAAGCATGCAATAAATACCATCTGGTGACAGGCTGGAGTGCTGGCCACAGCAAACGAAGGCCCTTGTTAGCCCTGCTAGCGCCAGCGTATCGATCGCTCGCAGCGACAAAGGCGACTGAACGGGACTTAGAAGATACATAATTCAATAAACGTAAGAGGAGGCCTGTGGTAACAGGTGCCACCTGCAATATGTCCCTGCTGGCTGGTCTCTTGGTTGTTGTGTTGCCAGCCTGCTGATTGGTGGACTTGTGCCCCACGCTGATGACTGGATCCATGTTGAACTGGTTAATAAAAAAGTTAATAGTCAGGGCTTTTCTGCTCCACGTTTCTGGGGCCAGATGGTTAAGATGGATGAGCCTCTGAGCCTCGCGTTCCCCAGATGTAGGTTTTCTTGATTTTTATGTGCATTTTAAATATTTTCATCTCTTTGTGGTTAGTTTTCCACTTTTTCTTTTGGTTGCTGTAGGGGTGTAAATGCAGAGACGATGGCGTTTGCTATCAGATGCTGTCTCAGTCGTGTGTGTGAGCGTGTGTGTGAGCGAGTGTGAGTCGTTAGCACATGCTGCCTGACCTTGGCTGTGATTGAAAAACTGTCGTGTTGATAATTCTGAGGAGTTTGGAGGAAGTGGCTCACAGGACAAGAATGCAGCCGTGTTGTTATTTCCGAGCTCCTGACAGCACATCAGACATATTTCACCAGTTCAGTGTGAAAAATCAACAAACAGGATAGTTTCTAGATTTAAACTTGAAAAAAGAAAAAGCTAATTGGCTTGTTTCCAAACTTGAGGGAATATTTGATGATTTAACAGAAGGAAAGCTTTAAATTATCTCAGCAAACGTGCATCAGAAGTCTTTGTTGCGTCGCTGTCATTTGTACTTTTAAGTCTTCTTTGAACGATCTGTCCTTCACCGAATCTGAGGAAGGAATTCTCCCTTGAAGCGACGCAGAAGAGCACGATAGCATCACTAATCTGACGGTGACTTTATGCACTTGCTATATACATCAGTAAATCAGGAGCGAACGTAGATCTTCAGAGGAGAAGATATATGGGGGGAAGTGAGGGATGGGGCAGAGATAGAGAGGCAGGAAATGGGATTGACGACACAGCGAGGGACAGATGCAAACGGACAAAGAACAGATACGTTGGAGAAAGGACAGATGCAATTAGACAATGAGAGGGAGAAATACAAAGAGAGACGTCGAAAAACTCATTAGAAACGGGGGGATGTTTGTTTCAAAGAGCAGCCGGAAAATATCGGCTCAATTGAATTTGGGAGGAAAAGCAGCTAAAAATGAGCCGTCCAGACAAACAAGGTGGCGCACGCGCAAAGATTTATAGGCAGAAGCAGAAAGAGCCAGATTTGAGCAGGAGCTCGTAAATTAACCCGCAAGCAGAGAACGCGAGCCGGTCCCGTCTCGTTTACAGGAACCAAATACGCACGCGGAGAGGTGGGACAATGTTCTCTGGCCATTTCGTCCATTTTCTTCCCATTTTTTCCCCACAAACGATTGAATGGCAACAAAGCTGAACACGTGCTGTCGATACCGATCGATGAAGGAGCTCAGCTCATCAGAGCAGCAGCAGAAAAAGGCGCCAGCAAAGCCTTTATTTATTCACAGCCTATTCGCTGGGGCGTGTGGATACCACCTGGGTTTTTAGTGTTGGGGTGGATTTGGGTGGATTTGAAGCTCTTTTGTTTAAATGTCGGTGACGGGAAGTTTCATTTGAGCTGACTGGCTGAAATGAGGCACAGGCGGAACACACAGATGATTTGGATTACCTGATGATCAGGCTCTGCAGCTGTGTGATCGGGGAGGGGTCAAACACGTTATAGAAGCCAAGCAAGTCAGCCAGCAAAGAGCTCTGGGGGGGGGTGGTGGAAGGTCTGAGCTCTTCGTGCCAGCTTGGCTTTTGTTGCTGTTACCAGAAAAGAACCTGAAATTCCCCCAGTTAACTCGACCTGCCACTAAACACCAGGCTTGTAATAGCTGTTCCACTCGTCATCGCGGGGGAAGCAGGCGACCCCCACCGCGAACCGGCACGACGTGTTTTTCACTAATGAGCTGGGGGCGAGGGCAGAGTTCCCAGACTCAGAAGAAACCCGGAAGGCCCCAGGGACTGAATGACAGTGATAGCGCGTTGAGAGTATAGGATAACCTGTTTGTGACAGGCTGACAGGCTGAACCATGGGGCATGATGGGGTGGGGGTGGGGGTGGGGGGGTAATACCTGCAGCAATGTAGCATAAACACTCTTCTGTCAAAGGTGTCTCTTCCTACGTCCTCAGGATCTTCCGTTCAGCTGTCATGAACTCTGAGTGCGGCGACTTCCTCGGTTATAGTGTCTGACTAAACACCCCCCCTCACCCCCGCCCTGACACTCGTTAATCGTTAACCACGAGGCTGAGGTCCCAGCACACCTGTTACTCCGAATCCTGGTGGCATCATGAGAAAACCTCCGAGGACAATTGTGTCTCTTTCCAGCTCTGGTTGGATGTGTTTGTACCTGTTTTGGCATCCGCGGGGGCGTGGTGGCGGTGGTGGTGGTGGTGGGGGGGCTCCTCTCGGCTGTTTCTCACTTGGGTCACGTGAGACAAACGCAGGGTGGAACCGTGTTGTCAGCATAAAGGTCACATTTATTTTCATCGCTGGTCTGATGGTCTGATTGTGATGCTGCTGTGGGAGGCCTTCACTAAACGTCTAACCGCCGTGATGTATTTATTCCTCCGTAGTTCGCCCAGAGCCATTAAAGTCAGTCTAAGTAATTGCAGATATTGGATGTGACCAAAGCAGGAGTGATACTCCCGGGGCGCTATTTGTACATCGTTCAATCCTCAGCCAGAAATCAATTGCAAAGAGTTCCGTTTGCATCCTGAGCCTGCACAGGCCCAGAGTGGGGCAGGAAGAGGAGCTGATAATGAGCAGGCGGAAGCTCCCAGACCTGATCAGCAGCTCTGAGAGAACGACTGAAGCCTTTCACACCTGAAGCACCACAAAGCATCTTTGTTCGCTGCAACCACAACCGAACCGTTAATTAAAGGAGGTTCCTGAATTCTTTTTTTTCTGGACCTGCACTAGTATTCACTGGGTTCTTCTTTGGCTCCTGCTCCAGTTCACCTCGGTGGTCTCCTCCGGGCGTGCAGTACCACCCATGCCCTGTAGGGATGCGTTTCCTCACCGTGTTGACTGTGAACGGCATCCTGTGCCAAAACTGAACATGACTCTCAGCTGACACGTCGGGGGTGCGATGACAGGATCCCACGTTCGGCAGCTTCAGGCTCGTCAACAGTGAGCTCTGTTTGCTGATGAGACACTGCTGTTAATTGAAAAATGCGCTAGTCATCAAATCTGAACTTTCATTTTGGAAACTGAAGTCCACAGATGGATCATGGCCCTAAAGTTCTCTGCGTGCGCCATCTTTGAGCGCATGTTTCTGCTGGAATCTTTGTTCCCAAATGACGCCCGCGCACATCCACTTTAAGCTAGCGCCGCTCCGAAAGCCGGGATTCAATAATCCGGTTCCAAACCTTCATGAAGGCATCTTCTCAGCGGGGATTTTATACTGGGGTGATGATACTGAGGCGACATCCGGAAATAGTTCCACAACACACAGCATGATGAAAGCGGCTCAACGGCGCCTCCGAAGCCAGCAGAAGGTATCGCCCCTGAAACATCACGTCCCAGACTGCGGTTAGCTCGTTTTGAAATGTCACAAACTGCACTCTGACTTCATCTGTTTATCGCAAGTCTGAATTTTATGAGCGGGAGAAATGTGGACCTTCACGCTGGATGATTTTCACGTTCAGGATCAGGTTTAGAGGGACGGATTTAAACTTGGACTGGATGAAATCCCAGGCGAACACGTGTAACGGCGACCATCAGCGATGTGTTTGGTTCTTCTGTATCTCCGGGTCGGTCACTCACACTGACTGGTAGGTTGAAGACTGTCCAGGCTGAGTCACGCGGCTTGAAGAGCAAAACCAACAGAAACCGTGTCGAATGGCTATGAACACCAGTTGCTCTCTTCACGTAAACCATTAAAACTGCGACCGTCACTCATGAGAGTAGAATCTGCAGCGTGGCTGGTTTAATAAACCAGACGTCAATGTCCAAGGGTTCATTTTCACACGTGAATCTTTGCAGAATCTCAGCGCAGCAACAGGGGAACATACATCCATACACTCGCTGGTTGTCAATGCATGACTGTACATGCATTCAAGGGTGGGGGGGGGGGGCTGCAGGATGGTGAGAAGGGCTGACAGCACCAGCAGAACAGCCTGCAGCTCTTTGTAGATAAATTATCTTGCTCAAGTCAGCACAGGAGAACCAGTTTGCACCATCAGAGCCGGGGCATCCCCTGAGGTGACAAGTTGATTTGCTTCACACAGTCTGAATGACCTGTTTTTTTAATTCTGCAGCTCTTTGCCAAAGAGCTGCTTGATAAAGAGATAGGAAAGAATTGTTTGGAGCTTTTCCATTTCCAAACTGGCTGATCCAGGAGGGCTGATCGAGGCGAAAACCTTCGCTGCTGCTGAGAGCTGGGTGGACGCACGAGCAGATGACTGTAACCTGCATTTGTGCACTGTTGCCTTCCTGCTGCCCTCACCAGTGGACTGTCTGCTGTCAACATGTGTGTGAACTCCTCAGAAGTGTCCCTCGCTGAGGCCAGTTTGGGGAAAAAACTTGAGCATGATTCCGACTGCAGGGCAAATACCGAAGCGCTTGAATAACATTGCACTTGCAGTCAAATGCAGAGCAGAAGAGACCGAATCCTGTGCATGTGAGAGAGGCTGCAGCATGTCAGTTCCTGCAGCAGACTCCCCCCCCCCCACCACCACCAACACCTCAGCTTGTGTTTCTCAGGGATTTGCAGACACAGGCAGACGGGCCCACATTGCACCCTGGCTAATAACAGAAGCTGGATCCAAGCCATGGGAAAACTGAATCTGTAACACTGTGCATGAAGTAATCATTCCAATTCTCATAAAGAGCATGTCTCATCGGATCCAGTCTGCACTTGTCGGTCAGGCCCTCACCGATGAAGAGATTCACCATTGAGGCGGAACATAACAGCTTTCCACTGCAGCTTTTAGAAATATTCCTTTAAAAATGCAGCTGAACGTCACGGTTGTGTGGTGCAACAGAGCCGATGTGCTCACAGTTTCAGGTCAGGACGATGACGGTCATGATGAGGAAGTGTCCTGCAGGCTGATGCTGCTGAAACAGAGATCCACGGCAAGCTAACAATAACAACTTCACTACCTCTAAATGGAGCAAGTGGATGTTGGCCAACCGCTGGCGACATCACTTCCTGGTTTTCCTTCATTGTTTGACAAGACCGTTGTCGTGTTTGTGCTTGAAGTCACACAGGTGTCTGACTGTACGTGACTGCACCGATACCAGACGTTTTTCCGCTCATGAGAACCACATCTACTTTAGCGCAGTTAAACTCCACCCAGGATTAGCAGCAGCTTTAGCTGCAGAGGCTTCAGCGATACTTCATGGATCATTACAGCTCGCTGACACGTCTGTCCCGCTGTAGAGAGGTGATCTGAGAGTCACTCAGCTCTCATGTCACCGTGTTTGGGATGACGTGCATTGACACAAGCATCAGGTACATTCAGTGCAGCATAAACACAAAAACCCAGAAAGAAAACTTCTGATCATCCAAATGTGTCACTTTGCTCCAAAAACAGATGTTGATGTGAACAGAGGGAAAGGCAGCAGCAGATTCCACCAGCTAACCTTGGAAAAAGATGAATTCAGTACAAACTAGCATCTGCCCACCACCGCACATGGAAGACATGGAATTATTATTTAGACTACAAAGGGTTAGGAATCAGTCTAATAATAAGAATAATACTTCTTTCTTTGGTGTGTGGCCGGTAATCCCTGCTGGCACGAGCACCTGTAAGGAATCCATCTCCTCCACAGGAGAGGGGTCCAGAAGCTGCAGCCCGTCCCACACAGATGGACCTGACAGCAGGCGTCTGTCCACGGGAACCCCACCGTCCCTCAGCAGCCGATGGTGTGTAACAGCGGGGACGTCAGCTCGCATCAGTGCCAGTAAAGGCTCGCCACGTCTCAGCGGCGGCCTTTACAGCAGCTTTCGCTTCTGTTTCGGGGGAACCAGAGTCTGAAATGAACACATGGAACACGACGGAATCTGAGCTCAGATCTGTCTGTAGTGAGGAAACGGGACATTTAATCTCCAAAGATCAGTAAAAAAAAATCCAGATGAATGAAAAATCTACACATTAGCCTGAAATGTAGCTCCAGCACTGGTGTCCGAACTGCACGTAGAATTAGAAACCAGCTTTAAAACCGTCAATCAAAACCATTAAAAGTAGTTTAAGCAAAACGAGAACTTCTTGTTTACTTTGAGTGTAAAATCCTGTTGATTTTGTTCCCAAACCTTCCCTGAGCCAATGCTGACAGGCCAGACCGCAAAATACGAGCTTATTTATTCTCATCTTCTCAGTTACTGTAAGCAGCAAAAAGAGGGGGAACACGTAATTGTAAGCTGCACTCCTGGTGTTGATGGATGAGGCGCAGCGGGGCTGGACTTCCATGTTTGGTGAAGGTTTTCGCTTTATCAGGGTGGCCTCTGATCAAACGCTGCTTCTGACAGCGTTACTTCTCCTATTTGAAAGCTTTTCTCTACGCTGAAATGAAACTCTCCTGCTCGCCATAGCCTGACTGCAGCATCCAAGCCCAACGTCCCTCCGTGCTGCAGGAGGTACAACAGCCCTCATTAAACTTGAATTTACTAAGTTTGTCTTCCATCACCAACACGAAATCGAAGCATGGCGGGATGACGACGGCACGGCCACTGAGGAGACACGCTGCAGATAATGAGGTAAGTATTGGATAGCTGCACCCGCAGAGCAGCTGTCAGGGTTCAAATCAAACAAACTCATTTGATCAATGTTGATGTTCATGATTTCATCAAAAAACATGTAGCTCAAAGAGCGGAAGAAGTCCAGCAGCAAGCGAACCAGAGCGGGGCGGGCGCTCGTGCTGGCGGACCATTCAGCCGATCTGGCTGCTTTCTGCTGATTTCGCTCCACCCTAAACAGAACCACATGTCTCCAGTGTCACGGGCGCGTTTGTCATACATTTGAGACAAACAGCGGAAATGAGTAAAAGCAGAGTTGTGGAACACAAGCGAGTCATCGCTTCTCCATCGTTTGAGAGCAGCTAAAACAAAAACAGGACAAAAACGGCGTTCAGAAGAAGCTGTGGGTGCAGTGAATGTGGACATGTCATGACACACACACACACACACACACACACACACACACACACCTGTGCAGCAGCAGCAGTAGTGAGTGCGTGCAGAGAGAGTGTGGACGTGGACCATCCATCTCCTCTTACGTAACTCGTTGTTGTGCTCTGCAAACTCTGGCTGAAGCTGAAGCTCAACCGTTTCCTGTCTGCTGCTTCCATCAGGAGTCATAAAACTCGACAAAAGTAAGACAAAGCGGGAGGAAAACCAGGCAAAGCGAGCGAGAGGAGCGTGTTTTGAAAGTAAGACAGACACATTTTCCAAAACCAGAAAGAGAACAAAAAAAAAAAAAAAAACCTGACTAAGGGGAACATGGGGTGACACACGCGGGGAGGGAGCAGGGAAAGAGGGGGAGTTACATAACTTTGTCCTCAAGTAGCTCAGCCAGAACTTGGCTCTCGCTACTACAACAGAGATTTTCCCATGGAACAGATTTAACGGCGTTCCAGCAGCAGACCAGCAGCTGCGTGATGGAGCCCCAGTTCTTCCACAGATTGTGGGAGCTGGCCAGCGCGCCACAGCCGGAGGTTTCTCTTCCAGATTTCACTGTAACACAGAAATCTGGAGGAATTTTCCCTCGTTGTGATTGGATGAAATGTAAAGCTGCTTCACCCCAGTTATTAACAGCGTTTTAAGAGGGTTTGCATCGGAACAGGCAGCCGCATCCGTTTCACTTTTACTGCCTGAGCATGCGTCCAAGTTTCAGTTCAGTTCAGTCAGATTTCCACGTAATGCGCCCGTTTCCAAGACGCTGACCTCAGCAGATGGCAAGACCGACTTTCAGAGCGACACCCACAAGTCCGGGCTGCACAGCTCGTCTCTGGAAGGCTGCAGACGGCTCAGTCACACCAAAAACAAGCCTGTAAAAGTCCTGAACAATCTCTCAGGTCAGATGCATATATTCTCTTTGCACCGAAGGACGTTTCTGACGTTTTTAGCGGGGCAGACCAAAGATGAGGATGTGGACGATGAAGGCCCACGCATGAAGTGTTTTTCAGGAACGCAACTTTCCAGTCAGAGCAGCTCACGCAGGACGTAATCGCACCGACGCGCCCATCAGCGCAGAAGATAGAAGGCACCCTTCGGGGGTCACAGGTCAATCAGATTTGAACTTCACTCGATTAGATGGAATGGAAGTAAATAAATAAATGTAGCTCTTTAAACTAGCTTGACTAAATGCCTCCAGGCATGCCGTCAGCTGCAGCTCTAGAAGGATTCCTTTCACTGAGATGAGACGGTTACTTCCATATTTCATAGTTGCTGTTTTGACACAATGTGTGGAGGAAGAAGCCATCACCGATAGATCAGTAGGTACCCCTCCAGGGGACAGGCTAATGTGGCTAAGGCGGCTAATGTGGCTCACCCTTGGAGCTCCGTATTTCTCACTAATCCAGCCAGTGTTCTTCCTCTACTTTGCTCACGGACTCTCGTCTGTATGAGCCATCGCTGCAGCCATTTGTTGACGCTACCTGTTCATAGAAATGACCAGTTAGGGCCCTGTGATTCAATAGCCCTGGTAGCCAGAGTCAGGCAGTGTGGAAAGGGTGTGCAGAGTAGGTGTGTGTGGACTGTTTGGAGTAATGGCGGAGCTGGACTTGGGTGTGAGGGTTGCTTTTACAGCAGGTCAGATCAGTCAGTGAAGCTTCTCTATGGAACAGATCCGTCCATTCCATCATCATCTGTGCGGCTTCTGTCTCAGCTGTCCTATTTCACTAACTGGGCTCCGATGTTTATGGTCTTCCGTGTGTGTGTGTGTGTGTGTGCCATATTTGCTTTACCTGTTTTGTGTGTTTAGAGATGGCTCCTGTCCTCGATGTCAACGTCAGTGTGAATGAGACAGATCTATGGCAGGTGTGAGAACAGCTTGAGGCTTGTGTCATTAGCCCGCCACCGGTGTCGCTCCGTCTTGCGCTGATCTGTCCTGGCAGCCTCCAACCACCACATGCTCTGTGTGCATGCACACTTGTTTAACATATACAGACTCTAGAACATTCCTCATCTGTGTTTTTGCATCGTAGACGAGTGCAGAGCGGACCTGAATTATCGGTTCAGGCCTCAACCCAGCCTGACACTACATTAGCGTCTTTTTTGCTTGTTTACCCGCAAACTATTTTTACTGTTCTAACCAGAACAACTCTCACACTCGGCATGGCTGCCGGTTGCATGGATGTTGCATAAAGACGGGAATGTTTGGTCCTCAGGTTGTGGAAGAAGATGAAAAGTGAGAGGAGCGCAGTAGGTGATGAAATGTGTCATCCCAATCGTTTGACACTTCGGAAGGTGCAAGAGTCAACATGAGCGCGCCTTTCAGTGTGGACCAAGCACGGAACTGGGACAAAGTGACAGACTGCCCTGGTAAGCCTTTGGCACTGTCATCACGCTGAATTGTGGGTAACGCCACGTGACACAACCGCAGGAGGCAGAAAATGAATTTTCCACCGTGGGTGGATTGGCTGTGAGGTGATTTCCAAGGTAACTGTTCCTCCGTGCTCATTAGCGCTCATTGATGGTGATTCATTTGTGTTCAGGTCGATATAAATGTTTGATTCCTGTTGAAATGTGTATATTTTTCACGCAGACAGTAGGTGGTGAAAGCAGGCTCATGGTCTGCTTGTCCAGACTCTTTACAGTGGGACGGGCTGAACATTTCTGCTCCGTGGGAGTTTCGTCACATCCATCTATCAACCGTCCCCACTTAGCCTGCGTGCCTGCGAGGGAGAGTGCAACATGAGAAGTACACACCAAACTCACTCTCACACACACACACACACACACACACACACGGGCCGGCTGAGGGGTAAAGTCCACTGCACCACCCTTTTATTTCAGACTGTTTTATTTCACTTTACTTTGAATGTTCAGTTGTTGCAGGATGATATCTGCACTGTCCAGTTTCACACACACACACACACACACACACACACACACACACACACACACACACACACACACACACACACACTCCAGAGCCTGATATTCTGCTTCTTGCATTGCTTTGGAATGCCATGCTACTTTCTTTCCAAACATCAGAACCGCTCTGACTGTTGGCTCCAGCAGTCCGCCATGACAGTGGTGTGTGTGGCTGCAGCGACTCCATGTTGAAGGCCAGAGTGAGTCACCGTGCCCAAGATTACCCCGGCATTATAACCCGCAGCCTGTGTAAATACAGCTCTGTTATTCCCACTGAGCTCTCTCATTCACCGTTTGCACTGGAGTGATTCATACGCTCACAAACATGCGACCAAAGAGCGCTGCTCCTCTGGACTGGAAGGCACGCATCCGCACTGGGGGGATTTCCCCACTGACGTGGAAGGCCCCACTGATATCCTGCAGAATTCCTACTGTACCATTTCTACTGAGAGTATCGGAGCCCGAGGAAAACGTTGCTCACGTGACACCACCCAAGAGACCTTTCAGAGGTGAACCTCTCCACGGCCACCACGCGTTCACTCAAACTTAAATTCAGGGAATTCTAACTTGGAAATCTGCAAATTAGCTGCAACCAAAGCTGCAGCTTACTTGTGTGACTCCTTTCAGGATCTTCTCAGACCGGAACATGTCAGAAGGAAGTGATTTCATTTCAGTCTCCTGCAAGCCTGAGTGCGTCACACAGGATGTGGAATGTGGACGGTGTGGAGGATTCCCTTCGGATAGGAGCGGAAGGAGGGGCTGGATTCCAAGTCTGGGTTACAGTGGGAAGGAAGGGGTCACGTTCCTGTTTGTTCACATTACAGAATGGCAGCCGTCGTGGAGATTAGACATGGGGGTGGTCACGGAGGGCCCTGTGGGGTCACTCGCTGCTATCATCACACTGGCAGCTGCCGGGGCTGGGCTGGGCTGTGTGGGAGGACCAGGGCAGGAAAAACATGATGTAGACGCGCCAGACCCTCTGCGAAGCGCTGGTGCGACCGCTCGGCGTAGACGAGCTTTCAGATCGGAAACTTCCAACAGCAAAAGAGTCGAATAAAGATCTGCGGAAGATGTTTCCCCCGTTACCGTCTGAGAAATAAAGAGATTTGGCTCCGCCCTGCCCCGGGAAGCCTCTCTCTGCTGCTGCGAAGGCTTCTTTCCACAGATCAGACACATCCTTCGCTGCGCTGGCTAATGTGTTTCCACTACCTGTTTTTCCTATCAATTCATTTGTCTCCTCTGCATTTCCCATTTGCGTTGCTCCAGCAGCTTCCTTCCTCTCATGAATAACAGGATGCATTCTGCCCGGGCTGTACGTGCAGGCTTTTGTAACCCGCAAACCACTTTAGCTCTCCGTGACGACAAATCCTCCGTTTTAATTTGGCTTCACTCGGATGCACTTTTGAGGAACAAAATGATTAACAAAAATGGAGCACGTGGAGATGCGGACTGTTAGCGAACGCGCTGAAATCGTACATTTAATGTGTGAGGTAAGTACTGACTCGCAATTTAGAAACATTGCGATCGGCCAAGTCTAGTATGGACGATCAGTTGAGCGGAGAACATGAGCCATTACGGATAAATCGTTTTTTAGTACATTAGCAGAATTAACAGGCCCTGAACATATCTCGTTCATATCGTTCAGTCGTAAAAATCCCAAGGTGCAGCTCAGTCAACTCAAACCTCATCTTTTTTATTTCTGCTATGTTAGGCCGAGATTCTGATGTTCCGACTCATTAATTCAATGTGCTCTATAAGCGGCGGGCCTATAATGGAGATGAGGAGTCAAATTGAGCCTGTCTTTGAAAACCGTCCCCGCTGTGGAAATGACAGGCGCTCAGATGCACTTTAGAGCCTTATTAGACCGTCTGCTGTTTAATTTTATGGCACAAAACAAGCCCAAAGATAATATAGACATTTTTTCCCCCTTTCCCAGAAAAGTTCCCAGAAGTGAAACAGATTAAAAGTGGATTTAAAAGTGGTTCTACATTTGGAGAGATCCAAATGTCAATACGAGGGTGAAATCCCAGTTTAGGTGGAATTAAACGCTTGCACCTCGATCATTTCTGCTTATGTTGGCGTGAACGCATCGGCTGATATCTCCCATGTATCTCACTTTGGAGTGAGCCGGCTCTCTTATTCCACCAAGGATCAGCATTCAATTTATCTCTCTTTCTCTAAGATTCAACAGAGGTGATAAATCTGCAGCATGAAAGCGAAGCTAAAAGAAAAGAACTGACCGCAGCGCTCGCTGCTGATAACGCAGCCCTGCCCTAAACTGAAATCAATGCCTTGTCGTTTACATTTTTTCTTTTTTTGCGATCGCGTGCGATTGATTGTTGGCTGTCTCGTTTGGAGGTGGTTGGACTTTCTCTCTTTTGCTCGTCAGCAGGAAGATCGTCCCAGTCGCAGACGCAGATGTGCGTAACAGAACAATTTGCTTCTGACCACTGTTCAGCGTCGTTTCCAACCAAATAAAACTGCTTAACAAAGCATGGAGTGTGTCTCCTTCCAGCTGTAACCACAAAAACAATGACTTATTTAGGCAGCAGGCCCCGGTAGCGATGAAAGCCACAGTCACGTCCGCGTGTTGGTGCGGAGGCTGCAGACCGGCTGACTGCTGCTGATGGGGCTGACGAGGCACATCAAACTGACGGCTGGTCAGTCTGGAGAAGATGGAGGACGCGGCGTGATTGGATGAGGACGCCTGAGCTCGACCAGGAGCTGGAACCGGACAGGCTGTGAGCCTGCAAACACACCGCTTTGGTATTTGGGAGGCTCCCCTCAGAAGGTTGCGCTGTCATTACTCACTTCAGCTTTATCAGTTTTAATGTTGTGGCTGCTGAAATGTTCAGGCTCTGCCTGACAGTCACGCCGACTGCTCCTCGCAGGGTTCAAACATGTGACCCTCCGGCTCTCCCGCCTCTTCTGGAGAAGCCTCCGGTCAGTCTGCGCTGAAGTCAGATCAGGAGTGCGAGTCTTCAGCGTCAGCGTGTTTATCTCCTCGTCCCAAACCAGGAATTCAGCAGATTAAAACGCTTCATGGTCTATTTGTCAAGGTCAAGCGGTGCTTCTGTTTCCATGGAGCAGCTAGTCACAAGAAAACGACTCAGTCATCAGCTGAGGCCGGACCCTCCTCAGCATGAGTGGCTCCCCTTTACAAATGGGACTTTTCAGTAAATGGCTCTCTAATTTGCAGGTATGCACATGTTCTTTTACAGTAAATGCATGACTAGAGCTCCACAGGAGTCCTTTCAAGCAAACTGGTGTACTCCCAGCATCTCCTTAGCCCTGTTCTCTCTCAGCCAGGGCAGGCAAACTGGGATTACTTCACCATGTTCCAAACAGTAGCAGTCAAAAACAGTTTAACTGTCCCAGGCTGATCCTAACGACTGAGGACGCCTTTTAGCAGTTGTGACAAAGTTTACTGGGAAATCTCTTCAAACGCTAAAGAAAAAGGAAGAAACTTTATCGAGATTCTCTGGATGTTCTGCTTTTTTTGGCTCATTTGGTAATATTATGAAAAAAACTTGAAACTGGAGCTTTTTTTACCAGGTCTGACTGAGGTTCCAGTTCTAGCTGCTCACAGACACATTGTGAAGCTGCCAGAGGAGGCACCTTCTTCAGAACCGTGTACGAGGTTCCCACATGACATCAGCCAGACATTAGCACATCAATGCATCCGCTGCGCCACTTCTGGTTTTCCCAAGCTTGTGGCAGACGGCGTTCTGCACCACATCGGACAAAAACAGCGTTTGGTCACACCAGCTTCAAATGTTTGGCGCTGTGATGGTACCACAAGATGTTAAGAGCTTTCCATGCATGCAGGTACTCCCGCTGCCTGTCCATTTGTGTCCCTACATGTCTCTCATTTCCTCTCCCACTCTGGCGGTTTGCTGCTTTACTGCTCCCCGGAGATCCGGCAGCAGCAACGCGCAGGAAACGGTTAACAGGCTGTAGTCAGGTCACCTGAACCAGTCGGCCCCCGGTCGCTGGGCGCTGAGATGACGTGTCCCTCAGACCTGAAATCATGACTCATCTAATGTGCAGTAGATAGGTGTGGAAGCTTCCTGGCAGTGGCCTTCCTCTGTGTCACCAGGGGAGTTCTGGGAAGATTCCATAGGCTCTCTTGATGACGGCGTGCAGAGTGAGCGCACAAGGAAATGCAGAAAATGTGTTTTTATCTGCAAACTAAAGCTCAGTCCTGTTTCTGGTTAACTAGTGCACGGTCACAAGCATTCAGGAGTCTCCATTAAGCGAAGGGAACACCGGCCAACCCTGAACAGGGAGCAACCGCAGCCAGAACCTGCCTGTGAGGCTGCCGCTCCTGACCGGAGTAAATGTAAAAGCTGTGTTTTCATTTCATGTTACGGACACAGCGAAAGAGGAGTGACGTTAGACTTCCCGCTGTAGGCATCATCCCAGTCACCTCTGTCTCCAGACAAAGACTTTGGCTGTGTCCCAAAGACTTTGTCCTTCCTCCTAATATTAGCATAATATTAGCCATTAAAATTAAACTTGAGTTCAACAGTCTGGACAAATGACATTCAGCCACAAATGGCCCTCATCACACGGAGAACCCTCATCTTGAATTCAACCAGGCTAGAAAATCAACACGTCTGTATTTGTGTACTACATTATTCAAGATTTTATTTTCAAATCAGCATTTACATAT
Organism: Pao palembangensis; assembly: GCA_015343265.1. NCBI lineage: Eukaryota > Metazoa > Chordata > Actinopteri > Tetraodontiformes > Tetraodontidae > Pao > Pao palembangensis. The sequence goes on along the minus strand of CM027093.1, from coordinate 814,874 downwards.
CTGTGTTTTTTGCACTTATTACACATGCTGTCTGCTTATGGACGTTCAGCTCTGAGCATCGAGTCATCACTTTAACTGGCTCATTTGCAGACTCAAAGACCTCGCTGGAAAGCTCTTCAGGGCCTGCTGAAGGGGGGAAGACGAGCACTCCCGTCATATGTTGGCTTCTCTGAACACTTCTGCATCTGACAAGAGTCTGTTTCAGTTTAAGGACTCCAGTCTCATGATTCTGATTCATCTGCGTTGCATCAAAACAAGAGATCACTGAGACATGTGACGCAGCGCAGCAATTGCATTAACTCCGCTTGTTTGCCGGTGCAGAGTCACTCTGCAGGCTGTCACACATTCCGCCGGCTCGCCTCTCGCAGATACTGGACTTTTCATTGCTCTGAATATCTTTGCATTGCAATTAGGTTGGAGTGCCAGGCCGTTTAGCTTAGCTGAAAAGTCACCAGAGTTCATGTAATAAGCTCAAAAGGAAAAAAAAGTGACATTAATATTAGCATTAGCAAGTCTGCTGAACTTGAAAAAACCTCAAATCCAGACTCATGACACTGGTGTCAGCGACTCACTATCACCTCCTCAGGAATAAGTGATACTACAAGAAAGAATAAAGTGCACTCAGTTGTCAGTTTATTCCCCAGAATGTAGAAAAAGACATTTTTATCATAATATCAGAGAGCTAATTTTAACAGCGACGGTAAACGTTGTGATTCTCTAATGCTGGCTCATCTTCTGTAAATAATACCTCTTTACCTTTTTATTTTTTATTGCATTGCTCCGACTTTTTGATATAAGTACTAGTCTTCTGCTCTTTAGATTTCTTTGCATGAAATTGTTTAATCTGAGTCTCAAGTGGCACAGTGTGTGACCACACAGAGCCATAAACAAAGCCTGACCAGTACGGAGCACTGCTGTTTATCTACACGCTGTTTATGCCCATTATTTTGTTGCCATGGATTCCTGCTGCCACAGACAAACATCCCACGTGCACTGCAACTAACATCAGTTACATGGCAACTGCACCAGGTCTATATAGTCCTGTGACTCATGCTCTGTGCTCTGTGGTCAGCGCACGCTAACAGAAAAACATCTGCAGGAATTTAAGGCGAAAGCATCGGGGCGTTTCACAGGGCGTCAGACCGCGAGCGTGGCCGTCTGGAGAGGTTGCTGCATTCTTCAAATAACAGTGATGCAACAGTGTACCGACAGGTGTCAAAGAAGACGCACGCAGACGCTGATTAATGAAAAGGCAAAATGTTAGCAGCCCGGCAGTGGCCGCCAGGGTGTGAGCACAGGGAAACGTAACCTTGGTTTCAGCCTCCCCCAGTCAGGCCGCCCAGCTTATGACAACCAGAGTGAGCCTGTTTATGGATGCCCTGGTTTTATTTTATTTTTGTACTGTTTGTGTTTGGAATGGGTTTGATTACAGTACGTAATGTTGGCGAGTTAGCTCACGTGTTAAATACTGACAGCGTTTACTTGCAGTTCCGTAAATTTCCTGTAACCCGGTCGCCTTGTTGACAGTCCTTCTCGATTTTGACCTATAGCCAACCCTAGTTGTCCATATGAGGCGCTCTGGGCTATTTATATCACCTACCAGGGATGGACAGACAATCTGGCATATTAAGCGCTTCGGGGACGAAACGAGAGCTAGCTAGCTCAACTCTCATCCCAACGATTTTGAAGGTGGGGCTGAAGAATTTTAGAAATATTTACATCATTTTTAGCGTTTCCGGTAAAGCTTCGCACAAATAAGAGCGTTTTTATTATTCTAACAGTTCACATACATTGCAAAGGAACACGGACAAAAAATAAAAACGGTGTGAAAATCAAAACTGTATTCTGACTTGTAGACCAAAGCTATTAGCTTTAGCGTGTTCAGCGAGCTGGTGATCCAGCGGTGAACTGTAAGAACACATCGGTTACCTCAAGAGAAGTCACGGGCAGTAAAATATGATCTCATTTCCAACTTTAGTCTCATCAATATGCTTTTAGTCTCTGTGCTGCTTTTAAGTTCCACAATGAATCATCAGCTTTAGGGAAGCATGACACTTTCCTTGTATTATTTATCAGCTGTTGAAGAGGAGAAAAATGCGCCTGGGCACTCGCCGTCCCCGAACCCCATCGACTCATGACAAAACGTGATGCTGCAGAGAGCCGCCAACGTGCCCACAGCTGAGATCTCCAACAAAAGAGGCTGGCTGGTGGAGGCGCTCCACCGCTCCGGCTGATGGCTTCAACAATGGCGCTCTGTTCTAAATATGGTGTTTGTCACACCGCCTGCCTTTTAAACTCGTCAATGCCACCGTTGTTTAGCTTGAATTCAACTTTAGCCTGCATCTTATGCAACCAGATGAGTGGTTTTACTCTCCTGTTGGGTGTCAGAGAGCTGAGTCACAGCCGTTTGACTGATTTGGAGTCAGATTAAACAAGACACAGAAATGCTGACAGCATCCTGCACTAATTAATATATCTTATCACACTTGCTGAGGGGAAGTGTGCCTCACCTTCACAAAATAAAAGTCAGATTGTTTCAGACCCTCCTCCACCGACCAGATGAACTCCTAATATTTTATTGTACAAGACAAACGAAACGTTTATGCTAAAAAGATGCTAAATCAGATCATGTAATGAGGAGATAAATATCCTCATATATCAAAGTGCAGGTTTATTACCCTGATAAATATTCATGCTTCTGTGACGGGGGTGTGGGGGGGTAATCACAGCAAAGCGCTTGATCACCAGCATTAGGGAGGAATGGAAATACATTTGTGACGGCTGCCTTTTAATGCTGTTCTAGTGCCGGTTCATGCGGATCTGGTTCTCTTCGCGGACGCGTCAGCCGTGCTTTTATTTCTGTTTTCTTTCTGCCTCTCTGCTCGCTGAGGAAACGAGTCACGGCCTCATGATTCAAATCGGGGAAAAGTTGAAGTAGAACCAGGGTGCATTCAGCAGAGAGAGGCAAGAGTGATCAGAACACACGCAGCAGGAGGAAACCAAACTCTCCTCCGTCTCACTGCTGCCACAACAGCAACGCGCACGTTCATTGTCGACATGGCGGCGCGCTTACAACTTCATCCACATTAAAACTGCCTCTGCTGTCAAAGGACGCGTCTGCGCCTGGATCAGTCATGGAAGTGCAGAATTTATTTAGGATAGTGTAGAACCAGGCTCTTTAGAGACTCCTTGGATTTTACGCGCACACACTTGCACGCAGAGTTGCGTGTTTGCGGGTTGCGCGCAGAGCAATCGCTGAATGATGGCGTCTTTCTTTAGACTCCAGAGTTTCAAGCCGAGGGAGCATATGACACAGTAAGAAGTGTGTTTTCGGGCGCTTCTGCTGCCTCCGCCGCGGCTCCGCGCACGTTTGACACACAGACAGAGCTCCACTTCCTCGTTTCGGTGAGACGTAAAGAGGTGGAGAGAGCGGAGCCGCGGTTATATAGCGCTCTAAAAATAGCACCTATTCAGCCCAATGGCAGCCGCAGACGCTGCGAACTGCGCGCCAACCACGGCAGCCAGGACGAGGTGCCTCCCGCTCGGCATTGGTCGGCGTTGGTCCGGTAGGCGGGTGGTGCGCGCCTGCGCGCCCATTGGTCGACAAGGTGAAACGTACTGTAATCACATGGGGGTGGGCTTGCCTGTAATTTTGAATCGGGGGGGAAATTGACAGTGCGCTGACACTTTTGGAGAGTTCGGTGTTGTGCGCTCTCTCGGTGCGTCACACGCTCAAACCCTCCACTGGAAGCGCACTTTCCCGACCATCATATATGCAAATACAGCCGAGACTCCAGCTCCGCTTCGAACTCAGCGCGTCGGCTCTCCTCTCCACTTCGCTTCTACTTGTGGCTGCATCCTGGGAGTGAAATGGATGTCATCCCTATGTGTAGCATCTTCCAGGAGCTCCAAATTGTGCACGACACGGGATACTTTTCAGCTTTACCGTCTCTGGAAGAATACTGGCAGCAGGTAACGGCAGTTCTTGCCTCCTCTTTAAACGCGCACTTTGACAGATCGACTGCGCACCCGCGTTCGACGCGCAGCGTGGAAGTTGCAAGGAATGCGCGTTTATTTCTGGAAAACTTGCTTGCATCGACACAGGCGTGCGGACGTGCGAGAGCCAACGTTGTTTACGCAGCTCCGCGCTGGCTCAGAAAGAATCCATTCTCGCTTCTCTGGAGGAACTTGCGCAAACACATTTGCTTCCCAGTTTCTTTGCAATTTCTCTCATTATGCACGGTGCACGCGATAATAAAAGTGGGAGTTGTGGTCGCGTTGGTTTGCCCACGCTGAGCAGGAGCACACGCGTGTGCTTGACTGTCATTTTCAGCACATTTTGCGCCACGCTGCTAAACTACGCTGTGAGATTGAGAGACTGAATGGGCGCTTTGCGTCTTTGCGCGTACACCCTCCTCCCTCTCCCTCCGTCTCTCACTTGTTCTTGCTTTGACACACGCGTGCGTGCACACACACACACACACACACACACACACACACAGCTGAGAGCGCGACATGGTGACAGAAGCGAGAGAGAGAGAGAGAGAGAGGCTGATTTCACCTCCACTTTGCTTCGAACAGTTGAATGTTGCTCTGGAAAAGAGCCCCAGGCGACATTCTTTCTTTCTTTCTTTCTTTCTTTCTTTCTTTCTTTCTTTTTTCTTCGCTGGGGTTAGGGAATGAAATGAACTGGCACTGCGCTCCGCTCCGCTCCGCTCTTTTTCTATCTCTCCAGTCTGAGATCTCGACGGGCTCCTGGCCAAGTCGCCCTCCCAGGCATTTAAAGCTCGCCAGGGATTTGAGCCAGCTCTGCTGACAAGAAGCGTTTGTCTTGAACACATTCTCCCCATTACCAAATTACTACAGCGTTCCCACAATCTCCTATTTTAGACAGAAGGCGTGTTTGTGACAAGTTGTGGTCCCTTTAAATTCCTTCCGGTCCTGGAGTCGAGCAGGATGTTTCTGCACGTCTGACTGTGCCTGATGGGACATTTTAATCAATTACTGAACAGTTCATGGACGCGTCGTTTGTTTGCTCGTGTTCTTTTGCTCGGAATCATCTGTGTCGTACCTCCACTGGCTATGAGATAAAATAAAAGATCCTCAAACGAATACGTGAAGATGTTTGCAAAAGGAAAACTTTGAAAGACGCTAATGAAGAGTCACGTGACTCAGCCGCGCGTTGGGGACTCCGCTAATATTTCCTGTAAATCTGCTTTGTGTAAGAAATCAGCTGTTGGCGCCCTCATGCCTGTCCTGGGCTCGGTGAGCCTGAGGAAGTGCCACTCTCACTTCCCTTCCAAAGAAAAATAAGCCCACAATTCACAGTGGCTCTTGAAGTATTCATGCCAGGCTTTTTATGGACCCCCATGAACCAGACCTCCCTCCTCCCTGGTCCCTGGTGTGCTATGTTATTTCTAGCTATGCCTCCGAATGCATTATTAAATCCACATTATGTTGAATAATTGATAGATCTAAAAGATCTACAAGCACTTCCCTAACCCAGTGGGGGGCTCTGTAGCATATGTAAATTTCATGACCCACCCCTAGCACGCATTCGCACACACACACGCGGGCACGCACGCAACAGCGTGTGTGTTTGCCGTGTAACAGTGCATGTCATTCCCAGCTCTCCGAAGGAACCGCGGTGCTTGTAATCTTCTCTGATATGGCCTCAGAGGACACGCTCCTAGCGGTCCTGACTATCCTCAGCAAAGGACACCGCGTCTTCCTGCAGGCAGGAAGGAAACAGGGCCAGTGGTGTTACAGTCTTATGGCGTTTCCCCCTCCTGCTGCTGCTCCCGCTGCTAAGAATAAACAGTGTTTAGAAGAATGCCAGAGTTTGTGGTCTTCCGGGGACTTTCCAGTTGAGAGCGAGCCTTGCGTTAGAGCTCCGGGCATGGCGTAGCCGTCACCTCACCACTATCTGGTCTTCCCTCCACACAGACATGCCTGGAGCTCGAGCGGTACCTCCAGAGCGAGCCCTACGTCTCGGCCTCCGACCTCAAATTTGAAAGCCAGGAGGACCTGTGGAGCAAGCTGATGCTCGCCTGCGGGGACAAGTCAAACGAGCCCGACCCAAAGATCCCCCACATCAAGGACGAAGAAGACAATCAGGACAGCCAGCACCTGGACGCCACAGGCTTCAACTCCGACGCCAGCAGCGAGGCCTCAGACAGCTCGGAGGAGCTCTCTCCCACCCTCGAATTCTCCTCCAGTTCTTTGACTGACCTTCTGGGAGACGGCGGCGAAGACCTGGGCTCGGCCATCATCAGCACGCCGCCATCCTCGCCTGAGCTGGGCAAGGAGGGTTCCGTCACCCAGGGTTGGAGCGGGGTACAGACAGTGTTGCACTCTCCTGGGAAAATAAGGACTGGGGGCCTGGAGCGGTCAGGGATGACCAGCGGGGAGGCATCCCCGGATGGCAGGAAGCGGGTGCATCGGTGTCAGTTCAACGGGTGCAGAAAGGTGTACACCAAGAGCTCTCACCTCAAAGCACACCAGCGCACACACACAGGTAAACCAGTCTGGCAGTCAGCTGTTTGTAATGTAAATATCCAGAGTGTGCAGGCAGCGGCCATGATGGTTATGAGACCGTGAAGTTAAAGCTTTCTTTTTTTTTTACTGCATGAAACATCATTCACATCGTTCGTGAAGCTAAAGTACTGGGGCTTTGGGCGCCGCCATCTGGCGTTGGTGGAGTCACTTGCAGCCAGGAGTGAGTGGGAAGTAGATTTCCTTTCAACACGGCTGCCAGTAATGACATTTCATGCCATAATAAATCAAAGTGACAAACACTATAAGTGGAATATTTACTAAGGAGTGACTTGAGTTTTCAGTCCCATTTCAAATCATTGAGGGAGGTGGCCTCATTGCTCAAGTGCAGCCCACCAGTCAAGGGTAATAGATGTACCCATATATTTACTGGGCGTTATATAAGATATGTGAAACGGTCAGCAAAGCACATACTTTGAATAGTTTGTCAAAAGGAATGCCCTCAACTGTGACCTACTTCACGCAGAGTAACGTGACTTCACGCAGGGAGGGGCGAGGCAGAGGGGGAGAAGGAGACAGGGAGATGGATGCTCTTTGTGGCCGAGCGGCTCTAAGAGCTTGCGGATGCTGAAAACATCAACAGTTCTCATGTTTCATCCTGGTAAATAGCTCACATGGCCGTTTGCACCGACAGCAAAGCAAGAAACAAAAGAGCCAGAACTCATGGGAACCTGACAGAAGCCGTGTTTGGTTCAGGGTTCGAGGGCGTGCACTTTCTCCGACCTCTGCGAAAGTGTGACACTCGTCAGCAGAAGAAAATAACATTCCTACCCGTGTCTGCCCGCCACATTAGCCACATGGCTAAAAGCCGTCAGGATCATTAGGATCAGGCTCTGTTTTCCTTCTCAAAGCTCTGCCCGTATTACATAAGTCGTCTGCTCCGGCAGCGTCTTAAAGTTGCTACAGCCCTCACAAACTTATTTTTCTCATCAGCCTGCAGCAGTCAGGCAAATCTACTTAGCGTCTGCTGTGCAGACGCATACTTTCTGTAACATTAGCATTAGGGAAATCTTTGTTTCACTAACAGTCTGGCATATTGATTTAGAGGCCAAAGGGCCACTGTGTGAGGTCAGAGGTCATGCAGCAGCTTAATATCAGTGGAAAGCCTGTCCAGGTTTTCATCTCCTGGTAATAACACACACATGTATATGTATGTATTCCCTTCCAGGTGAGAAGCCCTACAGGTGTTCATGGGAAGGCTGTGAATGGCGCTTTGCACGGAGCGATGAGCTTACCAGACACTTCAGGAAGCACACTGGAGCAAAGCCATTCAAATGCAGTCACTGCGACAGGTGAGTGTGTGAGAACAGCCGCGCATAACCAGGGAGATGGATCGTATGATAATAGATCGTACGACCGTGTTTATAATACGCATAACTAAACACGAGAGTGCACCTTCCCTTTAGCGGGGCGCTAGGCATTGTTTCACTAACAAAGATCCGCCTCGTATATGCAAATTTCTTTGCATCATTGACATGTTAGGTAGAGGGAAGAGTGTGGCTCACGTTTGGGCCGATGGAACGAGGTCGGGGTTAATGAGCTGGAGGAAAGGAGATTTGAACGAGAGGTCAAAATGGTCGGAATGGTTGAACGGCAGCCAGAAGGTGTTTGGATGAGGGATGCAGCCGGAGGGGGAAGCAACCTGTTCAGAAGTGGCGCTCTGAGACAGCCGTCATGGCTACAGCGATGGTGTTGCCCCCTCACTAAAGGCCACCTCTATGTATCCATACGGCACTGAGAAATAGCAAGGGTGGAATGTTTGCATGGCTTAACTGTCGTAGCAACAGTGTTCAAATGTTCAAAAATAGTTTTTTTGGATGCAGCCAGAGCACCACCAATGAAATCCTGCTGGCCTCGTCCTCAAAGGCTGAAATGTTTGGCAGATTTAGGTGGTTTCTAGGTCGGCGTGTTAACCTTGATTCATCCCGGATAAACAGCTTCCAACAGTCCTGCCGGATGTTCCCGCATCCAAAGCTTAAATCTTCTTCCTGTGTTCTCTTCTCAGGTGTTTCTCCCGTTCTGATCACCTGGCACTGCACATGAAGAGGCACATCTAAGATGGCCTCTGAGTGGAGAGCTCTGAGGGATGATTCTGGTTGATTGTCCTGACCTGTGGGGGATCAGCAAGGCCGGTGTGTCCTGAGAGCGTTAGCGGGGCACCGCTGTGTTCCAGTCAGTGGAAAAAAGATGAAGCAGGCTATTATTTGCACCATACTTAGTGCCTCCAACACCTCGCTGTGGAGATTTCTCTTGAAAGGCTTTTACAGACGAAGCAGGAGGGCGGACAAAGGCGTGAAGAAGTTTTTAAAGACTGGAAAAAATCTGGCCTGAAGACGATGGAAGAGACTCTTCTGTATGGTGTTCAACGCTTTTTTTTTGTTCCCCGGAGGATTATGGGACTCTGCAGGGGTGCTGTTCCTCCACTGACAGTATGTTTGCCTGTGCGCATGGGGACTGTGAGTGCCTGCGACTGGATGCCTGTGCTGGCTTTATGGAGCGGATGGAGCTTGCGTTGTAGAACTGCGAGTGAATGGCGTGGAAGAGGCGGGGTGGCGAGGGAGGCTTTCCGGGGGGATGTTTGTGGTCTAACAGAGAATGAATGCAAGGGTTCTGTCTGCGACATTTAACTCAGTCAACTGTGGTGGGGAGACAGGGGTCGGTTGACGATGTGGAGAGTGCCCCCTTTCTGCCGGGAGGTGGAACTACATCTCCCATATCAAACACGGGAGGTTGTTTTGTTTAGTGCAGCTATTAAATGTGCAATGTATTATGTAGCCCGTCTCAAAACATGCACACTATAAAGCTCATTTTGTTGTCCATTGTGTAAGCTCAGTATCTAAGAAAAAGACAAAAAAATCAAACAGTTGTACTCAAACAGTTATTGCCATTATTGCAGAAGTTGCATGGGATTGGGGGATGTGTTGCTCACTTGTTTGCTTATAGGACAACAAAATTCCATTTGAGTGCAGCTACCTTCATATTACGCAGTGTCATGGTATACAAAACACATAAGGCCGTCGTTTTGTTGTTTTCATTTTTCTGTGTTGGGGATACCACTATTGCTTGGCAACTGTCTGGATCATGGGATCTTGGTTTCTATTTTTCTTCACCTTCGCTTTTTTGTTCTATCTGTAAATGCACTGTAGACCTTACTGATGCCTTATGTAAGTGGCCTTGTCCTGTTAAATAGATCTCTATTTCTCTCACTCACAAGATGGGGTTGCAGATGCACTAGTGCAGTTGAATTGCTTTATAAAGGCCCTGATCCATGCAGTCAGACCTCTGCTCTTCTGCCTCTAAACAGACTCGTCTAGACTCCTCAAAAGAAAAAAAAAAAAAGCCGTACAAGGTCAATAATGACTGCTATATTACATTTCAATTAAATCTAAATTATAAATAGATCCAAAACGACCCACAGTCCTGTGAGAATTGTGGAGCGCTTGGAAAGACAATTCAATTGAATAAAAGTTTACTACCGTGTAGTATGAGGCGGTGTGGCAGCGGCTGGGCTGTAATTTAAAGGTACAGAGTCTCGGAGAAACGTTCTCATCAAATGTCTCAAACACAGCGCGCCACACCGGCCATCGCCACCATTGGGTTCTTGATCTTCTTTGAAATCTCATTCATGAGTCTGTTGTGATGCTGTGTCTTCAGTTAAGTCTGGCCTTCAGGCTGAGTCGGTATCTCCTCCTGTAATCTCGCTAAACGGTACAGGAGACCAGTCTGACCTGTCCATCTGCAGGTTCAGGGGTTTCTGTCTGGGCCAGGATCAGAGGGGTCTAGTATATGCATGTCATTATTTCAGTCACATTTCACCACTTTTGGGCACCACTGTGGGTCAGTCAGAATTCACACGCATCCCTTCTGTTTCATAATTAAAGTTCTGTCGCTTTCATGGCTTCTCTCTGGAAAACCATAGGGTTTTCCTTGTGTGAGGTTATGAAAGAACTGTAATGTTAGGGATTATTTAAGTGTTCCCAGACCTTGTTATAGTCTGTCACTCTGTAGGCAACCTCACAGGCAACAACCTAAAGCTGGACATTGTTAAAGAAAGTTCACACACGGAGAAACGTCAAACATACAAAGATGTACATTGTAAACTTAGAGAATTTTGTAAAGAAGCATCTATTTTGAAAAGGTATGGGACCAAAAACAAATGCAGTGTGTTTCTAAAGATGAAACAATGAAGACAAGAGGTTGAAGAATAATTGTAAAATAGTCACTCCATTCTGCATCCTTCGTTTTTCGTAAGTTCACTGGACAAAGAGCAAATGTATGTTTTAACAACGGCATCAACTGCATAAACACCTGTGGCCTATTGTCATTTTTGTCAAGAGAAAAAAACAAAAAAAAAAGAATTGTTCTGGACTTTTGATTTGTGATCATTTTGCATTCTGGTGCCCAGTTAAATATTTTTTATTTGCCATGTGATTTTTCTGAATTTTTCAAAGACCTACGAAGACACCCGATCTTTAGAGTATCTTTATTGGATAAACATGGAGATAAAATACGATGCTCTATTTTTGTTTCTTTATGGCATATTTTATTTTATGGCAAAGATTTTCTTCATTTGGAATTGTTTTGTAAAATAGTTTCTGTATGAATGTATTTTTTATTGGAAAATCGATAAAAAAAAAAGAATTATGGCATCTGCACGTGTTTTTTTTTTTTGTTTGTTTTTTTTTTTTTTGCCTTTCACTCCTGCCGCTCTCCCCTGACCAAACTCCGCCAGGAAGTGTCTGCTAATGGGATAAGCTGCAGATTCCCAAAGGGAACTGATTGCTGTTATTCCCTCCACTGAGGTCAGCGCTGAGGATCAAAGTTAGACAACATTGCTGCTGATGGATCCAGTAGGTTCAGAACCTGATCACAGGAGTCATCCAAGGTCACACATGTTTACATGAAAATGTAAAAAACAGAAGCATTTTTTGGTAGATTTTTTTTTCTAAATATGCTTCCATCACCGCAGTGAATGTAGGGCCAACGAATTGTTGGAGAAGTGGACAAGCTTCTGAAGTAGCCGTGTGGGAATCTTCCACATGTAAACAAGGTTCTGGGTAACAGCTGACAGTCATGTGTTTGGTTAAAAAAGGCTGCACAAGCAGAGATGACGCCAGGCTCCCAAAACACGTGATTGTGTAAACAGGCTGGGTCAAACTGCTCCAAACGTTGAGTAAACACTGTTTGTTTGCAGATGATGACATTCTCTTTGTTGACTTTTCACACTACACCTCAGGCACTATTTTATTTTATGATGTCACCGTTTTCCCAGGTCTGGATCCGCGGAGATGAAAACGGAACTGTCGCTGACAGGAAACGCAAGTCAGTGTGCAAACGAAAGACCCGATGTTTGATTACAATCTAGTTTTAATTCTACTTGAGAAAGAGTCGTACTACAGAACAACTGCGACACAAAGGGTGTAAAATTCCCCAAAATGGAAATTTTCCTGCAGAGAGGGTGTTTGGAAAGTTGCAGAGCTTAAACCAAGTTTGCCATAAGAACAAATAAAGTGGGCTGATTGGTGGAATGTGAGGACAGTCTGTTCCTCCTGCTCCAGCCAACATCGCAGCGAGTTTTCATCACGCACACGGTCCAAGAAATTTATGCAAATGAAGTTGTGCCGAAAACAAATCCCCGATAAGAGCTCTGCACACTACACAGACAAAAAGCCTCTTCATCTGTGATTGCAAGCACAAAGAGCTGCAGCTTTAGTGCAGCTCCAGCGAGTCTGCCGCGCTGCGTGCCCCAAAGCCCTGAAAAATTGTTGCACTCTCAAGATTTTCCCTCACAGATGTATTTATTGGTGTTTTCCTTCAAATCGCCAGAACCGAAAACTGCAAAATAATAAGATAAACATAGTATCAGGTGTTACAGATGTCAACAATTAGTGCAGTTAAACTCACGTTTAAAATTCTAAAACGATTGGGAAACTGGGAACAGTTTCAGTTTATGTTGCAGCACTGTCAATTAGCCTGCGTACACAAAAAGATTTTATGTATTAAATATGCACGACAGTGAGTCACTTGTTTTTTTTCCCCATTAAAAAACTATTAAGCTTCCCACTGGGCGCACAATTAGAGACTTTCTCTGAATTACACCCGGAATACAGCGTGAAAACCAAACTCTTACCCACAGTTACTTGGCTGCTACTTGAGAGTATTAACAGATTTTCCTTGACTTGTCCTTAAAAAACCATCAGGACCTCAGCGAATCAGCCAGGTTTCACGTTACACAAAAGCACTTTCATTTCAGTCGAAAAAATGAGAGAAAAACAGTTTATTAAAAGTTTAGTAAGGGTCTCCGTGTTGGCCAAACGCAGCATGTTTGAGAAGAAAACATCATTTTGATGCTTTAGCGGATGAATATCTGCCAGGTGGAGGCTGGAACGTCGCCTACAGCCGCTGTTTCACCAGCAGAGGAGAAATAAAGCTCAGCAAACCATCTAATTATAATAAAAGTCTCCAGGGAGAATTTCAATTTCAGCTTCAGCAACCTCTGACAACACTGAAGTCAGTCCAAACGTCTGAAAACAGCCCTTGAATATTCCGATTAGTACGTGCACGTAAACACTTGAATGTACATCCATATGTTTATTTATTGGTATTATTCCACCACATCCTGTCTGTCCACATCCTCTGTGAGCCCCTCCAATCATGAAGCTGAGATTTTTAAAGGACTGGTGTATGTTTGTGCTAGGCGCAGTTTGCTCAGCGTTGGCTGTCACTTATGGGCTGTGATGGTACGACGGTAACCAGCAGATGTTCTCCCAGCTCAGATCTGGGATCAGGCAGCCTTCCATACTGAGCTGTCACTGAACGAAATGAGGACATTCAAGGTCAACCAGGAGAACCAGATCTGCCCCAGAGTCAGGTTTCACCACATGTACATATGTATACCTACACACCTCCCCCTCCGCAGAGCTCACTTGTCCTGCGGCCCTGGAGGATGGGGGTTGCTTGTTAAACCAGAGGGAAAGTGGAGGTCAATGACCCCACACAAGGAAGACTGTCCGTCATGTCTTTGTCACCTGGGAATCTGATTACCATTCAGATTCCCTTCACCAATAACAGGTGATGGACATTTTGTTGGCCCCCAAGCTCCATTTACACACGTTCAATCAGCTGATGCTGCGTCTGCGTCTTCCAGCGAACGCAACAATTAAACGCAACAGTCGTTGCTATGCTGCAACTATAAATCTCTTTGGATTTAATTGGCTTCCAGATTCCTGCTGATGTTTCCAGCAGGTCAGAAGAATTCGCTAAAAACAGAAGGACTGAAACGACAAACGCTGTGAGGCTGAGGGTTTTCTCAGCTTGTTTTCTGGATGTATGGCTTCTGTACTGGTTGCTCATATGTTAAACGCTCACTTGACAGTGTTTCTCTTTGGCTTTGAAGCACCAAAAAGCTCGTTAGATGGATTAAACGCTCAGCTGCCTCTGTTTATGTCTATTTATAATCAGGATGTAATTGGAATGGATTGAAATGCTTCTATAGGAACATGCTGACGCCAGGAACATATGGCCTGGCTTCTCCAGGCCATATGCATGTGGACAGTGATGAAGAGGTCTGGGGCTTTTAGGGGGCTGCGGCTTCGCTCGCCGTCTGGGTTTGGTGTCTGATGGATGGGCATTCCTGAGTCTTCCTCTCCCACTCACCCTGACTCACCCATGGTCCCCCTCCCCTGTGGGTGATGAACAAGCTCATTATTATAGTGCGCTGATAAAAAGAGGCCATTATATTTCCAGAGTGCACTTTGAACTCTGACAGGAATCCACTCCCCCCCCGTCTCGCTCGGCCCCCCCGGTTATGTAATGCCGTCATCCGTGGCTCGGTGCCAGTGTTTGCAGAATAACCCCTGACTGGGATCTTCTCCAAGATTCTGTCAGGGCCACATAGGCGGGATTCTAGCTAGCCAGTGAACCCAGTCTATCTCTGTTCCTGTCCTGCCTTCATGCCTTTGTCAAAAGATTTAAAATCTGTCGTTGACGGCACAAAAGAAGACGAGTAGCTTTACGTTATGTGAGCAGAGCGTCCTGGAAGAGAGGACAGATCTGGCTGAGTGTTGGAAGTCATGCGCATATATGGCCACTTCCTCAGATCAGCCTGTCTGCTGACAGCAGAGTGTGCTCCAGATATTCCAGAGACAGGGCGTTTGCTAGCTTTACAGCATTTGGCTGCGTCAGGAGTGAAATCCAACCAAACGCAGCAGATTCAGGCCAGGTGTCGGGGCCTGCAGTGGATTGGCTCAGCTCAGGTGACCACACGCAGCTGTCACCTGTTCCCCGATGGCGCTCCACCTGTAGCCGCAGGCAGCAGCGCAGGTACTTAAACCCACCTGAGGCTGGAGTTGGAGCAGATCTGAGACTTTTGGAGGCAAAAATAAATGATCCCTGTTAGCGTCAAGAACCTCTACAACATTCAACTGAGCTGGTTAAGCTAGGAAAACAATTTAGGTGCATTTTGCTGCACTATTTAAACCCTCTGTCAAAACACATGAGCATCCCAGAGGACAGGAGGACGCTGAATCTAAAGTCTCCACGTTGTTTTGGCGCCAGCAGTCGGATCTGTTGCCCGCTGTTGTGTCCTCAAGGTGACCCTGAGACTTTTAAGCAGACGAAATTCATTTGTCAAGCGTGGCGTGCACGTATTTAACATTAAAGTCGCTGAGATTGTTTTCCCCAGTGTTTAAATTTAGCAGCGTTACACCTTCTGAAGCGCGGAGAGAAAATCAGGCTGAAGAGACAAAGCTGCTGTCGTTTCTCTGACTGGCCTGATTAACGGCGAGGACGAGGTGCACGAGGTGCACGAGCGCACCCGAACAAACCCTATTTCAAAGGTGACAGGTGCGACTGGATTTGTCCAACATGCATGAGAGCAGCGTGACCTTGTACTGGTTATTACTGGGAAGCTGCAGACTTGAGCTGATTCTCCTGAAACATCGTCCGCTGCTCGTTAAAAGCTGAAAATCTGCGTCGGTCAGAGGAGCTGCAGCCATGGTTTCCAGCCGTACCGCTGGTGGAAACAGTAGCCACAGCGCTTCCTGTAAGCAGGAGCATAAATACAGACGGCAGCTGTTTGTTAAACTGGTCCCAGAGGAAACACAGCTGCTCTGCATCGATAACTGCTCACTGATTAAAGGCACCAACGTCAGTCAGGCTGATCTGAGCCACCAGAACCAGAAACACACAAGTCTTCGTGAGACTCAGCTTCTGTGTGTGTGTGTGTGTGTGTGTGTGTTTGGATGTCATTCTGCACCTTTCCCTGCTGCGTGTGGCCGATTTTATCTGCTCTCGGGGTCCAAACAGACTCTTCGGTTAAAGGGGCGCCATCGTCAGACACGAGTCATCCTGGTCCCCGACTGAACTCTGCAGCTTTCACTTTCTCTCTCTGAATGATCGGACAAACAGAAAATTGCAAACACGTGACTTTGCAGATATTAATTAGAGCTTTTCGTGCGTTTTGGCAACCCGACTTAACTTCACCTATAAAACTCTTGAGAGGCAGAAGAGACGTTAGAAGGAAGAGGGGAGCGTGGACCCCCCTCCAACCATGAATGACACCCTGGAGACCGACTGCTGCTCCGCTCTGAGCTCAGGTGAGATTTGGCGCACTTTTGAAAGTGGGGAATCTGAAAACACAGAGTCTGCATCAAGGTCGCAGAAACTTCTCACTCACAAAAAAAAAATCCATAAACACGCCTGAAACGACCCAACACACATGCACACATAAAGGAAAAACTCACTTATTCATCGCTCGCACCGCTCTCTCTCTGAAGGTTTGAGAAGCCCCGTTTGAATTCACCTATCACCATGACAACTACTCTCTCTTTACCGGCTGTGCCCATGGGAGGTTTTTGCCCAGCCTTTTCTAATTTCACACTGTGTGGATATCTCCATTCAGTAATTACAATCCCATCCATTCTCATTTTCCCTGTCCAGACAATGTGCCCTGGATACACACACACACACACACACACACACACACACACACACACACACACATACACAAATATCTCTTGTCACACTAACCTCGCACAAACACACCGGCACAGACTCCTTGCATTCTGCAGTGCACACGCGCTCTTTTTCTCTCTCTCTCTCTCACACACACACACACACACACACACACACAAAGGGTGTGTGTGTGTGTGTGTGAGAGAGAGATAGAGGGGGAGAGACAGATGTGAACTGTCACAACTCCCAATTCACTAACACACGCAATCACACGCAGGCGCCATGTTCTCAAAATCCAATTACAATCCAACCTTCAGCCTGTAAAGTTGGATTTGTTGTTTAAAAAGTTGGTAATTGCAAAACAAAAGCAAATTAAATCAGTTTAATCTGTCCCGCGACAACTGACGGATACAGTTGGTGCAGAGGAGAGGCTGGCTGGTGTCTGTGTGAGACGGAGCAAACGTGGAGGATTTTCAGGTGTGTTTTTATTACAAAGATCCTGCAAAAACCTCCTGTCGGTGTGGGGACAGACGGACTGGGAGGAGCAGCGATGGCCCAAGCACAGCTGACTGGGAGCTGTGGTGGCGGAGCCAGCAGCAGCCTCCCTGTCCCACCGTCAGAAGAAGAGCTTTCAGACTCTTGTGCACGAAAATGGACGAAAAAATAAAATATCCTCACGTTAAAATGACGTAAAAGTATTTTTATGATCACTTTGATCAGTTTTTATAGAAGCTCCATAAATGAGGAGGGTGACCTCAGCTTTTGCTGCAGTCGCACTCACAATCTGAACGACAGCGGTGACACCAGAAACAGTCTGAGAACATCAACCAGTCATCCGCTAGCTTTGATGGAGGTTCGCAACCAGATGAAGCCTGTGGCGGGATGGGCCACCAGTACTGCTGAACAGCAGCTACTGCTGCAGATGTGGTGGACAGTCATGGATTGTTCCGCTGGGACAGATGTTTGCTGCTGTTAGAACATTCCTCTCCTAAAGTTCAGTTTAATCGCTCGTGTGATTCATTTTGACGTCAAATGCAGAGTCAGTGAGATTTTTCTTTGTTTTTTTGATTAGTTCAGATAAAAGAACCACAAAAAAAAAAAAAATCAGTCAAGAGTCAGCCGCTTTAACTTATTTAACTTGCTCTTTTCTGACCTGTCTCTGACAACAAGGAGGAAGAGGAGGGGGAACTTTAATCCACTAGACGTTTAACAATGAAAGCCACACTAAGGAGGACAGCCCAGCCCAGGAGAATATGTCAAAACACCAACTGTGATGCAAGTCCAAACAGGCGGGAGCTGACAGCTTTCAGACTGATCCTGGATCTGCCTCAGTGTCAACACGTGTCAGCACTCCAGAAAACAGGCGGCCGCCTCCTCCTCCTCCTCCTCCTCCTCCTCCTCCTCTTCTGCCTGGGACGGCCTGCTGATGTCAAGGAGACGCGAGGATGACGTGAGGCTGTGCAACGCTGGGTCTGACCCTGGCAGGGTGAGATAATTCCAGGAGCTCAGGATTGTCTCCACACTCGTCGTGCGCGTAGCTGCTGATAATTACTTCTCGCTTTAACTTTAGCGAAGCACGCGTGAACCTACGCTCAGATAAAGGTTGGGACCAGAGCGCTTCCAGCCAGCTCGAACCTTATTTAGCCGTCCAACCAGAAAGAACAAAGCATTGATTTAAATCCTACTCTTCGTCGGGGCTGTTAAAAAGATCAGAAAAGTTTTGAGAATCGAATTTAAAGTTCATGTTTGTTTCATTTGCCAACACCGGAGCACAAGGGGCCTCTATTTTCACTTATGATGGGATCAAAACCTTGCTGTGTCATCCTTTCTCATCCGCTCCAGCCTAAATCCCACTTCTCATTAACGGCATTCCGGGAAGATAGATTCGGTTTGACCGCCCCTGCACGTTCCGGGCTCGAGACTGCTCTCGGTTGTGCCATTGATCGTTTGGCTCTGAACCATATCCTGATACCAAAGAGATGAAATTCACACATTTGATTCCTAAATGTGAGGCTGCATCTGTTTTGGCCACCCCAGGTCTATCAGCCTCCCTCCCCAGGATCCCCCCGCTCCTTGTTTACCGCTCAGCCTGGCTGATCTCAGGCCTTCCAGGAGACTTGTGTTGCAACAAAGTGCCGCGCTGCATGTAAATACCGACCCAGCTTAGCTGTGTTTACCCCACAACTCGTGTAGGTTGTTGCTGTGTCTCCACATAAGCAGATATCAACACTGATAGCACGCTCAGCAGTGGTTCAGCTGGCTGACCTGAGGTCATTCTGTTAGCAGAAAAAGCCAAACCGGTAGAGAAAATAAACAGGCCTCTAACGTTTTCAGCGACTAAAAACAGCCAGAACCCTACCTGAAACCGCAAACAGGCAGGAGCTTTAGCTCACCGCAGTGGAATATTTCGCAGCTAAAAACACACAAATGCCCTCAGGTGGTACCAGGAACCAAAAACAGAGCAGAATCTGAGAAGAGGAGCTGGTGTTTTTGATGAAGACGTCTGTCCACAAATAAGCAACTCCCTGCTGTTGATATTGAAATAGAAGTCATCAACTGAAAATCAAGATTCTGATCTCGTTAGCGTTTGTTTTTTTTGGGTTTTTTTTAACTAACATTTTCCGGGGTCAAAGGTTCTGACACAGCTGTTGCTAACACGGGCGCTACCACGCGCTGGCTAGATTACTGACTCGTTAAAGGCAACACACACTTCACTCCAAATAGACGGGCGCCCCCAACCCCAAAACTGTCCTCACCAAAGCAGCACAAACAGCTTGTCATTTTCATGCCGTTTGATCATCCAGCTATTCTGAGCAAACCCGCCGCCCCCGAGGTTGAACCACCGCTGGTGCACGGTGCAGGGGGGATGCTCGGGTGCAACAATAAGCAGAATTTTTTCACCCCCAAACACACACACTTTTTAGGATTGCGCTTTTGAAAAAGAATAATAAAACAACTGTCAGCTAATTGGCAACGGCAGCACACGGTGGAGGAGTGGAAAAAGAAACTACAAAGTGTCTCCACGAGGGAAAGGGAGAACAGAGCTCTGGGTGTGTGCTCTCACACACACACAGAGGCAGGACGGATTTAAGGGCATTCTCCTGTGGCAAGAAATCCCCTGCTGACTACTTTTATGCTTTCATTGTTCAATTTTTCATTTATCTTTTCCTGAGAGACAGAAAGATGCTGCGTGCCCTAATCCTACACAAGTTTCTGTCAGAAGTTTAGCTGCAGCAGCATGGGCCTGTTCCCACTCCTCAGCCTGGCTCCTGCAGGAGAAAATGATGGAAAGGTTCGTTACCGGGCAGATTACAGATAGTTGCAGCAGCATGGGCCTGTTCCTGCTCCTCAGCCTGGCTCCCGCAGGAGAAAATGATGGACAGGTTTGTTACCGGGCAGATTACAGACATGCCGCTGTATTAATTTAATTGAATCTGTTTTGAAGCTCATCAAATTTGAAGCCTTGGTCCTTCTGGCATTTCAGCTTGGTTATATCAATACTGCAATCACGCCTCCAACATTGACAAAGTCATTTTTCTTGCCTAACCTGAGCAGCTGTTCAACGCAAAAACTGATTGGTTGATTGATTTCCGACCCTGACGTGCTGAGACAACGGTGACTGATGCAACCCGCTAATTGTGCGTGTTGACCAGGCTAAATAAAAACAGAGCACTAGCGCTGGCCCCGAAACAGCTGCAGCCACCGTCTTTAACCCTTACTGCTCTGGAGTCAGATTCTCCACCTCTGAGGCCTGAAACTGGACCTGGAGACGATAAGAATGGAGGATTTAGCGGCATCTGGTGGTGAGAGGTTAAAAACAGGCCTGAAGTCCTTTAAGCTTCTAAAGTGGAGGCTTGTTATTAATCAAAGGACTGAAGTTAGTGTGTGGCTGAAATGAGAGAAGTCGGCATTGAAAGCCTGAAAAGCCTGCAGACTGTTTCCCTCCTGGGTTGCTGCAGCTCTTTGTCTCAGGTTCCCAACCAAAAAGAGATTCTGGCTTCCTTTTTTTCCTCTTTGCTGAAACATTTGACCTGATTCTTCTCCATATCAGTGACAGCTGAGGCTCATTAGCATCGTTATGTCTGCCGCTGCGTCCAAACGTAATGAAGACCACGACTTCTCCAACTGTTATTGATTAAGCCGACGGTCACAGCGTAAACGATGATCCGTGCTCTTTCGCTGGTTTCGCTGCAGAGACTTTCAGCTTTAGAGCATCTGGCGCGTCATAGCTGGCATTCATGCGCTGCTTTGAAAGACACTAAAGCCAAGAGCACAATGAGCAGGCGGAGCGCAGCTTTGCAGATCTGAGCAGCTGCTCGGAGTCATTCAAGGACCCTAGATGTTTGAGAGCAGCTCCAGAAACAGCACAAACAAGCGAGGAGGAGGTGGAGGAGGAGGTGGAGGAGGTGGAGGGAGGAGGGAGAGGTGGAGGAGGGAGGAGGAGGAGAAGGACGGAGGAAGAGGAGGAGAAGGAGGAGGAAGAGGAGGAAGAGGAGGAAGGGGAGGAGGAGGAGGAGGAGGAAGAGGAGGAGGAGGAAGAGGAGGAAGAGGAGGAAGAGGAGGAGGAGGAGCTGTCTCTTATACGGAGGAGAGGAGGGGAGAGGGGAGGAGGAGGAGGAGGAGGGGAGGAGGAGGAAGGGAGGAGGATGGAGGAGGAGGAGGAGGAGGAAGGGGAGGATGGAGGAGGAGGAGGAGGGGAGGGAGGTGGAGGGAGGAGGTGGGAGGAGGAGGGAGGGAGGAGGGTGGGGAGGTGGAGGAGGAGGAGGTGGGAGAGGTGGAGGGGAGGAGGAGGTGGTGGAGGAGGAAGCAGAAGGAAGAGGAGGAGGAGGAAGGAGAGGGAGGAGGAAGAGGAGGGAGGAGGAGGGAGAAGGGCGGAGGAGAGAGGAGGAGAAGGAGGAGGAAGAGGAGGAGAGGAGAGGAGGAGGAGGAGGAGGAGGAGGAGGAGGAAGGGGAGGAAGGGGAGGATGGAGGAGGAGGAGGAGGTTTATTAACAGATTATCAACAGGCTGGAAAAGACCTTTTGTGTGTGACTGGTGAAATTCGTGTTTGTGTAAAAGCCCTGAAACTGTCGCTCGTTCACTCTGGTGGAGACACACACATTTTTGTGAGGACTTTACCTGCCCCGTACCCTAACCCTACCCATCCCAACTAACCCCCTGACCCCGACCCTGACCCCGACCCTGACCCCGACCCCGACCCCGACCTAAACCCAGTTCTCTCCCCAACTTTAGAACCAAGTCTGAACCCTCAAATGGGTCTTTGAAGTTGTGAGGACCAAAATGAAAGAGTATATTGGCACTCTATGTAGCAAGTACAGGAACACACACACACACACACACACACACACACACACATCTATCTATCTCTAAACACAAACACAACTCATTCACACTTCAGCGGTGCATGAAGACAAAAAAAGCTTTCCAACAATTTTCCTGCCTCAGATCAAATGACACCAGCCATCACACAGCGGAGGAGGCGTTTGCTCTCTGCTGCCGCACTAATAACACGCTATCACTGGGCCCAAACCACAAATGCACCGCTCATGGCCATAATCTTGCTGTCAGCTGTCGCACACGGTGGATGACGTGCAGACACTCAAAGCCATTTGGCATGTAAGGCTGAGATCCCACAGCCCCAGCTTAATTGGATTTCGAAATGCGGTGTGTGTGTGTGTGTGTGTGTGTGTGTGTGTGTGTGAGATAGTTCAGTGCAGCAGCATGTACACATCTGTGCATTCACCTCTGACGCACGAGTCATCAATCCCGTCCCGTAAGCAGATGTTGTTCTATTAATAATTTTTATTATTATTCCCCTTTTCACACAGGTTCCTGTTTGGGACCTTGTGTCTTCCAGCGTTACCGTCGTCCTTTATCAGATCTGGCAACAAACATCTGACTTCCACGCTGGTGTGTAAAACAGGAGAAGGAAACAGATTTTCTCCTGATCAGTTAAAACAGCAAGGTGGGCTTGTGCGTCTGCGTGTCCCTGCAGAGCTCCTGCAGCGTTTAGGGAAACCCCAGAGGACCCGCTGCAGGGAGAACGTCTCCCATCTGCTGTGGAAACGCCTCGGCGGCCTCCCGGAGGCGCCGGCGGACGCCTGCAGGGAGGTGCGGACCTTCATCAGTGACCTCAGAGGCCTCGTCCATGACGGGAAGTCCCAGCATCGTAGTCTGAAGTGGTCCCTGATTGCACCTCGGTCTGGATGGCAGAAGGTCTAGCTTGGACAGGTCCAAGGAGATACACGCACTCGGGTCAAATATCGAGCTCAACAACAACAACAACAACAACAGGAAGTAGGAAAGGGGCGTCTGCGTGCACCACCTGAGTAAATGCATGAAAAATTGAAAGTGGTTGGGTTTTCACTTTGCCGTGGCCACATCCATGTGCTCACTCTTGCATGCCTGCGAGTTCATAAATCCTAAAATGAAAAGGTACGAGATAGCTGGGTGGAAGGCTGCCAGTGTGGCAGATAGAAGTGGACGCTTCGCTGCCCCTCGCAGAGACAAGCGAGCCGGCGTCTTGTCTGCGTGCGCCCAAATAGGGCTATCCGGCCTCTCCGGAATTCACCGGCTCCTGTTGACTCCAAACAGAAAAAGCATGCGAGCGGCGCTCCTGCAGGAGCGGATGACAGCTTTCCAGGCTGTGATCACTCACAGTGTGGAGGCGGAGAGCTTCTCACTGTCGTCGGAAGGAAGATTGATCTCTCGGCTCTGAAAAACTGCAGCGAGGCGAGACTGGAGAGCAAAGTGACGCGTCTGGACCCCCGAGGGGGAGCGTGGTCACACGTTTGACTTCTGTTTAACCATTAATGACTCCATTAACCTGCTAACGGGTGAGTTTAGTTCTGACTCCAGTCCGACCCAGCAGAATTTCTCCAATCAGTAAAATAAATACGCGCCGTCATCTCTCCTGAATAAACTTCATTAGTACGGACTAACGTGCTGCCAAAGATTGTTTTTGAAGTAAGATGATCCACATCAGGGCCCGGATCCAACACTGGAAAACATTTATCTTTATCTTTATGTGAGCTTTTATTAAAAACTGTTTCTAATGTACATCAGTTGGATCAGATGAGGAAAAATGTTTTGCATTTTGTAGTTGAAAAGCATCTGTACAAACAGAGGCAAGCCGTCGTTCGGAAGCTGAGGTATCTGTCATCAAAAAGAAGTCATTTCTATTTATCCTATTTATTTACATTCATCGACTTCCTTTCCTTTTTGTTTTGTTTATTTGTTTTGTTGTTTTGTTTTGTTTTGGCCACAAAAATCATCTTAATTCTTGACCAAATGAGCCATTAAGCCAAGACGCTGATAAAATAATGTTGTCTAACGGAAGGAAAGGAAGATAATTGTTTTCTCTGTCTTTGTTTGAAGACGATGGTGCTGTCAGGCTGCTGTGATGGAGACGTAAACAAACGGGAGAATCATGGCCGCTCATTTCTCCTTCCAAACATGACGAGCGCCGGCATTCCTGTCAACGCGCGCACGCTGGGGGCGGGGCTTTGTGTGCGTGTGTGTGTGTTCATAAACAGATCTGTCAGGTTGCAGCATGTCCTTATTTAGAAAATAACTTAGAAACATCTATATTTATGGGTATAATATAGCAAACCTAATAAATTCTAAAATGATTACATTATTGCACATACCATTATTGGCTCTCTTCCGCCCACAGGAGTGTGTTTAGCCAGCTAACTTTTTTATTTGACCAAATCCACGTATTCTGCTGGGCCATAAATGTGAGCAACTCTAGTTCAGGTTTAAGCCGATTAAATTGATTAAATTCTATGCGAATGCGTGCAGAACAATGTTTTGTTTTGGTAAACACCCTCACAGCGTATGAAAAAACGATTTAACCTGCCGTTTAGCCTGAGATGTCTTTGACCTCAGGCAGAAAAGATGTTTGTGCAAACATGCATTCAGAGCTACTCGCCTGGAAACACAGAATTCATTTTTCCCACGAACGCATAAGCCGAGGAAGGAAAACACTTTCAGCCGTGCGTGAGACTGTAGGAATGCATTTTTGTTAATGCTTCAAACCTCACAGGGAGAGATTTAGAGTTCAGAGTTCAGCGTGAGCGCTTGCTGTCACCATAGCAACCGTAAGCCCAAGGTGAGACACTTCCCTGATGATGCAACGCTGGCTGAGTGGAGCCGCCGCCACGCTGAGGACCGACATAATCCTGCAGCTTCTGCCGCCTCCTCCAGCTCCGAGGTGCAGCCTGTCAGCTTTCAGACGTCAGCGCTCCCTCTGATAATGACTTATTTTCTTAAACTGGTTGAAATGAGGACACAATACTCGACTCAGAGGAAGTGGTGGCTTTGACATGCGTGTATAGCTCCCATTTAGTTCCACGCGAAGGCATGGCGCTCCCGGGTCGGCTCGCTTACTGTGAAAGCAGAAAGGGTTTAAATAAACAGAACATCCAGGCGGAAGCCCTCAGATGGGACGTCCTGGGCTGGAGGTCATTGTCAGGGAGAGAACTGCTTCAGCCACCAAGCGAAGGCAAGCTCAAGGCGGCCTGGAGGACCTGAAGTAAGCACAATGTTCAGTTTGTTCCAGGAAAAGAGCTGCAACAGGAAAAACATGGTGGTGAAACAGCAGCAACGGTGACCAGGTTCCTTCACAGGTGAAACAATTCTCATAAAAAAAGAGGGCAGATCGATGCACATATGCTCACTTCGATCTGCGGACGGTCCTTCTGAGCACTTTGACGAAGCACCAGGGGTCAGAGGTCACTATTGGCTCCCATCAATAACAGCTGAGGATCATCAGGAGCCTGTCCTGCTGAATCAATGATGTGTTTACATTTAAAAAAAAAAAAAAAAAAAAAAAGATTTATGGATGAGCTCTCGGCGGACACACACCTCCCATGTATTGGAAATAAGTGGGAGCAGGTGGGAAAATGTTTTTTAATAGCCAGAAATTCAGCAAGACAGGAAACATCAGAGCATCCTGAATCCAGATTACGTGTATTTTCAGCTTGTGTCCGGATGCATCACGTCTGCATCGCCCAGACTTCTTTAGAAGGAGCAGAGGTCCGACCCTGGACCCTCACGCAGATGAGAAAATGATGAAATCACCAGTAAGTGCTGCAGGTTCCACTGCTCCGCTGCCATTGCCGCACTAGCTCGTGTCCTTCCTGAACAATGCTCCGAATGGACTCATCTTTCCTCCCTCGGCTCTGATTTGTAGTGAAGGGACACCAACCTATCACAGCACACACCTCGATCCTCACAGAACTAAATTCACTAGCGGACTTTAGGGATTACTTCATTCATTCTCTAAAAAATGATACATTTTGGTATTAATCCTTCCTGTGGAACCACAGCTGTGCTGCCGACCTGGCGTGGTAGAACCACGGCCCCAGTAGCTCCCAGTGATGCTAGGAGACACCGAAGTGAGCAGCTTCAGAAATCAAAGAGGGAGAAGGTTCTCTCCAAAAGGCTGCTTTCTGACTGGAAAAAGAAGTCCAGCAATATGCACCCAATTAAGATTCTTTCTGCCGTCTGTTTCGGTCCGGAAGGCTGCTCTGCAGCTGGGTGACCCATCTGGACGACGAGTCGTCACCTCACAGCAGATGCAAAACAAGACACCAATCCAAGGAGGGAGACGGAACAATTCAGAGGAGAAAAGAGCCGAAGAAAAGAGATTCAGTCATCAGGTCTGAGAAGCTCGGGCGTATCCTCGCTCTCAGCTCAAGTTTGTCGAGTCCGGAGAAATGACGTTATTTCCTTCGGCAGATCGCAGAGCGATAAGAGCAATTCTATTAAAATCTGAACATTCTGCAACGGGGACAACTATTCCGTTCACCGTACGCACCGTTTTGTTGGCCTTGACCCTCAGGGAGAGGTCAGACATCAGCTGCTTGAAAAGCAGAGAAGCAGAAATCAGGATTTCTATGCTAATTCAGTGAGTGGTATTTCTGCTTTAGTCAGTTGGCCTCTTTTATTCTTGGCCGTTTGTCTCAGCAGCAGGCAGCCGTTTCCAGCAAAAACACTCTGATAAAGTGCCCGCTAACTGCCAGACACACCACATTTGCGATTCACAAGCTGGTGGAATCAGAGGCCCATACTTTAAAGAACAAAAGCGGCGTCTCGGGCTGCAGCGAAGGCTTTGATTCCACTGTGACAAACCTGCTCTCACCCCACCTGAACTCATCTGCTGCTTCATCAGTTCTAATGAAATCATGGAGATAATTGAGAGGAGATCCAGAGCTCACCAGGCACTTCCTGCAGAACTCATTTTCTTTGACCGACTTTGAAATGTATCACCCAGAGCAGGACTTGTCCTTCAGCGGCCCAACGAGCATTTGTCAGAACGCGTGAACGGGGTTTGAATCAGATAGGAATAAATCTCAGACTGCATTTTGATGTTTGTGTCTCTCTAATCTGCAGATCAGCAGGAAAGAGTCTCCAGCCCTCAACGCTGCAGACATCAGTGTTTTGACGCGGGATTTAACCGTTCTTGTAATGGAAGGCCGTCTGAGATGTTCTAACTTGATAGCTTATTTTTGCTCAGATTAATCGGTGTCCAAGTGTCACCAGCTATTTTTAAAGCCGTTTTCTTAGCTATGGGGACCTTGCAGCTCAAGGTCACAGTCGTTGAAATTCCCTTTGCTTTCTGGCACGCAAAAGTGTCAAAACAACGGTGTAACGATGCAGTGTTTCAGTCATACTTTTGAAGACGACTCTTTATTCCCGTTTG
The DNA here is from genome assembly GCA_015343265.1 of Pao palembangensis. Classification (NCBI taxonomy): domain Eukaryota; kingdom Metazoa; phylum Chordata; class Actinopteri; order Tetraodontiformes; family Tetraodontidae; genus Pao; species Pao palembangensis. The sequence continues at coordinate 787,658 of CM027093.1, read as the reverse complement.
TAGTTTGACCTTTTCTACCTCTCTAAACATAAATAACTGTCTTTATTTGGCAGCACAGTGCGGCGGTGCTAACAGCAGGACCCTCCCCCAGTCCACAAACGCCAGAAACCCGTTTAAAATCCAACGCAGAGCTGCTCAGCGGTTGTTTTCTGGAGTGGAGCCTCATTAGGCAGCAGGGTTTACCATGAGACCTAATGTAAAGGCAACCTTCCAGTGGTGGATCTGCAGCCCGGTGGGCAGCTCAGGAGTGGCTCCAAGAGCAAACAGCGCAGGTTTAATATGATTCACCGGTGACTGCGCTGCACCCTGTTTGCATACTGTGTTGATTTACTGAGCTCTTCTATTATTTCTACTAAAATACTTGGAAAAATGAAACGGTGAGATGTTATAAGCTGCTTATTACTGTGAGATATGACCGTCGTTTGCTTTATTTTTCCACTGCCTTGGGTGAGGAAGGTCTAGTAGATGTCTGTCTGCACCTGTGTGGATTCATCAACTGATAAAAGAAAAGATCCAAAACTTTTATTTCATTGAAATAGTAAAATATTGGTGGTTGCACAGATGGGAATGTGATACATTGTGGCCTCCTATTTTTGTCTTTGTGAGTCACAGCAGACAAATTTGAAGGGTCTTCAGCTCAGCTACGGTATTTAAGAGGATGAATTCCTGAGGGATCAGGCTTGAGGAACGTCCTTGAAGAGCAGCAGAGGCTCTGGCAGTCTGTACGTTTCACAATGAGAAAAGACAATTAAAAGAACTGAGAGAGGAGAAATTAAACCAGAACAACATGCATTATTCACGTCCCCACAAGCCTGCGCAAAGCAAACACGCCGCGCTGCGTTCAGGTGCAGCGGCGAGCGCCCGAGTGAATGTTTGCGTTTGAGGCAGAAAACTGTGAACGATGATAAAAGTGCATTAGTGAGTCGGCTCTGTCCTCGAAAGGAAGATTAATTAGACAAAGAACTGCTGCTGGAGACGAACATGCGCCTGATTGAGTAGATCTGCCTTTTTTCTCCCTCCCGGCCTACTTAAAATTCAGCGTCAAACGGCGCCGCTATTGGCCTGTAATTACAACATCAGTCATTATTGATCATTGTCACGTTAATAAACAGCTCTCAACATTTTGAAGAATTTGACAGAGATAAAACACGAGGCAACAAAGACGACCTCTCTGCATTCAGCGGCAAACACAATGGTCCACAGCCGGGAATTGTGCTTCACAGTCAACATTCAAATGGTGATTTTGGGGGGAAAAGCGGAGTGTGATGTTGGCTCGGCCTCAAGGATACTCTGCTTTTGTCTGCATTGTTTTGTTGTTGCTTAGCTGAGGGGAAATGTCAGTGTCGTTCCATTATGTATCGAATTCTTGTGTGTGTGTGTTTGTGTGTGTGTGTGTGTGTGTGTGTGTTGGAAAACATGCATTTGGCGCTTCATGGCCAGGGAATTGTCTTTTCCATCTGTTGCATCAGTGCAGACGCCATAAAACATAAGGAAGGTGCGGCGCGGCTAAACTGAAGCCTACGTGTTGGGATTTTCTGTTGCCACGGTAACTATGATATAGGTTAAAGTTCTCTGCTGTCGTCACTTCAAAATCATCAGAGATGTGACAGAAACACAGCAAATTACCAGCAGTAAACGTCGCCAGAAGCACGGCTGGAGGAGGAACGCGGGCAGCAGAACATCACGGAGGGAGTGAGCTCAGATTGTGCACACTTAAATCCTGACTTGCCTTTATTTCAGTTGCACGGTGGGGATTCACCTTGTCTTAGCTTGCTTTCATCTGGCAAAATGTCCTAACCTGCTACTGTCGGTGTTATTGTGGTTTTAAGAGCTGAAGCCGGAAGTATGAGGTGATGCTAACTGATTCAGACTGCTGACTGCAGCACAAGAAGAGCAGCCCACCCGTCGTTTGAGGAGGATTCGCCTGGAGCCAAAGCTGAATGAAAAAGCCACTTTTTCATGATGTCCCTGCGAGACTGTGCATCAGGATAGTTTGGATTTCACATCCATCCTGTATAATTTGTGCAACTGTGACCATAATTCCTCAAGTTTTCTGTTTCTTGGCCGCTTGTTTTACTCAGAAAGTGTGGAACAGCGTTAAAATAGCCAACAGACGCTTTGAAGGTTTCGAACATCAGGGTGGAGCTCGGAGAACAAACAAATATCAGGTTTTCCTGTTTGCTCGCCACCAAACACCCGAGGGCCTGATTAGACTTCAGAAAAGGAAACTAACAGGTAATAACCTTTGACCTTGCAGCCAGGAGCAGCAGTGAGTTTCCATCTGGAGCAGCGACGTCTTCCAGAGCTCAGAGGCCAGCAGGACGACACACCACGCTCACTTTCAGTGGGAGGGCCTGCATGTGGGCAGCTCCTCCTCCAGAGACCCTCTGAGCTCCTGCGGCCTGGTGCTGATCCCAAAGCCAGGATCTGTTGATTTATTTATTGAATACATTCAGCTTTTTTCGCCACGCCGAGATCTACAGTCCTTGCTTTGAATTGTTCAGATTTATTTTGGCAGATGTGATTCTTGCCACGGGTTCTTTCACCACTGCGATGACTCACCAGTCTGTTTAACTGGGAGATGTTTTCACAGTCGAGGCGTGCAGACCTTGTTTGATGGTTGGTGACATGCAAGGGCTCTCCTCCGTGAGAAACCTGCTGGCGGGGGCCCCAAGAGCACCTCTCACCCTCGGTGTCTCCTCCCAGTTCCACCACCCAGTCGGCTCGGAGTCAAACCAGTATACATTTTACTGTTTTACAGAAAATTCTCTTTGGATAATTCAGGACTCGGCTTCTGTGGGAAACTCTTGTTTACTTCACCTGCTCAACTGAAATGCAAAACATGCTTATCACATGAGTGTCAAGAGCTCGTCCACCGACGCAAAACAAAGCAAGGCAGCGACCTGCGAGCCCAAGGCTCGTGGAAGTGGACGCTTCCCGGCGGGGGGAGCCAATAATGGCATTATTATCATCCTCCACCACAAATACAGAAAACATCATCTGAGCTCCAGCTTGTTTGAATTATGTCCAAGTGGCAAAGTGCTCTGAGCCCCGAGACGCGATCCCCCAGCAGCATCTCTGCGTCTGAGCTCACGGGAATGTACGAGGACCGTGGCGTGAAATCCACGCAGGCCGCGCTCGGTGTACAAACACACACACACACACACAAGCTTGACAAAAGGTTCCTCCTTTTAAAACAAGATGGTGCTTGAGGTAAAAGGCCTCACAGGGAGGCCATGGAGTGTGTGTGTGTGTGTGTGTGTGTGTGTGTGTGTGTGTGTGTGTGTGTGTGTGTGTGTGTGTGTGTGTGTGCATTTGAGTCAACAGCATCAGAGGTGGTGTTGTTGAGGATGCACACATATGTGCGTGTGAATGTGTGCTAGTGTGCATGCACGAGTGTGGAGGCAACCGTAAGGATGACGTCACTCTGTGTGTGTGTGTGTGTGTGTGTGTGTGGATTTCTTGTGGATACGCGTCTGGAGCAGCATCCAGGGACAAAGGCGTTCTCCTTGAATCCTTTAGAAACTCAGCTTGAACATTTCTGGTTCAGGAGGTCAAGGTTCTCCGTTCTGTGGCCCCCTGTCCACCTGCCAAATGTCCTTCTAGCAGCTTTTGTGGTAAATTGCTGACATTAATTGCTGACATTAAAACACCCAGATGCATCAGGTTGTTCCAGTCCATCCATGGTTCGGTGGCGTCTTGGCAGGAATTATCGGATTGTGCAGCAGCCCAAACGTCTTTAGCCCCAGAGTCCTTGTTCCTCATCCAGGGGGGCTTCTTTCGGTGTGATGCGGTGTGTCATCCCTGCAGGAGGGACCAGCCCACAGGTGAGCTCCTGAGCTGGCTCTCTGACTGAGCTGCTGCGGAAAAAAAGGAGGTTTTTGTCTGAAACAAGCCCCTCTGGATTAGCGCTGACCCCTGCACTGTGGGTAGGGGGAATCTGCCAGCCGCCCCCTGCTGGGCCTCCACACGGCTCAGACTGGAGCGACAAACTGCTGCTCAGCTCAGTTTCTGTCTGAAACCAGCTTCTCTGTGTTTTATCGCTCGCTTGGAAGGTAAAAACAGAAGAGAGGCCCATTTTAAACTGAGAAGAGCTGAGTTTTTCACAGACAGACAAACCTGCTTCCGAACAAACACCTGAAGCACCAGGTGAGTTTTAAAGAGACGACATGTGACAGAAAACTAACACCCACCGGTGAGATTCTGTCTTGTGACACTTGTGATTTAAAAAAATACACAAGACACACACATCTGTTTTAAATGTTTGCCTTTACTTAACATAGTTCATATTTATTTTTCATTTTGTTCCAAGTAACTCAGATGATAGACAAGAGTATTTACTGTGGATTTTCAGATGAACCATTTTCTTGTATTAAATGTTTAATCAGCAAATATACACTGATATTTTACTGCTTTTACACCCAAACGCCCCAATTTTCCAGACAAAATTTACATAAAACATTAAACAACTCTGAAACGCAGTCGCTTAAGTGCATCATCACAATGTCCACATGGGGGCAGTGCAGCAGATCATCATTCTGTTTTAGGTCAATTTATTACGTTTAACTCCAAATGTAATTTTTCATTTCATTTAACTTAAAGAGTTTTGAGCAAACATGCAGGAAGAAATGTTTTTGCAAGGATATATCATGATCGCTTAGGTCCCACCAGAGGCAAAATTGAGGATCGTAGCTCATTTGCTTGACCTCACAAACGCCAACGCTGTTTACTGTTTGTAATTGAAGTAAATGAAGCTGGCTGACTCACTTCACCAGCTGAATTCACTAATTAGCACACCTTTAGCTTGAGGAGAGGAGGGATGCAGCCGGTGGCTCATTTCTTTACTTCAGGACTTATTTCATAGTTATTTTTGATTTATTTCATAGGGATATGTGCTTATTTCTGTATTTATTTACCTAACATTGACGTAAATGGAATTCCATATGTGTGTGCCTGCTTTGCTGCATGTTTTCCTTGAGGTTTATCTCATGATATTTACTTTCTGGAGGAAAAAGCCTTGCATAAGCCTTCTCTCTGGTTTTCCACCGGCTGCTCTTCCACATCGCTGCCCTCCTTGATCCCCACGACAACTAAGCTCTTATCAGTCAAGAACCCTCTTTTAAGAAAGCCGTCTGTTTCATATACGCCACCCGCTTGCAAAGGAATTCCAGGACGATGGCGTAAATCAAGGTGAACGTGCGGCCGTGCTCAAGGCCGCTGAAGAACCAACATCGGCCTCGCCGCGAGCCGGAGCTCACAGGCGCGTTGTGAAGCGGCGTTTGTAAAAAGACTTATTTGATTTGCCTGGCTGGGCACAAGCGCTATGGTTATGTTCAACATTCTTTAGCTAATGGTCCATGTTACATCCAGTCTGCCGTCTGGCGGGGGCAGGGAGGAGGTGGGGATCTGGGAGAGCCATGAAAAATGGCAGCACTTGTTGTTCAATCAGACGGCGTGTTGACCTGCGCAGAAATACAGCAGCACCCACCGAACCGAGGGAGGACCGTGTCAACTGTGTAGGTCAGAGGTGGGCAAACTAAAGCCGGGGGCCACATGTGGCCCGGTGAACTATCTAATCCGGCCCACAGAGCCTTCACAATCATTCCTCCAAAAGCCAAATGAAGAGGGTTGTCAGCTGGATTGGTTAGAAAAAGGTTCAGACCCCCCCTTCAGCTAGCACGCTAACATGTCCTCTCTAGAAGGTGGGGCCAAACATCATCTGGAGCTTCATCATCCATCTCTAGTTGGACCAGTTTACAGGCTCTTCTAACTATTGTCTCAGTCAATAGTCCATCAAGCAGGATCTTTAGCTAACCTTTGATCCTCATCTGGGGGGTTAGCTGCATGCACCCCCTGGCCGGCCCCTTCATCAAGATCTACAACCCACTGTGGCCCTGCAGGCTAAAGAATTGGTGTAGGTGACGGTGAATAGACTCTCTGCTGGACGGAGATCTGCATGTTCTGTCTCCAGGACCGTCTCTGAACTCTGCTTGGTTTCTAACCCTACAGGACAGCTGGGCTCTGACAGCAGGTTGTTGAATTGATAACCAGACCCGCAGGACCCGACAGCGCAGTGGACGTAAAAGAGCAACACTTTCCACAACAGCTGAGGTGCACATAAATTAATCCCCTAACTGCTCGGAGCCACCGAGGACCAGATATCAGATTGTGACGGCAGAGCAGATTCGAGGAGCGTGATTTATCTGGAGATTGCAACGATAAATTAAAGACGAAGACCTCCCAGACTTTTCAATTTGTCTCTACTGTAGTGCCTTCATGCATCTGCCAGATATGGGGATTATTTGATTCTCTTGAATTCTTTGGACCCATTTGGACGTGCGTTCATTTGGACGGTCCTTGTCCTTCAATCGTGCACAAATCGCTCAATGTCCTTTAGAAAAGCCGCACAAATGAAGGTTTCTGCCTTGCAGAGCTCCGTTTGCTGGCCATCAACGGCCATAAATGCTGTGGATGAAGGTGATGGAGATGGAAAATGTGGCTGATGATGTGCTGACAAATAATTAGTCTTTAAAGAAATTATAAAGATCGCACGACCTAATTAAATGCGCAGATGGGACCTGCTCCGGACAGACACGGTCTGTCTGGGGACAAGAGCTCAATTATGTGTTTGACACGTTGTGGAAGTCAAAACGACTAACCGCGCCATTAAAAGACGAAAAAAACTGGAATTATGGTCTGATCACACCTATACAGGTGCAGAGGAAAATCCCTCCCTGTCATCGCCGTCTCGCACAGCTTGGTCTCCTGCTGACTCCCTGAACTTTGCTGCACCTGAGACCTCTCATAATCAAGAGCAGCAGTTTGAGATGCTGGAATCAGCTCCATCAGCTCAGCCAGATGGCCGCGTTTGTGATTCCTGTGAGTCATCAGACCAGAGCTCTTCTCATAATTATTAGAAACCTTATTTAACGGAGGATGAGTCATTCGATCTCGGACTCTTCATGTTCTCGGGCTTTCCTTTGATTTTTTTCTAACTTTAAACATCTTTGAGCAGCTAATGATGAAAGTGAGACAGCTGTTTCTAATCAGCCCAAGTTCCACCGCTGATGATGATCAGCTGGAGTGATGAAGACCTGGCAGACCCGCCCACCTCACCTGAGGCGTCATTTCTTTGTTCTCCACGACGCCGATCAGACGTGTCTATCAGCCGCCATCTATTGTAATTTAACGGTGTCTTTGGCAGAGCTCAAGGTCACGTTCCATCAAAAGACCAGTCATAAAACAGCCTAAAAGAGGGTAAATGTGCTGGTGACTGAAGGCCATCACTCTCTGAGATGAAAGGTTTCTGAAAACCATCAACAGTCAGTCAAGAACAGGCAGGCAGGAGTCAGGACAGCCGGTCCAACTCTGACACACAACCAGTGACGTGCCGTCAGGGGAGTCATCGGGAAAAGAAAAAAATGAAAAATAAATGAAACGGTTGTATTTATATAGTGATTTGTACCAGTTCTGTTCCATTTAACGTCACCAGTTTTAGATTATCTGTCATTAAAATCGCAGAATTTTCACATTTACCGTTCAACTGCTCAGGTGAGACCTCAGGTGAGGCAGCAGCCAGCTGAGCCTCACCTGGATTGCGCAATGACTCGGCTGACTGTGCCTTCCATGCTGTAGTGAGACCGTATCGCTGTCTCTCGCAATATGAAGTACATTTTCATAGTTTAGCTGATGTATATAATATATAATGTAGCATTTTAACGTGTTCTTATGCTGAGCGATAATAAAACGGCTACAAAGTGGCACTAGGTGAGGCACGCAGTTCTCCTGTCTCACAGTAGGGGGTGCTCGTGGTCCCAGGGATTCTTGTTTTGGTTTAGCGGCTGCGGATTACATCTCTAAAAACTTTTAAAACTAAAAGAAGACAATGAAAAATTCTACCAAGAAGTTATCGATGCTTTTGTTCAGAAGGGGCAGCGGATGGACTTTATTTATAAGTAAATAACGTTTTTTGTTTTGCTTTTTTAACCTTCCGTTACCTCTGGCCCGCTCACACCGAGCCACGGTGAAACCAGTCCGCCCTGCTGGGATTTACTGTGTCCTGGCTGGTGTCATGCTGGTTTGTCAGCCCTTCTTAGCCTGCATCGTTTGGCTTTTTAATTTCTTCCTGTCCCTGTCAGCGGCTCGGCCGTGCAAAACAACGGCTGTAAAAAAGCTGCTCGCCATCATTCAGAGGCGACACATTGGCGCTCTCGGTGCCAAACGCTTTACTGAGCCATCAGAGGCTCGAGGCCCACGACCTTGAGAGGGAGACGGAGAAAATGAACGTTTTCACTGCCGTAGCCACTCAAACAGACACCAGTGTTGTAACTTTGCAGGTTTAAACCCTGAAACCTCAGAAAGTGACTCTCGTCCTCCCTCCTCATGGCTCATGAACGCTGCTCGGGACATTAAACACCAGATATTCTCCATGTTACACAGAAGCGCCACTGAAACTCGCCCATAAAAAAAACAAAGCAACGTATTTCAACACGTCGGCGACCTCCAGTTTCTCCTTCAAAGATGAGTGAGGGAACAATAAAAGCAGATGAGTTAGGACTGAAAAGCTTCAGGTTTCGGAGGCTCGACCCGACATCGGGTCGAAGGTCTGTGGAAAAGTCCAGGAGTGGCGATATAAAACAGCCTGCTTCGCTTTTCTCCCGTGTGTTACTTCACACGCCACAAAATAAAACACACGCATTCACACGATGATCGAATTAGGATCCCTAAATCGTAATGATTTATGACGAAGCGTCTGGTTAAAAAAAGCCTGTTTTACAGTTACAGCAGAGCGTGGAGCAGATGAAAGGCTTTTATGTGCAGCTGCTCAGCGCTTCAGCTGCACAAACAAGTAATTAGCAGCAAAAAAATGGAATGATTATTACTGCTGCTGAACTCCTCAGCTCTGGATCTCAGCCCCAGTGCGATCCGCGCTCACGCTAACGCCTCTCGCTGCATCCGTCATGGATGCAAACGAGCGGCTGGGTCGTACGTGAAGCGACGGACAAAAAGGCAGAGACGGTTCGGAATGAAGGTTGTGGTGTTTGTGCTCTCCTGTCTGCTGCTCTGGTTCATCGCAGAACCTCCCCTGGTAACTGTAAACCCGTAAACCTCTTCATGACAGAAAACGTGAGGCTCTAATTCGAGTGTTTGTCTAATAGGGCCCGTTAGTGTGAACTTGGCTTCCACCTCCATGTGTCTTCATCTTTGACGTCTCTTCTTCTAACAACCGTGCCACCTGTGCGTCCATGTCGATGCTCCGCCTCCTCGGGATGATGGGTGGGGGGGGTCGAGCTCGGATCCAATGAATTTCCTCTCGGATGCTGCCGCTGATTGATGGTGTTTCCCAATTCTTGTGGAGACCAGGAAATTGCTTCACAAAGTGGGTGAATAGAGTCACCGGGATGGCTGTCTCTGTGTGCGCACGTGTGTGTGTGTGTGTGTGTGTGTGTGTGTGTGTGTGTGTGTGTGTGCACTGGTTCTGGGGGGTTGGTGTGTAAAAATGGGTCATGCTTAATCAAGATGAAAAGACGTCTCTATCAAGGTCTCCTGCAGACAGGTGATAACCTGAACAATGATCTGGCCTGACGTCTCATTCATTCATAATGCTGTTTGCTCACAGACTGGAGTGGAGGAGCTCAGATCTGATCCCCAATCAGAGCCGACATTGTTCATTCCTCCTGGGTGCAGGTCCCACATCTTCCTCAAAGCAAACTGGAGCTGGTCTGAACTTCACAGATCAGACTCATTAAGCTAATATAAGTGTAAATTTATGGAGAAGGACTCCTGAGGGCACTTTACCGGAATACAGGAGGGAAACTTTGCAGGGGGACGGAGGAGAAATCGGATTTCGAGCCTGCTCACTTTGTCAGCTGCCAGCATTCTGCGCGGTGATGTGATTATATCTGTTCGGCTTCTATTAGGATTTAATTTCAGCACTCCAACCTGCAGAGGCGTGCCTCTGACTTCCTGCTTGACTGATTCATATTTTCTGCTCTTATTTCCGTGTTGGCCGACTGAAGGCATCACATTTGGAGATTTAACAGGACAAAGAAGAATTCTGACGGATAATTGTGATACTGGAAGCGTCACCGTTGTGAAATCACTGTTCTACACGTCTGAGTTAACCTTTTCCATCAGTTACACGCGAGACGTTTCGACTTTATTAAGCTCGCTGGACATGGAAAAAAAAAAAGAAAACCAGCCAGAGTTTAATATAAAGCTCAGCCTCAGTTTAAACCGGCTTCAGTTCATAAACCCACTGTGTGACGTGACAAATGGCCGCCCCATCACGCCGCCTGTGAAGTTAATCTATCAAGCGGGACACGGAAGAGTGCGTCCTGAAGCGAACAGATCAGCACTTTTCCTCCCGACTCTCTGGATGTTGTGTCAGCAGAGCGCCGCCAACTGTGTCAGGGATTACGCTCTGCGTGTGGCTGCTGTGGTGGGCCTTGAAACCCCCTACCCTCCATCACATCTGACCGCCCCCCCCCAGCTCTCCAGGCAGGGCAGCGGCACTATTTCCAGCCTCTGCGTCCCCTGCTTGACATACTAATTATATAACAGCGACGCCAGCTCACTTCTTCCTGCTCCAGTTCTTTTCTGTGCCAGAGTTTCGTCTTGCACACAGTGAAAGTGCGCACGGCTCTTTGTGGCGCTCGGCTCCACGTGGAGATGCATATATTTACATAAACTGTCTCCGGGTGACAGAAGTGTCAGGCACACACTTTGTGTAAGTTGGTAGCTGAACTTGCTAAATTCTCACCTCCTAAAATTGCTTATCCTTAAGCTGCTGAATTGATTAAAACCCCAGCAGAGATCAACAATCCAAATGCATGCAAATCACTCGCTATCATTTATTATCTTTAAAGTCACGCACGCTGCAGTACAAGCGCACATAACGGCACAAGTGTTTTCAAGTCAACGGGCTGTGGCTGCACACTCTAAGGTTTTTTGATAGCTCTGCTGCAAAAAAAGGAGAAAATTCGCCCATTTTACTCTCTGAAAATGATCTGGCAGCAAATTACAGCCCTTATGTGTCACTTGGGATGGAGAATGCAAGCGTGCGTGTGTGTGTGTGTGTGTGTGTGTGTGTGTGTGTGTGTTAGAGCCTCTTGCTGTTCTTCTACACGCCAGGCTGCTGTGTCTTTAGCTCGCCACCAGTTCTCATCCCAACACGTCACCATCTTGTCGCGCTGCAGCTTGGCCAGTTTTAAAAAGCAAAGCCCGTGCACACACACACACTCACACACACACACACACACACAGGCAGAACATGTGGAAGCCACCAGTAAAGGTCAGTTGTCAGTGTATGTCAGTCAATAAGAGACACGTGTCAACAAACTGAATGTGTGGCGATAATGACCATAAACAGAGCTGCGCTGCTCAGCCGGGCTGATAAGAATGTGAGAACAGTTCAGCTCTGCTGATCTGCTGCTGATCTGCTGCTGCTGCTGCTGGAGGCAGAAATGTGTGCTCCCACACATGCTTCGATGTTACCCTCCAACCTGAAACACATCTTTCACATCCACGAGCTGATTAACGAACGTTAGATGTGACGGTTGACAACGGAACCTCGTCTTGGCTTCAACTTTCAGATGTGTGTGTGCTGCTCCTGGACACACACTCACACACACACACACACGGCCAGATTCCTGACTGGAAGCGGGAAATCTCGGACTTGACACCCATTTGCAAAGCAATGCACTTTCTGCTGTGCATTTCCACTGATGCCCACAGAACGTTGTATGGTAGTCATTTATTTTGTGTGTGTGTGTGTGTGTGTTTGCGAGTGCGTGTGTGTGTGTGTGTCTTTCTCTCTCTCTCTCTCTACCAAGCCAGGCAGCAGCTGACAGAAAACATTATTCAAATCATGCTTATCCCCATCTGACAGCTTAAACCTGACATTTATCTGCAACATGAGCCAGTGCTGCATGTATCCACACACACACACACACACACACACACACACACACACACTTTACATTTTCCTTCCCAGAGGCCCCTGTGGGATTGGACTCCAGACCCTTGCAAGGTGTTATTATTGTTCCTCTCTTATTAATCAAATATTTAATTTGGGCTGATGCCAGTTTATTGGCAGAGACAATAAAAAGAGATTATTGTAGAGCTCCAGGAGTGTCCTTCCCAGCGACGCTCCCCTGTTACTTTTCCTACCACACTCAAGGATTTGACAGCATTTCTAATGGACTCACCCGTGTTTTACCCCCACCCCCATTTCTGGAGCTACAAGGACAAATGGATTTAGAATTGAAGTGAAATTGAAGCTGTAGTTCATATCAGCTCAGTGGGGATTTTGTGTGTGTGTGTGTGTGTGTGTGTGTGTGTGTTTGCAGCCACGTCACCTCAAATTTGAGGAAGGGAGCGAGGTGTTTGCAAATGTATGAACAGCGTCTGTGATCAGAGGAAAATGCATTTCACGCTACAGATGTTTTCCATATTTTACAACCAATTACACAACCACCAACTGGTGCTCTAGCAGAGTCAGACACACGAAATAAAGCGAGAACTCACCTTGAACTCGCCTGCTAGAGACGGGCTGATGCTCGTAGGCAATCTTCTCCAACGGCACCGAAACGACGGGCTGAAACACCCAAAGAGGCTAATCTGAGCGACACGCGGGGAATACCTGCTGGTCAGGTGCTAGCGATAGCTCAGTGTAGGAATTTAACTTCCAATCTGACCCCTGGATTGTGAATTAATCTGATTAGGGCGCCAGGAGTTGGTGATTTTTGCCGTGCTGGAACAATCAGATCCGAGTCCTGGAACAGACCTGAGCCTCTTGTGCTGATTAACGTTCATTTAACCACAACAGCTCCGCTTTCCTCCGCTCTTTCAAGCGAAGGTCTTGTTTTCCCTCTGTGGGTTTGAGCCAGAATGCATCGATTCATTAGAGTGAGATTGTCCTTTAACGAGAAGCAGCTTTTATTTCTCCAGCCTGGCGTCTGGCCGTATTCTAAAAGTTCACAGTGTTATTTAAAGATGCAAAATATTGCCTAATTAATGCTGGTTTAATCTGGTAAAACCCAGTAATCCTATTTAGTCTCCCTTGAAGCTTATTGGCTTCAAAGTTACACTTTAAACACGGTATATCTGTTTGTTCCGCTGCGTTAACAGAAGCTTCATCACACTCAACATGTTTTTTACTTGTGATACTGCAAGTAAAGGCCACTAATTAGTATTTTACACTTTTCCCTTTAAATGCACGTCATAATATACGTGATTATAATGTTCTTTCATGAGGAATGGATGTGATTACTGTTGAGCAGATAAGGCTGAGCGAGCACGCGTCACCCGTCTGACAGGGGAGATCTACTTCCTGTCTCCTGACCAGTGTTTTTGTTTTCTTCCAACGCTTCTTCCTCTTTCCACGGTTGTATTGTTGCTCCCGCTCTCCTCGCCCTGAATTCCTATTTCGACCCGGGAGAACGTGCTTCTCCTTGCAACAGTGTCAGAAATGATGTTTGTGACGAGACCACACACAATGTGCTGATTTCGTGCTCGGCGTTGCTCAGCGCCGCCAAAGAATGCGATCTATTCTTATCTATTCATAATTGAAAAGCAACACCGAGGCAGCCAGTCAAGGTTGAGGAGACTCGCTGGCCCACCCCTAACACACACACACACACACACACACACACACACACACACACACACACAGCCAGCTGAAGAGGCCAGAACAAAAGATTGTGGTTGTGTACACACTGAAAGCAACTGATTGTAAGGAATGGATTTGTATTTTTAGTGTGTGTGTGTGTGTGTCCATGTGTTTTCCGTCCTGTTCACTCAAAAGTGCAAAGAACGGGCTGACAGGAAGTGCAGCTGCGTCTGCGTTTGCGCTCGTGAACCGATTTCAGTGTTTGCCAGAGATCAGGAGTCTGGTGTTCTGTGTCACGAGCATCGTTATCTCACACGGACGCAGACAAAAACCACTGAGTTGGTATCTTCTCACTTCCTGTTTCTTACCTGCTCCATTGTTCTGTTTCCTTTGTCCCTTTCTGTGCAGAAAGCGATCAATACGGTGTTTGATCAGTTAAAGACACGGCGCGGGCCGACTGCAGGCCCCAGACTGAAATTCACCCTCGTTTTGATTAAAGGTCAGCTGCAGCCAGGCAAGTGACTCCGCCTCCCCGAAGCATCACTCAGCGTCTCCGGCTTTAATCTGTCTTCATCGTCTGAAGTCTGTTTATCCTCATCTTCCTCTCCTCCTCCTGCTCTGCTAACTCCTCTCTTTCACATTTCTGCCCAGTGTTTTTTTTTTCCCTTTTTTCCTCTTTTCTCAGCCTCCCAGCTGGAATCTTCTCCATCACTGCTGCTGTAGAAGGACCAAAACACAACAACAATAAAAAAAAAACAAGAGAAAGACCTGGAGACGGCGTGAAAACATCTGACTTCACGCAGCTCCAGATGATATCAGCTTTTATCTGTGAGAGGAACCATTAACAATCCTCTAACTGCTCACCAGCCGCCCTCCTCTTCCTCTTCCTTTCCTCTCTCTCTGTGAAATGTCTGTTTCTATTAAAAGAGCTTCATTTTCACAATGAGCAAGCGGTAATCACCTATCATAGTCTCTGCTGGGATTCTTCACCACCGGAGTATTTTAAGCTGCGCCGCCTGCTGCGGACTCCCTTCTCATTTCCACTTTCCATTACTTTGTTGACATGACTATTAAACAGAAATTGTCAAATTACTATAAACTTTCAGGAACACTGTCTTAAACAGGTAATTAGTTTTTATTTTTTTCTTCCACACAGTAGCTCAGTCTGACACGTGCGCTGACGTGTGCGAAGCCCAGAAACTCGTCACATTTCCCGTTGATGAAGGAAATTGCATTGTTTTATTTATATCATATTAGGGAAAGAAAAGATTTAAGATCGTTGTTGTTAAGTCGTCGGCATGGTAACTATACTTTTATGATGCTGTAGTGGTGAAAAAGTGCACAAACGTGTGGCGTCAGAACCTTCCTTCACCTGTAGGTTCCTGTAACTTCAGCGATCAGCAATGAAATCACCGTTTCTGAGTCTCCGCCTCCCACACCTGATGATGCTGATGAAGACGATGCTTGTCCTAAAGGCCCTGGGGCGTTTGGACGATGTTTCACGGATGAAGGAGCCTCTTTGGGCTGCCTGCCACCACAGACTAGATCAAATGTGGGATGTGCGCAATGCAGTCGACGATAAACTGGAGCCAATTACTATCTTTGTTCCTCCGCCCCAGGGGTCCCAGTGGGCCTGCCTGACCTGGGAGCTGAGATGAGCGAGGGGTGGGAAGTGAAAACACAGAGATGTGTGTGTGTGTGTGTGTGTGTGTGTGTGTGTGTGGAGGAGAGAGTGCACACAGAATCAAATGCCCCTGGGAAAAACTCAGGCGCCCAGTGCTCCAGTCACCGTAAAAAAAAAGAAACGAGGCCCCGCTCGGCCTTTTTTTCTCCTTCTATTTCCATAAGAGCAACTCGGCTAATAACTATTAAGACACCCCACTGGGTCAAGCGTTGCCATAGAAACGTGCAATAAAGGACTTTGGGAGAATGAGTCCTCTGAGGGGGAGTGCTAGCAAGGTTAGGCTCAAGGTCACATGTGTGCTGACCCCCACAGCCTTGTTACGATATATACGAGCCATTTACGTCTCTATCCAGTGGTGCGCCAACCTTGGTGTTTACGAGGCCGCTGCGGCAGAAAAGGCCATCATACAATTGGCCTGATTCATGTGACACCTCGGCTAAACAACGGGTTGTTACCCCCGCCGTGCCCGCCTCGCTAACTTGTGCTGGTTGCTATACGTCTGCCCGCAGAGATATACGAGCAGCGAGCCCAAGGAGCTCCTCTGACGGGTGGATTTAGTTACCTGTTAGGATCGATACGAGCTCCCGTTCCTGGCGACACACTGCGTCTCTCTCTCTCTCTCTCTCTCTGTCCTGTCTCCTCCTTCTTCTCCTCCTTCACCCAGCCGGCTTTCAGCAGGATGGTTCCTCCTTGTAAGCCGGGTCCTGCTCAAGGTTTCTTGCTGTTAAAAGGGAGTTTTTCCTGCCACTGCGCTTACCTGGGGGTAAGTGCTTACCTGGTGTGGTGGTTGCTCTGGACTCAGTGCCCTCCGCTGACCTGCTGGGAGGTTTGTGCAGGAGGGCAAATGTTCCAAAGTAAACATCAGTGCTGGCTTTTTGTCCCGCTGTACCGACGTCTTCTTCCCCAACGCCTGCGGAGGCTCCGTGGATGGCGGTTAGCTCAGCCTCGGGCTGGATGACAGCTCGTCAAGATGAGTGACAAGTGTGTGTGAAGAGGACTAACCACACACTCGGTGCAGGAGGCAGAAAAGTTGAAGCTGCAGCAAAGTTACTCCTCCACAGCGTCTGCTGCTCTTAAAGCTGCATTTGTCAGTCACTTTGATTAACCTTGAGAGGTCTGAATCCGTCAGCAACAAATATTAAACAAATATTAATTAAAAATATTTGTTTGTTTGAGGGAAAAAAATCCACACAAGCCGCCTGTTAAGATTCACAGAAAATTCTAATTAACGAGAACAAAATAGTTCCATTTACTGTAAATAAAACTCTGCTAGATGTATATTTAAACACTGTTTAATTATTAATCTATTATTAACTGGAATGTAGCACTGACTGTATACAAATAACACATTTCTGGTCTGGTGTGAAACATTTAAGTGACAGAAATTGAAGAGGAGATATTTTTACTCTGACTTTGTGGTTCTGGAAATGACACAAAGAGCTGCGACCAAACGTCGATATCTGACCGTCTGGCAAGAAGAAAAGGGCAAAATAGGAAAGATCCTGAGTGTAAAAAAGAGCAGCAGATGTTGACGTCTTCAGCTGCTCCTTTAAAATAAGCCGCCGTGCCTGTTTACGTGCACGGCGGCTTGAGTGTACCCGACAGAGCCCTTTCTTTTGGGTTATTTTTTAATGATCTTTATATTTCAACGGTTCCATTATCAAGTGGTATTGTTCACATTAGAGATGCAGCTTTTTAATGTTCATATTTAGATAAGTGGACTGTGGAGGGGAAGTCGGCAGGTTTTTAATATGGTCGTAAAAAGGAAGTTTAACAGCAGAAAGATCCGAGAGAACCTTTCAGCTGGAACCGCTACTTTTCTGTGTTTGCTGATAAAACTGCTGAGAGAAAAAAAAAAAAAAAAGCTCAACCCAAACATGCATTAAAGGAGTCTTGATCTAATATTTTCCTGGCAGGTGTTAGAAGCTCATTCTTCGGCAGCTTGATGCATAAATCCTGCATCGGTCCTCACAGGCCTCCCACTCACGCACTGTCTCTCAGAACATTTTCTCTATTTTTATGTTTGACGTCTCCAACAGTCGCGATGATTTTCTGTTTGTATTTGTTGCCTCGTTTTCACCTGCGTGCTCTCAAACGCGTGTCTTTGTCCACAGCCGAGGCCGTCCATTTGACACTATTAATCCCCGGTTTGTGTCCCCCCCACCCCTGAGCCTCCACTTCACTTTCCCAGCATTCCCCCTGAGGGTGCAGCACAGCATGGGTCCCAGCTGCGTGGAAGCAAGCCTGAGTGCATCTCGCCGTTGCCATCGCAACCTCGTAAGCCACAGGCGTCTCTGGGCGCCGAGCGCCAGGATATATGTTGTGTTTACACAGAGAACAAGAGCAGTGCGGTAATTTAAGAGTACACAGGCACAGACGGTACGGAAAATGACAACACTTGATTTGGAAAATCAAAAGCTGCTTTGAAGGCCGACATGCTGCAGCCCGGGTGTCATTCTGCATAAATAATTCCTTTTAGTTGATTATGCACTTTCAAAAGTTTCGGCTTTTGATCCAAATGGTGTCAAACTGTTGATAGGTGCGCCCTTGTCACGGTTCCTATCAAAATGTTTTAAAGTCACTCTGGAAAAGTTACTTCCAACATGCGGAGAACCTGGAAAAGTCTAAAAGTGTGAATGTTGTGCCTCTAAATTTGAAATATTCATCAGAGACACTCGTTTACAGACGAAGAGACGGTGGAAGGTTAATTTCTGACTGAAGTAAATTATCTTCACTTCATTCTACAAACTGCACCGATGCAGCGCGACAGACGAGGCCAGCGTATCAGCCCACAGCGTGAGAGCCGCCGTGGCGGTCCACCCAACAGAGGCTCTGTGAGCGAGCTGATGAACAACCAAATCCGTGTGCGTGGAGTCGACTGTAAAAGCAAACACGCAGCAAACGCCACATGATGCACCAGTTGATTACTTACCCATCGGATCCGTGTAATAAGTATTTATTAGCAGCCATTGCAGCCGTTAGCAGGTGATCGCTAATTAATTAAAATTGCAGTTCGTTCAGCTAGAAAAATGTGGTGCCATTAAGGAATAACCAGTAGGTCTTTGATGTCAAGTATGAAGATAAATGTTTACTCATTAGCGACAAATCTGTCTATGTGGAAAATTATGGACTGTTTGGATGTTTTGGTTGCATTTATCACAAAAATAAAAAAGTAAATGGCATTTTACCATAAATATATCAAAGATCACTGATCTTCATTAAACATACTGTCAGAGATAATTGCAAACATGATTTGTAACTTATCTGCTTAATCTGTTGAGCTGTTTTGGCGCTTGTGTCTCATCAGCAGCAGACAGATGCGACAGAGTCGCGAAGAAGAATTAGGATTTTTAAACCAACTCCAGCTATTAGAAATCATACCAAACCTGAGTATCCAGACCTGAGGATTCTCCTGGTTCTGATGGACAGACCTACCTGGGAGGTCATGACATACGAATGAGCTGATATTTCAGTTATGATCTGACTGCTGAGCAAATGACATCTAAAAATAAGGACGTTTGGGTGGTTTATCAAATTAGAATTATCCCCACAATGCCTTGGAAGGATGACATTTATCAACAGAACTCTAAATGCTTCAAAGGTCACAGAACAAAAATACCACAGTCGTGCCTGAAACACTGATGTCTTCATCTCGTCTTCTGGATTCCTCCCGTTAAAAATCCTCCTTTTCTTTTTGTTGTGAAATTGTTCATCGTGACTGCATCAAAATTTAAGTTACGTTTCACAAAGCAAATCATTTAGGTGCTCTGTTTTTAGCTTCCAGAAGATACTGAGAAATAAATCCGCTGGTGTCCCACTGAGCCAGAAAAGGAGAGATAAGTGCGTTCTTTCATCAAAACATGGAAATGATGGCGCTCTCAGGACGCAGCCCCTTGAGGACCGGCTGGAGGAACGCGTCTGCCCGATGTTCCCTCATCCTTCCCAGCTGAGACAAATGTAACAAACACGGCCTGTTTTCAGGGAGGAAAAAAAGAGGAGGAAATTTATGCCTTTAATAAGGAAAGCTGCAGCCTTCGAGACGTTACTGGGAGCAGCCAGTCGGGTCGAGTCTGGTCACACCGGTCTTGGGTCACAGGCAGCTAAAAACCCTGTAAACTGACAGAAGCACATAAAAGACAACAAAACGAGGGAGAATGATGAAATTAGAGACCGATGAAATGGAAAGATGGAGGAGAGTGAGTTTGATGCCACATTTGGAGGCTGATTTTACTGATATCTGGGGAAATCAAACATTCTGATTGAAATTAGAGGAGGAAATTGTAATAAAGCAGATGAAGAAACAGAAAACCTGTTCAACATGGCCCATAAATGACACATGAGGAGGAGAGCTGAGGAGAGCTGAGGAGAGCTGAGGAGAGCTGAGGAGAGCTGAGCTTTCTCCTGCAAAAGCATAATATTTCATGATGCTCGGAGAAACTCACAGAAAAACAGAAGCAGCAGATTCCTCTAAATCTGCAGTCCGGACATCACATGACCCACAATCCTGGGCTAAAACTAGTGGTCCTGGTTTAGGGTCAGTGGTGCTGGTCTTTCATGGCTGGTTTAACTGCAGAACCACCAGCTGCAGACAAAAACAAGGCTGTGCTTTTCATCATGAATATTATAGGATGCTTTTATTATTATTTTATGATCCTTGTTTTTAAAATGCGCCTTTGCTGTGCGATGCGCTGCTTCATGTCAGCCGCTGAGCTGCAGCAGCAAAGACACGGAAAAACACAAATATGCCATTTTATTAGCGTTCTTTCATTCAGTTGTTTCACCATGAATATTTCATGTTGTTTGAAAGAAAAAGGAAAAGGGACAGATCATGAAAGGTTGTACCTCATTTCTTTGGATGAAACATTTATCTGGATGCGACGTGTGAACCAAGTGTTTGGTAAGAATACTTAAAAATTACAGTTATTTAAAATAATAATAATGGGGAGAAGGAGAAAGAGATAAGAAGAGACAGAAGGGAGCGAGAGAGAGGGGAGGAGGAGAAGGAGGATGTGATGATCTCATCAAGGATGATCTCATCGTGTGTATCCTTGGAGATTTGAGTGTGTCAGACTGATTGGGTGACTCCGAGAAGGGGGGATGCCCTCGCTTTCTTGTCTCACCCTCTACAGCTACCCCCACCCTACACACACACACACTCACTCACTCACTCACTCACTCACTCACTCACACACACACACACACACACACACACACACACACACACACACACACACACACACACACACACACACACACACAGCTTTTGTGTTTCATCCAACACTGTAGCAAACATCAAAAAGCCCTTGGTTACCAGGAGCAACGCAGCTGACAGAGGAAGAATGTGTGTTGTTCAACAGAACTCATCAGGGGAAGGTGTGTAATTATTACAGCTGATACTTTTCTTGTGAACATAAATTACACCTGAGGAACAGCTCAGCAGACACATTTAGACTTGTAAACACGGTCATTTTAGTTTTAAATTAGGTCTGCTGGAGGGCCTTTTTCAGTGTAAAACAAACGGAGGTAAAGCTCCAGCTGCAGCGGAGAGGTCGAGGACGTTGATGATGACTCTGGATTTTCCCAGTCAGCTTCAACCGCTGACCAGAAAAAACAGGAATAAAGACACCAATAAAGCTGATATGAGCTGCCATCCATCCATCCTTCCAACCATCCATCCATCCATCATACTGTACGTCTGCGCTCTCAGGGGGGCTTATTCTCCCCACACGTCTCTGGCTCTTCATTAGGGACTGAAAAACCAGAGAATCACCAAGAGGAACAATCACATTCACACCCGTGGCCAGTTGCGCTACAGGGACTGAAGCAGCAGCTACAATATGCTCAAGGTTAGAAAAGATTAAGGTTAATTAAAGGGGCGGCTGCGCCTCAGAAGGTGGGGCAATTATCCCCTGATTGGATGATGAGTGGGTGTGAACGGGTGCTGCTCCGCCATCGCATGAAGACGTCAATGTGACACGAATGTAAAGCCAGTTTTGACCAGAATGAGTCGGGGAGATGGTGACATCATATCTGATGAGGGGAGGGAGGGGTCGGGAACGTGCACATGACGCATGCACGTGCACATCATCAGCTAAGATCAGGGAAGCTCTGCAGGAGCTGCTCTCAGCCAACTTTTCCTCAGGCCACAAACTTCTGCTGCAGGAACTATATTTATATGACGTACGTGTCTTTAAGTTTTATATATATGTAATATGATGATATAATATGATCTTTAAAGTTCTGACTGTGGCCACGTCCGGAGGTGCAGAACAGGTTTCTGCCCGCAGAACAACCCTTTGCTTACGGGCTCGTTCCATCGTCACCAAGGAGATTTTCTGTCTTTTTCCTGATTGGTGCTGCAGAAAATAACACTCAAGGCCGTTTCTCATGAGCCTGCTCTCCCGTCGTCCCAGGCACATCTGCACGCCAGAGGAACAGAATTACAGGGAGGGAAGGAATAAGAAGCAGCAGCTTTTCATCAGCGAGGATTAGACATACTCAGAACGCACATGAGGGCGATAATAGACAATATTCAAGTGTTGTTGTCATGGAGCCGTGCGCGCATCCAACTTCTCCCAGATTAATTTTTTCCACCGATGTATTAAATGAAATAAGAGCAGATTTTGGGAGCAGCATGCCCCAAAAGGATGCGGCACGGTCTCGTGCACAGCTCCTGGCGTATCTGAGGTCTGGGATCGTTGGGATGCAAAAGATGCTTTAACCGAATCAGTCAGGTTTATCAGATATGAGATCTGCAGCATAAATCCCAGCAGGCGGGAATATCGGTGTTTTATTCAATAGCAATAATTCAGGAATGTAGATATAACTGTGTATAAAATATAGCATATTTTTTCTTTTCCTGATAACACTAAGGAGAAAATAGAACCTTGTTTAATGTAAAGTGGCTTAATGGAAGAAGAATCACAAACTAAATGCTGTCCTTTAGATCTTCTGATGCAGTTTCCAAACACAACGCCAACATATAAGCAACAAGGTTATAAAGCAAATTCTGTATCGCTCATAATAACAGCCAGTTCTGCAGCGCCCCCTAAAGGCTGGGCTCATCAATGCGCTAGCTACAGTGTGACCCTGAGAGCTCAGGACACCAGCGTTTACATGTTTTGGTCATGCTAACTTGACTATGAAGGTGAAGGAAAACGAGGCAATTTTTACATATTGAAGCCCAAAGTGTACCATTAATGATTATCGATTAGTCTCCGGACATGGTGCAGCGTTGTGGGTAAAATTGTGACCCTGACAGGGGGGTAGAGCTCCAGCTGCAGAGGAGGAAGACTAACGCAGATCCTCCCAATAAAGAAATACCAAGCTGTAGAACAGTATCAATATTATATTATGGAAATATAGAGAGAATCTGTCATCTGTGAAACGCTGGGAAGCAGGAGATTAATGGAATTTCAGCACTGGGAATGTTTTTTCAATCTGGAGGCGCATCATCAGTCAGAGGTTGGTGGGGATCTGGAGTCAATCGCTTTGTAATGGCTCTTATTGTAATTATGAAAAAAGGAGGGCGGCGTGGTGCGCACAGTTTTAGTACTCCAGAAAACAGGGTCACAGTCTCGCCGTGCACTGCAGGAGTGCATCACGGGATACATGCCCTGCTTTGGTATCATTAACTTGCCTTTCGTTAGAGTGGTAAAGACAGGCAGGTTCTTCCCTGTGTTCAACCTCCTGTCATTTCCCATCAGAACACTTGTCTGTTAGCCGCAGGCTGCAAACTGCGCACACGCAGCCGTGCGAGCGTGTGATTAGAATTGTGAATGAGGTCGACGGCGGCGCTCACCTGCCTCCTCCTACAGCTGATATCCCATCATGCAGCACATTCATCCTGGTTTCCTGTCAGGAAAACGCTGACGCCACAGAAAAGCATCCAGCTGATTATCAAGATGATGGCTTCAAGTCAAATTTAAAGATGATCACAAATCAGAAGAACAACGTGGGACATGCTTAACTGGGCTCTGGGGCGTTCAAAGGGCAGAATAATAACTTATTGCTCCAGTTCTGACATTTCCATGTTTCATTATTTTCCAGGTGGTTTAGCAGATAATTAGCATAATTGACACCAGGTGTAAACAGAGCGTTCCGAGCCCTTTGGTGTTTGGCTAAATACTCTGGCAGCAGGACGGTCCGTGGTTCCAGCAGCACGCCGTACTCTGACCTCTGGCAACCAATTTCAGCGCTTCGTTGGATATTTTCCCTCTGTTTTCTTTTTTTCCTCACTGTAAACAAATCTCAGATGGAAGTGATGATGGCAGTGGCAAAGCTGAAATGTGTTTCACAAAATGCATGAAAGAGTTTCATATCGTCCTCCGGCCTGTTTCAGAACAGCACGGATTTTTCTGTGACTGCAGCCTGAAGTATTTCCAGTCTGGTGGATATATTTAGACAGTTCAAGTCTGTTTATCTGTTTTGTTTTCCAGAGAAAAGTTCCAGCCATTATCCATTTCAGTATTTGCATGAATTTAATGGCTTTTCTAACGACAAAGTCAGATTACTACCGACAAACATGAACAAAGCTACAGGCGTGGAGCAGTTTAACGCTGGTCGGTGTTGGTTCATGACGCATTTAACCTGAATCTCTCCACATCGCGGTTCCATCGGCGCCGCTCTGGAGGGAATTTTCCAGCATTTACATTCGGCAGATAATCATGAACAAGTTTAATCAGAATTGTGAGGCTTTTCTAAGTAGAAAAATCCATAACTATCTAAAATCTAGAGGCTTTCTTGTGGTTATTTCAGAAGTTGTGATTGTGTGGAATTTCTTTGTTTTCTGAAGCGTTTCCAAGATTAAGACTGCAAAGCTGAACTCTGAGAACTTCATTCAGGGTATTTTCGTTTCCTAACAAGCATTATGTGAAATGCTGGATGGTTGTGCGTCAGCGCTGCAGGACTGTCTCGCTTTGCGCGTCGGCATTAAACCAACAAGTTGTTATAACTTGTGAATAATGCAAACTCAAAAAATAAACCGACTGCAGAAAATGTTAATTTGTTTTATTCTGGTTTTAAACCTAATTAACCAAATCTTGTCCTTGGTTGGTGTCTTGGGTGGTGTTAAAATAATATCAAATACTTTCATTCAGCACTAAGTGTACAGTCGTGTGTGTGTGTGTGTGTGTGTGTGTGTGTGTGTGTGTGTGTGTGTGGACTGTTGGTCAAAAGGCAAGTAGAGGATTTGGAGCTGTATTTGTTGAGACGTCCGACTGCAGAAAGAGGAGGATGGAGGAAGAGAACGAGACAGGAAAGAGGAGGAGGAGAAGAAGGTGACAGAGCAGATGAAGGACTCGGACAGAAATAGTCGGACTCAGACAGAAAGGAGCAGGGGAATAGATGGGGAGATTAAAATAAAGAGTGAGTGAGTCAGACATGGAAGGAAAAACTGAGTCAGAGAGAGAGAGAGCATGATTAAACATGATGAGAGGACTTAAGGAAGAAAAACACAGTGAGACATCAGACGATAAAAGACTGCGAGAGAGCTGAAGAACACGTCATGAAGGAGAGGAAGAGGAGAGGAGGTGCAGAGAGAGCGCTGGTCCTTGAGCGAACAGGTGGATGTAAATGTTGATGAAAATACATAAGTAAAACTGAAATCAATAAAAGAAAATAATGATTTTGCCTGAAGAGAGAAAAACAAATTAAAAATAAGACTAGAAGGTGGAATAAAAAGTGGTGCAGATGAATTTAAGAGGCGGAGAAATGGAGATGATCATCGTTAAAGGAAAACGAGAGCGGCGCTTTCAGAGCTTTCAGAGCTTTCAGAGCTTTCTGTTAATCCTGAAGAATGGGATGTTAAACAGCTCCTCGTGTCTGTGGAGGAGATGCAGAGAGAACAAACAGCACCGACATCTGCACGGACAGACAGACACCAGATGTGTGCAGATGTGCCTCCGATCTGAGGCTGTTTGATGATGATGATGCTGAAGGTGGCGATGGCGTACGAGAAGATGTGGAATGTTGAATCGTTTTCTTCTCGTCCGTGTTGCAGAACTGCCTCCGGAATCGGACGGGTCCAGGGTGGAACTGCGGCACATACGAGGAAGAAGCCACGCTTTTCAGGTTTCCTCCTCTCTGTCTCCATTTATGATGATGAAATGATGAAAGTAAAAGTCTGAGTGATCCTTTCATGTCAGCCATCAGGAGCAATCAGCTGGAGAAGAGGAAAAGCTCTGCCGTCCAAAGTGGAACCATCCTCAACCGTTCACAGGACAGAAACTACAGACGTGGTGGATGAGGAGGATGAAAGGCACAGAATGACGGGAAATGAGGATAATGATGAGATCATGTCCTGAATATGATCAAACCCAGACTTAAGACACAATGTTGGTTTGTAAACAAGCAACAATGAAAGAAAAAACTAGCATAGATGAAGATGCAATATAAAGAGGACAAATGAGAAAAAAGAGAGGAACAATGTTACAATGAGAGGATATCAAAGTGTGTGTGTGTGTGTGTGTGTGTGTGTGTGTGTGTGTGTGTGTGTGTGAGCTCAAAGCTGCCACAGATGGACACGAGTAACCAGAGGTTTCATCAACCTCTGGTTTGTGTTTTCATGTTGTCGTTTCAGCGCCCGACTGGATATAATAGAGTGTGTGTGTGTGTGTGTGTGTGTGTGTGTGTTTGCATGTGTTTGCATGTGTTTGTGTTGGCAGACTAATCAAAACGGACGTCCAGCGCGGACTCCAGTCCCTCAAATGAATTTTCCTTTTCTCCGTTTGAGGACAGACATGGCACAGGAGTAAAAGAGCCGTTTGCATCTGCAGCAGGAGATACTGCAGGACGCCACCACCGGTTGTTCTGTGTGTGTGTTTGTGTTTGTGTGTCTGTGCGCCCGTGTGGTTCTGCATTTCTCTGCAGGATCGGGTAAACTTTATTCATACATCAGCTCAGACGCAAGCAACAGTTGCTTTTCATCTTAATGCTAAAAAATAATTGCAATATTCAGTAAATACACATTGCTCAGTTTCTGTCTGCACGCGCACACATCTGCAAACAGCAGAGTGCTTGCAGATGTGTGTGGGAGCACTCATACACAAACATTCCTGCAGCGTGTTCAGCCACGTAAACATATCACAGATCAGGAACATCATTAGCAGCCGTCCAAAATAGATTGTACACACGTGAAGCCTGCAATGATGCGCTTTTTCTCCCTTTTGTCACACTCTCTTTCCTTGTCTTTCACTCACTTACGCACACACGGGCAAACACACACACAAACACACACACACACTTTGATTTCCTCGCATGTATGCACTTTCCAACCTTGTTTCCATGGAAACCAGGAGGGACAAGGTGTTAATGAAAGATGTGATTGTTCTACCATCACAAAATGCTCACCTGGACGGATGGATGGTGGATGGATGGTGGATGGATGGATGGATGGATGGATGATGGACAGATGGATGATGGACGGATGGATGGATGATGGATGATGGATGATGGATGGATGGATGATGGATGTATGATGGATGATGGATGAACGGATGGATGGATGGATGGATGGATGGATGGTGGATGGATGGATGATGGATGATGGATGAACGGATGGATGGATGGATGATGGATGGATGGATGATGGATGAACGGATGGATGGATGGATGGATGGATGATGGATGGATGGATGATGGTCGGCCTGATGGCAATAGCGAGCAACTGGTTCGTGTCCTGCTCAGAGGATTATCAGCTCCTGGATGGATGGTGGATGGATGGATGGATGGATGGATGATGTAATTGCGGCCTGTTGGCCAATGCTTGAGCAGCTGGTTGATCGTCCTGCTTTCAGGATTATCAGCTCCTGGATGGATGGTGGATGGATGGATGATGGATGGAGTGGATGATGGTCGGCCTGTTGGCCAATGGCGAGCAGCTGGTTGGTCGTCCTGCTCCAGAGGATTATCAGCTCCCTGGATGGATGGTGGATGGATGGATGATGGATGAACAGATGGATGGATGGATGGATGATGGATGGATGGATGATGGTCGGCCTGTTGGCCAATGCTTGAGCAGCTGGTTAGTCGTCCTGCTCAGAGGATTATCAGCTCCTGGATGGATAATTGGATGGATGGATGATGGATGAACAGATGGATGGATGGATGGATGATGGATGGATGGATGATGGTGGCCTGTTGGCCATTAGCAGGCAGCTGGTTAGTCGTCATAACCAGAGGGTATCAGCTCCTTCCTGCAGCTTGACCCGGGCTTCCCGCTCATTAGTTTTCTCATCGATCGCTCATTAGCGACTTTGCTGTTTTCGGCCGCGGTCGTTGCCTCGTCTGGCATCATTTAAGAACCGCAGGAAGCAGTTCTCAGTGGCAGTAAGCTGAGCAGATAAAGCCAGATATTTACTCTTAGCTGGTTGAGCAAGTACAAAGGATGTTATTTTGTTGTTTATCAGAGCAACAACAAGCCTGATGAAGGCTGAGTTAGTGGACAGTACAGGAGCAGTTTATCCTACAAGTACAGGAGCAGTTTATCCTACAAGTACAGGAACACAGTAAATGTTGATGCTGAGGTTTTATCCACAACATGTCTCGCCGTCTCCACAACATTCCACGTTTTTATCACATTTGACTCGAGATTATGTTTATCCTTCAGATTCAGGGTAGAAGAAGAATCCATTATTTCATCTGCATCTTCCTAATTCTTTGACGTTAAAGTCATTAAAAGATGCATCAGCTGTCTGCGACACTTTTCCTAGTACAAATAATTCCCAATGAAACAAATTCCTCTCCTTTTGCCAGAGTAGGTTTCAGCTCTGGAGGAAGATGTTCGGCGGAGCTGAAGCCTCTTTTTTTAATTTATTTTATTTCCCTTTTTTCCAGGTGAGCGAGCGAGCCTCAGGGGAGATAAGCCTGTCACCATTTCCCTTCAGACTGAAGAACAGGGTGCACATCTCAAACAGTGGCACTACTGGCCAACTGCGATAGCCAGCCAACATTTCCATGAGAGGAGAGCGCGGGAGGGGGCGGCCGTGGTGGGGGGAGCGGGGAAAGAAGCATCAAAAACCTGGCGTACTTTCAGAGGAAGCGAGGCGCTCGGCAGACACGACTGTCACAGAGTCTGAGTAATTGTTTTCTTTCCAAAGTGCTCCGTGCAACAAAAAACAAGTGATTGATGAGCAAAAAAAGGGAAATGTAGGATGTCAGAACAGGCTGCATGAGGGAAAAAAAGTCATTTTAACTTCCAGAAAACATATTTACATAATTCATCCATCACCTGAAACCATTCCAGGCTGGTCTTCTTTGATATGTTTTGGTTTATTTTCTAAGATTAATATTAGAGTTTTGACGCTGAAGCGCTGGAGAGTTAATTTGTTCGTTTATATTTGAAAAATGTGGAAAAAAGAAGCTTCATTTGTCAGATCTGCACATTGTCAAGCGTTCGTATCGCTGCACACACACACACACACACACCGTGAGCACGCTAGTGCAGGAGCTAATAAACTTTCTCCAGGTTAATTATGCAGCTGCTCATTACCTGAGAGCCCAGGTCGGAGCCGGTCACTGATTTCCCCAACGTTTTGGAACGGAGGCCAACAGCCCACCAGAGGCTCATGGCAAGCAGGTGGCTGCCGGTCGGCGGCTCTCCCACGCCTGACAGGCGGCACGCCGGAGCTCCAGGATTCCACCTTCAGACGCAAACCTCGACCACTGCTGGGAGGAACCAAAAAAGAGGGAGAAAGTGTCCCAGAAGCTATAAATCATCACTTATTTGAACCACAGCTGGTACAGGATATTCTCCGAGAACCACTTCAGCTGGTAAGCACTTGTCTTTTCGCCATTATGTTGTTCAATCGTGTATGAAAAGGGTAATTTTCTGCCTTGTTATTTAAAAGGTGCGGCTTTCGATCTGCTCCGAGCTCGCTCTGACCCGCACAGTCTATTACAGGAAGGGAATCCAGGAACCTGAGAGCTGTAAAGGTGATCATTAATTAGAGCCGGCGTAGATAAAATTACACTCTTCGCCCGGCTGAAGCTCCCCGGCAGCAGCAGCAGGCAGCTGCTTGCAGAAGGTTTTGCTCTGGTTCCCGGTAACCACCCCCACAGCGGCGATTCGGTTCCTGCAGCTTTACACAAAAACTGCAACAAGACATCTGAGACGAGGGTCAACAAATATAAATAGCACACGTGCACGGCGGTGACTGTGTGCAGATTAAAATGCTGTAACAACAACATGCACGGTGTGGTAATAATAAGGGGCCAGTCGAACGCCAGCGTTGCTCTGGACGGGCTCAGGATGTGCAAATAGGCAAACATCTAGTAAAAGTGACCTTTCCTCCAGCGTGGTGGCGTTTGCTGTTAATGCGGCGTGTGTTTACCTGTGCAGGCCGAGCCCAGAATCGCTCACAGGTGTGACACCTGTTGACAGAAGCAGCAGAACCACTGATCTACTGGCTCACATCGAACACTCGACCTCCTCGTTTCCACCTCTGGGCCCAGATGTCGTATAGAATAAGCATGCGGATAAAGGCCCGCGTGCATCTGGCGCTTTTATTGTGACGGGAGGGGGGGTTCCTCTGAGGGTTTCCATGGCCCCAGCCCCTACCCCCCCATCCCAGCACCTACAGCCATCCCATATCCGTGTGTTTGTGTTTTAACAGCTCTCCCGGCTCTCTTTCCTTATTGAACGCTCTCGCTGACATATTTTCTGATCACTTCCGCCGACGCCGGAGCGACGCCAATTAAAACTGCTGGGAAATGACACAAAAAGGGGAAATCAGCGCCCGTCTTTGTGCCATTTGATGAATATTTCCTCTCTGAGTCGGAGTGACTGAAAAGTTTGGAGCAAAGTACTGAGCTGAACGGTGTACTTTCTCACCTCTCCTCACCAGGCTGCAGCCATGGAGAGGAAATAATCCAAATCTGGAAAGATTATGATTCTTCTACAGCGTTTTTCTCCCAACATGAGATAATTATAACTTTTCCACTTTTAATTAGATGCTGATCCTGCTTGTTTTAATTGTTTTAACTCTAAAACAGATAACTGTGGTTAAATTTAGACGACTCAAATTCCGGCTCTGGGAAAACTGGATCCTAAATGTGACTGAAGCCTGGAGTGAAAAGTCATTGAAGGAGAAAACGCCTGTTCTTGTTTGCGTGGATTTTGATGTTGGAAACCTGTTTTTTTGTTTTGTTTGGTTTTTTTTTTTTACTTGTTGAACATCGTCACCGGGTTTTTTTGGTCTTCCGGAGGGAAAATGGCGGCGGATTGCTCACACACACATTGGTGATATCAACATTTTTGGGATTAGGCTGCTGTGTGAAGTCTTGGCATCCATCTTATTAAACATGCATGAATGTTTGAAATGAATTTTGGTGGCTACACCCCCCACCTTACCTACCCCAGCCCTCTTTTCTACCCCCTCCACTTCATTGTCAAACTATATAATCACGTTCCCGTCTATTAAAATTCAGATGAATAATTTAAACGTATGACAACATCCAGGCTGTGAGAGACACGTTTCCGAAGTTGCCTTTGATGAGCGATGCATGCTAAAGTGATGTTATTGTGGAAAAAAGACGAAATAATCCACCAAAAATTCAATATTCTACGCCACAACTTCAAAAGTGTGACACAGAAACATGCTGGCAGATATGAAATATGAAGGAAGGCAGCAGCAGGTGGAAGCACACGGCTCGTTTGCAAACACCTGTCAGTCAGGCTGCTTCCCAAAGTTTCATTTGAGTCAACAACTGTTTCATCCTCGCGCGTGTTCAAACGCGTGTGCAGGATGGAGGCGTCAATTAAAGGGAAAATCAACCGTTTACAGATTTGTGACACACCTGAGGTGGTTTGACAGCGACGGAGGATGAACCGAATCTGAATCCATCCTTGTCAAAGAAGTCAACCAGGCCAAAGACGAGAGGAAAATCACAGCCAGGAGGAGGTGAGAATTCACACAAATGTCAGATGAACCAGTCTGGTACAGATTATTGCATCTGCAGGCAGAAGTTGTTCATGTTCTCTCCAGAATCTCCGCTTGATTGATGGAAATCACCAAGAGGTAAAAGGTCCCAGTGTCGGCAGGTTAATGCTAATAGCGCTAACCTGCTTTGGAGGGTTTTAATTCTTTCATCCTGATGTGAGGTTCCTGGTCAGTTAGGAGCCTGTAGGAACCGGGAACCTGCAGGGGCAGGTTTACCTTTTTACTCCAGGAGGACTGGAATCCAAGCCAGGACCTTCCAGCCACGCCGCAGCTGGAGCTCGAGTTTCTGGCTTCAGCAGATTCTGAAAAATGCTTGAAAAAAGGCGATAAATGCAACTGAAAACTGCAAGAAACAAAGAGGAAATGTATTTGAAAGACTAACAATAGAGGTTAATCTCTGAACACAACCTATTCGACAACAGAAGACGAAAAACACTGACTGTTCAGACCTGACGGCTCTCCAGGGAAGGCACACAGATTATAGATATATAGATATATATGTAGTCCTGTGAAGGATTAGACTGCCTCTTCACTCATACAGACATCGGGAATAAACAGACTGCGCACACACACGCGCACAGATGCTCAGCGTCTGTATGCGTGTGTGTGTGTGTGTGTGTGTGTGTGAGCGAGTCTGAGCTACTGGCAGCACAAGCTTGAAAGTGAATGCAGAAATTGGAGATATTGCTGTGGGTGGAGGGCAAACTAACTTTGAACATTCATCGCAGTGAAGTTATTATCTGTTCTCTCTGGAGGTCGGAGCCAAGGCTGCTGGGAAAAGCTCCTCAAACAGAAAAAAGCCTCCCACATGCTGAACTCCGAGCGCCTTATGAGCTTTCATTCATTCTCCGCATCTCTGAGAGAATGCCCTTCAGGTCAGTACGCATATAGGCAGAAGCTTTTACACATGAGTGCAATTATCTGCAGATTTGAACCTTTCTTCCCATTTTTTCATTACTGTTGATCTGAACTCCTCCCTAACCTGGACCTTAGAGCCAAACCTGGACCTGCCAGATGTTAATTACATGTGGCTGATTACAGATGTGGCTCCTCCTGCTGCTCATCTGTCTCCTCTTGTTCAGAATGAAGACCTACTGACTGACTGACTGACTGACTGACTGACTGACTGACTGACTACATGTGTGAATATAAAGTTTTGTGAAGCTTTTTAATCAAAACATTACATTTGTTGCTCTTTAGCCTCAGATGTGCATAAGGAAATGCACATGAATGACCTGCTGAGCACATGGCAACACACACAGAGCTCTTATGTGTGTGTGTGTGTGTGTGTGTGTGTGTGTGTGTGTGTGTGTGTGTGTGTGTGTGTCACAAATCCTCTTTAACTCCATTGCTCATTAATATGACCTTAATTTGTGGTTAAACTGGTCTAAATCCAACCAGCACCTCTGAAATTACAGTCTGTTGAAATGTTGATCTACCACTGGAGACACACACACACACACACACACACACACAAGCGCACTAAAGAACTATTAGCAGCCAGCAAATCGCTCGATACTGAAGCCACAGCACCTGAACAAGACATTTTAAAGCCACTGGCCTCACGTTATTGATTTCCTTTTCCATGTACAGACGCCGTCCCCAATCTACTAATATGCTCCAATGACTGCAGCTCGTGTGTGTGTGTGTGTGTGTTTGTGTGTGTGTGTGTGTGTGGGTGGGGGGTATTGTTTGAACTTCTGTAGGCTACAGGTGAAAGACGACGTTCTACGTTTTAGATTTATGGTTTCATTTTTTTAAATTTTCTCTATACTATATATAGTTTTTGCTGATTTTTGCTGAGTGATACTAAGTATAAAGGTAGAAAAGTGTGTTCATCAATGGCTGTGGACTCATTGTCTCCCACTCTCGTCTGGAGTCTGTTCAATGACACCAAACATGCAGATCAAATGGAATATCACCCTCATTCAACTGCAGATCACAGAGACATCTTGGAATTAAGTGCCGGAGTTTGAAGTAAATGCAGTTTTGGCTCCAGCTTCAGCACCCTAATTGGCCCCAGAGGTGTGGGAGTGGGGGTGGATGGGCTGGGAGTGCAGACCCAGGAACAAATATCCATCTAAAATGTGTGCTAATGAAACGGTCTGGGGAGAAATTGACATTTCGTTGCAAAAAGAGCAGAGCCGTGTCGGATCGAGCAGTGGCCGAGCGAGGCGCCCTGTGGGGCCGATACTCAGAAGCAGCTCAATATTTCATATCATACCCATATTAATTAGCGTCTGCATCACAGCTTTTCACTATTTTAGCACAAAATAAACCCAGATAACCTCTGCATCTGTAAAGATATCCCTGTTTAAACCTGGTGAGGAGAGCGCACACCCTGACGCAGGCTCCAGGCATCAACTTCTAACTCCCATGTTGATGTTTATTGACACGTGCACTAATGGACGACATGCTCAGGTTTCATGTTCTGGTTGTGTTTTGACAGCCAAACTCAATTTCGGGGAGCTGTAATATACGTTTCATTACCTTTAGCAAATGATGGAATTTGGTCAGAAGCTTCTCGGCTGTGAAAGAAGAACATCAGCTTAATGACAGAAGTGAGGCTGAAATGATTATTTCTGTGGAAAAACTCAACCTTTATTTGCCCTTTGTGAGGCGGTGATAACAGGACGTGATGGTGTTGTGTGAAAGGACGATGCACTGATATAACAGCTCCAATAACTGACCAAAAGAGGAGAAAAGGCCGCCCGGTGCGTCCGCATCGCGCTTATCTAACGTGACTTCGGCACGAACCTCAGTGCCAAACAAAAGTAATGACATTTAGGTTCTTACGACGGCGACCTGAAAGGTTGTGTCAGCAGTTAGTGACTCAGAGACGGAGACAAACGCTCCTTCAGCATTCAGACTTAAACTCATTAAACTGGATAACAGCCAAAGAAAACTGGGCCTGTGTGGAAAATCACAGCATGTTTTTTTAACACAAATCTGTGGAATTTCCAGGTCTTCATCAAATCCTGGATTAGCTGGAGATAAAAAAAAAAAAAACAAAAAACAATCACAACATACTGATCATATCGAGCGTGTTGTGTTCGTATGCTAAAGCCTTCGCAGACCACACAGACTTTAGAGCAGCATAATCCTTCATCTGACCCTAAAGTACGCAAAAAATATCAAAATAACTGTCTCATTAGGGCTGCAAATTCAACCTTTATCTGTTCAAAGTCAACGCTTTTGTCACCAGATTCTTCTGGGAAACAAACCTGAGTTCAGTTTTAACAAACCAAACTTTAAAAAAAAAATATATATATATATATTATATTCCTCTGAAGTTGCTCTAATTTTGATTGATGGGCACCGATGCGTCAACAGCAACACTCTCAGATTAATGAGGCGCCGTGCGTGGTGTGAAAGTGCTTCTTTACCTCCCGTAGAGTGAAGCTTTGTGCTTTGCAAGTAGCAGAGCTAGTGCAGAAAGTGTTATTCATACAGCACCTTTCACAGACTGAAAATAAAATAATGCTAAAACAGCTCCTCCAGGCTTGAAGTGATCTACTGGATCCAGTTAGCGGCATTTTGAAAACCAGTGAGGACCCGTTAAGACCGGTGAGAGAAAAATTGCAATATTTAAACAGGAGGAAATGAATGCATTGATTTACATAAATAAATACACAGAGAATAATCATCCGAGCAAAACGCTCGACCCTGCAAGCCAGCAACGCTCCCAATTTATGAGCTCTGCTCCAACACTCCAACACTGAATTTTTATCCCTGCTGAATATGATTTAACTGTCCAGCTGCTGATTGATTTACAGTAGAGTTTACATCCTGTAGGTTTATGATGTCACCACGGGCATTTTTTAATTTCTAAATGTCCAAAACGTAGCACTAATGAATAAAAATGTCATGAAAAAACTGCAGTTTCAGACACGTTCCGACCCCGACAGAGATGTTGTCCTAGTTAGGACTCCCAGCAGGGGGTCATCCTGGTGTTTCCCACCTTTCTGACCACAGGCTGATGGAAATGATAACCCGAGAGCAGCGGATGCAGGAGGTCCACACAGGGATGCTGTGCTCCTCAGACCCTCCACTGCTGAGTTGCTGATCCTGGAGCACCATGGACTGAACCCAGACCTGGAATCCTGTTATGAATTCAAGCAACTGCTGTGACCCAGCAAAGCCAAACTCTCTGCGCCCTAATCATAACACATCCTGATACATTTATAGATATTTTGTATGCAGAAGGTTCTTAGTACAAACATGCAGCTGCGGCTGGAAACCATGTTTCCATGGTCGCTGCAGCCTGCCTCCTTGTCACCAAGGTCTTCTTTTCACGCTGCTGGAAAATCTGCCACGTGTCGGTGAAAACACCAAAAGATGGCCCTGGGTGCCTCCACAGAGATATCAAAATAAGAGACAGAAAATGCAGAGGAAGCTGTCAGTACACGCTGCCAGAGAGAATCAGTCTGGAAATGAGGAATAATGCTGCTCGTGCACTGGTCCCATCAGCTCTGCCGTAGGTTTATAGTCTCTATTTATCTTAATAACCTCTGTGATATTGCGCTTGTTTATTTACTGTGCTTCTCTCATGCTTGTTTAAAAAGTAATATGTCTTTTGCAAATTTATGATGCCTTGCTGCCTATTTCAATGTGAAGTTTCCTCATTTCCTTGGCTGAGGAATTCTGAATATTTGATGCTTTGTGAGGGGAAAAACATCTTTTATTTCCTCATAATTGGTACTTGGCTTTTTCCTTGTATACTGAGCTGGCAGACCAGTTTAATATTGAAGCAATATTTCTAAAATTGAAGAACTGGGGGTGAGAATCTTTGCTGTTGTATATCCAAGTGTGGAGACACACTTACATGAAGTACGGTGTACATCCATCCATCCTGATTCAGGCAACCCCATGCAGCAGTACTGTGCTCAAACTAAATTAAAGCCATGTTTTTCCACAATATTAAACACAATATTAAAGACTGGTTAATAATTTAGCAGGAGGCTTCATAACTGAGCTCTTCAGAGTCTGATAATATGCAGACACATTCACCCACCTGACATGTTTTATACACTGTTTTTCTAAATCAATCTGTCCTTAATCATATCACTTCTACGGGGCTGCTGTTTTGAATATAATAATAAAGCACGCAACAGTTAATTTTTGTCCCTCTGCAGTCTCCCAAATGTAATGTAGATGGTAGGTCAAAAACAAAGATACAATTAGAGAATGTTGTCTTGAATGGGTTGTTAAACATTCAAAGCAAAAAAAGTAAAAATTTGGGAAATTGTCATGGAAAAATTAAGAACGACCAGTGAGAACTAAATGTAATAATAAAATGCTAAATAATATCAGTTGTAATAGAGGTATTCACCTTAGGGAGAGGAAGTTGTACTAAAATATTAAACAGAAATAAATTTAAAAAAAAAAAAAGGATATAAAATCATTTTTACTTTGATTTAACATTTCTATGCTTTCATCCCAGTTTAGGACCGCGGGGGGGAATGTTGCCAAAGACACGTGTGACACTCTCCAATTTTTGTTATATTGCGGCCTCTGGTGGGCATACTCTTGAATTACAGAAATGACTAGTAAAAAATGCTCAGAGAGTGCAGACAAGGTTGATCTTTGAAAGATCAAATGTCCGTCCGGAATCTAGAATATCAACAAAATGTTATCATCGGATCCTTGGCCTATTATCAACATTTCCTGAAATTTTAATTAAACTTTGTTCGCAACTTTTAATTTATGTTACTAACATAACCAAAACGCCAGGTGTCACGTAATTTCCTCCTTTGGCAAAGGTAATTGTCTTGTATTAGTTCGATACTGATTCGATACTGATTCGATACTGATTTTTCGTATTATCCAATAATAGAGACTCTTTGTCTAGAGCAACCAATCAGAAGTAAGTATATACCGAGGTGGCGCTTCAGCTTGTGGGCGTGGCTTTTGCTAGGCGAGGTTGTGTAGATTTACATTGCTGATGGATGGGTTTATTCACCAAGTTATTAGCCCGGCAAACGTTGTGAAATCTACTCTGCGCGTGTGCGACATTTTCACGCGCACAACAGCAACACGGCGTCATCTGTACGGGCGGCGTGGAAGGACGCTAAATCAGGGATGCTTTACCAGAGCATTGTAGCGTTCTGACCGAATGTGAAGGACATGTTAAGATTTTGTATCGATGTCTGAGTAGACGTATTTGAAGGACGTAACATCGTGTCAAAACAATGTTTAGACAGACGACGACGGCGCTCCAGAGACTTCGCTATCTTCGGTAAAATTAGCTAAAAGTAAAAGTTAGCTTGAACACGTTTTTATAACTTTTCAGGTTTATTGACTTTCTTTCTGTATGATGTTCGAGCAACCATCACTTGTAGTCTAATGAGACGAGGGCATTGTCATATTTTAGGCAACATAGGACATTTTGAAGTGGCGAAATGGCTGATGTAACTACTTGATTCTCTGCATTGACCTCCACTGAGCGAACATTTTCCTTAAATTTGTTTCTATGTAATGGTTGGGCATCGCTAAGTGAACGCTGCGATAAGTGCTCATTTTAACACCATATTTAAATAATATTCTTGCAGTATGTGAAGGAAAATACTGCCAGTATACATTCTTTAACTTCAGGTTGTAGAACTTCAGTGTTTTGTTTGTGTATTTAGCAGAACCCTGTCGCTTACCAGTTCAAATACAATCTTATTTATTTCTAGATTAAACGGCCGGCAGCATAATTGGAGGCTGAAAAGCACTTTAAAGGAGAGTGCTCTTCAGTACCGTCCAGGACAGAAGATCCATGGTTTCACAGTGAAGGAGGTATGTGTGGAAGTTTAAATTTTGGAGAAAATGTGATGTAATGTTTAAACCTAAGACAAGACCTTTGCTCAGCTGTTTGGAAAAGGTCACGTCATCTGTTCCTGACCTGTCATGGAAGTAGTCACATGTTGGTGTTTGTTGTCTTATCTTCAGGTTGTAGCCGTCCCTGATCTGTTTCTCACTGCAGTGAAGTTAACACATGATAAAACTGGAGCTCAGTACCTTCATGCAGCCAGAGATGACTCCAATAACCTCTTCAGGTAGACGTGGCTGCAGTAACACTGTTTCCCGTCCTGTTTGTACCTTTATTCCTGACTAATCTCAGCTTCATGTGCTGCTGTTCAGTGTCCAGTTCAGGACGACTCCCACGGACAGTACAGGGGTCCCGCACATCCTGGAGCACACGGTGCTGTGTGGCTCTGCACGTTATCCCTGCAGAGACCCTTTTTTCAAGATGCTTAACAGGTCCCTGTCCACGTTCATGAATGCCTTCACAGGTATGGAACGAGGAGTAAAATGTTCCAAATGACCGAACGGTGTGTCAGTGAAAGCGTCCCAAAGTTTCCCCTTATTTACAAAATGACCCACTCTGATCTATTAGACTAGGTTTATTAGAACTGCTGACAAATTCTAATCTATTGTGGGAGGCTTGCTCATGTTAACAGTCCAGAAAATAAAGGTTAAAGTTGAGGTGTTTTAGAGTTCACTGGCCGGATTATGTGTATTTACATACTTAAACACAAAACACCGGATGAAGTTGAGTAAAAACTATATTATAGTAGGAGAATCAGAAACGTGACGTGGCTCCTGTGTATTTTGTGTTTGAGCAGCCAGCGATTACACCATGTACCCCTTCTCAACACAAAATGGGAAAGACTTCCAGAACCTTCTGTCGGTTTACCTGGATGCAGTTTTCTTCCCTTGTTTGCGAGAGCAGGATTTCAGGTGAGACGTAGGTCCAGCGTGGCCTCAAGGCTTCTGTATCACTGCTTTATCGTTTTATTGTGTCTTTTCATTTGTTCAGGCAGGAAGGCTGGAGGCTGGAAAATGAAAACCCGTCTGATCCCACCAGCCCTCTCATTTTTAAAGGAGTGGTGTTTAATGAAATGAAAGGAGCTTTTGTAAGTCACCGCTTTCCCATAATGTGGTCGCTGCTGTGCGGTTACACCACATTTTCTAATGTCCCAACTGAATAACTGATTCTCATATTGTAAGTTGGATGCAAAGTTTATAAGAAGTTTATGCTGAAGCTGCACTTTTCCCAGGATGGTATTAGGCGTTTTTAATGCTGATCTTAGTTTCCTCGCTGTTTCAAATGATTTCTGCAGTCAGACAGCGAGCGAGTGTATGCCCAGCACCTCCAGAACAAACTGTTTCCAGACCACACCTACTCTGTGGTGTCGGGCGGAGAGCCTCTGGCCATCCCTGACCTGACATGGGAGGAGCTGAAACAGTTTCACGCCACGCATTATCACCCCAGCAATGCCAGGTAGACCCGCACGCACGCGCGCGCTCGCGCTGTCTGAATGACTCTTGTCACACACTGAGTGGGTCCTGGTTGTGTTCCTTAGGTTCTTCACGTATGGAGATTTGCCTTTGGAGCAACATCTGAAGCAGATTGAGGAGGAAGCTCTGTCCAAGTTTGAAAGCATCGACCCAAACACAGAGGTGCCTGCTCAGCCGCGCTGGAGCACACCCGTAGGTTGATATATCAGTCCAGATGTGTCCAACATGATTACGGCATCGACTCAGTCCAGATTTTCCAGCTGTGACTAACGGATATAATCTTTGAACTACTACTACTAAAGGAGTAGATTATGATTCTTATCTTTATAAACAGTGTTTAGTTAAGGGGAATTGCCTGGTTTATTTATCTCACTTTGCTTTCCTCAGAGAGAGGACCACGTAACCTGCAGCCCCGATCCTCTAGCTCCAGATCAAACCAAGCAGAACACGCTGTGTGTGAGCTACCTGCTGGGAGAGTAAGACATCTTCGTCTCCTCTCGGTATATCCGCTGGTGTCGCTGGTTTAGTAACACATGGTTCCTCTGCAGCATCACTGACACGTTTGAAGGATTTACTCTCAGCCTGCTGTCATCTTTAATGATCTCTGGACCGAACTCGCCTTTCTACAAAGCTCTCATCGAGCCAAAGATCGGAACAGACTTCTCCTCTGTGGTCGGGTGTGTGCACGCCTTCACAGCCGCTGGAGCCATAATTTAGTTCAGTCATTAATTCTGCTGTTTAAAATGTATGTTTTCAGATATGACGGCAGCACCAAAGAGGCCTCCTTCAGCATCGGACTGCAGGGTATTGCAGAGGAGGACACCGAGAGGGTGAAGCAACTCATCAGCCAAACCATCGATGACGTAATAGAGTACGCAGCGTTTATGATGTTAACCTTAAAGTACCTTATTATATTCATTTTAATGTTTAAGTCAGAAAAACTTGGATGAAGTGACACCTAAAAACACCAGATTTAAGTCAGCTGAACAGGAATAAAGCCCTGACTTCTTCCTCTGGCTCTTTCTACTGGCAGGAATGGATTTGAGGAGGAACAAATCGAAGCTCTCCTCCATAAGATCGAAATTCAGATGAAGCACCAGTCCACAAACTTCGGTCTGTCTTTGGCCTCGGTGAGTTCGTCTAATCTACATCAGCACCTTTCTGTTTTCTTCACGGAGGCAGGAACGGAAACATGTCTGAAGCGTCCCTGTGTTGACACGTTCGCTGTGCGTTCCAGTACATAGCATCATCGTGGAACCATGATGGCGACCCAGTGGAGCTGCTGCAGATCAACGCCAGTGTTTCTGAGTTCAGACGGGCTTTGGAAGAAAACCCTCGCTTCCTGCAGGATAAAGTCAGGCACT
The DNA here is from genome assembly GCA_015343265.1 of Pao palembangensis. Lineage (NCBI taxonomy): Eukaryota > Metazoa > Chordata > Actinopteri > Tetraodontiformes > Tetraodontidae > Pao > Pao palembangensis. The sequence goes on along the minus strand of CM027093.1, from coordinate 746,774 downwards.
ACTTTAAGGTGAGTTAAACGCAGTGCAGAGGTCAGATGATAGCTAAATCAGCGCATTGTTCCCAGATTTGAGGCATTTGTTTATTTGTGTGAGGGCTGTTAGCACATTGATGTGGCCGGAAAAGAGTTAATGAAGGAGTGACGATGCAAAGGTCAATATTATCTGACGTCTTGTTAGTGTTTGAGTCAAAGGGCAACATCAACAGGTCACTGGTAGCAGCACAGAAATTCACCATCGTTTCTTTATCCCGCCACCCTTCAGGAGAACACTCACAGGTTGACCCTGTCCATGAGCCCGGATGAGACCTACATGGAGAAACAGGTGAAGGCTGAAGAGGAGAAACTCCAGAGAAAGCTCCAGTGTCTGTCAGACGCCGACAGGAAGGAGATCTACGGGAAAGGTAGCAAAAGCTCCACTCTGCCTCAGGGTTCAAGTTTTTAATGTTTAAGGCTCCAAAGTGACCAACTTGTAATGGCTTTGGACAGTGTGATGTCGTTTCTTGACCCAGATGTACTCGTCTCACCGTTGTGGTTTCCTTGCAAAGGTCTGGAGCTGCTGGCTGCTCAGAATCGAACTCAGGACGCGTCCTGTTTACCTGCACTTCAAGTATCTGACATTGCGCCCACGATTCCCATCACGCCTGTCCAGATCAGCTCTGCAGGTACGACCGTGTCCACGCAATCACTTTAGATCTCATATATACCGTATTTTCCGGACTATAAGTGACACTTTTTTTCATAGTTTGGCTGGGGTGCAACTTATACTTAATGTGAAATTTTTAAAATATATACGGTAACTTCACATATTCATTATTTTCACACTGACAACTGCGCAAGGACACTCTGCTTTATCATCGCTAACTTATAAAGACTTCTGAGAAAGACTGAACAAAAATGCCCCCAAAAAGAAAATCATATTCTACAGACTACAAGCTGCAATAGTGTGAAATAGTAGTGAAATATGCAGCCGAAAACGGCTGATTTGTTCAGAAGCAACACCGAGGATGAAGAATTCAATGGATTTTAGTGATTTGAAATGAGATGGAGAGTTTGTAAGCATGTTTTTTACGCTATTGTTATCTGAATTACTGTTAATTTGTTACATACCAGACACGTATTCAGTTGGTTGTCGGTGCTTCGTGTAGTGGAATAACCATCAGTGTGTACGTTAGCATACCGTACACCTGTTCAGCCTGTTGTTTTCTGTTCTAGTGTTATTAATATAACTTGCCTTCCAAGATGAAATGTCTGTTCTTGGTCTCAGATTTTGTAAAATAATTTTCCCAAAAAAATTCATGACGCATTTTATGACTGATGCGACTTGTAGCCTGAAAAATAGGGTGAACGTGTTGAGCAGTTATTCTGTCCTGCAGGGGGCGTTCCTGTGCAGTACTGTGAGCAACCCACCAACGGCCTGGTTTACTTCAGAGCCATGTGCAGTCTGAACACGCTGCCCGAGGACCTCAGGCTGTATGTTCCGCTCTTCTGCAGCGTCGTTACCAAGTGAGTAAATCTGAACCCGGGTCAGCCGAGTGTGACTCTGCTCTTCCAGCGTGTCGATTATTCCTGCTTCTGTTTGTGTGGCCAGGATGGGCTGTGGAGCTCTGGACTACAGGCAGCAGGCCCAGCAGATGGAGCGGAGGACAGGAGGCATGTCTGTCTCCACCCAGGTCATCCCTGACTCCAGCCAGCTAGACATGTTTGAGCAGGTCAGCCTCGGCCCTGTGTGTGTGTGTGTGTGTGTGTGTGTTACTGATGTCCTGCAGGACGCTGAGTGCTGATTCATCTAGATTCTGTCACCTTCAGGGCATCCTGCTGTCCTCCTCCTCCCTGGAGAGGAACCTCCCTCACATGTTCCAGCTGTGGAGCGACATTTTCAACAGGTGTGTCCTCAGACGTCAGCAGAAGACCCCTCAAAGCTCGTCCTCTCACGTGTGAGGTGTTGTCTCCTAGCCCCCACCTCGAAGATGAGGAGCGCCTCAGAGTGCTGGTGATGATGGCCGCGCAGGAGCTGGCCAACGGGATCTCCTACTCTGGTCACTTGTACGCCATGACCCGCGCAGGCCGTCACCTGACTCCATCAGGAGACCTCCAGGAGATTTTTGGAGGGATCGAGCAGGTACTTGACCGGTTCTTCTCAGGAGTCAGATGAGCGCCAGTGGAAGATGTTGCTGTTTACGGTTTTAATCTTGTTTTAAATATCAGGTGAAGTTCATGAAGAGGATCGCGGAGATGTCCGACCTGAACCAAGTGATCCGAAATCTGCCCAGAATCAAAAAGCACCTTTTCAACCTTGACAACATGAGGTCAGTTTAGCTCTATAAGAGATTCACCGTATTTTCCGGACTATAAGTCCCACTCTTTTCATAGTTTGGCTGTAAATATTAACTGCAGTCGCGAGGAGGCGCTCTAGGCTTGTGACAGCTCCCGATATGTGCTACTCCTGTACCACTGAAAATTAATTTAAACATTAACTTAAAGACAACTGAGAAACACGGATACCACCAAAAGAAGATCCTGAAGAATTCAGTGATGTGGAAACTTGCTAACCAGTAGCTAGCTTGTTATGTTAATTCTGCCTTTTCAGCCTCCCGCGTATGTTCTTTATGCTTTTGTGTAGCTGAATAACTGTTAGTGTTATGTTATCACACCTCACACCTGTTCAGCCAGTTGTAAATTCTATTGTTATCTTTCCGGATGAAATGTCTGTTCTCGGTCTTGGATTCCCCAAAACAACGTGACTTATAGTCCAGAGCGACTTATAGTCCGAAAAATACGGTATGTGAATGTCACGTGGATCTTCTAGTCGACGTATGGTCGTCTGTTTTAGGTGTGCCGTCAACGCGACTCCGGAGAAAATGTCTGACGCGGCAGCGCAGCTGGAGAATTTCTTGGAGGCCGTTTCTGAAAACAGGAAACAGCATAAAACTGTCCATAGTAACATAAGTGAGGTAAAAATATCCTGTTGGTCACATCACGCTGTTCCTTCACCGTTTTTAATGTCTTTTTTTCCTTCGTTATAGAAACCTCTCGACCCTCTAAATGAATCTGGACCAACCAGGAAACTCGTCTCTGTGAGTCTCATTATTTTCATTTGTATTAACTGAACATCGGGAAGGGAAACGATGTCGGATCTTTTTGTTTTAAATGTGACGAGTCCCTCACCTTTCCTCCTCAAGAACCACCTTTCTTTCTTTGTCGCCTCCCAGGAGCTGAATTTTCATCCATGTCCGATGAAAACCTTCTTTCAGATGCCTTTTCCTGTCAACTTCATTAGCAAGAGCATTCGTACGGTACCGTTCTCTCACCAGGACTACGCCAGGTAACCAGGAGCTGGTCCATAAGATGCCTGTTTCTAGTCTATAGGTGCTTTCCAAACATTCACAATCTGACACTTTTCATCGAACAGTTTGTGTGTGTTGGCGAGGATGATGACGGCGAAATTTCTGCATCGAGAGATCCGTGAGAAGGGTGGAGCCTATGGGGGCGGGGCCAGGATTGGCGGAGGACTCTTCTCCTTTTACTCGTACAGGTGGGCGCACATTTAAGAAGTCAGCGTCCTGCTATTTTACATCTTTAACTGCATCATCAATGTTTTAGACTGACATTTTTACACCTTAAGTTGAATTAAAAACAAAGAATCGAAGCATTGCCGACACCAAAAAGAGACTTTGCTTTTTCCTCTCTGACAGGGACCCAAACTCGGTGCAGACCTTGTCTGCGTTCGGTAAAAGCGTGGACTGGGTGAGGTCGGGAAAGTTCACCCAGCAGGACATCGACGAGGCCAAACTGTCTGTCTTCTCAGCCGTCGACTCGCCCGTGGCCCCCGCAGACAAAGGTGAAAAGATCTGTTTTCGTTCACCAGGAAATGGAAGACGCATCCTTCGCACTAACAGTTACCTTCGTGTGTGTGTGTGTGTGTGTTGCAGGAATGAGCCGGTTCCTGAGTGGAGTCACGGATGAGCTGAAGCAGCAACACAGACAAAAACTCTTTGCCGTCACTCACAGAAACCTGGTGGAAGCAGCCGAGAGGTAGAAGCTCAACTCGACCGTGGCCTCGAGGACCGAACCGCAGCTGCACGTGTGAAGTCAAACGCCTGCTCGTCTGTCTGTCTGTCTCTGCAGGTACCTGAGCGTTGGACAGCAGACGTGTGGCGTGGCCATTTTGGGCCCAGAGAACGAAGAAATTCAGAAAGATCCATCCTGGATTGTAAAGTAATCCAACGTGTAGGTATTTTTGAATTAAAGTGCTGCCTGTCCGTCATGTAAAACTAGTCTTGGTAGTATTTTACACCTTTTTGTATATTTTTATAGCGTCAGTTTGACCTTTACTATCAACAAGTGGATTCAGAAATACATTTTAGAGCTTTACAAACCACTAAAACACAAATTCATGGTTCGTCTTAGATTTAATGTCATTTACCAGCATAGGACTGACCCCTGAACACCTCCAGTTTAACTCCTCCAGTTTAATTGGACAGTTCTTCCCCTCGTTTGTTAGATACTCCAGATCATCACCATGTACATGCGTTTTCCAAGTAATGATGGCATAGTAACGAGTTAAATACTGACAACAACACAACAAGATACGGGTTTAACTTAGCTCATGAACAAAACCCGGAATCCTTGTAATCTAAATGTCACTATCTTAGCATACCCATAATCCTTTGCAGCTGTTGGTAAAACCGGTTTACACAGTAAAGCTTTATTGTTCCAGAACACAACACGTCACGCTGCCGTCGCACAAACTTAATGTTGCGCACAAGTTGTAGCCGTACTCAAAATCACCCCCCAACTACAACAGGAAGTACTCAAATGCCACACGTACAAAAGCTCAGGATGGATCACAGCAGCAGAGACGACGTTACAACACGGGTAGCACACACACACACGAACACACACGACCAGAGCGACGCAGTAAACCTGCTGAAGGTTACGTTTGAGGTGTGAGGATTCTGCCATCAACACTCTGGGGAAGCAGCTTTAGTGAAAATCTGAGGTGCAAAGTGCTTAAATCTATGGCCCACCTCAGCTTCACTGGTACGATTCCTGCCTGGCCTTTTAAATATTTAGATTTAAGCTACATTTTCTCTTTAAATACTCTATCATAATTTAACAGTGGGAGCTAGAAAACAACATAAAGCTCTTACTGTCATTTCCTAAAATATAGATTCTGTTCTGCTTAACTAATCTGTGTCGTGTACCTTTAACGACCTGCTGCTGATCAGGAGTGGTTTCGGGAAGCTGTCGCTGTCGGAGGGAAGCTCTTCTCTTCAGATGGTCGCCAGCGTCTTGCTGTCTCTGGGTCGCACGCGCGTCACGTGTTCCAGCTGGCCCGCGTCCGACACGTCATAGCTCGTCTTGTACTTTGCCAGGATTTTCATCAGTGGGCGGAGCTTCAGCCACCACTGGTCCTTGGGGACCCTGTGACTGAGGAGCACAAACAGGAAGTCAACGTAAACCAAACATTTAAGAGTCTGTTCATGTGGCCAACATCAGAGGCACTTGTTTCTAGCAAATAAAATGTAAAATAATTCATGTTGCCTGTACTTTAATCTGGTTACATCAGCAGGAATTCAATAGAATTTACCAAGTTTTTTTTTTTTGTGAATGCAATGCACTTCTGTACAGTTTGATCAGAAAAATAATCGGTTAGTTTAAGAAAGGGATAACTCGAGAGTCGGTGTCATTTCGGTTCTCGATCACCCAGGTGATGTTGAGAGTTTCGAACAATATTCCCGTAATTACGGGATGAACTTGTCATGATTGCTATATAATCTGTGCCAGGTTTGTCTGGAAAGCCGCACAAACAAACGTTCTCTTACACAAAGTCGGTTTCGTCCCGGAGCTGTGCCACGGGCTGGAACAACAGGGCTCTGCGGCGCATCCCCAGCAGACACGCCGAGTCGTCCGAGTTGGCAAACACTCGTCCTGCACGCAAAAACCAGCCTGGCTGAGGAAACTGGAGCACCGGGATCCGGCAAACAGACGCCTGATGACGCCTCTTACCTCCTTTGTAACAGTCCGTCAGTTTCTGAGAGATCCACTGCATGGCTTTGGCAGCGATTTTGGTGCTGAAGTTTCTGTCAAACGGGGATGGCGCTCCTCCCTGTAAGGAAAAACAGCCTTCAAAATACATGTCTGTAAGAATATTGTGCAAGTGTGTGTGCATGCGAGACCTGCTGCATGTGGCCGAGGATGTTCTTCCTGCAGTCAAACACTCCTCGGCCCTCCTCGCTGTACAGCTGGTAGATGAAGTCAGTGGTGAAGTTCTTGTTGCAGTTCTCGTTTCTGAAACACAGACAGCTCTAAAGGCTCCATCTGGGTCAACTTTCTGTCTGGATCTTTCACTTGTGGGCAAATAAACCCAGAAACTTTGTTGCTGATGGAAACGCCTCGAGCGGCTTTGTCAGAAAAGAGCGACGCACCTGCGTGAGGGGGCGTGGTTATTTCTCAGGCTAGGCTAATGTAGCATGCTGTGGTATTGGCAATGTGTGCGCTCCTCACCTGAGCACCAATCCTCTCTGGATGCTGGTCTTCATCTTTTCAGTCAGATGCTCCACGTTGGCCTGAGAAAACGAAGAGAAGTTACCAGTTAGGCTCACCAGTTTCTCTCTACACGGGAGTAAAGGCGGCGTGCAGGGTGGCCGTTCCGCCACCAGAGGGCGCCAGGTTCACAACAGCTACGGGACATTTATTACATTCTTCCTTTTCTAATGATTTTACTTGTGAAATATTTGAATGTTTCATCTTTATCCATCCCTTTCTGTAATGCAGCGCGGAGGATTTGATAACGATCGTAAAATAAAAATAACTAATGCATGTGGGGTTATTATTAAACTAGCTTTTGACTTAGTGCATCATTATTTTCTAAATTTGTACATTAAATGAATTAAAAGGCTTTTGTTTTAATTTCTAATTAATTTCTTCTTTCTCGTCTATCGAACCTGAAGGTTGTTGACTGGATCTGTCAGTGATCCACTTTATGGATCATGAATCAGAACCTGGATCACCTGTCAACAGCGAGTCAGGTAGACAGGAGGTAGACAGGTGATCCGCAGAGAGGCGATTGAGTGATTCCCTGACCTGCAGGTCCCGGATGTTAAACGGCTCCTCATGGATGTAGACGGTGTCCGCCCCCGCAGCCAGACCCCCCACGGTGGCCAGGTAGCCGCAGTAGCCCCCCATGGTCTCGATGATGAAGACCCGCCTCTTGGTGCCACTGGCCGACTGTTTGATGCGGTCACACGTCTGAATGACAGAGTGTTCAGTAAATACAGGACAAGTCTGGACTGTGATGAAGACGAAAAAAGAGAGAAACATTCAAACGCTTCAAATATTTAAATCATAACCTATCATGAATGTGACTTAGTTTTATTTGTAGAATATTTCTCATTAAATCATAAATGTAAAGATTCTTTAATAAAGACTTAACGTATGATCTTCTCAGTTAAGAGCAGAAATGATAAAACCGGCTGTCATTCAAATTAGCTGAACTTGAGGAAACAAATCAGAGGAAATTTGAACTGACAAGTTCACCTCTTGTCTTCGGACATCATCATTTCAACTGTGACGCTGCAGAAACCTCAAGCTGTGTCGCGTCTTTCCTGCCTTACCTCCACGATGGCGTTGAGGGCTGTGTCAGCTCCAAGACTGAGGTCAGTACCGGGCACATTGTTACTTATGGTTGCAGGCAGCATGCACATCGGGATGCAGAGCTCCTCGTAGTTGGCCCGGGCCTCGTACAGCTGCAGCAGGGACTCAAAGGCCTGGTGGTGGCGGCCGCAATATGTTAATACACCGCTAGGGGGCGTGACGCGCAGCTTTCTGTTCTTGTGTGGGAGCCTGTTGGCTGGTTCATGATAGAGCTGTTACCATGGCAGCCAACAGATTTTGTTTTTTGTTTTTCTTTTTTCCTTCAGTCCAATAAATCTGTGAGTCGAAGAATCAGTAAATTCAGAGTTTGGAGCCAAATAAGTGTCCGCGGCATCAAGGACACAGGTGAAAGACGGAAGGGTGAAGATGTATCTTAGCAACGTGCATGTGCTGTTGGTTGGCTCTCTCCAGGGACGGAGGGTTTGGCTTCTCATGCTGACATGTTGGTGGGGGTGGTGGGGCTGGTCAACCCTGGCTGACTCCAGATAGCGGCTGGGGCTGGGACTCCAGAGGCCACGAGCGAAGTCTCCTTTTATGGACAAGAACTTGAGCGGAGTTTGTTTATTTTAAATTCAGGCATGCAGTCGGAGTCAGGACGAAGACCTGACCTCAGGAGCACAACAGAGGTGAAGCTAAAGCTGCATTCAGCGTCATTAGACCTCTCGCGCCATGCAGACGGACTCTGTGAAACATCCACACGCTCAGGCAGAACATCTGTGCTGCTCCACTCTTCCATCGCTAAAAGACGGAACACGGCAGGGCCACGCGGAGGGAGAACATGCCACAGCACGTCACTGCATGCCCAGCACTTACCTGGGAGCTCCGCTTCCCAGCTCGCCTCCAGCAACAAGCAGAAGGGAACCAGAAGGGGGGACTCTGCTCAAACCCTAGTTTTACTTGGCTTTTTAGGACTACAGACACATCGCAGGACAAATGAGCATGAAAAGACTAACATCTAAAGCTGATCTGGGGCACGAACCTAGCACTTAAAAGCTAAATACTATGAGAGCAATCAGAAAAATCTAATTAAATTACAAAAATATGTTTGAAATTTAAATTCTTTTGCACACATTGCTATCCATCCAAATTCAACAAAGAACAAGTTTTGAGGGGAACAAACTTAATTAGCACACAGTGATGAAGTCTAACTGGGAGATTTGAGGTTTTGAGCGATTCCTGAACCTGCATCGTCATCTGCTGACGCCATGATGGCGGCGAAACAGACGCGGAGGACTGCAGATACCGCCTCTGTGTGCCTGAGCTTGTGTAGCCTGCATCTACCCTGAAACTACAGCACACCCAGGTATTGTCCTTTCCCCTTCCTGACTTCTCTGAAGAACCTTCTGATTGTTTAGAAACGAGCTGTGGCTCAGCGGAGAATCCCGACGCCGTGTGCGCGTGACCACAAACACACGCTCTGTAGCGCAGCTGCACTTACATCAGTAATGGCGTTCAGAGCCGTGTCTGAGCCAATGCTGAGGTCTGACCCAGGCACATTGTTGGACACGGTGGCGGGGACCATGACCATGGGCACGCAGAACTCGTTATATGTGTCCCGCGCAGCGGAGAGTTCCAGCAACCCCATGTAGGCCTGCAGCAGCGAGAGCACCTTTCTCATTGGTGGGCGACGGTAACACACAGAGGTGATGAGGTGTGGGAGAAACATGAACAGGCCTCACGCTGACGAGGGGACAGTCGTGCAGGGGAGGAGCCTGAGGGAGCGGCTGAAGCGACGCCATTCTACCAGCGACATTAGATCCTTATCAGTATGTTCAGTCGCATTGAATTGCTCCTCATGAGCGGAGCCTGAAGGAAGCATCTAGCTGCCTCACGTTTCACCTCCAGGATGCAGTCGCAGGTTAAACTGATGCATCTGAAGACGGCTGTAATCTGAACCTCGCTTAGAAACTACTTCAAGAATTTATCCTTTTAGGGACAATGATTCAGGAGGGGAGGATTGTTAAAAATAAGAACTCATTGAGGTTTCCAGTGCAACCCAACATGGCAGAGTTAGCATCAAGGCTAAAGTCAACATCCTGCAGAGGGTGTGGGAGAGCGTGTGGGTGGGGGAGGGAGACACTGGTGGGCAGGACACAGCGATCTGCAGGGGGGGGAAGGGAGAAGCCAAGAGGAGAGAGCCAGACCAATCACGATGGACGGTGAAGGACAAAACAGGAAGTCGAAGCTCCACACACAGAGACAGAGAGATGGTGTTCAGACCAAGCTGAAAGAGCCCACACAATTGTAAAATCCATTTTCTGATCATTGTTATTATTACTAAAATTATAACTATTAATGTTCTGTTGGTCTGCTGAAAGTTTTACCCTGTGTCATTCAGAAAACTTTATCTCTCTTTGGAATTTGGTGATTAAACTGTATTAAAAGTGAAAAAAAAAATCTTTTAATATCGTTAATGTGTGTTCAGATCTAACACCATAAACTCATCTACGTCACTGCTTTAAAGGTTTTGAATCATTCTGATGTTTGGCTCTGCAGCTTGGCCGCGACAATTTAAATAGAAAAAACACGCAAAACATTCATTTAAATAAGTTAAAAATCACTAAATTGTTATTATCATTGTCTATATAGTTCAGTTATATCAAATATAGAAGCACTAACCACAACAAACGTCATCAAAAAGATAAACTAGACATAAAAATAAACTATTAGTGAAAATAATCCAGCAAACCTCGAATCCGCCGATAACAAGCAGAGCGTTGATGTTGTGGATTCTAAACTGGTTGGCGATCCCGTCCAGATGTTTACCTGGAAGAGTTCTACACAGAAAATAGAAGAAAAAAGTTTCATTTTCCACCAGTATTTTCAGGGTTTTTTTCTCTGAAAGAGGATGAAAATGGCGCCACCTACCGTTTGGTGCCCAGCAAGGATCCGCCTTGTCCAGTCCAGCCCCCAACATCCCCCCACTTGATCTCCTTAATCTGGTCAAAACAAAAAAAAAAAGAAAATCAACATTTACTCATTAAAATGTAGATGAATATATTATGGCGAGCGTGTTCTGGTCCCAGCCTGCCAGCCAGGGTTCCCCGGGCTGCACCCTCGTGGCCTCCCACCCCGGCTGTGAGGGCTGGAGACGTACCTGTCCCTTGGACAATCCCTCAAATCCATCGCTGACAGCAAACATTCTGTGGCCTTCTGCGATCCCCACCCTGACAGCTGAACGCACGGCGGCGTTCATCCCGGCCGCCGGGGCGCCGACGTTCAACACGGCAACGTTAAAGGAGCTCTGTTGGCGAGAGAGACCATCGAAGGCAGTAAAGGTCAAGCTCCAAACGGCCGGGTGTCTCACACCAGCAACTTTTAGAGGCAACTAAGACAAACAGGCGCAAAACGAGAAAAGGCAGATGTGAAACAAATCCTGAATTATTGGTTCCTTTCGAAGCGCTGGTCTCCGAACTCTGCCTCGGACCAGAAAAGCTACGTTTTTCTCACGTGCACAGAGCTACATGCTGCTCAAAAATGCAGTAAAGCCGCTGAGGTTTTTCACATTTGAGCGCCAGCCTCATACGTGCAGCCGCAAAGGCTTCATTGTAGCAAAAGCAATGAAGATGTTTATCCTGTGGCTGCTCAGCAGGATATCTGAGACAACAGGCGAGGTTAAACAACACGGAGGCGTGTGGGAAGCTCAAGATGGACAGACGTGAAGGTGTCATCAGACCACTCTGAATCAGGTGGTTGGTCTGTTCCAGCTGTCTGGGGAAAGATCCTCAGAGGAGATAAACAGGCCCAGAAATGCAGAGCTCCGTGTTTGTGTTGGCTCAGAGCCGACTGGGCTGGAGTGAAGAAACGAGGGAAACTAAAACTTCCTGGACTGGGAGTAACCACGCTCGTCCTAACTCCAGCCCGTCTCCTGCGTCAATACAGCAGGAGGAAAGGTCACAATCTGATTCTCCACCACTAAACATCTTTAACAAGCCAGCAGAGCCCTTTGGAGGTCCAGAAACTGTGTTCACAGCACTCACGAGGCACCTGAGCAGGAAGCAGCTGACGGTAGCGTGAAAACCTCAAACCTCAGTGCTGCTGCTGGAGAAACACACACTGAATAAATGCTCTGCTTTGACACAGCCTTTCACGTGGTTGTGCTGGTGGGAACTTACGCTCGGAAGCTCAGAGTCAGTTTTTCGGAAGGACAGGAGTCTGTAGGTGATCAGGTTGTTTTCAAAACTCCTGCAGAAAAGAGGAAAAAGAAACCTGAGTCTCGAGCAGAAACATGTGCCAACATGTACCAGAGCTGAAGGACCTGCCGCGCAGCCGCACTGCCTCCTCAAATTTCTTCTCATCCATGGCCTTCTGTACCTCCTGGGTCTGAGGAAAACAAAGACTTTTCTTCAAAATGCATCGTTTTTCCGTGTCCTTACTTGAATGTCCCCCTCGTGTTTGTGCTGCAGTCATGATGACAAACGAGCACACGGACGCATTCATGCCCTCAAACCTACTTTAAAGTCTGGTGCTGTAAATATTTCTGCTTATTTTAGAAACACTTTAGTGTCACAGCAGTTTAGGCTCTGAGGTCAAAGGTAGTCGGCGAGAGATACTGTCCTTTAAGGCAGCGGTCCCCAAGCCCCGGGCCGTGGACCGGTACCGGTCCGTGGGTCATTTGGTACCGGCCGCACAGAAAGAATAAATAACTTACATTACTTCATTTTATTTATTACCTGAAATTGAACAATGTTTTATTTTGAAAAATGACCAGATTCTCTTCGTTACAGCAGTCTACGGCTCTCTATTGACGCATGTTTATTATTATATTTAGAAAGTACCCCAGTTTTCATGACGGTCATATCACACACTTTTGTTGCATTTATCCGCCACATCTTAACGGCCGGTCCCTGAAAATACCGTCTGACATTAAACCTTCTCCGTGGCACTAAAAAGGTTGGGGAGCGCTGATTTAAGGACAGGACAGAACAGGATCCTGTCCTTTAAGGACAGTATGGAACCAACTGGGAAGGACATTCCCAGTTGGACAGAGAGGTGTGATTTTACTCCACTCTTACCATCTGAACACACTCCATGAGTGGCAGCCTCACAGCCTGGTTACCAACCAGAGACACCACGCAGGCTGGGGTGGTCGCTGAGGCCTCCAGCAAGGCCAGCACCGCCTCCACGCCCATGCGGCTGGCCTGCAAGACGAAGGATATTTGTTGTTTAAAGACAAACGAGCACGGAAGATCTTTTCGACAATCTGTTACGTCTCAGCCGGTGAAGCTTAAGACGTAATAAAAACATTTACCAGGATCCTGTCAAAGGCCGACGGGGTCCCGCCTCTCTGCACGTGGCCCAGGATGGTGACCCTGGTGTCAAAGCCCAGACGGCTGACGACCAGCTGGATAAGAAGAGGGAAGACAGTGAAGATACTGTGCTGAATACAGCAAAAAAGCACAATAAATCCTCCTAAATATATGTACCGGTAATCACATTTCAGAAAGAGTGAACAAAAGAGCTGGAACAAGGTTTTAATTACTTTAGTTTTACAAATGTTGCTCCTAAAGGCTAAACTAAACCCTAACCCAGGTTAAAAAGAGGATACATGAAGATTTTAAGGCTCAAACAAGCATCAGGTGGAATAAACACAGGCACACATTACCTGTTATGTAAGTGATAAATAATTTAAAATTTTTTACCAATAACAAACAAAAAGTGAAATTCAAGCTAGAAAAAGAGAAGGCACCAAGTGAGAAATTAATCCAGGCTTTTGCGGGACAGACAGACTCCGGCGGGCCTCGTCTGCGTACTTACATCCTTGATATAATCAGGAGTTATTGCCTTGTTGTGGCAGTCGATGGCTCCCTCAGCAACAATAATAATGTTCAGCCTTTTCTTATCCGCACGGTTCTAAAAGGATACAGAAGCAGAATCATGGTGGAAAACTTGTGCAGGTAGTAACGAGAGAACTTAAACCACCTACACACAAATTCCAGTTTTTCTACGACCCACAGATTTCTTACCGAGATATTTGAAACCCAAAAGTCTCATCTTTTCCCTTATAAAACTTAAACGCTATTTTTTAAGTTTCCATCAAACATTTCCTGAATTCAAAAAGATCTTCTTCTCCAACATTTTTTGGGTAAATTATAGAAAAAAAAGAGACTACTGCCCCCAGTGGTAATTCAGTGGACACTACACCACTAGCATTCAGATCAGAGGAAAGTCAGTGGTCGCAGCTGACGCATACAGGCTCTGTGGCGCAACGGATAGCGCATTGGACTTCTAGTCAAACATGTGAGAGGTAATTCAAAGGTTGTGGGTTCGAGTCCCACCAGAGTCAGCTTTTGAACGGGTTTAACGGAGCTGAATGTTTTAACTGATTCATATGCTATTTGAACTAGCTTTGTTGTATCTTTGAAGACGCAACTAGCTTAGCTTGTTGACACTAAAGGTTTGGTGTAATTGTAATATGATATAATACAGCTATAGAGCATCTTTGCAGGAACACTAGCATGGGCTGAAGGTACCGGTGTGAAGGTTTGCCATTACCTCAGATAGTTTCTGACACATGTTGTCCTCCCAGCCATCATCAGGAGGCATTTCTGGGATAAAGACCCAGTCTGCTCCACACGCCAGGGCACTAACCAGGGCCAGGTATCTGCATATGAGCACATACTCTGAATTTTTCTTATTTTGAAACTTTTCAGCAGTGCTGCTTGAACACCCCAAAGTCCCCACACCAAGAACATTTCACCACAGTCAAAGGTGTGTAAAAGTAATCCCTACCCACAATGTCTGCCCATCACCTCCAGCACAAAGGTCCTCTGGTGACTGAAAAGCAGGAGGGAAGACAGACAAGACCCTTGGAATTAAGCGTACAGATTGGAGCTACGTCCCTCTGCTAAGCAGTTAACGAGCAGCAGACTCTATTTTGTCACATCTTCAGTCCTGACCTCTGAGCTGTGGTCATGATGGCGTCCACCACCTCGATGATGCGGTGCAGCGCAGAGTCGGTGCCGATGGTCATGTCGGTGCCGCAGAAGTCGTTGTCAATGGAGCCGACCATGCCGACGATGTGGAGCTCTGAGTTACTCTGAGCTTCTTTCTCATTGATCAGACCTGAGGAACAACATTAGATGGCGTAGAAGCTGTTAAAATGTGTGTGGCGCCTAAAAGGGTAAACCCCTGCAGCGTGCTGCCACCTTTCTTGAGGAGCTCATCCAGCAGGCCGCTCCACTCCTCTCGGAACAGGTTGGCTCCAGTCAGACTGCCGTCTCCACCAATCACACACAGGTTGGTGATGCTGCGCTGAACCAGGTTGTGTGCGGCTTTCAGGCGCCCCTCGCGGGTACGGAACTCTTTACAGCGGGCACTGCCGATGACCGTGCCACCCTGAGGACACCACAGATTATTGTAATTTCATACAAAAATATGTATGCGGTAAATCCACAGACAGACCGTACTAAAGTTCTGCTCACCACTTGCAGCATGCTGGACACGCTCTCCCACGTGGCCTCTTTGATGTTGTTTCCACCGTCAACCATCCCCTGGTAGCCCTGAGAGGAAGTAAATAAACTTTGCTGACTACTACTACAAAAAAACACGACCTTTATTTACTATCCGTATTAAAATCCGTAACCGTCCCCGTTTACAGCGTCAACTTTTGTAACCGCTCTCGGAGCACGTGACCCTACCGGCTCTGTGGCGCAATGGATAGCGCATTGGACTTCTAGTCAAGCACTTGAGAGGTGATTCAAAGGTTGTGGGTTCGAGTCCCACCAGAGTCGCTTTTATATCGGCTGTAGCATCATTTATTTTTTTGCATTTAATCATTTAACGTAAGTAAACGTCATTAAGAACGCGTTTTGAAAGGGAAAAGTTAATATAATAAATTAGTAATGCTCTTTGATAAACTAACTATTCCTGACACCATTTTTAGGTAAAGAGCTTACTGCATAGTCATCACACTTAATAAGTTCTATAAAAAGCATATTTGCAATTTCTGTCTTTACTTTGAGCCATTTATCATTATTTTGCTCAATTTCACAGCTTTTTCAGTTGAAACTAGTGATCAGAGCCATGAAGCGCAGCTGTCTGTTAAATCACCGATCACGTCTCATTAGTCACTTGAGACTGACGAGGTCCTGGTAATTACATCTACAATAAGACCAGCTCGCCTTTCTCTGCCCATCGCTGCCATCAGTCATGTTACACAGAGTCAAAATACCCTCAGAGATCCAATAACTGACGAGAAAATGGCAGAATAATCGAAACTTTTTTTTTCTGACCTAAGATCTGTGTTGTTCTGATTTACCTCAATCATGGCATCTTTCATTTACATTTAGACATGTGCTGTCAATGAGAATGGCGCTACGCCTCACCTCGTGGATGAAGTAGACCTTTGCTCCAACGTAGATGCCCATCCGGACCACAGCCCGGACCGCCCCGTTCATGCCTGGAGAGAGTTTTAATCACGTCACATGAATGTGATTCAGAAAATCTACAGTGGTCTAAAGTCTTTCTACTATGTATTTCTAAATCTACGCTGCTGCTGGAACACTGCAATTTCCCAATTGTGGGATAAATAAACATACTCTAAATTCTAAATCACATTCAGGAGAACCAAATGAAACACCACAAATGAAAAAGCTGTCCACTTTATTCCTTCTCCTATGAGGAACTATGTCTTTACATCCTGCTTTCTGTTTTGAAAGTGTGTAAACATGTATGTAAAATCCAATGATTTCAATTGAAATACAGCTTCATTTGGAATAAAAATCCCTTCACAACAAGCAGGGATACTTAAATACATCTTATCCTGCATCCTCCCAGAGACACAGAGATTGAATCAAATACATAAATATACATAACAACATTAATTTGGAGCAGCTTCCAAACAGGACAGCAGACAAGGTCAAAGAGAGAGGAGAGCCAAAACAGGCTCCCTGGTCTGACTGAGCTTTTAGTAGAATTAGGAATCCCAAGATAGAGGACAGCAGACGGAGGCAATGCTGTTGATTGATTATAAAAGGAAATAATGGAGGTCAAACCGGCTGTGAGATGTTTGGTTTTAGTACTGTGAGCTGTCGGCGCTAAATCTTTAATGAGGGTTTGTTTGAGTTACGACTGGATGAAGAGCATCCCCAGACATACAGCAGAACCTCACAAACCAGCCTGAGCAGGAGAACAGGCCGGTTTGTGTTCTAGAATTGATTAAATGGTGTTTCTGCCTTTCAGCACCATCTGAACACACACTGGGTTCTAGCAGAACCCAGCGTCCAGGCAGATTTGTCCTTTCAGTCATTTGCTGTGCATTAATAGATCCTGATGGGAGGAGCTACTGTTGCTAAGAGACCAGGATGGTGCTGATTGGCTGAGGGGAATCCGTATAATCATACCAAATAGGGTTTATACTGAACAATATGTTTGAATTACAAGCAAATGACAGACTTGATTGGAAATCTTCTGGCAGACAATTAGTCACTGTTTAGCTAAAGAACCGTTACCTTTACGTTTTCAACCCTAATCACAGAGCTTCACAGCCTATAATAGGCAGTGTTATGTAACAGCCCATAATATATCCAGTAGTTAACCTGCAGCGGGGCAGGCAGTGGTGGAGAAGTAGCTGATGGCAAAATTATTAAACGTCTGCATGTCAAAGAGGGCAGTATTTAAATAGATAAAAACTACTCCGAATCATTTAAAGGACACTTTCAAGGTTGTTGGTTGTGTTTACTTCCTTTCATTCTCTGCAGCATCGCTGCATACTCGTCGATCCTCACGTAGGCCACACTTCCGAGCAGGATGTATGAAGCGAACAATCGACACACCGAAAACAATAACCGTGACCCTTTCAAAATAAAACCACCAAGCGCAAAGAACGACTGAGAGAAATTATTGTGAAAGTATTCAAAGTAAATGAATTATTCGGGTTAGACTAACTTTACACTGGTCTTCTTGTGACTAATTTCTTCCTTTGAATCCGCGAAAAAACGTTTCATCAGAATTAATTAAATGGGCAGAAAATCCATGGCGTTTTTAATCTTTGGTAGCTAATATTTTTTTTAGCAAATCACATAACATGAAAGGAAAATATAAAACCTTAATCACAGCAAAAGTAAAATTGAGAATAATCAACAGTTGAAAAGCATGAAAAGCACACTTCCGTTAGTGTTCTGTCAGGAGAATGGAGATGTAAATTATGTACTGATTTAAAACCACCTGTTGATATTACATATAATTATTAACGTAAAATTCTGTCTTTTTTTTTTTTTTTTTTACAATTCTGCATTTTACGGGAATAAAAGAAAAGTTGTATGGGTCTGGAGAATGTATTAGTACGTTAAAGCATCTTCACAGACAAGCTTACAACTTTATCTATTATCGGACAAGCTGTGGTGTATTTGTCATGTTTCCTCGGAAATATGAATGGATTCAGTCACGATTCCATCAAACAAGCATCAACAGCTAGAAATGTCAGAATTCTGACCGACAGGAATGTAATTTCTAAATTAACCCATATAACATGAGCCTGAACCTGGTTATTGCCACATCAGTGAAAATCTTCAAAATTAATATGACAATTAAAAAATAGTTAGAAGATACCCATAATGGGTTGAGCGATGTATAGTTCGTTATTTAACGACAGAATTTTGGAATTCATTTCAATAACACGGGTGGCACGATCGATTCTGTCCGATGATGGAACTCAGAGCGAGTATCGTTACCTTGGGCATCTCCTCCGCTGGTCAGAACCGCGATAGATTTACCAGCGCCGGAGAGATTCTCGAAAAATTTCCGTGAGTCCTGCCGCATTGGTGCCCCGGCTCCAGCCATCCCTGAACCCTTTCACTGTTACCGGCCAAAAATGAAATAAAACAGTTTAAGTGCGGCAGTCAGCGGCTGTAAGTGAAACGGTCGGTATAAGACAGCCGGCAGATTACAGTAGTGGGACTGCAGTGGTTACCGCCCTCAACACTCACGGACACGCCCCCTCAAAGATCCTACATATGGACAGATGGCTTTCTATCTGCATTTCTAATAAGGGGGTGTCACCAATTAAAATATTTCCAGTTTATAAAATGTGTCAAGAGCTTTTCTCATTTTAGAAGCTATGTTAGCGCTCAAGCGCCGCCTCTTTCTTTGATTGACAGGTTAATCCACCAATTACCGTGCAGATCACGCACGGGGAGAACATTTCAATCGACAATTCATACATTCATTGTCAAATCTGAACGGAAAGTGTCGCAATAGTAATAAAAGTTTGCCCAGGCAGCACAAAAAGATAAGATTATTAGAAGAATTCCACACATAAACACACGTTAAATACACATAAATGTCAGCTAATATCTATTCTAAACTATAGAAACTTTTGTAAATTAAATTTGTATTTCTATTTTTTTCCCCATATCTATAAGCAGTACATGTTGGGTTTACGCATCTAACACTAAGATAGGAATCACACAGAATCTGTGACCTTTCGTGAGGTTCATGACCTTGTGCAATCGCCTTCATGTTGTAACCTTTATCTTTCTACCCGCATGTTTCCACATTTTGATAATAAGGTATTTATTACATAAAGGGTTGATTTGACTGTATTTCAAAATAATTTCCCTGCGAGATTAGATTTGTGGGGCCACGCAAAGGACATCAGGAGCAGGACTATATTTAAGTTCCTGTCTGTGAAGCCCTGGAAAGAATTTCAACACCTTCAATTGTTCACACCAGAGGATGTGAAGGCTGCGAGTAACGTGCTGATGTTTAAATTTCTGAATCCAAACGTGAAACGAATTGCATCAGCACACATAAAGAGGCTCAGTAACGCAGGATGTTTTAAAGAAAATCTGCAAAATGACGCTGCCTCACGGTACTATCGCCCCCTGGTGTTCAAAGTGAACGTGTAAAGTAAAAGGAAGATTCTATGTCTACTGCATAAAAATAAGAGACAGTGAGGCCCAATAAAAATAATTTATTTACAATGAATCATAAATTAACAAGCAGTATTGGCAAAAGCAACTTTAGATGGACAGCTTGCATAAAGTTGAAAGTCTGGACTTTTGCATAAAGACACACTGAAAAAAACCGGTGTGGTGTGTGTGTGTGTGTGTGTTTGTGTGTCCTGTAACAGCAGGACAGACAGAATGATTTCAAATAGCTGCAGTCTTTACAGGACACCGTGGAATCAGAAGTCATCTAAAAGGGGCAAAAAGTGGCTTTTACAGGACAAAAAAATGACATTGGTCTAAAAATACACGACAATCAGGCTAATTGAATTTGGCTATTTTCAAATAGTAAAACCTCTGAGCTGTGAGTCAAACTTTTAGAAAATTATGAACTAAAACAATAAATGAAAAAGAAAGCCTGTATTGTTGCGGACTTGTGAAATGAAAGAACATCGACGCCCTCTAGTGGTACAAAGATACAATTAACCCCAAACCAGGACGCAAATGTGGAATTCTTTTAAAAGTATGCAACAATAGTAAACACGGCAATTCTGCTTGGAAAAACTAAACAATCAAAATAATCTGTGCTTTTCCATTCCCATACGTAGTGGTTTAAAATTGAACATTATCAGTTTAGTTCTGGAAATAAAAAAAATTTGAAATCTATTTAATAAAACCTCAAACAATTAAAAACATTCTAAATATTTTTAACATGCTGAGTCAGGAAATCAGCATTTTGACGGCTGGGTGATCACGTGTTCTAGCTCTGAATTACAGACGTTAGTGATGTCATTTCCTGGCCATCACAGTGCCGCAACAAAGGTCAGCAAAGGCCAAAAATGACTTAATGCCCCTTTTAGAAACAGAAACCGAGCACATGGATACAGAGTGTTCACCATCACGTGCTGACAGTATTCTGCTGTATTTTCTCAGATGGTCCACGGGTCAGTCACAGGCTGCCCACTGTCACTTCCTGTCTACAGTGTAACGCTCATGTTGAAACCAGTAAAAACACCAGAGAATCACAGGTCTAAGGCATTATGCATCTTAAAGTAATTACATATATTACAGCATTTCACCACTGGTAAAATATCCATCTATCAAAATCCTTCTACACACTGTCTAAACGTAAAACAGATCAGTCGATCAGTTATCTGAAACAGCTCCTGTACACGAGCGCCAGCGTCCACTCTTGATTGCCTCAAACGTTTGACATTCAGGATTGTTTTTTTCATGGCTTCAATTTTCTCTTTACTGTTTAAAAAGTTCCGACTCAAAAGGTGGAAATCGGAACTAAAGGAATGAGTATAAAAATGGGCTTAATGCAGAACGTGAATAAACTATTTTGGGGTTTGATTTGAAGCCAGTTTGTTTTCCTGTTGGTCCAGGTTCCACCAGAATCAGCTTTTCATGCTGATTTGAGGAAATAATTCACAAACAACCAGCTTGTAAAAGACAACCAGCAGGTTTGGACTTCCAACAAAACATGTGCACACCAGCAGGCCTCAACATCTGTCCATCGGCACAGCAGCTGCTCAGAACCTCAGAGGTTTTGTTATTTTGACAAACTGAATCTTTCATCTGGGACTAAAAACAGATGAGTGGAAGAAGGATGAGGGTCTTCATCGCATCCATCCAGAACCTGTCTGACCTTCTGAAGCTGCTGCGGCGTGAACCTTAAAGGTGAATTAAGTGCTGTGAAAATAGAACTTTAGCCGTTTTTTTTTGAAAGTGTGACGAGCCCCAACTTTCAAATCCACAACAAACACAAACAGCCGGAACCTCTGGGTTCTAACAGGTTCTGGGACAGAACATCAGAGGTTATTATGGTACTTTTGCCATCAGTTAGAAAATGGATTGGTATATGTGTTTTCCAGCTGCAGCTTTATTTAACTGATGAAATCTCTCCCTGACAACAGTTGATTTAAGGACAAGATGCTAATGTAAATGTATAAACAGCAGCTCTCAACATGCCCCTTCATTTAAAAGCTCATTAAACAGAGACGCAGCTTTCCAGTAACTACAGCAGATGAAATATATTAATCTGAAAATCAACATAAAAACGTACCCCGTTTTTTGATTCTGCGTATCAGAAAAAGAATCTCTAATATTTTTTCAAAACTAGAAAACAGCTAAAATATATATATTTTTTAAATAAACCTTTTCAGTCAGGCTCAGAAAAAGAACCATAAGATAAAATCTGCTCACTCATCCAGTGTCAAACCGCTGACGTCACTTCTTCACACACAGAAATCCTTCAGAGAAAAACATTTAAATTCTTCTGACCTCTCAGTAAATACACACTTCTGCATCCAGTGGTTTTACATTTAGCATTTATAGCATTTAGCATCCTAATGCATATATGAAATCTTCTCTGCTTGCCTCTAATGTGTGTTTCAATGTTTTTATGAACATAAACCCCAAAGAATATTATCACAATAATATTAAATCTTTGGAGAAATGTGATTGTAACGAAGCTGAGTTGCGGAGAAAAAAAAATAGTTTTTTTTTTTTTTAATTTTAATTCATTAAAAAAAAAAACTCTATGGTGGAACAATAAATTATTAAATTATAGTCCATATAAACTCTACAGTTGATTCAGACATTTTCAGGATCTTTTTCTGATTAAAAAAAGATGAAATGCTTCACAGAAGAGATGAACAGTGTACCGACTTGCTGTGCAGTGGATGTATGCTGTGCAGTACAGGCATCAGTGTGAAGTACTTGTACTTTAAATACTCAAGTAGTGGGCCGAGGTTCTTCTCTGATTGTATCTTCATGTTGTGCATTTGCTTTCAGGATGGTTCAGGCGGCAGTTTCACCAAAGGAACGACTTTGAAAACAAGATGGAGTCAGGGAGCGTCAGCACAGCGGGTGAATTCAGTCGGGCTGTTTGGCGTCTCTGCGCTGGCTGCTGTGCTCCTCCTGAGCTGCGTTTGTGCTTCTGCACTGCTTCGTGCCAAACTCAGCTGAGGTCAGCAGAAATTCTGCAAAAGACAGAAAATCAGAGGGAAAAATCAGAAGGGAAAACGTTAGCGGCCCGTTAATTGAAAGGTTAGCGTGCAAACGCGGAGTCCTGAGCAGAAAGTCAGTTCAGACTTGGGCCTCCATCTCAGTTTAACGTGGACTGTTAGCAACCCCCTCTGGTGTTCTGGGGGGGGGCGGTATGCGCACAAAGACAAGAATGTGGGACTTACAGAACCGGCATCTCCTTCCTGTGTCAACATATCAATTTCTGCCAGCTGCTCCAGGATCAGACTGCTGTCGCTCACCTGCAGCGACCACAAACACACAGCTGCTTTATCGACCCGTCCTGTGGTCGTGAATCGTCTGTATCGTCGATAATCCCGACCTGCTCTGTGTTGATGGAGCTCATCTGGCTGCCGCCGCTGGCCATGGCTCCCAGGTTCAGGCTGCTGCTGCTGTACATCCCCACGCTGGGCTGTGTGGGTCCTGGGTACTGTGACTGGGTGTGTTGGGGGTAGACGCTGGAAAAGGGCAAAGCGAGTCAGCAGCTTCCTTCTGAACCAGCAGTTTTCCTTAAAATAACACTGAATCTAAGTTACTTGTTACTGGTGGAGATGTTGCCAGGCTGGGGCCAACCACTGAGGTCACTGCTGGCCTGGTACCCCGGCGGTCCTCCCTGGTTGGGGGCCTGAGGCTGCGTCTGGCCCTGGTTGGGCTGCAGCATTGAGCTTTGACCCTGTCCCATCCGGGGGGACAGCAGGGGGCTCTGAGGGGTCGCAGCTCCGCAGGGAAACCCTGACACGGGGTCCTGCTGCTGCTGCTGCTGCTGCTGGCTCAAGGCTGCAGACAGGATTAGGTTTGGTTACCAACCACTCACGTCTCAAAATAATCCAAACAGGTTCCTGCTAAGTGGGTCCATTTGGTGCCGCAACCTGAAGAATTCTGCAGTCTCTGATTGGGTTATTACAGGATCTAAATCACTGGACGCGAATCAAGTCAACATTGCTAAGAGCTGCAGCCAGCCAGGATTCCACCAATGATTCGGCTGGAAGAGGCTTCTACATCGTCCATGAAGGACACACACACACACACACACACACACACACACACACACACACACACACACGACTGCCACGGCGCTGCCGAGTTCTCCACATATACCTGAGCCGCCGAACTGGAAGGCACTGTGTTGTACTGGCGGACTCATTACCCCGCCATACTGCCCGCCTACATTTCCCATCATGCCCTGGCTAGCCAGCAGATGGTTGGGGGAGAGAGGGGAGGAGAAGGGGCTGGAGGGGCCGGGATGAGGAGGAGGTGAAGGCAGGCCGGTACCGTAGCTGGAGGCCGAGTAAGAGAACTGCTGCGAGCCGGCCTGAGGCAGGCGTGGGTTAGTGCCGCCCATGGGCATCGGCGTGGGAGCAGCGCCCCCGCTGGGCATGCTGATGCCCGGGGTCCGCATCATCATGGCACGCTGCTGGTGCACGTGTTGCTGCTGCTGTTGCCGCTGGCGAAGGTGGTTGTTGAGGTACTCACGCTGGCGCTGAGCCATCTGAGCGTTGAGGGCGCCCTGCGAGGGAGCAGTCAGGTGACCAGTGAGGACCAATGAGATGAGGGATGTTACATTATGACGGTGACGTCTGAACTGACCTGGTTTGGTACGTTAGACCGTAGAGGTAGATTCATGTTGGACAGTCCGCTCATCTGGGTCACCACCGGCTGGCGGTTCTGCATGTGGAGACGCGAGTGCTTCATTAACGTGTTTTCTTTCATTTTTTTTCTAGCATAAGGATGAATCTAAGCACACGTTTGTCAAATCATGCTGGTTTCTAAATATTAAATCAGCAGAATATCATTTTGTGTTGTTAGCCGTTAGCTAAACACTCCAAACCCTCGAATTTGACCAATAATATCCACAAAAAAAAACAAAATATGTTTTAACTGTTACAGAATATAAGCCCACATGTTTGTGTTCGGTGCATTGTTTTAATAAAACTGAACTGAACACAAACTTAAGGAGAAAAAAAAAAACCAAAACGCTTCCTCGTCTGTCCACAAGGTGGCAGTGCAGACTGTGGAGGGATTAAACGCCCGCACATAAACTTTAACAACATATTTGCTCAAAGATTAAGGCAGCGGTGACATAATCAAAGTGATGAAACGCTTGAAAATATATCACTCAAGCATAACACAGTATATTAAAGAAGATTAAGACAAACAATCACAGTGTGTAATCTTTACGCGCGAGTGTGTGTGTGTGTGTGTGTGTGTGTGTGTGTGTGTGTGTGTGTGTGTGCTGTCGTTCTTTGTTACGCAGCAGCACAATTGCTGATGAAGGCAAAAACACACTGGTTTCTTTCTGGCTGCTGTGGCTGGAACTCGCTGAACTGGGCTGGCTTCGAGGTTTGCGGCTAACAGGACAGCGAGTGGGTTTCATGCTAATCACATCTGGCTGTTAATGACACCAGAGCCGACGCGGCCCCTCTGTCCTTGACTGTGAAGATGTTTGCACACTGACAGAGGCGTACTAAGGGATTAATATCGGAAAAACCCGACTATAAATTTCCACCACTGACAGAGCGAACACCCACAGCAGAAAAGTCCCATTACAACCAGCTAATTCATCCTCTCCACCTTAACATTCATTTACTGCTGGGATCAAAGATTATTGACCAGTTTGACCATAATAAGTGATGAATGAGCTTTAGGGTGATGCTATGATTCACCACCTACCAGCTGGGCCTGGAGGCGGTGCTGCAGCTGGAGCCTCAGGTTGTTAGGCTGGGGCGGCACCGCCGGATTCGACCCAACCGGTCTCATCCCAACAGGTCTGGGCCCAGCGCTTCCAGGCATCCTCATCATCGGGGGGTATCCAGCGTGCGGCATCCTCTGCAAACCCATGTGTGAGCTCATGGAGGCGTTCTGGAAGCCGCCATCAGGGGGAACGCAGCCGTATCCTGGCTGACCGCCGTAGTGCTGACTGTACATTAGAGGCTTCATGGGTGGATCTGGAGAGCCGAGGTACTGGTCCTGGTCAGGCAGAGGGGCCTGAAGGCACAAGACACACCGGACCAGTTTAGATGCATCGGTTTGTTTCTTAAAAAGGTTCGTCTTGCTCAGACTACGAAATCTTTGTCTTCACTGAGGAACTTGGATATCCTGGTCTTCTCTCCTGTCTCTGGGTTTGATGCACTGCTGATGCTAATGTCTCCTTTCTGCAGGGCCTCACCTGACCAGCCAGGGTTGGGATTCCCAGCATCTTGTCGATCTCCTCCAGACCCTCGTAATCCTTCAAAACAGAGCAGAGCTGGCTCAGCAGGGCTCCTTCGTCTGGTTGGCTCTCAGGCCCTGCGACGCAGCAGCCCATCCCATCGGCCTGGGGGATACCGTATGGTGGCCTAGAACAGAGCTGGACGTTACTGGCACATCCCAAGCCCGGAGGCTGCTTCCTCAGGCCTGACGCAGTTTTCCCCTTCGGGATGATACAGGGCCCTGACCTGCTTTGGCTTCCATAGTGATCCATGGTTAGCATTTGGTCGGGCCACGGCACAGTCTGATTGGGTGGAGCATGTTGCTGGGGGTAGGCGGGGTTTGCCATCTCCATTTCTGAAGAGAAGGAGAAGAAAGACATGAAGTGTCAGGAACGCTTCTATTGTCAGCAACGGTTGCTTCCTGACGTCCTCACCGCCACCCATCATCTGCATGCTGATCATGCCTCTGGGTCCAGGCAGGCCTCTTGTGGCCAGAGCCGCGTTCATGCTGGGCAGCATGCGACCAGGACCCATCCCCTGGCCCATCAGCGCTCCTCCGCTGCCTCCTATGTGCCCCTGGGGACCCCAGCCCTGCTGCATGGAGCCCCGCATTGGCCCGTTGCTCAGCATGTCTGACAGAAGGAAACAGGAAGGATCAGATGTGAAGGGTGGGGCTTGTGTAATCAGGAATCGTCACTTCTTCTTCTTCTTCTCTGACCTGCGTTCGACATGGCAGCGTGGCTGGACATGCTGGCATGGGCTCCCATCATGCCTTGCTGCTGCTGCAGTAAAGAGTAGGGGCCATTGTTTCTGTGCTGAGGGATGAAGGGCCTGCCAGCATTGGGAACAGAGCCCATCCCGCTGTCCAGAGATGTGCTCCTAACTGGAGGAGCGTGCTGAACTGGTCTGGCACCATTAAAGCCTGCTGGGTGAAGAAGGCAGACAGCGTTACTGCATGTTCCATACGCAGACTGAGATGCGGAGGCAGCACGTGTCTGCGTACTGGCAGGACTGATGGGGGGGAAGCCTCTGTGCTGGCTGGGTGGGCTGCTGCTGCTGCTGTCGCTCATCTGCACCATGTTGCTGATGATGGCTGGCTTGTCTGCAGAGGAACCCGCAGCAGGTGCTGCAGAGGATGATGAAGGGATGGCTGCTCTTCTGGCTGGAGGTGGACCCCCAAACTGCTGCTGCTGCTGCTGCTGTGCTCCGTTCTGCAGATCCTCCAGCAGGTCTTCAAGCTCAGTGGTCTGAGATGGACCACACATTACACAGATAAGCAACTTTTAAACTTTTCTTAATTTCAAGAAGGTGCGAGACCTTCACTGTTAGCGCAAAGCTTCTCTTCGTTTTCGTGTGAAAGGGAAACCTTTCATTCTGCACAGTTTGAAAGACTGTGGGTGCTTCTAAAGAAAACATCAAAAACAATGCTTGTTGTTCAACTGTCATTGTTCAAAAATAGGTTAACAGTAGACACATAAGATATAGGATACACACACAGCGAGAGAGAGAGAGAGAGAGAGAGAGAGCGAGATGACAGGAATGCTGTCCTGTGGCCGCTTGGCTGATGAATAGAGGAGGAGCTAAAAATAAACTGCCGGCACTAATGAGGTCATGTGTGATGTAAAGTTACAGCAGTGTGGAGTTTGTGTTCCCACACAGACTCCGTGAGCACAGCCTGGCCACGCATCAAGGGCACACATCCAGGGGGGATGTGATGGTTTGGCCAGGGATGTCCAAACCCATTCCACAAAGGGCCGTGTGGCTGCGGGTTTCTGTTCCGACCAATCAAGCACACGCACTTTGACCAATCAGCTGTCTGAGACTCAGATCAGTTGCTGAAATGAGTTCAGTCTGGTGTGCTCTTGCTAGCTTCCCCATCAGCTGCGTGCGGCGTCGCCGTCCATCGCCATGAAGCCGCATCCGCTAGTCTGCGTAAACACACCAAACACAGCAAACCTGCTAGCTTTTTTAGTTTCTGGCATGATATGTTCTTCAGTACTGGGAGGGACATCTTGGGTGGGTGGTGGAGGCGAGTACGTGCTTTTCTCACCTCCTTTAAACGTGTACGTTTTGCAGATTGCTCAGAATGCTAATCAAGGGTGTGTAAAGAGATATTACGCACGATTCACACGGCGAAGCAAGTTCATCTGAGCTCTGAACGTTCTGTACGGAACAGCAACTCACAAAACGCACGCTCGAGTTTAATTTCTCACCTAATTGTAATTTTGTTTCTGTATTAGTCACTGATTCACACACGCATATGTTTAATTAGTACTCCTCTGCGTGCCGCGACAGCCAGGACAGCCTGATCTATGCAGCATGCAAACCTGCTTCGCGCTTGCAGGTGTCTGGTGGCATTTTTCACATGTTAGGTGAGGTTTTTTTTTTTTTTTTTTGTGAGTTGCATTTACTAAGTGCAAAGAGGAATTAGGAGACAGCATCATGTGCTTCTTAAATATGATGTCCAACGGTGATCTCCGGGCTTCGATAATCACATCGAATCACACATGATAGCCAACATCACCGTAGCCCTTAAACTAAAAATACGCGGTAATGCAACATTGAAAAAGAAACTTTAGCTTGGCGAGTCGTGGCTGTTTCATAATCTGAACCTAATCCAGCTGCAACTGGAGACTACTTCAGTGGCCCGTCTACTCAACTGTTAGTCCATGACCTAGGGTCGTCCTCCTCCTACTGTCCAAAGTTCTGACATAATGAACTTCTGGGTGCTGTGGTTGAAGTTCGGGCGCTCCGACCAGAAACCGACACCAGAAACCGACACCAGAAAGGACTTGAAGGAAATCGACTCGAGCAGAGTCAAGCAGAAAGATGAATGCTGACAGCACCCAGACTGACCTGATCTGCCACGCTGAAACCAGCTTCCTGTTTCTCGGTCTTTATGTTGGCCAGCTTTGGTCCATCAGACGATTCCATCTTGATGGCTTTGTCCAGGATACCGTTGTCATCCCTGTCCAGCAGATAGCGAAGCAAGGCATTGTCCTTCTTTTTAGGGCTTCCTGGCTCCTGTTTGGTGCAAAGTTCAGTGAGGGCAGCTATGTTGTTCCCTGAAGCTGATTCTGGACCAGTGGGGTCTTTACCCGTGGCCTCTGCAGTTAACTTTGCTAATTCCACGGGTGAGGTGCTGGTCTGCAGTAATCTGTGGAGTATCTTGTGTTTCTCCTTTAGTGAAGTGGGGTTGCTGTTATGTCCAGCCCCATCTACGCCACCAATCACTCCCAACTGGTCCTTAAAGTCCTGGTCGTCGCCCAGAGGCCGAGATGGCGAGCAGGGATCGGAGGGATCTACCTTAGTGGTAAGAAGCTGTAGCAGCTTGGTGTGACCTTTTGCGTTTAGAAGGAGATTTGGGGCGTCTCCGAGGTCCTCCAAGCTTTCATCGCCCTCGAAGCCGTCAGGGTCACCGTCTTCCCCCTCCTCCTGTTTGCCCTCCTGGTTTTGTGATGACAGCAAGTCTTGCTGGTCGTCAAAAGATCCAAATATGTCCTCCTCGAGGCTGGCCTTGCTCTTAGCTAGCTGGCTACCAGTGCTGCTGCCGCTGCTGTGAAGAGGACTCTGAAGACCAACAGGCTTTGTGTCTGGCGAGTCTGGACGCTGCCCCTCTTTGAGCCCCAGGGGAAGTCGGTGGCCCTGGCTGAGTGCTTGAAGTGCACTGAGGGAGGTGAATGACTGACTATTTCCTGTACTGCTGCACACAGATCCTGGCGATTGGGTGCCAGCTGTAGGAGAAAAACCCCCTGAGGGAGGTGGAGGAAGGTGAGGACTACTGCAGCTACTAGCAGCCACGGTGGGGCTCTGCCGAAGACCTGGAGACAGCATTGCACCCTGGGCTCCTGGTGTGATGCTGGGGCTTCCGTGAGGTGATGCGCTCCCCATCTTGAGTGCGTGACTGTTCACAGTGGACGCCTGACTGGTCGTGGCGCTGAAAGAACGCGTGTGCGCACTGGAACCAGAGGCGGAGTGGTGCGTGTTGCTGATGCTGTCAGGGGAGGGAGAGGGCCCACTTGCACTGCCCGGGGTCACTGCCTTGGGCATCCCCTGGTCTGAGGTCATTCCAGCCATGTTCTCCCTGAGAGATAAAACACACAGGTTGAGTTGAACAGCAAGTTACAGCAAGGATCAATTATAAAAAATCTTTCTGAGTTCTCTCACAAAGTACAACAGAAAGGCCGTGAAAGAGTGTTCACAACTGAGAAAACAAAGCTGCACCAAAGCCTGGGGCTGGAACAAGAGCTTAAACATAAACGTCCCACACAAAAGCTCTAATTATGCTGAATGCTGGAGCAATAATTTTCTATGTGTGGAAGTGAAAAGGCTAAGTTGTTGCCACAGAGCCACGAATGCTCTGGCTAACAGTGCTGACATTGTTTTCTGGGCTGACTGACTGGTCAAACCAAAGGCTCACTGCTGGTGCTGGTGGGAGTGACAGACGCACATACTGTAGACCAAACTGACTGGAAGGGCTTGTGTCAGTGCTGGTGTAAACATGCAGCTGCTGTTTTTATATAACCGACTCTTTGTTCTTAATCCACAGTACTCGGTCCTCTCGTTGAGAAGAGAATACAAACAGAGAGGAATTAGATAACAGACATTTACAGTGACTTTTGCATGTGTATAAATCGGGAAGTAAGTTGAAAACCCCCAGTATATAGGGAATAAATCCATTCAGGTTAAATGGGCTAGTTCAGGGGCGGGCAGTTCTTTAGCCTGAAGGGCCACAGTGGGTTTTAGATCACGATGAAGGGGCCGGCCAGGTGGTGCAGGAAGCTAACCCCCCAGATGAGGATCAGAGGTTAGCTAAAATCATTCTTGATGGACTACTGACAGAGAAAATATGTTGAAGATCCTGTAAATTGGTCCAACTAGAGGTGGATGATCCAAATGATGTTTGGCCCCACCTTCTTGAGAGGACGTGTTAGCATGCTAGCTGAAGGGGGGGTCTGAACCTTTTTCTAACCAATCAAGCTGACAACCCTCTTCATTTGGCTTCTGGAGAAATGATTATGATGGCTCTGCGGGCCGGATTCAATAGTTCACCGGGCCACATGTGGCCCCCGGGCCTCAGTTTGGGTTCGTTAGACTTTCACTGTACAAAGGGTCAAGACGGCTGTGACACCACAGTGGTTCCAGTACTTCCACTGGCAGGTTGATAAAGGTGTTTTCTAAAGTAGCGTCTGCTAGTTTTATCTTTATGGGCGCCATTAATTTACATCTGAGCTTGAGAATAGCCGCTCTGCTTCCAGACTGTTTGTGAAGAAAGAAAAGAAGTGCCAACACCTTTGCAGGATGTGCAGCGACATGTAGAGCTGTGGTTCGTTAGTGGCTGGAGACCGGACCAGTTTGCTCTTCGTGTGGGCTGAGATGATGGTGCCATCAGCCAGGGAGAATCTGTACAGAGGGCTGAGTGCATGACCGTTCCTCAACACTAAAGAGAGGGAAAAAAGTCAGGAATTAACATTAACTTCCACTGGCACATAACAAATGAGTCTGAGCAATCGAGAGTTCACTGGCTAACCGTCCTGCTGGTGTTTCTTAGCGAAGGACATCTCGCCATCATTCTGCAGGTGAAACCTCTGTATGCAGCGCCGAACCAGGTCCTCCCAGCCCGGTTTCATGGATGCACGAAGCAAACTGGTGTCCAGGGATGTTATTTTTCCTGAATGCAGAAAGCCTGTTGTTAAAAGATGCTGCGTGGTTTCAGGTGCAAATTGAACGGAGTGTAATCCCAGCTGAGGACCCGGATCCAGGATCTGTCCTACCTTGGAGGTCCTGCCGGGTAGTGAAGTTCTCATATGTGGAAATCACAGGTCTCTCTTTGACGGGGACTCTTCTGGCCACACAAATGAGACACGACTGGAAATCTGCACATTTGAAGATGTAGAAAACAACTGTCAGGTGACGCATTTGCGTTTAGACCCGGGTGGTTCACAGGGTCAAACTAAAGGGTCCTCCAATGCCAATGAACGCGGGTTTAAATGGGCCGAGGAAAGGGGTTTTATAGAGCCAGATGATGGTTCTAATCAAGCTTCACATCAAAGTCCACTCTGGCAAAGTCGTCTCTCCAAAACCTTGACCTAAACTTCATGTCGAAGATTCATTAGAGAAAACACGCAGCAGTTCATCTCAGCAGGGACCCCCAACAATGATGTCAACAGTTCTGACCCACTCTAAACCTGCAACCCCGCCGTCTGTCCAGCACACGTCCTCCCCCTGTCCTGGGAGAGACTGGCACAAAATTCAGTTGTCAGACGCCTAAAATTAGATTTCCAGACAGATTCTTTCTCCCTAGTGTGCATCTGCGTGATGAGATAAGATGGGAGCGTGACAAAGTGCCACACAATAATTAGTCTCTGACTGTGGTTGGGAGGACAAGTCAAAAGAAGTGATGATGAAAGGAGGACAAGACACAAGAGACTGGAAAAGAGAGGATGGAAACACTGACAGGGGAAAAAGACTGAAAAATGAGCCAGAGAGGAGTGAAGTTCATATCCAAATGAAAGTCAGAGAGAATACCTTCCCCCTCTTCTTTGATGGACTTGGGTTCAGACACGGCAAAGCACTGCATGGTCTCGTACTTCTGTCGGGACACGTCCTGCTGCTCGGACGCCGGCCGAGCTTCGCCGTCGGCGTAAGGGTTGATCAGCATGCGGCAGTTGAAGGTGTGGCTGTTTCTGCTGGACGAATCGCTGCTGCGATGATTGACTGACAGAGAGGGAGATAAAAAAGAACAGATGGCGAGAACAGAAGGGATTATTGGCATCCTGAGACAGGAAGCCCACTAATAAATAACCATTAATATACATCCTAAAGTGCTAAAACAATAAACAATGGTGAATGCGTTGAGATTTCATAGTTAACTATTGCATGACAAGTATGAATGGGATTATTTATTTTATTTTTTATTTTTATGTTTCACGTTCTTACAATAAACATTTTCACGTTATAACGCGAAAATATATTCTAACAATAAACACAACATGGAATAACGCGTTACTGATCAATTTTTATTTACATAGAGTAACAGCAATACGCTTCCGTAGGTCATGATGAAAAAACTGCATGTTTTTATTACAAAGCCAACAAACATTAGTTTAACTAGTTATCAATTTATTAATTAAATGAATTAATTCGTTGAACTGGATGAGGATCCGAGCCATCAGATGAGTAGTTCTCGGTGCCGTCTCCGTTCGGAGCCGCTGCACCTTCACAACCCTCCGCCTTGTCAATGAGACCGAAACCCGAAACCAATTCAGTGACGTAAAATAAAGATGGCGGGGACCACGCCCCCCCAAACGTCCCGTAAAAGTGGATTTCCTTTAAAACGGCTGATTAATCTGATGTTTTATTTCAGCGTTAGGCTTTAAAATATGTACATCTATCTTATGGTTAGCGTTTGCTCTAGTGTTTCATGTCCCCTTTAAACCCGCTGTGGTTCTTACCCAGGCTCTTGGGCAGGAGGTTCTTGATGAACTCGGCATGATCTCCAACGTGCAGCACGCTGTAGACGCTGGTGTTCATCAGGTCCTCCTGCTGGTACCGCAAATACTGGCTCACATTTTCTGAGACAAACACTATGTTGCCCTCCATGTTGACCACGAAAAAGAAGCCGTCCAAGGCCTGAGAAGTGAGGCAAAGGAATCAAGAGCAGGGGAATAAGAAGGAAGAAAGTAAAGAACACAGAAGAAAGTGTGTAGATAACAGTGGTATGGTGTTTGGGGAGTTGGGAAGGAAAGGGGGGAAAGAAGAGGAAGAAATACAGATACAGAAGAAATCCACGAGAGGGGGAGAAAAAAGAGAGTAGAAGAGGGATAGAGAGAGAAGATTGGGAGGTGATTAAAGTCCATTTCAACTTTCAGGTCAAAGCGCATTAAACTTATTTTACAGAGAACAAATATGAAGTTTGTCTCTTGCTGTGGCTGTGAAACATCTCCCAGTCTGTCAGCCTGATGTTGGAGTAAAAGTGGCTACAATGACACCTCAGTCAGTGTCGTAACAGGGCTTATATATAGCCTGTATGTGTGCACTGAAGCTCCTCCTCCTTTTCTAATCTGGCTTTTAAGAAAAGGTATTTATACCTCATTGGATCCCATGTTATACGTCAACACAAACACACACACACACACTAGGCAGGCTTGATGACGCCACTGCTGTTATCCAGACGAACTCTTATCTCACTGCGTCAGCGGAGGCCCAGACCATTTAAAGTCAGGAAGACGCTTCCACCAGCTGGAAAAGAGCTGTGGGCAGCCACTGGATGTGGATAATCTCCCTGCAGCCAGTTTGATGTTTGTGCTGTTTGTGCAATAATGATAGCTGGAGTTCCCACAATAATGCTCTCACATTTTGGTAAATTATGTCTACATCTGTCCAGATTTAATCCAAGCAGGGGACAGTTTCTAATTTCAAGCGTCAGCTGTGACAAGATGACATTTCCTTTTTTGTGTCTGCTGCTGTACAGCAGATAAAATATTTGCATCATGATTGTGCCTGCAGCTCATGTTGGGTCTGCCGTACCTCCAGCATCATGGGCCCCAGAGAGTCCTTATCGATGACTCCCTGTCCTGTGGAGGAGACGTCTGCCTTCTGTACCTCCTCAGCCACTGGAGCTTTCTCTGTAACCAGAAGACCCGAGCGATTAATATCGATTATTCAAACCACACATTTTGTCTGAATGAACTGTAGTCATTGTTGGTCTTGTTGGGGATCAGATGCAGGCCAAGCCCTCGCACCTTCCACTTGTATACGCTCTGGTGTCGAGTGGTTGCATCCGCCAGGCTGACTGAGCGGAATGTCACAGAAAGCAGGTATCGCTGTGCTGCAATGTGCGCTACATTGCACACATTTTAGTCACATTAGAGGCCTGTCTCCACTCTCCTCCCTGCCTGTACCAGTGGACTGCTAAGCCTCCCATGGCCCCATTAGACCACATAGCTGACATTCCTGTTGTAGGACAAGAGCTGAACAGAGTCATCAGACTTTAAACCCTGTCACTGCCGAACCGAGCACAGCCATCATCTGGGGAGAGAGATTGTGATTAACTTCATATCAGTTTGGAAGAAAAGTCTCCAATTTTCTCCTTGTACCTTTATTAGCCTGCTAAGCTAATTAGTTTTATCTATTTAAGAGATTTTAAGTCAGGATGTTGCAACACTACTGAAAGGACACACTTTATTTCACTACTCTACACCTTCAGAAAACACTTTAAAGGATTTCACGGAAGAAACAGGTGCTGATCTGCATTAGCTTAAGTGTTTTAACTACATAATCAGATGGTGGCGGTTGAGACTCTAATGTGGATACACACGTTTATTAGCAACAAGCTTAGCACAACCTGCTGTCCTGGCAGACACATACCTCGTTTCATTTTTAATAACTTGCATAAGATGTCGCAAATGTCACAGAGCTAACTGAAGTAAAACTAAGGAATGATTTTGTTTGTAAAGCTGTTTCTGCTGCAGTCTCTCTGCTGATTTCAGACATTTGTAATCTATCTGCGTGTATTCAATGTTTTCTTAATATCAAATTTAAACAGTTAAAGATGGACGTTACTGGAACACAGTGCATTTCTGAGGTGAACCGGACAGCTGTGTCACTTTTGTATCATCCAAGCGTTTGTGCGTCTGTGCTTACTCAGCTGTTGTTTTCAGACACAAGCGGCGCTTAAATGCACGGACGCCGACCGGCTGACCACAGGAACAAAAAGAAAAGAGCTGGAAGGAGCTAAGCTGGTGACAAGACAGGAGAACCAGATAAAAGGAGAGCTGTAGTGGAACGATGGAAAACCCACTGCCTCTAGATTCCTCATCAGTTCTGGTATCCCACAAAGTTCCATATTTGGCCCAGTTCTTTTTTGAGTTGATTCCATCATTGTCACTGGTTCTCAACCGTCTGCAAAGTATCTCCCTCCAATCTGTCGACACTATGGAAATGTTAATCTTAAATCTCTAAAACAAATATAGAATCTAAAGAAATTAAATGTCAAGCAGCGTTTACAGAAAGACAGATAGAGATCAGGTGTGTTAAATAGGCAATCGAATCGGCAAATGCAAATAGGTGGAGGGAGGAAAAGTGAAAACAAAGAAACAGGGTAGAATGTTGGAAAAAAAGAGGAAGAAAGAGAGCGAGATCAAGTGTAGAGCTACCTGCTTTTTTCCAGAGTTACATCACATTGGTCTGAGTTACATAACAGCTCTGTCTCAGGGTGCCTCACTAGTATTACTATTACAGCTAACACAAACACACACACACACACACACACACACACACACACACACACACACACACACACACACACACAAGTGGCAGTTTGCGGATAAAAATGAGAAACGGGAATGAGTCTGCATTATATGCAGATGTGATTGATGTTATGTGTAATTCTGCCCATTTCTAATCATGTAATTGTTTAAAAGAAAAATACAGCATATATGATGCTTCTTCCTGCTTTAGACAATTTAACTGTCCACCTAAAAAAATCCAGACTTCTTTTTAACATGCAGGATTTTCCCATATTTTTATCTAAACAACTTGCATGTTCAGCAAATGTTTTCCCTGTAACCTCAGATTAATACCCGATGGAAAAAAGTCAAATTATGCAACTTTTCTAAATGTTTACTTTTTCCGACAGAGCATTAAACTCCCAAACATATCCACCATTTTTGGCAGCTCACTCAGTATTTCCAGCGTGGTTTAGCTGGGAAAATATCAATACAATCGTCCCAATTTAAAACTACAGAAGATGCTGGTGCAGCCGGAGCAGGTTGGGAGGGCTGAGACTGCAGTAAACGTCTCTACGTGCTGAGCACCACACTAGCTTCATCTGCAGAGGTGAGTCTACAGTAAATCAGGATACATCACCCGGCGAATCAGGGTGTGTGTAGAGGGTGATTGTATAGGCAGCTCTAGTAGGAGAAGAGGGTGCTGTTATTATCATCATAAGGCCACAGAGTGATGCCCAGCGGATCCTCACCTTGCTCCTTGATCTGGCGGATCTGCTTCACCGTCTCTTTGAGGATGGCACATTTGTCTGGCTTGACGTTGAGGTCGTCCATGTCGTTGATGTTCGCGAATATCAGCTCGGCCAGTTCTTCGATGTACTTGTTTTCCTGCTCCCGGTTCCTCCTCTCAGTGTTCCTCTTTGGACTGTGGAAGAAACATTGACGCTGTCAGATCTACAATAAAAATGATTCATAGCTGGAGGGAAAAATAAAATCAGTAAACCTGATCATCCTTGAATAAGAAATGTTGCTGTAAATTACCATCAAGACAAATGTATTTAAAAATCAGGTTGTTTTTACAGGAGCCGCATTTTCCATCTGTATCCAAGTGTTTTTCTGGAATACTTCCAACGTCTTATTCAGACATCATGATAATGTGCTGGATTAATGGACTTCCTCCTTATTTTGTCTCTGGTGAAATAGACACTGCATCTTTGCAGTCAACTGACTTTTTAAAATCCTCCCTACATTCTTCATTGTCCTCATTATAACTTCAGAGCGGTGTAACCTCATTGGCACAAGCTTTTCTCACCCTCTGGGACACTGAAAACACAATGACTGGTTAGTCTGTATATAAACTGTCGCCTGGAAAACTGCTGCAGCAGCATTTTTGTCATTGACCTGTGAAAGCTGTGACTCATCTAACCAACAACCTTCACAAACCCTCAAATAAAACACTTTTAAATTATTATATATATATATATACGTTGATATATGAGCTGATCTCAAGACTCTAGAAGTCAAATGCAACAGTATGAATGTGGTTTGAGGCTTTTTACCTGGGGCCCAGAAGCTCCGACGGACACTCCTTCCTCTTCAGGGTCTCCCCCCCTCTCGGGGGCTCCCCCCCACAACTCATCTTCAACAAATATCAGCACCTGTGGACAAAAACAAAGAGGAGAAGAAGAAAAATTGAAACAAATCAGGTTTTCTGCAAGTAAAGGGACATGTTTTCGTTTCTCAGGTAATATGAAGAGCCTCAGTTTTGTTTTTTTTAGGTAAAAGTGAGTGACCCCAGCTGGTGACAGAGCAGAAAGCTGGAACCTGTGATTCATTTCACAACATGTATGCGGATTTTTCCTTCTCATGGTACGTATTTACTGCTACAGGACTACACCCACTGCAGACAATTCCAGTGCAACACTGACATCAAATGAGGGTGAGCAAGTGGGGGATGGCGTCTCAGGCCGGCTCCCATAATACACACACGGCTGCACAGTATACACAGACCTCCATGTTGTTTTATAATAAGGTGAAGCCCAACTAAATTATTCAGAAAAGAACTTCATCGGAGTCATTACTTTGTCCAGCTTCTGATCCCCAATATATCACAATCTGCCTTTTTATTATGCAGTACAAATTCAGCAGTGCTTCCTGGAAATGGAAATCAGCCCCACTGCTGGCGCTGGAAAGTGCCCTTTCCTCCACTCGGTTAGCCTGACGGCGTTATTAAGCACAGCATTGCAAGGAGACAAGAGCCACTGTGCTGCAGATACACACAGCCTAATTAAAGGCTGCATAATCAAACTGGGAGCACGCTCATGACTCACAAAACCAATGTATCAGTGTAATGTGCCTGCAGTCAATATGTGGGAGGCCCAGTGGGACGAGATGTAGGTGTAAATAATTAGTTAGAAATAACAAACTCATGAAAATTTCTGGCCTTGTATTAAAAAAAAAAAAAAAATATACAACAAAAAACATTGTATCAACAGCACAGAACTATGTGCATTATGAAAGAACAACAAGGAGAACAAATATATGTGGGTGGAAAAAATGAGACAGCCATTGGCAGCGAAAGCTGGAACATATGGTCGCCTCACGCTGCTAGACCTTCTACCAAGACACCGAAGGCTCATCGTGTTGGCCCAACAATGTGTTTGTTCAATGTGGGCTTTTAACAACCCACTTTTAGCACGTCCACAAGCCTCATTTTTATCTTTATTACACAGAAGACATTTATAACGGACTTTTTTGTTGATGCATCTGCTTTCCCTACACTACCATCATACCTACAAAGTTTTAGTTTTAGCGTCCTGAATTTGGTTTTCTACTTCAGCGTTTTTTTTTTTTTTCCAGGCCCCTTTAAGGATTTTCAATGAGCCAACAAGTCACCTGACCGTTACATAACAGCCAGTCTGTGGGGCTGATATTGAGGAGATGAAGGCAGGGAGGAAGGATGAAGGAGGGAGAAGAGAGAAATTAGAAGATAGAAGAGGGGAAAAAGGGAATTGGAGAGTGGAGGTTAACGGACGGCTGAAAAGGACATTATATGAAACCGACAGGAGCAAATATTGTAGAAGATGATGTGATAATGTGGGAGCGGTGGGCTGGAGGAAGACAGAGAAAAGAGGAGCATCTGTTGCTCTGAATAATCAGGCCTGAAGAGAGAGATGAATGTCCTGATTTACACCAGAGGAGAGAAAACGAGGGGGAGAACTGAGCTTAAAAAACAGCTTAAAGTGAAGCAGTACAGAGTACCAGCGGTGTTTTCAGTGACAGATGAAACTAAATAGGCCCCTCCTCCCACATTAGCCACCTTTACACAGACTTCTGCACAAATATAGACTTTTATTTGTGTTGTTTTGCAGCAGACAACAAAAACCCCTGCCAGGAACAGATCGTCAAATCTAGTTAGTCTACTTTAAAGCATGGCGACACTGAATGTCTGTTGTTTACGTATACGCAACATTTTAACTGCAGTGAAAAAAAGAAAATGGCCCTAACTTCCCTCAACCGAGTTTGGAAACAGTGATCACGACCTGAGTCACTTTGAAACCCATCGTGGCGTCACTGCTGACAGCGGCCGGGCCATTATTACTGGTTATACGAGGTCGGTGAGGCAACGTCACGTTGACTAGAGGAGAGAATGTCATCATTAAGAGGCGACCTCAACAACAGATGGCTCTATTTAAGATGATTTAAGTGATTCATGCGAAAATACTATTCACCCACCTCAAATCTAAATTTAAACATCCAGCGTTGAAAGAGTCACATTTCACAAACACAGAGGCAGCTGTTTTCTGCACACATAATGAATTAGCATTAATGTAGCCTGTGACAAAAGCCTCCTCCTCACAAGGCTCGTCCTAATGCAATCAGAGGAGCCGAGAGCGAAGCCACTGAAAAACAATTTGAGCCGGACAGAAGACACAAGGCCACAGGGTCAAACTGGCAATTATGGAATTAGAGCTGATCTATCTCAGTCTGCTGAAGTGGTCTCGTCTCCAGTAGAAACCGCTACTCGTCCTCGGTGGAGATCTGCACCACAGTTAGCGTTCTCAGTGAAAGCTGCGTACTTTTGGTTTGATGTTTATTTACGACACAAACCCGGCAATAATGCTGAAGATCAACCACCGGTACTGAAAAAAATTCCTGGAGCCAGACAGCATGTTAGCAGAAGCTGTACTGGATTCCAGCGACACCATTTATTTAACTACAAACTGTATTTCCAGTCGGTTCACCTTTCAAGGAATATACCCGCTTCCTGATTGGCTGCAGGTGACCGAGAACAGGTAGGTGTCAAGTTACGTGCGGTGGTAATGGAAACACATTAGCGTGGCCAATTACAAACCACTGGCAATATTAGCAAAATAACCATGTACATTATTTATATATATGTGTGTGTGTGTGTGTGTGTAGAAAAGCGAGTGGTTAGAAGCTGAAAACCAGACTGAGATGTGACAACAGTCATTTGCATCAGAGAGCTCTACTCTGACAAAAAGATAGTAGTCATGGAAGTGAAGCACACTCCGTGTTGTTATTACAGTAATGAGCCCTCCTCTGCCATTAGCTCGCAGAATAATTCAGCTTCTGAGCATGTTTACAGAAAAACAAGTGGCTCCAACGTGATGATTGAAAGCAGTAAATTAGGGCTAATGTGTTTTTGTATAGTCAGTGGAAAGCCACTGGATAATTGCACCTTCAGAGATCATCATCTGAGATGCGTTAGCTAGGAGAGAAAAGCAGAATTTACTTCTGTCTGTTTTCTACTTAGATGTTTGTCCTGAGCAGGTTCATGTATTTTTACAACTCAACCTAGGGAGGAGGTTATGCGACAGCTGCAGATGTGCCTTTTAGCAAAAAAAAAAAAAACAAAACTCAAAAAGTTAAGGATTTTAATGAAATTCTCAGGAAATGTTGACAATAGGCCATGGAACAGATGGTGATGTTCCAGTTTCTAAAGGGACTATGACATCATGATCTTCCAAAGATCAAAGCCAAGGGGCTTTGATCAGAAAGCAACCTTACTAGTGTTACTAGTGCCTATTTACTGACCTTGGCTGAGGTGAGATCCATAATAAACACAACTAGACGCTGGATCTTACTGTTGCGCAACTAGATTTCTGACATCGTCATTGACCAGTGGGTGACTTTTTGTTTAACCTGCCAATCAATCATTCAGGATATTTTTATCCAACCACCACAAAGCAAGTGTTAATAGCCTGACATCTCTTGTTTTGAACACGTCGAACGGGAGCACTGAGACGGTAATCTGACACTGAAATCTTGTGGGGAACAAATATTTCATGGTTTTAACTGCTGACAGAGTAGACTGAGCCACTAAAACAAACATCCTCTGTTACATTTGGGGGACGTAAACATGACAGGTTTGAGGGAGGTGGGACCCTACCCACATAGCTATCTAAGCTTCTGTCTAAGCCAGCAAACCCTCCCATGGCACACACACATAAAGTAGATTTAATACCCTGCTGAGGCAGGATTAAAATCAGCAGCGTCTCCCACGCTGAGGCCGTGCATCATACACTCGCTCTATACGTTTGTATGGCAGCCCTGGTGTGTCCACACCGGATCGTTCGCTCTTCTTTATGGACGTCTGTGCTGTTCAGCGTCACACGCGGTTGGTTTGATGGCCTGCAGCTTACTGCCCGTTGCTGGGACAACGAGCATTTCCTCAACTGAATTTACAATCTATCTTTTAGCTCATTTATTAGATGTTTTTTTTTTAGTAAGAGCAGGGTCACAAAACCAAAAGCTGATCGTGTAGCTGTGCAGTTCAGAGGGGCTCAGAGGGGCTCAGGTTCGTGGTAACGCCAAACAAGGGTTTTAGGTTAAAAAGACACCCAGAGTGTCTCCTTCAGAAGCACGAGGGAGGAAGGCTTGCTAATTGCTCCGTCCGTGTTTCAAGATCAATAATGTGGATATTAAAATATTTTGACCTTAACGATTTTCTAAACTGTAAAACTTTACATTGTGAATGAGGACGCTGCCACATTCCAGCATTCAGGACAATAGCTGTCCCTCTCCGACCATCTGGCAGAGTTTCCACAGACTGGTGACACAGGTACGATGGAATGGAAAGCAAACCTCTGTCTGTGTGCTGTGAAGAGACCAGGCGTAACATTCAAGCTGTACACATTGACCCACTTCAGCCACCACCACCCCCACCACCACATCCCGCACTGCCCCAACAAACACACACTAATTAGTGTTGGACGAGCCAAAGCTGCGGCTGATACCGACGGTCATGTGAGCACCATTGGAGGTTAAATGGATCTCGCTCCTTCTTCAGCTTAACAAACGAAGCCAAGTCTCGATCTGCTGTCATCCTGAAACAATAACTGCTAACTTTTCTGATGATGGATGGGGGAACAAAGAGCAGAAAGAGTCCCAGTGACTAAACTGGAATCAATAACACGCCCCAAGCTGCTCACACAATTATGTGCCCATCTTTATGAAGACACTGATTAACATGACACATGAACCTCTCCATAATAACAAATTCAACCAGCAAAACCAACCAAAAGTTCCAAACTCTTCATCCTCAAATACTCTAGACCGGCCTGTGTTTTGGCTCTCATAAATGCCCTCAAACTTGTGGTGATGTCCACACAAATATAGGAAAGAAACAAACAATAAACCACAAAAACACACACACACATATATATATATATATATACACACACATATACATACATATATACAGTATATACAGTATACATATATACAGTATATACAGTATACATATATACAGTATATACAGTATATATATATAAAAACCCTCACAGTACTACTCGGAAAATTTGGATATCGTGTAAAAGTTGTTTTATTCAGGCAATCCAACATAAAAGGTGAAACCAATACATTTTATATACTCGCAATGTGAGATATCTCAAGCATTTTTTGTTATAATTTTGCTGATTATGATTTTTTTATTGACTTCAAGCAACATGAGTTTTTGAATTTGTAGTTTTCTGAAGCTGCAAGTCCTAATCAGCAAAAAAACAAATAAAAGCTTGCAATGATATATTGATTTGAATAGTATTTGTCTATATAATATGTACATTTCACCTTTAAAGTTGAGTTACAGAAATGCATGCACGTTTTCGGGATATAAAAATTTTCCGAGTAGTACTGTAATGTAATGTAATTATATGAAACTGATCATTAACTTTAGTCATTAATCAGAATTAATGCTGGTCGTTAATTCAAATCATGCTTGGCAAAAATGAAAGCGCAGCTGAAGTTTCAAACTGCTCCACTGATCAGAGGTCAAAGTTCGCTTGTGACACGCTGACTGCTTATCTGCTGTTGTACCATCAACGAGGACATTAACATACAGTCGCAGACGAGCGACCCGTTTTTGCATTAAGATTTCACTTTTCACTATTTCTAAAAACACCGAAGTGAATCTGTCAATAAGTTACGCCGTGGCCGTCTCCTAATCATTGAAAAGCCACCAAACTGGTGTCTCTTTTCAGCTGATTCAGAATGATCCAGTTACGCTTTCTATCGACAAAAAAAGACACATTAGTGTTTAATTATGGAAATATGACATCCTGTGTGAGGACCTGAGCGCGGCTGTGACGTGTTGGTCCAGTTCTCTGACTTTATAAGCTTCCTGAACGAGACCTGACGATTGTTGTGAGTGAAGCAGAGCAAACTGGGAAAACAGAGTCCCAGTTACACCTCAGGTGACAGCCTGCTGCTGACTGTGCACTCTGCTTGTGTGTGCCGACTGTGACCAGTCATTCATACCCATCCCGTCCCTCCACTCCAGCACACATGCACGGACGCACGCACGCATGCACGCACACACACTCTGAGCCAAAAACACAATAACTCAAAGTCCATGTATAATGAATACTGACATTTTTAAAACTACCAACTTCCCTAATGTAAAAATGAT
Source organism: Pao palembangensis (assembly GCA_015343265.1). NCBI lineage: Eukaryota > Metazoa > Chordata > Actinopteri > Tetraodontiformes > Tetraodontidae > Pao > Pao palembangensis. The sequence continues at coordinate 702,854 of CM027093.1, read as the reverse complement.
GTAATAATAACAACCCAAACTTTAAATGATCTGTGCAGACCAATATGTAATTGAGCAAAAGAGTTAAATCAGTTTCCCCAACAACTTGGACCAGCACTTCTCTGGCTGACTGTCAGTAAACCAGCATGAGCTCCCACTAATGAATAACTCCAAAACTGTGGAACCACGCTAGTTTTCATCGATTTCAAAGTGTGATAACTGTTTCCATCACGCAGCTAAATGAAGAGCAAAGGAATTGACATGACCCAAACTGGGGAAACGCCACAGAACGAACCTTTAAATCCATTAAGACTCACCACTGCGCTGGTGAAACCGGTCCATAACCAGTCCAGAGCTGGCTGATGATCCCATGCCAGCCGGGCGGCTGCACTGCTCTTACAACAGACACACACTCGTTCTGGTTCTCCCCTCTTTTCTCTGCAAGATTACCTCTGAGTGTGTGTGTGTGTGTCATCTGTGCCTAATGACAGCTGACAAACTATGTGCTACAAATCCTCTGTTTCTCTCCCTCTCTCTCTGTCCCCTCCCCCATAATGTACACACACACACACACACACACACACACACACACACACTCTCGCTCTCTCTGTCTCCTCCCACAACACACAAACACTCTCCACCCTCCTATTAGCCAATGTGCAGGAAAACCTGCCTCCCTCCCTCTCTCTCTCTCACACACGCACGCACACACACATCATGTAAATCATTCAGTAAAAGGCAAGGTGTATGTGCATCTGCGTGTGTGTGTGTGTGTGTGTGTGAGAGTTACATTTGGTGTCAGAACAGGACAGTCTCATTTCCTGTCTTTTTATTTAAACAAATACTGATAATCATTACATTCACGGTCACACCATAATCCCATTTAAAAATATAAAAATGTGCTGTTTTTTAAATCAACTCTGAAAATAAAACTGAGATTTGGTGCTGAAGTGTGGTCCAACATGACAGTGTTAATGTTATGGTAAATAAAGAGATGAATCTGGTAGTAAAGTAAAATAAATACCACTGTAGGTGGACAATCGCCCCTCATCTCTAAAAGATTTTGATTTTTCAGCTTCCAACACTTTCAAGACAATTTTACTGGAAGCTGCTGTCACTTCCTGTTAGTTCCAAACACACTGGACCGATAGGGTTAAAGTCCCTTTTTAGGAGGAAGGATTATTGAAAAGATTCGCTAAGTTTTCTCTGAAGTGCTGTCATAAACAGCCCTCGTCCATTTAAAAATGTCTGGCTCTCCCTGAGCGCTCGCCATGTTCTTTCCTTCCTGTTGTGGTACCGGCCTCTTCTTCTGTTACCCTTTTTTTTCAGCTTCTGCTCAAAGTCCACGGTGGGAAACCTGCCGAGCTCGAAGGTGTATACAAGCAGGAGAAATCCGACTCCCATTCAGCTCATCTGAGTGTGTGTGTTAGTCCAACGTAATTCACTTTGGTCAGATTTCAGTCAGGCTAACGCGTCAAGGTCTCGAGTTTGGGATGTGTCTTTCCCCCCAAACACCAAAGTCGCTAAAATATCACAAGTGTGTGACGGAGAAAAGCTGCGAATCCACCGAGAGGGCAGGAAACTTTAGTGGAACTGAGGTTTAAAACAGCACCAGTGTGAGCAGCTGTGGTTCTCAGATCACTCATCCGCAGCAGAATGTGCACTCACACACCGACATACACGCTTCTTTCTTTCCTTTCACTTTCCATATGGTCATATGGAGGTGTATGTGTCGATTAACGACCCTTTTGTAACAGAGAAGAGCTGAAAGCGTCATAAACAGGATTTATGTGTTTGGATTTTCCTTACAGGTGTGTGTGTGTGTGTGTGTGTGTGTGTCACTCACCTCGTGCACACACCATCCTAGGTAAAAATCCACAAAACACTGGCTGCTGATGTCATTCTGTCCTCTCTGTGAGACACAGCAAACAAAAATATGCATTAAATGTCAACAGTAACAGCTTTTTTACGTACTACACTACTCCTTTTCCCCACGCAGGAGGAGGTACTTTCCATAATAGTTAAAATAACGATTGCGTAAAAATTGGTGGACTTTCCCTTTAATGACTGAAAACATGCAGATGACAGTACCATAATGTTGATGAGTGTGAACGTTCTGGGTGTAATCTCATCACTTCATCACAGGGCTGGATCAGTCACGGGTGCAGCGGGGGGCCACGCCCAGGCTCTGATGCACGGAGGTGTGACTGAGCTGAAACATCACCTACTGCCTGTACGGGAAGCCTCCCTCCGGCCCGCAATAACAGGGAGTCCTGCTGCGTTTCCCAGACACGGACCCAGCCTCACAGGAGACCGCTGAGGCCTTCTACACACAGCGAACCCGACCCGGGTCGGTGTGGTGCTGCTTCCCGCTGGCTCTGAGGTCACCGCTCGGCTGTGGACACACTCTCGCTTGGATTCAACTTTTTTTTTTGCAAAGATTAAATCCTGATTGTTTTTTCTTCTCTCCTTGTTGCAAACAAACTGTGTTTCCTCTGAAAAGTTAGATCACATTTCTGCCCGCTGTGCACATCCGTCAGTCTGCGTCGGCCCAAAAACTCATCTTCTCAGGAAATATCACTTCAACATGGATGAATCACGTCGCTCTCACTTTGTCCATATTTAAATTTTGTGACCAGAGGTTGCGATGACTTCGACCTAACATTTCTTATGTCATTATTACTTTTACATCAGGGTAGAAACATACTTAGCACCATAAGCTCAGCACCAAAACGCATCCACAGGGTCAGTGTTTCATGGGTAACACACACACACACACACTTGCATTTATCTACAACTCTGTCCCGTTTCCTGGCTCCACTGGAAATCGACACTTTAAAAGAAGCGGTGTGATCACATTTGCTCCTCAGGTCAGGACATCCCTGCTGCAGTAAGTCGACCTCATCTGCACGTGACGTTCACTGCTCGCGCCAAGTTTAACGTTCATCTTTCCTCCAGGGTCTCTGCGACATTTGAAACACAACAGGTGACCATTTTTACACCTCACAGTTTTATATTTAACCTGCAGGATCTGACCGATCTGTTAGAATCTGACAGTTGCCAAGAATTAATTAGGACAAACTCCTAAAGTGTTTCTGGCCAGGCTAACATAAACAATATAATAGTCATGTGATGTGAACACACACAGAGTGAGTGAAAGAGCTGTGTAATATTGGACTGAGAGAAAAGGCAGGTAGTCTAAACGAGGACAGCAAAAAGCCATCTTCAGTGAGATCTATGGACAAAAACAGCACGTGAATTCAGGTATGATGAGCATGTGGACATGAGGTAGAGGTGGAGAGAGAGAATGTGCTGATACGAGTAAAGCGGAAGTGTGGAGAGCCGAATCGCTCAACAGCTCACTGGTCATATCTGCTGGGGGGGCTGTAATCAAGAGCCAAACCACAAGCTGAAGAAGTGAGGCTTTTTCATCAGTACACAAAATCTGAAACATCTGCTGACCCCTGTCCCTACTGGGACTGCTATTAACAAATGTGTGTCCAGTGCCAGTGTGTGTGTGTGTGTGTGTGTGTATTGCATGTGTGAGACAGCTGCCCTCTTAGTCAGACAGACATGCACGACACTTCAGCACACACCTGCCACCAATGACAGATAGATGCCTGCGTGTGTGTGTGTGTGTGTAGGGAGGATGGACAGCTGACCTGCTGCTCTGTAGATTGTGACTGTGATTCTGCATTTGGTGGTTGCAGAAATTCATCAATTTACTCAACAACAGGAAGAATCTGACTAGATTTCATTTAAATGACTCAAAACAACAGTCACATGACCTCAGACTGAGCAAGCTTGGGACGGCCTCAACGACACACAAGCCCAAAATGGGGGGAAGGAAAAGCAAACAGCATAATTACTGGACTGAACCTCCAGGGAGTTCACAGTGTGATGAAGTCCTGCTGAAAACAATTAGTCAAGGAGAGCCGTGAGTCCTCGCTGTGGTTTCTGGTGGACGTGAGAAGCTTGTAACAGAGTCCATGTTTGACTGATAGCAGGCTGAACCATGTATGGAGATGCAGAGGAAAAGCAAACAAGCTGGACCTTTCAGCAGTGCTGCTGACGGCCGAGGACCACGCCTGCATCCCTCAGTCATACCGGAAGAAAGATGGACAACACGGGGCCCCTTCCGTCCTCTGTGCAATCACGAGCTTGAACCGTAGAGGTTTTTGGGTGCTGACATATGTGCAGTGGCTCCATCCATCGCAATTTTCTCAGAATCGATCAACAACTTTTGAAGTTGTGCTGGGCACAAAAAAAAAAAAAAACTACAATCTTCAACACAAGTTTATTCAAATCAAAGGTTCTCATTAACCTTGGCTTCAATAACTTAAGCGTTCCTGTCTGCCTCCTCACTAACTTCATCCTAGTAACATCTTCCCAAAACAAGCAGTAATGAGCAGCACAATAAGCTCTGGCCACAGCCCACGTTCATCCTGTAAAATCTCGTTATACTATTAGCTGTTATTATATGGCTGAAGGCTCCTGGAGTCTAACTCGGCTCTGCTCTGCTGGGCAATTACAGCCTTCATCAACTCCAGCTAACCAAATTAGCAGTTGTTACGCAACCTGCTAGGTTTGACTAAGCGGTCTAGTACCTGAAGCCTGGACAACTTTCATCCTGCAGACTTCAGCAAGTCTGACGCTGACAGTAGATCTGATACTTCCTCCAATATCTTTGGGTTCCGTCGAAGCTTCATACAACCGATTACATCACATCCTGTTTGGGTGCCAAGTGCAAAGGCACTGTGTGCAGGACACACTAGCTGTAAACGTCCATATTCCTACCCTGCTTTACTGTCTAGACTATGTTTGCTGACTTCGGGTTTGCATACATAGCGCAGACCTGTAAATGCACACAAAACCGCAGCTTCAGAAAAAAAACGAGGCCTTTCCAGTACCAGTCCACAGAGCTAATCTCTACAGGCCTTTTATTCACAGAAGGAAACGCTTGAAAAACTTAAATATCTGTAACATCTACCCTCATTACCCTTTACTGTGTACTGTTGTTAATGTAGCTCTCAATTTTGGTTTTTGGTGGCTGCATTTTATTCATTTAATTTACTACTTTGCCAAAGTAAAACCATTACTGTTAGCTACATTCAAGCTGCAGCACACTTGGTCACATGTACAAGCTGTTCTTAATCTCTCATTGCATTTAAAGAACCACAAAACACAGGTAAGATCCAGTTTAAGTCCTGTTGGGTTGTATCTTTTGTGCAGATTACAACAGAGATCAACAATAGCATTTCTGAGGTGCAGAAACCTCTAAGCAAACCTCATGGATCAGTGGCAGGAGCCTGAAATGTATTTGGCGAAAACCATTTAAAAATACTGATTCTACTTTTGCACATTCTGTGAATTTGAAAGGAAAGTCACAGAGAGAAGGTTAGGGGTGAATACTGTAGCATGAAAACACTTCAGCAGGCTTTCAGAGTCATGACATGGCTGAGCATTTGCATGTGTGTGTGTGTGTGTGTGTGTGTGTGTGTGTGTGTATGCGCTGGGTAATTAGAGCACTTCTCCCAGGAGGATCAGACCTGGAAGACGACAGTCTCTGCTACGTGACAGCCAGGCGGCGGCAGGGTGTGTGTGATAAGTTGGTGGAACTGAAGAGATCCAGACATAAACAAACACAGCTGAGAGCCACAGGCTGGACCCAAGTACTGGAGCAACTGTACTCCCATTAGACCACTGGTAAAGACCAGGTGATATAACCCCAACCACATGAAAGGAATCCCCATCAACATGCTCATAGCTGGACAGATTTTTGCTTTTATCGCTTGTATTTTTATGTCTTCATGGGTGAGAACAGGAAAGAAGAGCCTGCAGAACTGCACAGTCAAGCCTCTGCCCTTCATCATCCTCCTGCTGCTGCTGCTCTTGTCATTGGTTGGGCCTTTATTTGAGCCCTCACGTGGTTTAGGAAATTCACGCCACCAGGAATCCTTCGCTGGGCAAGCTGCCAAGCTCAAGTTAAGATCTTGGTTTTTAAAAACATTCCTGCACTCTTGCTAAAGCTCTATACCATCATTTCAGCATCAAAACGACACCAGAGCCTTCTGCCAATACACAGCACGATAATCTGGAACATGAGGGCTAAGAATACCAAAAAAAAAAAAGACAGTAGATTTTTGTATTTAAAGAGTTTTTGAGGCTTGCACCATGTTTGCTTCACTTAACTGTATCAATATATAAACCACCGCAAGGCTTTAAGAAAACAAAAGCGCAAAATGGACATTATCTGTTAAAGAAGGGGGCAAACACTGAACCTGACAACCTGGTGTGGGTGTCGCAACCCTTCTCAAAGTTCACTTTGTGATGCAGGACAGAACAAATAAGCTTTAAAGAGCCAAAACTCATGCATCCAGCCCTCAGAGATAACACATCCAGAGGAGTCAGATGGCACCAGTCACGTAGGTAAACTTCCACGTTTTCTCCACTAACATACCAGCGCAACAGCAAACACAGAAAAACCTGCACAACAGCAAAGAGTGGCCAAGAGTACCGTTTAAAATGGTCTTTATTTGTACTGTATTTTAGTAAATACTCCTCATATACCATGCTGCTGAAACGCCAAGGCATGATTTATATTTTATTTTAACCTTACTATTCACAATTTATACAAAAGTTGTGTTGTGCAACAATAAAAGTAGAATAAATGGGCGATGATAGTAAAATAATAATAATAATAATAATAATAATAATAATAATAATAAAATAGTTCAAGACTTAACCCAGAAGAACAATGTGCCTAATGTGCTTTACACAAAAAATATCCAGAGTAAAAAGCATCACTTCCAATTTTCCTAGAAAGACGGGAATGATCGGGATAGTATATGTTAAGTTAGCAAGGATCACAAACAATGACCGGAAGCTACGAGGTCGATTCCTCACAACGCAAGACACCCAAGGAAGATTTCCATGATCTTAAATTTGTGCACTTTCATTTTGAAATCATACCGGAACTACTATCTAGCCCAATTCCGCTTGAGTACATTGAGGAAGTACGAGAAATATAAACCGCGGATAACAGTTGCATTTTATCAAGGTGAAACCACTATATATCCACACCATCAACACATACACTTCCAAAGTTTATTTTCAGGATCGCCAAAAGTGTCATTTCCCTAATGAACACGACTGGAGGTGAACTAGCCGAGATAAGTGAGGGGTTCACGGTTCATTTAAGCCGCAGTTGTTGCTGCTGTGGTGGGGGTTTTAACAGCTCGATGTCAAAGTTAAACAACCAAGTCTTGTTTCACACATCTGTGCACTTTTCACACAGTGTTTGGACGCTTTAAAACAAACACTTGGAGCCAGAGACTTTACTTAATCCGCCAAAGACGTGACGGGGAAAAGGCTCCCTGGTTTTCATACAGCTAGCGACTAAAACCCAGTTAAACAGTCACCAGCCCGTCAGTTCAACACCTGTTATCAGCCCCCAACAAAGCTTTAAAATAACCTGGGGGATAAACGCAGCTCCTCTGATTTAACCCGCTTTTGTGGCGCTGCCCGTTTAATAACGGTTATTCGCCGTCTGTACTCTTGTGCGCTAAAGTAGGATAAACCTGACAAAACTGACTCCTGAGGCGTCAGCGGCAAATTCACCGATATTTTCTATTTCACTTCCAAGAGGGGAGGGATTAAAGGGTGCGTGGATGAGGGGGGGACGGAGGAGTCTTACCTGAGTGCGGCAGTTGCGGTGCGTGCCGTGCCGGGCCGAGTCTGCCGACGGTTTCGGTCAGCGGGACGGAGCAGCAGTGGCGTCGTTCAGAGCAGCCGGGGCCGCCATGTTTCTCTGGCTCAGAGGCTCCCCGCCCCCCTCAGTAACACTCTGCTGGCTGTTCTTTAATTAACAGAAGAGTTGTATGTAAATGATCAGATTTATACCACAAAGCAGTGAAATATTCTGCAAAGAAAAAACCCAGGTCATGTTTGGGTGATAACATGTGGGAATGGTGACAGATACTCCATAAAGACAGATTAGCTTCATTGGATCGTTTTAATACATAGAAAGCCTATATAAAATATGTGCAAAGTTTCTGAGAGCAGATGTCTGATACTCACCCAGCTGGACAATATTTGGTCCCGAGTTCAGTGCACTTTTTTTTTACTTGGTGATTCAAAAGTGTAGAAAAGTTCTACAGCCCAAATCCAAATTTCCTTTAGCTTTGCATTGTTTATAAAGCCACCAATGCAAACTAAGTTAATCATGCAACACTTAATGTTTTGTTATTTTTCTTGGCATATTATAGAAAAATGAAAAATCATATAAATAGGTTTCTTATTCCCAAATATTCAGACATTTTATTAAGACTTTACCTGTCATCATAGCAGCAGTTCAGTACTGCTTTTATTAGCTTAGCTTTTATTAGCAGATGCTGCCCTCTAGTGGTCCTCTACGACAATGACCACTGAAAAGGAAACAATACTACAGCAGTTTCCAATCCGGAATACTCCCCCTCCCCAAAAACACTGTAGATAATTAAAAAAGATTTATCTACATCAGCTTAATTTTTGACATATTTAACCTCACATCTATCATCCAAGCTGGATCAGAGAGCAACTTCTGTCAGAGTCATCTTCACAGTTTATTCTTCCACTTCATGTTCTCTGACAAAAAAATTAAAAAAAATTATGTTAAATCTACGCTCATTCTTTTTTTCTTCTGAAATATTTAAAATGACATACCAAAACTGATCTTTCCTTCTTTCTCTAGCTTCTTTAAGTGATGGATCAGGTTTACGTTCGCTGCTCCGTGCAGGTGTTCAGGAGTATCCTGGATCACAAACAGCAAAACATGTTTTCACTCAAATGATGAATTTATCTTCAAAAAAAAAAAAAAAAAAAAAGATGTTGAACTTTAAGAATTTTAAAGTACAGTTTTTTCTTAAAGTGTATAAATCAGCTTTTTGCTGCTTTAGACTGGGACAAGAGTTTGGAAAAAAAGTTAGACCTTGTAGATAATCTTGACTAGTTCCATCGAGGAGAAAGCCTTTCCTGCTCCATCCTGAATGGCTGCCAGGATCTGTTGTTCTCTTTGCTCCCTGTGGTGGATGTAGTAGCCGATCTTCATGACTGCCTCATGGACCACTGGTCCGTGACCTGCAGCCACAACACAGAGATTAAGCTTAGAAATAATTAAATAAATAGGTATTAACTGTTTTGTTGAAAAAAAAAATGCATAGACAAAACTGGAAGTATTACACAGAGATTTGTAAACACACACATGTATACATGTGTGCTTTCCTCACCGGGGTAGATGAGCTCAGCCTGAGAGTCTTGCAGAATCTTCAGGGATTTCATGTAGTCATAGAGGTCCTCAAACACAGCAGTTCCTTCACCCAGGATGCAGTCTCCAGAGAACAGTGCCTGCTCCTCCTCCAGCAGCAAGGCCATGTGGTCATCGGTGTGGCCCGGCGTGAACAGCACTCTGGGAAAAAATCAATTTCAAACAGGCTTTAACGGTAGCTGAACAAAATTTGATGTTTTTCCACAGGCGCACATGAAGAGAACGGAACTGACTTGAGCGTGGCGCCCTCTGTCCAGACAACGTCTCCGTCTTTTAGGTAATCAAAACCTTTGTTTCCAATCATCTCCCTGGCTTCATGTGCACGAGGCAATTTGCTAATTTTGACTTCTGAACCTGCAGGAGGCAAAACAGAAATAATATTAACATGCTAAACAAATACGTAGTTATAACACTCCTGTTAGAAAACAGTGTGATTACATATGCAAAAACCCTAAAGGAGGAATGAGCATGTCCCGTTCCTACCAGTGATGTCCCTGCAGATGTCTTCCACCCCGCCCACGTGGTCGTGATGCCAGTGTGTGACGATGATCTCCTGGATGCTGGTGTTGAACTGCTTCAGCGCCTGTTTGAGGCTGCTGATGTATTCTGGCACAGCAGACTCTCCTGTGTCAATCAGCACTCGCCTGGAATACATTCACACACTTTGATTTCAAATAACTACAATATATACTGATATATATATACTAGTAGTACCTTGTCTAGGCATTGGCTAGACTAACCAGTTAATTACTTTAACTCTAAACACTCTTTAACAACTATGGGGCTTTTTTGGTATTCATTTACAAACAATATCAAGCATTCAAAAGAAATGTATTAAAAAAACTAAAAATATTGCCAAATTATTCCGTGAATCCTGGTTAAATATACATCATCTTTCCCAACATTCAACAGTATTAACCTACAGTCAAATAAATACTAAAGCAATTTTAATGGCAATGAAACCAGTCACGCTGTGTGGGCTACTTCATCTGAAAGAACAACCACGTTTTTTTAATTATAAACTTCAACAAATAATCGCCTGTGTTAGTCAGACTGACATTACCTGTCCCCGGTGCCGACCAGGTAAGTGTTGGTACCCTGCAAGGTCATCGGTCCTGGGTTACAGCCCAGAACCCGAACAACTCTCGCAGACAGTTGTTCTATTCGCGGAATAATGGCGCTCATTTCTGGAATCACCGGTTTTCACGTTAACTCAAACAAAAAAAAAAAAAAACATATCGTAAGTTAAAAATGTCACGAAACAGCCCTGTACTGCGCGTCAGTAGCGTGACAAGATTGACATTTTCGTCTACAATAAAGTACTGTTTATTTCCGGTATATTTTTTTTACTTCCTTTTTACTTCCTGGTAATGAAACCGCCAAAATAAAAGTCTTGCCTCAAACACTCAATATTGGATTTGCGTGAACTATGTCTGTTACTGTTTCTACCTAATTATTATCAATTTATTGATATCTTAATGTCCTGTAATGTAATGTACTCAATAGTTTAACAATCGCCTTCTTCTCGTCTTCTAGCGGTTATGGACATTTAACATTCACTGACAGATTTGGTGACTAATTTTAAAACCTTTTTTTCTCCCTTTCACGTTGAATGAGGTGCTGTGTATTTGCTTCTCTTGATTGGTAAAACATTTGCTGTCAGATTTCCTGTTAAAAAATGTTTTTGTTGTTTAATTTGGTTATTATTATTATTGATGAACATTTCATGAGTGAGGATATTTAGTCACTTTTTGCTGCCATCTTGTGGTAGATTTGTATACAGCGGGTACACGGCTGTTTCTTCTCCACATGTTGGCGTCCTGAAACAGGTAAAATGTGATTTTGTGAAATTTCAAAATTAGTTAACACAGTTAACATAAAGACCTGATCCAAGGCGAAGTTAAATTAGATGCTGGAGGCAGAGGTGAAAAACACCGGGACATTTGAAATTAATTCATAGCAACTCACATAGTACTAGACACATAGTACTTAAACTATTCTGAAGAATTGTGGTATTCTTTAGACTAAGGTTTTTCTTGCAGCAGTATCGAATATATCTGGGAACAAATAAATGCAAATATGCAAAAATCAAAGTCAAAGCAACACTGCCACATCCTATAATATCTGTAAAAGCCTTGAGTTATGCGTGATGTTGGCGCATGAAAAAGAGGTGATAAAATTGGCTCTTCATTGATCAGAAGCACTTTTGTCTGCATGATGTGATGTGGACGGATGGATGGGGAACCGTTTTGTTTGATTGTTGCCTCCAATAAATTCTGACTGACAGAAGCCTGCATTAAACATGGGATATTTACAGGTGGAGCAGACAGACATATTTGCCTAAATGGAAATGATCCCAGCGTCGGTCTGAAGGTTCCATCCTTCTCTCTCTCTCCGTCTCTCTTTTTGTAATTATGCGACATAATGGCGGTGCAGTCGTCCTGTTATCTCCTGTTGTAATCAGTCTCGGCTGCCTCCCCTCGCTTTCCACTGCAGCTTCTAATTCAATATAAATGTAAATGACTGGCGGGGGGAGGGGGAGGTCAGGGACAGAGTGGTGTGGAAGAGTGGAGACTGCTCCCTGCACGCATCTGTGTTTATGTTCATTAGAAGTTGTCCAAGTCCAGAGTAAACACTGAAGGTGGACTAGGAGAACCGGACAGTCGACGTCTACAACCAGCCTGTTGGGATATCCAGCACAGCGGTAACATCTAGATTCTGTCTTTCTGTTGCATCTCCCACATAAGTGATTTATTTTATATTACATTTTAGAATGAAACACTTCTACTGTCATTGGGGGCTTTTACACAAGATCATATCAGCTCAATATTAAATTCAACTCTTGAGAAATCCCACCGAACATGACACCTCTGATACCTGCCAAGTTACCGTGGAAACGACCGACGGCTTCAGTCAGAGGTGAGGAATGAGCCGATACGCTACTAAACGATTCAAAGTCCAGAGTAATTAACTTTTTTCTCTGGAGCCTAAAAGTGACACCAAACTAATGATGGACACATACACAGAGACAGAGAGAGGGAGAGAGAGAGAGAGAGAGAGAGAGAGAGAGAGAGACGGAGCATTTAGAAATGATTGGTAGAAAATAATGTGGTTCTTTTGCTCTTTTTGAATATGAAACATTTAAACACCGTGAGCTCTGTCCTGATGTCCAAAGCAGTCAGAACATCAGCCACATCTTAATCACAAACAGAAAACCTCACTCTAAAACGTTGCTTTGATGTGGAAACTACAAAAACCTGCAGAAAAGGTTGCTTTGTTCTCAGAAGACGACTGTTTCTGAACCCCAACAAAAGCATCTTAAAATGCTATGCCGACGATGTTTCGCGTTGTTTTTCATTCCACACACTCGACTGTGTTGCTCATCCAACATTCAGGTCAAACTGAGTGTTTGGAGGAAAACAGAAAATGAAGAGAGAGCAGACGACAACAACGCAATGGCCTGGTGATGCTGACCAATAAGGTGGCAGCTGCACGCATGACCGTGTGTACAGTTCTACAAAGGCATTCAGTCGTGTTTGTGGTCAGATTAAAGCTGATAAAGAGTAAATTATTTTAGAAGAAACGGTCTTAAAGCACGCTGTGACTGACAAACACTTTCAGCCGCCCTTCCTCCTCCTCCTCCTCCTCCTCTCTGGGTTTGAAGATTGCCTCGTGTTGAATGAAGAATGAGCTGCATCAGTCTCACAAAACAGGCAGGTGAGTTAAGCTGCAGCTTCCATTTGTCCATTTAAACGTGGTGGGAATGAATCTCCTGATAATACTCCCACCTTTGGCCCTGGGAATTGAAAAGCCCCCGTGTGGCTGCAGAATGAGGGGCCGTATTGGATGTGGGGGGAAGAGGCCCCAGACGCCATTACAGCTCATTTAAAGTTAAAGATGGAGCTTTCTCCGTCTTTTCTGCCCTGGAGTGTGAAGAGGCTCCTCGAAGCGGAGAGCTGATATTAGCTACAGCAGAAAGAGCCAGAACAGATAAGAGTCTTTTGTTATCCTGCAGGGACAAACACACTGCTGAATTTATGGGCTTAATACCAGAAAACTGGTTTGATTCTAGTTTTAATAAAACCACAGCAAAACAAACTGGGGTCGCAAAGTAGTTTCAACTACAAACTAACGTTGTAAATATTCCTCCTGGTTCAGAGTCGGTTTTTAGTGACAGAGTTTGAAATGGATTATAATAATGTTTGCAGTAAAAGTTGCCATTATTTACCCAAATTTATGAAACTCCTCATATCACTGTGACCTGGAAACACTGTTTATGATTTAATTCAGATGAAATAAACCTAAACTCAAGTTAAACCAACGGCTGAAGCGTTTCTTCTGTGGTGGGAATTTTTAATGTGATATTGAAGATCTTTTTATCAGGTAGTTTATTAAAATCAGTTGGAAATCCATCCATCCATCCATCCATCCATCCATCCATCCATCCATCCATCCATCATGTAGGAGAAAACCTACAAAATTAGAAAAAATTGTACTGATTAATGTTGATCAAAGAGTGTCTGTGTATGTGTGTGTGTATGTGTGTGTGTGTGTGTGTGTGTCCACTTCACAGCATCTTATTCGTCCTGCCTCCTGATTGGCTGCTTCACAAACACTCATTTTCCCGCCAACAAGAAGGTGACAATTTGTTGCTGTTGCTACGGCCCTGTTGCTATAGGTTACCTGCTGTTGCTAGGAGACGTGTGATCCATTACGGATGGCTGAATTTCTGGTATCTGAAAGGCTGGTGACTGGCAGCATCACTGTTGTGTTGGTTCATGGATGCAGTTCCATCTGATATGTTAATACTCAATAATCCAGTGCATTTGAAACTAAAGGATTAAAGTGGTTCAAAAATGAAAAATCCAAATATTTATGGGCATGACAAATTTAATGACTCTCATGGCATCACATAAAAGTAGAAATCTCCCTAACGAAACGCTTCTGATTGGTTCTCTTGAGGCCAAAGTTAATGATAGAAATTTTAGAGGGATAGGCTAACACATGGAATAGGTCATAAAGACTAAATAATCTCCAGTTATTAGTTCCCACCTTTAAAATGTCCAAAACCTTCCCCTTAATTTAACTGCAGGCTTGACGTTTAGCTAAAATGAGGCTGTTACGTTGAATTATATTGAGAAAATCCTGGATGTAGCAGTTCGAGTGTAAGAACCTTTATCACAAGAGCAGCTGGCAGAATTTCACCTCCTTCCATTTATTTAAGTGAGCTGTTCCAAAACGTCGTCACCCGAACAAAACTGTTTTTTTTTCTTAAGTGACTTCAAATTGCATAAAACGTTCGCGGCCCAGAGTTACTTTGACAACACTGCTGAGATAAACTGGACATGTTCCTGGCAGCGGAGAACGGTCCCGTCTTTGCCCCCTCTGCTTTGAAGGTGAGACGCTTTGTTCTGCATCAAAGAGCTTGCAGGCTCATCAAAGACTTTTCTGTTGGCTTCCTGAGCTGCGCCCCCACTTCCCGCCAGCAGCTCCTCTGTCTGTCACACGTTTGCTCACCTTGGACAGCTTTGATCAGCTCCTGTGACGTCCACTAACATAATAACAACCCACGAGCTAATTGGAGGGTATTTATCACCATGCTAAGGTAGCTTTACAATGGAAATGACTATCGGCCTATTTTAGCACTGAGCTAATGAGCTATGACAGGTTTATCATGTGGATTCTCTGACAGATGTCCGGCTTTAAAAAGCGATCTGGTTCTTCGTCAGCCTTTGATGAGCAGATGACATGTTAGGACACTTTTTACACCGCCGCAACCGCTCAGGAACGTCTGCTGCCTTGGTACCAATTCAGCATCGCTGTCACTGCAATTTCAAAGTGTTGGTACTTGAGCGTCACCGGCGGTGAAGGCTGGAGTTGCCAGTGCGTAATTCTGCCAGCGTTTGCTGTAGAGTGCCTTTCAGCGGGTGAAACATTAAAAACGCGCTCTGAAGAGGCTTTTCAGCAGATGTAATGAAATAACAGAGCCTCTGGGGTCCAAAGGCACAAACACAAAAAAGCCCTTCAAGATGCCCTTCCACAGGACGAATTAACTGCACCAATGTAACAAAGTGCCCTCTTCTGGTGCCTTTTAGTCAGTAAAATACCTCCACCAGCAGATAAAAGCAGAGCGCTTTTAGCGGCTGCCTTTGCAGATGACACCATGTGATCCGCTTCCCTCTGGGACACATTTTCAGCCGAAACATTTAAATGAACTGTGTAAAACGTCTGCTTATAATTAGCGAGTGGCCACATTTAATGTGCTGAAAAATCCAGATGTTAATACTTCAGCACCACATGTGCGAAACGTGCAGCTGACAGCTTCTTAGGTTTAGCTGACGAACGACTTTGGAGCACTTGAAAGCGTAGGCGGGACGTTCCAGACGCACGAGGAAAACCGTTATCTTAATTAGCCCTGAAACCTTCATGTGCTTTAATTATAGCCTGATCGCTAAATCACTCCCCTTCAAACCCTGAGTGCACGGCCACGGCAGGTAAACACGTCTACCGTCGGCGCGGCAACAGCTCCAAGGAGAAAGTTTGGACTGTAGATGTTTGCAGAGCGAAGCTACCCACAGCTGCCCCACCTTCATGACTGCAGCTGACATTTGTAGACAGCAGTGCTGCGTCGTCCTCTCTCTCTCTCTCACTCACACACACACACACACACACACACACACACACCACTGATATGCAAAGAGAGACATAGGTAGGAAGTGTGTCTGTACTCGATTGTTTGAGTGGAGACTAAATCAGTGTTTCCCTGTGAAGGTAGGAACTGTGCAAGGTGCTGTGTGTGTGTGTGTGTGTGTGTGTGTGTGTGTGTGTGTGTGTCAGATCCATGACAAGCCAAGTGTGACAGGCTCTAATAGCTCTCAAACACAGCAGAGCACGTCGAGCTCGTCACGTGCGCCTTCCTCCTCTGTCTGCGTCTGTTATCGCTCTGAGCCTCCAGCTCTCGCCTCCACTGCCAGCATCACCAGAGCGAGACAGATCGAGGAGGAAGTTGGCTGAGAGGACGGCACGGATGGGAAGCCGTGCTCAGTCTGGGCGTAGATCTTTGGCAAACACAGCACGTACGCGTGTTACGGCGCCGCAGCGCGTCTCTGGAGCATCACCTGAGCAAGTCGCTAACAGCAAACTTCAGCTGTTATCTGGAGGAAACGGCTAAATCGAGCAACAGGACAGGGAGCCGTCACAGACGCGTCCGTGCACCTGCGCATCCATAATGTCTTCAGATCTGACGCACTACTGAACCTCCCTTAGGTCTTCTACCCAGGATCGGGGTCTGTGCTGGAGCTCCAGAGCCGTCGACTCTGCACCAGGCCTGCTGGCTCCTCTCCTGGGGGCTGATTAGCGCTGCTGAAGATGTTTTACAAGTCATTCCATTATAGATGTCCAGCCTGTAGGAGAGCTGGCTGGAGCAGCTTCAAAGCACCAAGTCCAAAGCCAGCACCAAATTTCCCATTCGGCACGAAGAGCCCAGACTGAGCCTCTGTTGCTGCCCCCACCGGACACTGAGGCGCGAGGAGGAGATCTGGAGTTCCTTCTCAGACAGACAAACAATGCTTCACAGATCAGAGGAGGCTACCTTCAACCCCCCCCACTCCGCTCCAGAGTACTGGAAGTACTGGACTCCAGGTTCAAAACTGATGTTTTCCCACAGTAACCCCCTCCAAAATGAGTTCTAGTAGAAGCAACGCTTTAAAGAACATAGCTGGAATTAGGAAACCGCCTTTTCCCGAAGCTGCAGTGAGTCTGATGGTGTAAAACTGGTCCGGAAGCAGAGACGAGCCATGGCTGCGTTCTGAAAAATCCCAGACCCTGAAAAGATTCACCACATGAAACCAACTTCCACACCCGTGATTGTCCTTCATGTCCACTGACACGCCTGATCTCCATCACATCCTCGTTCTCCTAATTCTTCTTCACTCGTCAGTCTGCTCGGCAGCCGCGCATCATTTGTAATTATGCAAAACAGTCTGTCCTGCGTGCACGCAGGAAAGCAATTTTTATATGCAAATGGTTAAATTCCCCGCGAGGGCCACCGCTGACTGGCTGCTCATGAACCGCCTAACGATGAGTGACGGCGGCTGATATTGGAGGCGCCGCGCGCGTGACACTGATAAAAGTGATCAACTAAACACCAGAAGTGTCCTCTCAGCCTAAAACCAGGGCAGAGGTGGAACAAGCAGCAGCCCAGAGGAGAGATCTGATGCCCTTTTTCGCTGATGTCCTTTTCAAAAAGAGCAGCCATGTTGAACAGGAAGTGGCGCCCTGAGCGTGACAGGCGGAATGGCGGTAGGTTTTATTGTGCGTGCGTGTTTCAGAGACGCTGAGTCACGGCTGGAGATGATTCTCATCTCCTCTGCTTGTTGCCGGAGTCTCATTTGGGAGCCAGACAGCTGTCTGACTGGGAATGAGCCTGTTTTCCTTCGCTGTGAAAGTGTGAAAGAACAACGACCGCCCCTCCCCCCCCCCGACCCCCCAGCAGCCCCCCGCGCCAGAGGCAGCAAACAGACCGGCAGCAGATGATTGTGAAAGCGGACTTTCAGGGAAGCTCGTTAGCAGGCGGAGAAGCAGAGGCGATGTTTCAGCTCAAGCGGCGAAGGGCCTGATGGCCTCCGAGAGGGTGGAGCGGCGCGCTCGCCATCTTGTTTACGTGGAAAATAAAGTGTTTATGTAGAATATTTGCTGTCTGGCTGATTTTTTTTTTCACATCTGTATTTTGCTTTTGTTCAGCTTTATTATTTGTCTGATTTGTGACAAATCTGAGCTTTTAAAGCCTCCGCCTACATCTAAGCTCACGTCACAGCATCGTTTTAAAAGCTTTTTTGCGTTGACACCGAAACCTGATATTTTCTGCTGGTAATTGGTCACAGACTGGTCCTGCCTAGAATTCTGGCTGCCAAAACTCTCCCAACTGTAACCAATGTTCATGCGACTCACCAAAGCTCCAAAATGCTTAAGAAGCAGCCAGGAAATGAGGCCACTTGATGGCAAATGGTTTATGTTTAAACCACTATGTATGACCGTTTGTGTGGAAAAGCAACACTGGGCGACGCTCTCCAGCTCACACGAGTCATCGTCGCGGGCAGCAGCATCTCCCTGAATCGATTTTCACACTTCCTGCTCTCCGCGTCGACGCCATCAACGCCAGTTTGCAACGAGAGACTTTTTTTCTCCTCGGATCAATACGGAGCTGCTGTTTCACCTGAATGAGTGCTCTGAAAACGCTCTTCATCCACTCTGCTGTCTGAAATGATCCCGCTTCAACAACAACGGTCGTCTGTTGCTGTGAAAATACGAAAAAACAGTCACGGACGCCACAACTCTCACAATCCAAACAGTCTTCTGGGCGTAAAGCAACACACTCAATCGTTTCACACTCTTAGATGTTCACAGTTTGGTACCTGGCTGGACCACCTTCACCGGGCCCGACCACGGGGGGTCTGGGGGCTCTGAGGCCTCACCTCATGCACGCTGAGCCCTGGAGGAGACAGAGCAGCAGGTCACCACCAACCCCAAAACATCCAACAGTTTTGAAGACAATGAAGACGCTCCAGGCAGACGGCCTCCCATTTAAAATGCAGCTGCTTGCTGCACCAAAGCACAGATGTTTCGTCCTCCCCCCCACATGAGATTAGTAAATCCGGAGCAGGAAAAAAGAGCCCAAACGCACTTGACTGCATGACCACACCACATCAACGAGAAAACTTTATTCACAACTTGTTCACGCCTACAGATCCAACTATCTCATTGTTTACATTTATGTACAAAAGGAACATCTTTTCCAGTCTTCAGGGAGTGTGAATATTACAGCAAAACAGAAGAATTGCGAACATCCTCACAGGGAAAAACAGATTTTTAACAAGTCTAGTCCCAGCGCTGATGAAAAATCAGTGTACACTTTCACTCATTTAAAACAAACATGAGAATTTCTGTCGGAAACTGAGCTCTTCCAGCCCAACAGACGCTTCCAGGCGGAGTTTCCAGCAGCCTGTTTTGCTTTCTGATGAAAACGGAGGCCTGATTTTTCTCTTGCTGCAGCCTTACATCAGGCTGACGTGCCACCAGCTCTGATCTGCACACTTTAGCGAGATAATCCTTGATTCTCAGATCCGTTCCTACCGCACAGAGCAAAAGACAAATCTGGATCAATGCAAATGAGGAAACATGCTAAATGTTGCTTTTAATGAAAACTGCAGCATCACCTTAATGAGTGTTCAACGCAGCGAAGGTTTAGCTAATTAATTAAACCATTAATGCTGCAGAATTATGAAGGAAAATAAAAACAGATTTTTCATGGAGTCGCTCCTGCCTTCTGTTGCTCTAATCAGCGTTACAATTCTGCTGATTCACAGACTAACTTGGGCGCAGAAGTCCGCCGCGTCCTTCAGCTTCTAATCTTTTGTTAAATTGCAGCAGAGCAGAACTTTAATCCACAGGTTAATCCGCTGGAATAAAGCCATTTTACTGCCTCCCATCCAGGAAACACTCAACACTGCAGCTAGCGGGAAACTCCACTGAGAAGCTACAAGACCAAAGAGAATCAGCATGAAGGGTGGAACATCAAAGGAATCCAGCGAGCAGTCCCCAGATCACCGCTTCCATCAGAAGACGGCAAAATTACCGATGTGTCCTGCAACCTAGAGAGGTCTTTTCTCAACGCTTGTGAAATATAACAGGAAGTGATGTCATTGTTTGGCTGACTGCACATCCCACACACACACACACACACACACACAACAAAGACTAATTAAGTGAACAAAACATCACAATGTACAACAAATATAAAGTAAACGATTAATATCTGGTTATAATTTAATGAACATGCTGTAACGCATCATATCCAGTAATCTAGTGATATAAGTTAGAATCTGTTTTTAGAATCTTTAGAACTCAAACAGTGATGATGAAGTTTGGGATGAAGCATGAACATCTATAATGTGTTATGTCTGCAGATATCTCTGATGGTGTTTGGGTTCTTCATCCTAATTGTGTTCCTCTTGTCTTATGGGTGCGATCACTTAATCTAATGTGATCTTTTTTTTCGACATCCACAAATGCTCATAAATGCACTATAACGCATCACAAATGAGCTCGTAATTCACTTTAGACATTACCATCATAACAGTATCTGATTCTTTGACTTTAACTCTAATTGTACAGCAGGTTTAATATATGTATGCCTGTAATAGGTTATAATACATGGACATTTGGATCCTGGGCTAATTGATTCATTTCTTTGGTCCCCTACATGTTTTTCTGATTGGCTAATTAAGTTTTGGAGCAGCAGACGTCTAATCCAAAGGTTCAGTAATAACCAGAAACAAGTGATGTCATCTATGGAGATCAAATAATGTTTATCTAACATGTTCAAATGTCACCACAGAGATCAACGGAGGGAAGAGCTGTGTCCAGGCTCGGTTCAGATGAGAGGAGGAGACACAGAGAGGGAGGAGGGAGGAGGTGCACAGGCGCTCCTCCCTACTGCGGAAGAGCTTTCAGGATGGCGTTCACCTCCTCCGCAACGGCCGTCAGAGCAAACTCAAACTGCTCCTGCAGCCAGATGAAAGAAGGGAAGCAGCGAGAAACAGTGAAGGAGAGAGGAAAAAAAGAGGAGTGTTTGCATGAGCTGGTGAGATAAAGAACAAGTCTGTTCCGGGCTCGCCGCGACGCGAGGAAGATCACAGGCGTGTCGGGTGGAAACGTGTCAGAAAACCAGCCAGAGTCGATTACTAGGTTCAGTCATGCTTTGACCTTTTGACCTTTCCTTTATTGTGTGGTTCCAGGAAGCTTCAGCATTGTCCTTCATAAATCTGGTGTGTGTGTGTGTGTGTGTGTGTGTGTGTGTGTGACAGACACATGCTCACCCAGGATTCATGGTTTAATAAAACTCGGATCGATACCACAAATGTTTCACACTCACTTGTTTTTCTCTCTAATTATGCTCTAACTGAGTCAGTGCTTGACGTTTCCCTGACAGACGGAGTGACGGACGAGGCGTCAGCGGGCAGATTCAAACAGGCTTTTCTTCAGGTTTAAGATGACTTTACTAAAACGTCTGTGGGTCTCTTCCTCTTCCGGGTTTTGGTGGTTAAAGCAGAGACCGAGCACAGATCCTCTAGCTGATGCTCTGCTTCCTCTTTTGAATTCTACTCCTCTTCCTCTGTCTGAAAGTGTCAGATAAACCTGAGGTGGGGGTGTGATGGATGGTCGGACTGTTGTGGCGTGAAGGTGACGGAACTCCAGCAGCTTCGGTTTGAGAGCGAAGCAGCTGGATGAACATCAGCGTAAACAACTGCTCATTTTTAGCATCTGTCATCTGTCAGAAGGCGGGTGACGTTTACATCCATGCTCACTCAAGCCCTCCATTTACTGATCCGCTCGGCCACAATAACCTTCCAAAGTTTATTTAAATAAATACATAAAAGATCATTCTGGGTTTTTCATGTATTTTAGGACAAGATGCTGTTATTTGGTGTGATACTCTTACTTAAGGTGCTAAGCTTACTTTAGCTTAGCATGAACGCTGGGAGCAAGGGCAGCCTGCTAGCTAGCGCCATAAACGGTTAATGTTTATACAGCGTAGTGCTTATATACGGACACATGCAGTGTGTGTGTGTGTGTGTGTGTGTGTGTGTGTGTGTGTGTGTGTGTGTGTGTGTTTGGTTGAGGGGGTACCTTAGTCTGAACCATTCCAGGCCTCTGGTCCCTCAGGTGCTCCAGAGTTGCTGCAATATCAATCTCTTTGCCACCTGTCACACACAAATGAAATGGTGTTGCTGTGTGTTCAGACTGCCAGAGGGATAATCCAGGAAACATCTGTCAATCTGCTGCTTTAAGGCGACTCCCTTCAGAACAGCGAAAGGCGATTACATTCATCCTCTTTGCACACACAAACACACCAAGACGGTGTGTGTTCACACACGGGCAGGTGGCGACGCTTTGTTGATGGGGTGAAAACACAAAGCGGAGGGAAAGAAACTGTTGCAGAGGATTTGGTGAGCTCCAAAATACTCATTCTACTAGCAAAGTGGGGACATTTTGGCTGGTCCTCACCACTTCTGGCCTGTCTGAGGGCAAAGACTTGGTTTTAGGGTTGGGTTAGAGTTGGGTTTAGGCTAGGCTTAGCATGTTCCAGGACAAAGTCCTCCTGGCAGGAAAACAAAGCCCGTCTTCCTTTTCCGAGTCACTTTGAGCTCACAGCAGAACAGGAAAGAGCATCAGACTGAAACCCCGAAAGAAAAGCAGGAACATCAACTGTTTCTCCAATCGAGGACAAAACGACAGAAATGTTTCAGGCCCATTTCTGTCTTTTCTCCCGCTGCTGCAGCTCCTTTATAAACATACAGAAGGAACAAAAAGCACAAGAATTCTCTGGTTGTGACACCTCTTTTTCACGGCTGTGTGGAGAGCGAAATGAATGTGGGAGAACTGCTCATTCACACCATTTTCTTCTTCTGTTTTACAGGTTCTGTGAGCACAATAGACCCTCTGCTAGCAAGGGAAGCTGTGGTTTATTTTTTTTTTAGAAAGAGAAAAGGATTTAACAAGCTGAGAGCCTTTGTGGATATTCTGATAAACCTCAAAATGGATGGTATAAAAAAAAAGAAAAAAAACTCCTTATCTGAGCTTTACTTAAAGCGGAGGAATGTTAGGAACTAGACTCATTTTGAACTTTCCTCCTCTGTGAGACCCAGTTTTGGGTTAGAGGTCGCGCAGTAGGAATGAGGAGGTAGGGAGCAGAGAAGGAGGAGAGAAGATAAAAAGAAAGACAGGACCCTTGAAGGGGCTGGAAAAAAAAGAGCCCTGAAAG